>CAOLHI010000468.1:0-626720 GCA_948474755.1 Ctenosaura bakeri
TAGCCTTAAAACCACCCACTTGGAAAAGCGCTGGGTGGACATTTTTTAGGCCCCTCCGACGTCGCCCATACAAACAAAAAAGATCCCGGCGCTGTGGAAGGAAGCAGTCCTGTCCTTGTAAAAGCCAATGCCCGCCACGTCCGGGAGTGGGGGGGCCGCTCCAACGGTGTCGTGGGGTTCGGGAAGAAGGCAGGCAGGATGATGTCCTGGTTGAGATGGAAACTGGACACCACCTTTGGCAGGAACGAGATGTCAGGTCTCAGGACCACCTTGTCCCTGTGGAAGACCGTGAAGGGGTTCATGGGAACAAGAGCTGTGATTCACCCGCTGGCCTCGCTGAGGTCACCGCTACCAGGAAGGCAGTTTTCATTGTAGGAGCCTGTATCCGAGGTCGCCATCGGCTCAAAGGGCGGCTTCGTCAGCTGGGGAGAGCCCCGGCGAGAGGGACCACGGCGGTAGCGGCGGCAATCCCGGCGGGTAGGATGATGAAGTCCTTTCGGGAAACCCGGGTTAACGGTATCTTTCCCCTGAAAAAGGCCGAGGCAGCGGGATGGGTGGCGGTTGGTATGCCACGATCGCGGGGGGTTTCCACCTTCAGGGATGGAAACGCCAGGCCCTGTTCCGGAGGTGCAGGAGGAAGTGCAGGACGGTCGAGACCCCCGCGGGCGACCCCCAATCCTCTCGTTAGCGAAGGTCAGGAAGCGTCGCCACTTGTATTGAAAAGGGGAAACGGGGGGGATTCCTTCCTGGCCGCGACGGGACGGTACCGAGCACGGGATCGTCTAGTGCGATATCCTCCGGGCATGGAGGGCCAGGCGTGGCAGGTCCGGATGGAGGACTCGGCCGCCGGGGGGGAAGGCATCCGGTGTCGGGGGGGCCCGGGAAGGCCGTCTCGCGCGGCTTGTAGCAGGGGTGCGAACCAATGTTGCCTCGGCCAGTCCCCCGGGGATCGCTTTGGGGCTCGGTCGGCGAGGATTTCGATATCGTCCGGCCGAGCAGGGGGAAGGGCGGGAACGCGTAGAGGAGTTTCCCCCGGGCCACGGAAACTGGAAAGGGGGCCCCGATGGAGGCACGATCGTGGCCCGGGTCTGGAACAGAATCGGCGACACTTTCCCCGTTTTCCCCCGGTCGCGAAGAGGTCGATCGATGGTTCGCCCCCGCGGTCCCGAAATCGGGCTAACGCCTCTCCGGAGAGGGGCCCCTTCGTGATGGGATGAGGTGCCCTGCTGAGGGCGTCTGCCGTGGTGTTCTCCTGCCCGGCCAGGTGAACCGCCACGGGATGCGTGTGCAGGCGAATGCACCATTCCCACAGGCCGAGCGCGATGTCGAGCAGGGGGCGTGGAATGAGTCCCCCCTTGTCTGTTGATGTAAAACGGCGGTGGTGTTGTCCCTGGGGTTTAGGACCGTGCGCCCCCCCACGGGATGGCGGAACGCCCGTAGGGCTTTCCAGACGGCAAGCAGCTCCAACGCGTTGGGTTGGGGGAGGTTCGTCGTCGGCCATCTGCCCCGGGGCTCTAATCGCCGGGAGTGGGCCCCCATCCCCTCAGGGAGGCGTCGGTCCCTTACCGTCACCTTCGGTGTCGGGTTTGGAAAAGGGTCCCCCACATGAGATTCGTCGCGACTGCCACCATCGGAGGGATGGGGGACGTCTCCCGGCAGCTGCAGTCGGGGTGTCTGTTCGTCTCGCAGGGGGGTCGAATATCCGGGCGAAACCCGTTTTTGAAGAGGTCTTGCTCTCAGCCTCCCAGATATGTCACAGCGGTCGTCGCAGGCCCCTGTAGCCCAAGAGCTGCTGGACGCTTTCGCAGATAACGTCGGGGCCGTCCCGGGGTGGGGCGGCGGCCCGGTCAAAAATTTTCTCGAGACTCTGGTAGGTACGCCCTGGCGGAGGTCGAGTCGAGCGTCGCCCCGATGAAGTCCAAGATCCTCGCCGGCTCGAGGGGGGACTTCTTCGGTTTTACTCGTAGACCAAGGCGGGTCAGGAGTGACAACGTCATGTGGACGTCGGGGAAAGTCTCTGTTTGCAGGACGCCACCCAGCCAATCGTCGAGGGGGGGGGAAAACGGAAAACGCCCTTCGTCCCCCAGGTAGGATCCACCGGGGCCCTGCACTTGGTGAAGACCCTTTGGGGGAGTCGAGAGTCCAACGGAGCACCTTGTACTGGTAACAGGTGTCGTCGACTGCGAAACGGAGGTACCGTCTGTGCTGCGGGCGAATGGCGATATGGGGAAATATGCGTCTCGGAGATCGATGGAGGCGAACCAGTCCCCTCGATGTAGGAAGGGTTGGGGGGGACGGGATCGTGACCATCTTGAACCTTTTGGGGCGGATGTAGTAGTTCACCCCTCTGGGGGTCTAGGAGGCCCCGGGGGACCGTTTCCTTTTGGGACCGTGGAAATCCTTTGGGGAAGAAGCCGGTGGTCTTGGCCTCTTGCGGGGGCCCCTCCATCGCCCCCTTTTTGGAGGAGGGATTGGATCTCTTCCAGGAGGGCCGGACTCGACGGCGTGGAGTAATAAAAGCCCCGGGGGGAGGGAAAATCGAGAAACTCGATGGGTTTTAGCCAAGACGGACGATGGAAAGCACCCAAGAGTCCGTAGTGAAACTGCCACTCCGCTAGGTGTCGAGCGAGGGTCGGTCGGTCTCCGAGCGCTATGGTAGGCTGAAGAGTTGGGATTCCCGGGCTGCCAGGCACGTCAAAACCGAGACTTTGTCTCGGAGGAGGACTTCTTCGACGAAGGCGGGCGCCGCCTAAACGTGCGTTGGCCCATGAGCCGGAGGACGGTCTCGACTGTCCAGACTGGGCCGAAAAGCTGGAACGACGAGGTGGAAGATCGTCGCCAGGTGGTCGGAAGGTGGAGGCCCTGCGGGTTGCGTGGCCCGGGTGCAGCCCGATCTTTTTTTCGGCATCCCCTTGACGGATTTTCCAAAACCGTCTGTGGACGAATTGAATAGGCCTTCACCGTGAAGGGGATTTCCATTCCTTTGGTGTCCCCCATTGGGGCCGGTGAAACCCAAACATCGGGAGGCCCCGGGGGGCCTCCCCCGGGGGCAATTCCCGCGTGCGGGGGGAGGCCATTGGGCCGAGGGTGGGATAGCCTCATTTAAGATCCGGAGGGGGCTTGGGGATTTCCCCCGGTACCGCTTTATCGTTCACGCAAAACCTTTTCAGGTATGCCGCGAGGAAGCCTGGTGTTGGACAGCCTGATCTGCAAGGAGGCAGCCGAATAGAACCTCCTTGCGTAGGCGTCCAAATTCCCGCCCTCTTTGCCCGGCGGGGTGGTGTGTTGCCTGCCGGAGCCTTTCGTCTGCGCGGACTCGACGACCACAGAGTTCGGTGCAGGGTGATTAAATAGATAACCGGCGTTATCCTTCTGCACCCTGTAGAGGTGTTCTAACCGCTGCGGTATCGGCTGAGCCGAGGCCGGTCTATCCCAGGCGGCCTTCACCAGTCTGGATACCCGGGCAGGAGAGGCAGCGGGGCCGTGGAAGGTCGCTTCTCCTCGAAAACGGAGAAGGCTGGATCGTCATCCTCCGGCTCCGCATCGGCGATCTTAAGGCCGAGGGTAGTGGCCATGCGGAGCAGCATCGCAGAAAACTGGTGGACGTCCTCTGGAGCAGAATCTGGGATCGGGTCCCCGAAGCCCAACGGAGGAGACTCCTGGGAGGCCGCCTCAGACACCTCAGACTCCGCACTCGAGTCGTACGACTCCGAGCTCGGTGAGTCCTCTCGCCGCTCGCTCTCCGGCTCCTTCGTAGTCGCCGCAGGTGTTGCCTTTCTAGGCTTCTCCGCAGCCGGGGCGGTGGTAGCAGCAGCGTCCCGCTTGGGATGGCTGACCACGGACTTCACCCTCTTGGTGGTGACCGGGGTAGTCTGGCAGGCTGACGTCGTCGTAGCCCGCTCAGTCACCACCGACTCCGTAGGGCGCGTCGCCGTCGCCGTGACCCTAGGAGGTGGCGATATCGCCCGATACCGTGGTGAAGGCTCCCTCGCCCTATGATATCGAGGGGAGGGAGAGCGGCTGAAGGAGCGGCGGTCCAACGGAGATCGGCTTCGGCGTCGACGGTACCGAGCCTCGTCCCCTCTAGGCGAGCGCGATTCGCGCTGTCGACGAGGTGACCGGGACCTCCGGAAGGTCTCCCAGCGACTCGGGCCACGATGGTACCGATCCCGGTACGATGGCGAATGGGACCGATAGGAGGCCGGGCGCTCTCTCCACTCAGATTCCCTCGCGTACCTGGCCACGTAGGACGCCGAGGTGTATCTGGAGGCAGACGAGCGAGGTTGTTCCTCTCTTGTCTCCCTCGGAGGCGGCGAGGCCACCGGACGCTCGGAAGAGCGGGACCGGGACCTGAAGGAGGTCGAACGCCGCTCCGGAGAAGCAGAGGGCTCTCTCTGCTGCAGGTCGGCCGACCTGCGACGGCTAAGGGGCGGTGGCGCTCCTCCACCAGGGTTGGAGGGTCTGCCACAGGCGAGTCCGGGCGCTGTTGGGGAACGTCCTCGATCTCATCCTCCGAGAGGTCGACGGACTCGCCTCGCCCTTTGGAAGGCTGCTGAGTAGGAGGAGGAGTAGGGGGTTTAGCGTCCCCAGCCGGGGAGCGCTTCTTTTCCTTCTTCTTCTTCTTCTTCTCCTTCTCCTTGCCCTTGCCTCCGTCCGGAGCAGGGCGCTTTTTTGCAGGCGTCTCCGTAAGGGGAGCCTCAGCCTTCCTCGCCGTCGAGGATCCTTTAGCTGACTTGGCAGCCGCCGACAGCTTCGGGATCCTCGGTAACGCCGAATCGGCGTTTCGCCGGTACCGAGCCCGATACCGACGAGGTGGACGGAACGGCAGCCGCCGATACCGTCGATGGCGTGGTCGTCTTCTTGTCGGCCATCTTGGAAGTGGAGGTCTCGTCTATCGCCCGCAGAGACTGCTCCCAACAAAAAGACTTGAGTCTCGCGGAGCGGGTTTCGAAGAGTTTGGGGAGTAAAATCCCTCAAAATTTTGGGAAGTCCGGATATTGTGGGACTCGCCCAAACAGAAGAGACACTCCTTATGGCCGTCGTTGAGGGCAACCTTGCGGCCGCAGGACACGCACTTCTTAAAGAGCGCGGACATAAGACGAAGAAACGCCAAACTCCGAAATCCAAAAAAGACGAAAAACCGAAGGGGGAGTCCGAAAGAGAGGTCAAAGACAGTCCGAAAGTCCGTAAAACCGTGAAAAAACAGCAAGCCAAGCACGACGTGAGAGGAACAAACTAAAGAACCTTCCGTACGCGGCGGCGGACGAGGGAAAATGGAGGAGAGACCGTTGCTCGGCGGGAGGAGCATGCGCAGTACCGGCGTGGGGGAGGGGTTCCCGCCAAGCGAACAAGCTCTAGAAGTTTCCGAACGCTACCCGCAGGCGCTAAAGCTCCTAGTGTATGAAGGCACAGAGACCACGAAGAAGATCTCCCTTACAAGCTTAGTCATGTTTTGAGATCTGCTGGGGAGTCCCTTCTCTTTGTTCCACCACTTACACAGATACATCAAGTAGGTAAACAGGAGAAGGTCTTCTGAATGGATGACCCCGGGCACCCTCCCCTACTCTGTTTCTGTAAAGAGATGAGTGTACATGTAAATAATGTGTTGGACTTACTATCTCTATTTCTGCTGTGCTGTTTTGTTTTTTAATGGATTATGTTTTTAACTGGTTTTAAATTTTTGATAGGCTAATCACCTATTAACTTTTGTATTTTTTCAGTTTAATTATGCACTTTTATCTAATCTCAAACTGGGAAAAAATGAGATATAAATAATTATCTCCTCCCTTCTATTCCTTCTTCTTCTTGAGTTTCTTGTGACACAGTGGCAAGTTGGCATCCACTGGATGATGACATTTGTTTTCCATATCGACCCACAGCATCTCTAATTAGCTGAATGAGCTATTTGGATCACTTCATAATAAAATGTACTAGGGGAATTGCAAGTCTTCATTTTATAGCTGGACTGCATATCTCAGACTTTGGGGGTCCAGGTTTTTTTATATGAAAAATGGACAATTTGCCTTTTGCTATCGTATCTTTGAGGAACATAACAGAATGGATTGGAAAATGGAGAAGAGTTTTGACCGTATGACCATTATTAGCAATGTAATTCTCCCTAGAAGAAAAGTTTTAAGTGTTGACCATAATTTGAGCTTTACTTTGATCCATTTAGCAAAAGGATTATAATTTTGGTTATCATTTATTTAAGGTCTTTTGCAATTTCAGTCCCTAAATATCTGATGCTTGAGGGATGACTTTGGAAAGAAGTGTTAGGCAAGTGTTAAATATGAACTCAGGTGTGCCAGAGACATCAAAAACAATAAAAAGGGCTTTTTCAGATATGTTCGCAGCAAAAGGAAAAACAAGGAAATGATAGGATCACTGCATGGAGAAGGTGACCAATTAATAATGGGGACAAGTGAGATGGCAGAACTATTCAACACCTTCTTTGCCTCGATTTTCTCCCAGAAGGATAGAAGTACCCAACCTGGGGCGTGGGGAGCAGGTGAGGAAGTGAGGGAAATGCAGCATAGAATAAGTAGAGAAGTTGCACAGGAATATCTGGCTAAACTAGATGAATTCAAGTCCCCAGGACCAGATGAATTACATCCAAGGATATTAAAAGAACTGGCAGAAGTCATTTCTGAACCACTTGCAATAACCTTTCAGAACTCTTGGAGAACAGGAGAAGTCCCAGCAGACTGGAGGAGGGCAAATGCCATCCCCATCTTCAAGAAGGGAAAAAAGGAGGACCCTAACAATTATTGCCCGGTCAGCTTGACATCAATTCTAGGAAAGATCATTAAACAGTCAGTTTGTAATTACTTAGAAAGCAATGCCGTAATCACTAGAAGCCAGCATAGATTTCTCAGAAATAAGTCATGCCAGACTAATCTTATCTCTTTTTATGATAGGGTTACAAGCTTGATAGATGAAGGGAATGCTGTAGATGTAGCATATCTTGACCTCAGTAAGGCCTTTGACAAAGTTCCCCATGACATTCTTGCAAAGAAGCTAGTAAAATGTGAGTTGGACAGGGCTACTGTCAGGTGGATTTGTAATTGGCTGACCGATCGAACCCAAAGGGTGATCATCCTGGAGAGAAGTGACTAGTGGGTTCTGTCCTGGGCCACAGTGCTATTCAACATCTTCATCAATAACTTGGATGAAGGAGTGGAGGGCATGCTGATCAAACTTGCAGATGATACCAAATTGGGAGGGGTTGCTAATACACCAGAGGACAGGATCAAATTTCAAAAAGACCTTGACAGATTGGAGAACTGGGCCAAAGCTAACAAAATGAATTTCAACAGAGAGAAATGTAAGGTGCCACACTTAGGCAGAAAAAATGGAATGCACAAATACAGGAGGGGGGTACACATGGCTGGATAGCAGTACATGTGAAAGGGATCTAGGAGTCTTAGGAGATCACAAGCTGAACATGAGTTAGCAGTGTGATGCGGCAGCCAAGAAAGCCAACACGATTCTTGGTTGCATCGATAGGAGTATGGTGTCTAGATCGAGGGAGGTAATGGTACCACTCTATTCTGCATTGGTTAGGTCTCATTTGGAATACTGTGTCCAGTTCTGGGCACCTCAATTCAAGAAGGACGTCAACAAGCTGGAACGTGTCAGAGGAGGGCGACCAAAATGGTGAAGGGTCTGGAAACCATGCCCTATGAAGAACAGCTGAGGGAGCTGGAGATGTTTAATCTGCATAAGAGAAGGTTAAGAGGGGACATGATAGCCATGTTTAAATATTTGAAGGGGTGTCATGTCGAGGAGGGAGCGGGCTTGTTTTCCACGGCTCCAGAGACTAGGACAAGGAGCAATGGATTCAAGCTGCAGGAAAGGAGATTCCACCTGAACCTCAGGAAGAACTTCCTGATGGTCAGAGCTGTCCGGCAGTGGAATATGCTGCCTCAGAGTGTGGTAGAGTCTCCTTCTTTGGAGGTTTTTAAACAGAGGTTGGATGGCCATCTGTTGGGAATGCTTTGATGGGTGTTCCTGCACGGCGGGGGGTTGGACTGGATGGCCCTTGTGGTCTCTTTCAACTCTATGATTCTGTGATTCTCTTTCCAACACATGACTGTCCCTGAGAAGAAGGGCAATAGTTACTTCATTACAACATGGACTCTAAAAAACACATACCGGTAGTCTGGTGAACCATTATTTCTAGAGAAATTAGCCTTCAGTTTATTGCAAGCAGGCAATAAGAATGCGTCCTGCCTTGACAGTACAGTAGCCCCTTAACTTTCATGGGTTTGACTTTCATGAATTTGATTACTTGTGAGGTGCCTGCTTGCCTCCCCCTCTTCTCCCCCTTCCATTCCCTGGTCTTTTGGCCAGGCACGCTGCCTTCCTTCTCTGTACCACACCAAAAGTCAAGCGAATGGGAGAGGGAAAGGTTCACATGCATTCCAGCCTTTCCCTCTCCGTTCTCCTGCCTCTTGCCCATACGGGCAGAAAGAAGGCAGTGCACGCGAGTGACAGGCAGGCGAATGGAGCAATGGGGGAAGTGTTTTTGCTTCCACTAGCTTGCCTCTTGTCCACGCAGGCAGAAAGAAGGCAGTGCAGGTGAGTGACAGGCAGGCAAATGGAGCAAGGGGGAAAGTGTTCTCATTTCCACTGGCTTGCCTTTTGCCTGTGTGGAGAAAAATGGCAGGGCATATAGGTGACAGGCAGGAGAATAAGGGATGGGGAGCACTCACTCAAGTTGCAGGTGGAGTTATTCGCAATTTTTTGACTTTTGTGGGGGGGCTGTGCCCCAAACCTTCACAAAAGTTGAGGGACTACAGTATTGTCTGAAATGCTCTTATATTGCAAAGGTCTAGTCAAAAACATCTATCAATTATTTATGATACTGAAAACATAAATACTTACAGATCGGACAACTTCACTGATTAGAACAACTGGAGTCCTCTTATTTGGATTTGATGGCAAAATCCACTGACTGTACAACTCCAGTAAGAATTGAGAACAGGAATGTATGTCTACACCTGCACGATGCTTCCTGTAAGCAGACACAAAGTTATTATGTCACTACATAGGGTTGTTTGAAAATAATTTAAAGGAGTCCATTGAAGAGGAGCAGAAGATCACGTTAGATGGAAGCAACCACTGCAAAGCATCAGGGCCATAGGACTTATAAGCTCTAGTGAGCAGCATCACTACTTCACAGTCTATATTATTGTTTTTTTACTATTAGTGCACCTTCTCTCATTTTCCTTGTTGACTGACCCACCCTGCAACAGGTGCCACTTGTCTCTTCATCCCTCCACCTACATACTAATGAAGACTGAGTCAATAGGAGGAAGGCACACAAAACAGAGGATGAGGACTGTTGGCTATCTGCAATGCCTTCATGTTCACTCTCTTCATTCCCTTTCCTTGAGTGCTTTATAATTTCTCATAATCTATGCAATTTCTTTCATTGTAATGTGAAGGTAGGGTAAACCAGACATCCTGGGAAGAAGACACAAGGAAACAAACATAAGCCAACTCCTTTGGCACCTGCATATGTAGCTGTCCCTTTAAATTCTGTTCAATGCACAGAAACATTTCCCAGGAGATGACTGTATTTAGGCAGATATTTGGTGAAAAATAAGTCTCTGCTCCAGCTGATGGTGGTAGCAATGAGGATGACTCCCAGAGGAGAGAAGTGCAGCATGTCATGCATAGTGAGTTGAATAGTGGGAGGAGCAAGGATTCCAATTTCTGCTCCAAATATATTACCTCAATCTGCTTGAATTTTGCAAGGTGTGAAAAAAGGGCTGAATCTGTTACCATCTATGAAACTCTCTAATTTCTGTATGGGAAACAACCAGAAGAGCACTGTAGTTTTGAGGAGGAGTAAGGTCTGGCCTGACCCCAGTTGATTCCTCCATGTTCTACGTTTTTCCATACTGTTGTTAACAACGGTCTAAGTAAGACCTTCTGGTATTCTTTAATGCTCTAAGTTTTTCCATGCTGCTGCTGTTCTGACTTGTTAAGAACACTACCTTGATTCTTGTATTTTGACTTAAATCTTGCTTTGATGTATTCTGTATGCTTACCAGTTTAAAATGTAGACAAAGTCACAGGTGACATCTGCTAAGTAGCACCTGCTCTTGGGTTGAAACATCTACTAAGTGCTGGGAAGAACCCAAAAGATAGTCACTTAATCAGTGACCTTGATAGTTGAAAGGAGTTTTTGTAATCTATGTTTAATAAAGAGATCGGTCTATAATTTCTTTTATCCAATATATCTTTCCCCCTTTAGGTATCAAGGTAATGTTTGATTCTTTCCATGAGTTTGGGAATTCTTGCTGTTTAATTGAGTTTAGTACTTGCACTAATACAGGTGTAAGGAGTTCTTGAAAAATTTTATAGTATGATGCTGTAAAACCATCTGGGCCAGGGGCTTTCTCTGTTTTCAATGTCTTAATCACATTCATAACTTCCTGTGGTGCTACTGATTTATCCAAATCTTCTCTTTGGCTGTCCGAAATTCGAATTCTTTCCGTTTGTTCTAAATAATACATCATCTTATTTTTTTGTTCTTGTGTTTGTGGTCTTTTTTTAAACAGCTCCTCAAAATAGTTAACAAAAATATTTTTAATCTTTGTTGATAATGAATATTTTGATCTTCTCTTACACCTTTAATATTACGTTTTTCCTTTTCTTTTTTTAATCTATACGAGAGCCATCTCCCAGGTTTGTTCGTGTATTCAAATTGTCTTTGCTTCGTGAATTTCATTTTACTTTCTATTTCATTAGTTATCAATAATAATAATTGTTTCTTTAGTATTTTTATTTCATTTTGTATTTTAAAGTCTTGTGGGGGTTTTTTAAGTTCTTTTTCTTTTTCTTGCAATCTCTTTTGTATTCTTGTTTCCTTTTCTTTTCTGCATTTTGTTAACCAGGCTTGTTGATTTATAAAGAACCCCCTCATTACTGCTTTACTTGTTTCCCATACTGTTTGCACTGTTTGTTCCTTATCTAAATTAATCTCCAGAAAGTTTTTCAATTCTGTTTTTTCTTTATCTACTACTAATTCATTTTTTAATAACTTTTCATTCATTCTCCAATTAAAGCTTTTCTTTCCTTGTTGAATTGTCAATAGTATGGAGGAGTGATCTGAAACTGTTCTGGGGAGGATCTCCATTTTCACTATATTTTTTGTCATACCTGCTGAGATGAAAAACATAGCTATTCTAGACCAAGTTTTGTGTCGCTCGGAGAAGTAAGTATATTCCTCTTTTCCACCCTTTATGTGTCTCCAAACTTCAACTAAAGACATATTACCCGATCCTGAGCACATAGCAGGAAAGTGGGATATACATGAAATAATCAATACATATTTATGCTTTCTGTCTCTGAATATTACAAAGGAAGGGTAGGGAGGATATGATCTTATCCCTCGCAACATCTTCAATTACATGAAAGCTTAAAAACCAATGCCAATTTCACTAGCAAGGGAATCTGACATCCCCCAGTTTGCCCTTCACTCCAAATTTCCAAGATAAAAAAGATCATAACCACTTGCTGTAACTTCTCAGACAAAGAAAACCCAGCCTTCTTTTCCCCAATCCTGTTCTTAACTGGCTGTAGGAGGAAAGGACAAAGCTACCTTTCTGTAAGTATCCTTCCAGTTGTGATCCCTGGTCTGAAAGAATGCTGTATAATTTCTGTCAGGTTTTGGTAAGGCTGTGTTGAATCTATATTAGTATAAAACTGACATCAGGCTAACCAGAACAGTGCAAACATGAGGCAAGAAATCTCCATATCTCATCATCAGACAAGACACAAAGTAGTCAGAGGGGAAAAAATCTGTGTTATTTCAATATGAGTTTGGTAAAGATATAATCATTTTTGGCAGCACTGCTTTTTTATTTGAGGCATTTAAATACTGGCTTTCAGAGACACAACTTCCCCAAGTAGTTTAAAACAGAATAGGAAGTTTTGTATGTCTCAAAATACTTTCTCCCTGTATATATTGCCAATAAATATTCTGCGTTTAATCCACACAACCAAACAAGAAGCCATATGGGTAAAGGCTACACTTGATTATTCCAAGGTTTCTATAACTGAGAAAGGATTATTTCATATCACAGGTTGGTGAGGAGAATCTTCTGCCCACCTCTAACACTTTCATTGACCAAGAGTTTTGAAAGCTAGGGAACAACCGATATTACTTGCTAGATGAAATCTACAAGATAGGAAGAAGAGCACATACGAAACTTTAATGAAAGTGAAGGTATTTCAGAATGTTTTAAATGTTACACTAAAAAGGCTCTTTATCAAATGTCAGTATAATAAAATACAGTTTAATATACATAATCAACTTATTAACAGGCATCAGGAAACATCTTCCTTCCTTTTATATTCCCAAATATCAGAATTCCTGGTGCAATCATTTTAAAGGAATTGCATCTTGTATGATCTGACACAGCTGGAGATTACTGATGGTAGTATCAGTAATATGTGGTTGCTATTTAAGGTACATAAATATATGCCTGTCTAAGCATTGAGGTCTGAGGGAGAGGACTTTCTATCTCTCCTACTAGGGAAAGTAAAACGCTAATTTCCCCACCATGATAGTCTGACTGGTGCAGAATCTGGCTTCATTCTGATGACTATTTAAAAATGAGTTATTATTAAAGCCTTTGGGACCCTGATTTTTACCAAAATGAACATTTATTGCCTCAGAGATATTTTAAGCTTTTAGTTTGTTTAACTTTTAAAATCGTTTAATATGTTTTTAGTCAGTGAAAATTATTTTTATCTCCTTAGATTTTAAATAGTTAATCATTAAACTGATTTTACTTGTATGTTGCCCACAGAGACATCTTTCCCCCCAAACACTGAGGGGGATTGCAGAATCTTCACAACAAGATTGATTTGAAAAAGTTTATATAAATGCATAAAAATTATAATATTAATATTTATGCTTTTGTTATTGTTTTATTTATTTATATCCTGCCCCTTCTCCAATACTGGGACTCCAGTCAGCTTACAGAATAGTAAAACCAGTAATTAGGGCATTTTAAAATTATTTAAAATGAATTGCATTTGATTTTTTAATGTTTCTGATAAAATCATAGAAATGTTAGAGTTGGAAGAGACCACACGGGCCATCCAGTCCAACCTCCTGCCATGCAGGAACACCATCAAAGCACTCCTGACAGATGACCATCAAGCCTCTGCTTAAAAACCTCCAAGGAAGGAGACTCCACCACACTCCGAGGCAGCATATTCCACTGCCGAACAGCCCTGACTGTCAGGAAGTTCTTCCTGAGGTTCAGGTGGAATCTCCTTTCCTGCAGCTTGAATCCATTGCTCCTTGTCCTGGTCTCTGGAGCAGCAGAAAACAAGCCCTCTCCTTCTTTTACATGGCATCCCTTCAAATATTTAAACATGGCTATCATGTTCCCTCTTAACCTTCTCTTCTGCAAACTAAACATCCCCAGCTCTCTAAGTCTATCCCCATAGGGCATGGTTTCCAGGCCTCTCACCATTTTGGTCGCCCTCCTCTGGACTTGCTCCAGCTTGTCAATATCCCTCTTGAATTGAAAATATTCAGTTTTAAAAAGCCCGCTTAATCAGTAACTAAATATACAGGCTGATGAAGGTGCCAGAAGATTTTCATGTCAAAATACAGAAGCTTAGAATTGCTATTAACTGATTATTACTAAATTACACCCCCCAACAGCAGCTAAAAACCTGGAATTGATGGGAGAGGATGGTGTAGAGGAAGGGGCAGGCATATCACCCTCGTCATCTTCATCTTCATCCCACTCTTCTTCTCTCAGTGGAGTGATATTATTTCCTAGCCATATGGAGTGGATAGACACCTAAAAGAGAGTGAGAGAGAGAGAAGAAAATTTAAAACATTACTGAAAGATCTACTTCTTAAATGCCCAGATATTTCAACACAATAAAATCCTTAATTCTCAAAATATAGTTGCATTCTTAATAAATACAAATCATAGAATCCTTGTACCATTATATCTTATCACTTTAAGTAGTATCTGCATAGGATTATTTCTGTTACACATCAGTATCTATGTACTTCTCTCTGCCTCATGACAACTGGACAGGATATTTATATTTGGGGAAAGGATTATGTTTTTGTGCCAATTTTCAAACATTACCATGAGCTAACCTTGTTTGAGTGTCCTTAAAACATAAAGGTGATGGTAAATGGTAAACATAAAGAAGGATATATGTTGGCAGTCAAACTCTGCCAAGACAGCAAGGTCCAGCAAGTTTCTTGCTTGTCTTGCAGACAATTTCATGGTCCAGAAGGTGGAAGAGCCGACAAGGGGATCAAATATTCTATATCTGACCAACCACAGGGATGACCTTGTTAATGAGGTAGAAGTGGTTGGATCTTTAGCGGGGAGTGACCATGTCCTATTGGAATTTGGCATTCAGTGGAAAGGAGAAGATAAGTGTAGCCAGACACTCATCTTAGATTTTAAAAAAGTCGACTTCTGTAAACTTAAGGAGCTGCTGGCTGAAATTCCGTGGTCAAGAACAGTGAAAGGGAAAGGTGTTCAGGAGGCATGGGAGTTCCTCAAAAGAGAGATACTGAAGGCACAGTCTAAAACTGTGCCAATAAGGAGGAAAAATGGAAGGCATCTGAAGAAACCAGAATGACTGACTAAAGAACTCTCAGCTGAGCTAAGTGTTAAGAGAAACATGTACAGGAAATGGAAGAAGGGGGAAACCACCAAAGAAGAATTTAAGCAAGTAGCCAGGAGATGTAGGGAGAAGGTAAGAAAGGCTAAAGCACAGAATGAACTTAGGCTGGCCAGAGACATTAAAAACAATAAAAAGGGCTTTTTAAAATATGTCTGCAGCAAAAGAAAAAAGAAAGAGACGAAAGGGTTGTTGCACAGAGAAGATGTCGAATTACTATCAAGGGGAAGAGAAAAGGCAAAACTACTTAACACCTTCTTTGCATCAGTTTTTTCCCAGAAGGATACAAGCACTCAACCTGGCGGTTGGGGAGCAGGTGAGGAAGCAGGGGAAATGTGGCACATAATAGGTAGAGAGGTGGTACAGGAATACCTGGTCACACTGGATGAATTCAAGTCTCCAGGGCCAGATGAATTGCATCCTAGGATATTAAAAGAACTGGCAGAGGTCATTTCGGAACCGCTTGCTATAATCTTTGAGAAATCTTGGAGGACAGGAGAAGTTCCAACAGACTGGAGGAGGGCAAATGTGGTCCCCATCTTCAAGAAGGGAAAAAAGGAGGACCCAAATAATTATCGCCCAGTCAGCCTGACATCAGTACCTGGAAAGATCCTGGAGCAGATCATTAAGCAGTCAGTTTCTAATCACTTAGAAAGCAATGCAGTAATCACAAGAAGTCAACATGGATTTCTCAAAAATAAGTCATGCCAGACTAATCTTATCTCTTTTTATGATAGAGTTACTAGCTTGATAGATGAAGGGAATGCTGTGGATGTAGCATATCTCGATTTCAGTAAGGCCTTTGACAAAGTTCCCCATGACATTCTTGCAAAGAAGCTAGTAAAATGTGGGCTTGACAGGGCTACTGTCAGGTGGATTTGTAACTGGTTGACTGACCATTCCCAAAGGGTGCTCACCAATGGCAGCTTTCCATCCTGGAGAGAAGTAACTAGCGGGGTGCCACAGGGTTCTGTCCTGGGCCCAGTGCTGTTCAATATCTTCATCAATGACTTGGATGAAGGAATAGAGGGCATGCTTATCAAATTTGCAGATGACACCAAATTGGGAGGGGTTGCTAACACACCAGAGAACAGGATCAAAATTCAAAATGACCTGGACAGATTGGAGAGCTGGGCCAAGGCTAACAAAATGAAATTCAACAGAGAGAAATGTAAGGTCCTACACTTAGGTAGAAAAAATGGAATACAGAAATATAGGATGGGGGACATGTGGCTGGATAGCAGTACATATGAAAAGGATCTAGGAGTCTTAATGAACCACAAGCTGAACATGAGTCAGCAGTGTGATGCGGCAGCCAAGAAAGCCAATGCAATTCTCGGCTGCATCAATAGGAGTATGGTGTCTAGATTGAGGGCGGTACTGGTACCACCCTACTCTGCTTTGGTTAGACCTCATCTTGAATACTGTGTCCAGTTCTGGGCACCCCAATTCAAGAAGGATATGGTCAAGCTGGAGCAAGTCCAGAGGAGGGCGACCAAAATGGTGAGGGGCCCGGAAGCCATGGCCTGTGAGGATAGACTTAGAGAGCTGGGTATGTTTAGTCTGCAGAAGAGAAGGTTAAGAGGGGACATGATAGCCATGTTTAAATATTTGAAGGGATGCCATGTAGAGGAGGCTTGTTTTCTGCTGTTCCAGAGACCAGAACAAGGAGCAATGGATTCAAGCTAGAGGAAAGGAGATTTCACCTGAATCTCAGGAAGAACATCCTGATGGTCAGAGCTGTCCAGCAGTGGAATATGTTGCCTCAGAGTGTGGTGGAGTCTCCTTCTTTGGAGATTTTTAAGCAGAGGCTGGATGGCCATCTGTCGGGAGTGCTTTGATGGTGCTCCTGCATGGCAGGAGGTTGGACTGGATGGCCCGTGTGGTCTCTTCCAACTCTACATTTCTATGATTCTATATTAGAAACAGAGCTCTGTGATAGTGCAAAATGGCAACATCAGCAGCAAAAAGAATAGCAGTAGCAGGACTATCTTAAAACTCTGTATTTTGTTTCATAACTGTTTTTGCTTTTCTGTCATAACAGTTATGCAAGGTAACTTAAACACACCAGAAAAAAAGAAGAGTTCCAGCTGGAAGACTTTGACTGAATTGGATGCACCACATCATTGCTGTTTGGAACTATGTTTCAGGGAAACAAAAGAAGTGTTTGGACTTAATTTTGAGGCCCTCCTATTTAACACACATAGCATCTTTCGATCCTTGGTTTCAGCAAGCAGTCATTTCAGCAACTCTTCAAGAATGTAGTCCCAAAAAATACAAAGGCCTATTGCGCACACCTAGTAATCTGTATCCACATACCATTTGTTTAATTATTCCTTCAGACTGCAATGCTTCTGCATTTGAGTTACTCTTTCCATGGTGAAGAATCAGTTAGAAAGGCTGCTGATACTAGGATCACACACAGTCTTTCCTTTGTCAGAGAAGGAATTCAGTGCTGCAGGTTCTTTTGCTCATACAATATGGGCTGCCTTGATGAAACAAAGTTAGTGAAAAACTCTCAGTGGCACTGTTTCATGGTGTAGCTTCCAAAGATTCAGAACCTCTTCACCAGACAATGCAGTGACTTACACAGAGAGAAATGTACATTACTTCCCATATTATATTTTAAAACAAGAGCTTGGAAAATTACTGTTTATAGTCTTTGAGGAAAAACTGTCTTGGCCCCTTTGGGAATGGCATGGTCTTCTGGTTTGTCAATAAGATAGTACGTGCCTTGGTCAGTACAACAAAACGAACTGAATGGGAAAAACTGGATTTTGCTGAGACCATCTCTTTCTATGACTTTTTTCCTTGCCCCCAAAGCAAAGCAATACAGGTTTCTGACACAGCCAGGAAATATGACACCATCAGACTATATTAATGGATGAGCTAGCTTCTGCCAACAGGAGTGACTTGTTCCCAGAAGGAATCAGCACAGCACAGCTCATATGCAATCAATGAGATAAACTAAGCCTGAATTACTGAATTTCTGCCTTAATGTAGTTCTTTCATTTATTCCTGTTGAAATTCATTTTGTCAGTTTTGGTGCAGTGATCCAATTTGACAAGGTAATTTTAAATCCTGTTTTGGTCTTCTGAGGTATGAGTTTGTAATAGGGCCACAGTTTAGCTTGGGGAAGGGCAGAATGTTAGAAGGCCACCACCACCTCTGCCATGTTAGCCATGTCTAGCTTAGCTGTACAGTAGCCATTTTGCTGTGTTCCCTGAGAGGAATTCTAAAAAGTGAAACCTGTATTGTATCCCCAGCTCTAGCAGTGATGTTGTCAATGTGTGCTGAACATAATCTTTAATAAAAGCTTTCCAGATTTATCCATGAAGAATGCTTATTGAGTTAAGAGACTAGATGTTACAGATTGCCAGAACTGCACTTTTCCTGAGCCAGTATGCTTCTGGAGAAAGATCCTCTTCCCATCAGACTATCCACTAGTTTATCTGCAAGAATGCAATGGAAGGATACTGCTAAAAGCCTCACTGAAGTCAAGATATGCTATGTCCACAGCGTTCCTCTGATCTACGAAGCTCATATTAGATGGATTATTCTGGCACGACTTTTTCTGAGAAATCCATGCTGACTATTAGTAATCACAGCATTCTTTTTGTAAGTGCTCACAGATTAAGTGTTTAATGATCTTTTTTACAACTTTTGCTGGTATCAGTGTCAAGCTGATGGGAAGACAGTTGCTCAGATCTTTTTTTCTTCCCCTTTCTGTAGACAAAGACAGCATCAGTCACTTCTAATCTTCAACGATATCATCTGTTCTCCAGAAGTTCTCCAAGAGTATGGACCAAAACTCTGAGATTACATTTGCAAGATCCTTTGATGCAGCTTACTGAAGTACACAGAATGGACCTTTAAGTAAATTCCAATATTCCATTCTCAGGGTGGTGTAAAGGAGGCTTCTTAAAGGATAGAATATGCCCAAGTTGTTCCTTAGTAGAAGAGAGTCCATGGCAGATACAACTGTCAAAAGGTTACAGACTGAAGAATCTGCTGAAGACTATTTCTGCTAAAACATATGTGTGCAATCCCTACAAAATGTACTTCATACTTTGTAAATCTCTCAAAAGAACTGGTTACTTACCTGTAACTGTGGTTCTTTGAGTGGTCTTCTGTAAACTCACACAATTGAGTTTTGCACCTGCGCAGAACAGCATTTGGAATCTTCTAGAAATCCAAAAGTAGGCATTTTGACTGTTGAAACCCTCCCACATTCTCCAGGGTATAACAGCCCCCAACTGCTCTAACGGTCAGTTTCGTCGCTATAGCAGCATTAATGGAACCAACACATTAGCAGGACATATAGAAGGGAGGATGGAAGGTTTGTGTGAGTTCACAGAAGACCACTCGAAGAACCACAGTTACAGGTAAGCAACCTCTTCTTCTTCTTCGTGGTCTCTGTGACTCACACAACTGGGAGACTAGCAAGCTACTATTACAAGGATGGTGGGTGTCATGCTAAAAACAACTCTACCTGAAGACAACTAACAACATATCAGAAATCATCCTCACACTAGATGACTGCAACAAAAAGAACATGTTTATTTTGTTATAATAAGTTAATTGCAAAGAAGATATATTAATTAAATAGCAGACAATAAAATTGCTCTCCCAAACTTAGCGTCTGTTTTTTCTCTATTATTAATTCTATAATGAGATATGAAAGTTATAGGTTGTAACCAAGTAGCTGCTTTGCATATATTATCCAAAGGAACCCCCTGAAGGAAAGCAGTGGAAGCAGCCAATGCTCTAGTCGAATGAATTCTAACCCCTTCAGGTAGTTTTCTTCTTACAAGATCATAAGTCAATTTTAATAGTAGAAACAACCATTTTGCTACCCTTTGGGATGAAACAGGCATCCCTTGCTTAGATACAGAATAACAGACAAACAACTTATTAGTTTTCCTAACACCAGCTAACGCTCTCTTAACATCTAAACAATGTAACCTTTGTTCCATATCAGATTCTGGATTCTGAAAATATGCAGGTAAAATGCTCTCCTGATTTAAGTGAAAAGATGATACAACTTCAGGCAAAAATGTGATATCTGGTTTAAGAATTACCTTACTCTCGTGAAATTGTAAATAAGGTGAGTCAACCCTCAATGCACATAACTCACTAGCCCTTCTAGCTGATATTATCGCCAATAGGAAAGCTGTTTTCCATGTTAAGAGGTGTAAATCACAGGTTCCCATAGGTTCAAAAGGTTTACCAGTCAATCTCATTAACATAGTACTCAAATCCCAAGACGGTACAGGAGGTTTAACTGGTGGGTGTAAATGTTTATACTCTTGCAAGAATCTCTTAACTACAGGATCCTCAAATAGAGACGGTTTACCATCCTGCTGATGGCACCAGAACAGAGCCGCCAAGTAACATTTGATTGATGACAGTGTCAGTTCCTCTGTTGCCAATCTGGACAAAAAGTCAAGCACATTAACCACAGTATAATTCTGAACATCAACATTTACATCATTCAAGGACTTAATAAACTCATTCCATTTATAAGTATATGACTTAGACGTGGATGGCTTATGTCCTGCCATCAAAACCCTCTTCACAATGTCTGGTAAGTCATTCAATTTAACAGGTTCCACGCTGTCAGTCTCAAGCACTGAACATCCAAATGGAACACTGTCCCGTTGTGGATGGAAATCAAGTCTGGTTTGCACGGCAAAGCTCAATACCGTTGGTTGGCTAGATACATTAGGTTTGTAAACCAAGGCTGTCTGGGCCACCAAGATGTTATCAGGATCACGGTCACCCCGTCTTGATGAATTTTGGATACCACCTTTGTGATTAGAGGGAAAGGTGGGAATGCATAAAGGACCAGTCCCGACCGGCTGAACAGGAAATCGTCTCCCAGGGACTTGACATCCCTCTTCATCCGTGAGCAATACAGTTCATATTGTCTGTTCTCACTGGAAGCAAAGAGGTCTATCTGAGGGTAAGCCCAGTCCTGAAAGATGCTGAGCAGAATTCCCTCTGTCTATCTTCCACTTGTGGTATGACAGAGGAGTCCTGCTGAGCATGTCTGCCAACACATTCTCCTCTCCTGACAGGTGCACCACTGAGGGAGTGATCTTCTTTGACAGACACCAATCCCATAAATGCAGGGTTAGATCTAACAGTACCTGAGATCTTCTTCCGCCCTGCTTGTTTATGTAATATATCACAGTCGTGTTGTTGGTAATGACCTGAACAAAATTTCCCCAAAGGTAATACTGGAAAGCTTTGAACGCCTTTATCACAGCCTTCAATTCCAACGCACTGATGTGTAACTTTCTCTCTGACTGATCCCATCTTCCTCTCACAGTCAGATTCTGCAAATGTGCTCCTCATCCTTCCAATGACGCGTCCATTGTCACTACCACACGAGGCTGGGGAGGTACAAACGGCATTCCTATCAATTCCTATCAATACATTGTTTGGATTTATCCACCACAGCAATGACCGTAATATCGGTCTTGGGACTGTCAGAAGCATGCTCTGCCAGTCCCGTAGTGGATCAAAGATCATTATAAACCATCTCTGCAGGGGCCGTGTCTTCAATTTCGCTAATGGTGTCACCATCGTTGTGGAAGCCATCAGTTCCAATGCCACTTGAATTGCCTTTGCTCTAACTCTTCTGTGTTGCTGAATCAGAACACCTTCAGAATTTCTGACCATCTGTCTTCTGGTAAAAATGCTTTTTGCTGCGAAGAGTCTAGTATGGCTCCTATGAATTTGATCTTCTTCAACAGTATCAACGCTGATTTTGAGTAATTTGAGTAATTTATCATCAGTCCTAAGTCTTATAGAGAACACATCACTGAGTTCAGATCTGCTAGCAACTAATGTTTCATTGGCGCCACTATTAACCAATTGTCTATATAGGGGAACACTGAGATACCTTTCTTTCTCAGATTAGCACCCACAACAGACATACACTTTGTAAACACCCTTGGAGCTGTACATACACCCAAGGGTAGGACTTGAAAACGGTACCCTTGACTGCCTATAGCAAATGCAAGATACTTCCTGTGCTCTGGTCTGATAGCGATATGGAAGTAAGGCATCTTTGAGGTCTAGCGTAGCAAACCAGTCATTTAGATGTAGCAATGACATTATGGTAGAGAGAGTCACAATCGGAAATCTTTTCAGGGTTATAAAATCATTCACCCCTCTCAGATCCAAAATGGTGAAGGCCGCCGTCCTGTTTCGACACCAGAAAGTACCTTGATGTAAAACTTCTCTTGAGTTGCAGATTGGAAATTTTTTCTATGCCCCCCTTCAATAACAGGTTAGTGATCTCTGCCTGCAGTTGTGGTGATGGATTTGTACGCCAAACTCTCCCTATGGTAGGCAGGTTCGAAATTCTATGGAATAACCTCGATCTATTATGCCAAGAATCCACCAATCCGTTGTTATAGATCGCCACACCTGGTAATGCCTCTTCAATCTGTCCCCAAAGGTGGGAGTTACACCCGTACTTAAATGTGCATCTTCGGTACCGTGTTGACATCTTCGACCAGTTAGAACTTGAGCAATCTGCAGAGCAGTATCGCCCAACGTGGTGCTGATATCTGGGAAGATATCGGTATCACCCCCTTGATTGTCAAACCCTACGCTTGGTTTGATCAGGCTGACATTTCTTGTATTGTGGCTGCTTGAACCTTGTTGAAGGAAATTTTCTCAAAGTTTGATCTTGAGGTGTAGGCTGTCTTTGATGGTGTGTTTGAATTGGACTCATCGGTCTCCTTGAGAATGGCTGATACCATCTATATCAGTACCTGGATGGATAATATGAAGCTGGAAATCCATATTTTCTCACAGTGCTCCTCATCTTTTGAGCATGCTCCCGCTTGTCATCTGTACCAGTATTGAACAATCCAACAGCATCAAAAGGTAAGTCCTCAATCATATTCTTAGCTTGCTGAGACAACCTAGAGGATCTCAGCCATGCATGTCTACGCAAAGCTATAGCACCCGCTAGCGCTTTACCACTACATTCAGTTATGTGTTTAGCTGTTGTAAGCTGTTGAGAGGAGAGCCGATACGCCCCACCATACAGCGCTGATGCAGGTAACACGTCGATGGAAGTCTTAACTCTGGACCACAAAAACTGTTGATATGCTCCCATACATGCGGCATAATTGGAAATTCTACACAACAATGCAGCATGAGAATACACTTTCCTTCCCTAGGTATCCAACTTCTTCCCCTCTCTATCAGCAGGAGTAACATGTAGTCTCTGTGACTGGCTCGACTGTGCAGCATCAACCACAATGGAATTTGGTTTGGGGTGATGGGTCAGCCAGTCTTGCTCATCTTCAATACCATGACAGAGAGATTCCAGTTTTTTTGAAGTTGACAGTACCGAGGAAGGAATCATCCATGACTTCTTGACAGTTTGCAACAAATAAGGTAAAGGAGCTATCATTGAAGTTGCAGCCTCCCTATCTTGAAGCTCCTGAAAAATAGGGACTTTCAAGTCCTCTTTCTCCATACTAGTTGTGAGATTAAGAGAACGAGACATCCTCAAAACAAGATCTGAAAAAGATCGAACATCATTCATTCGAGAAATCCTCTCAGCGTTCGACACCAGCATAGAACAATGTTCATCAACATCTATAGAACAATTACATGCCGATGAACTTGATACCGAAATCGATCTCTCCAACTGAGAAGGCACAAATCTTTTCCTCAATCTTTTTTGAGGATCAACAGCAACCTCCTTATGGGAAGTATCATGTTTGGTCTCTTGCTCTCTTTGAGGTGCTATCTTCTCCACCTCCACTACCGAAACCCTGACGTCGAGGCGACACAGAGTGAGATCTCGACATAGTACTCAGAACGACAGTACCAAGTCTGAGAGTCAGGCATGGCATCGATAATGTCTATAATCATCAAACTCCTCAGGATAAGGTGAAATGTCCCTTGAATCAACAGAAACCTCATCTAAGCAACATTCATGGTATCTAGCAGGAGTTGCATGTCTGTAAAGATGATATCTCACAGGTGATCTACTTCTTAACTTCGACCTTCTACGAGAAGGACTGGAGGTGAAGGAGGTGTTCTCCTATGGTGTCTAGGAATCATCACCTCATGCTGTGGACTTTTCTTCACCGATACCGATCACCCCGCATCTCGCGGTCAATCTTGAGTTTGAGGCCGTGGTCCCACATTCATCAAAGGAGAGGAATCAACAATTTCTCCTTCAGACTCCACTCGGACCTCTTGTATCTCCAATGGAGGAACCTGAGCCTGCTCTAGACGTCTAGCAGGAGACGATGACTCAAGCTGCGCCTCTGCAGTGCACTCAGATGTAACCGGCCTCAGAGATGTCAGAGAAGATGAAACCACATGTCTATCCTTTTTTGTATGTTTCTCCAAGGAAGCCTGGTCTGAAGACTCCTTCAGCTTCCTCTTCTTATCCTTCTTTCTTAACACAGAAGGAGAGGCTAAACCTTCAACGACATCAGACGCTTTCTTCGCAGCCTTCTCCAATCTCGACTCCTGAGATCGAGATGTCAACCTCAATCTCGGCGTTGATCTCAGCCCCAATGAAGAAGCCAACTGATGAGACAACGAAGCTGAGGAGGTCTGGGCCATCCTGGATTTAGTGCCAGATGTCTTTGCACAGCTTGCAGGATCTGACGCAGACAACACCTGTTCCCAGAGCAAAGCTTTTAACCTGCTTGCTCTATTACGTCTAGTCTCCGGAGTGAATTCTTGGCAATATGTACAAGAATTCACGTTATGGCCTCCTCCCAGACACAAAAGGCACTTTGAATGCCTGTTTTGATCGGGTATCTTGCCTTTACATGCTATACACTGCTTAAGCACTTTGGTTGCCATACACTGCAACACTGCCAAATCCGAATCCAAAAACCTTCGTAAAACAGTCTGTCGTCAGTCCAGTAAATCCACAGTTCAACGAGTCCAAAACACCAAGAAAAAATCATCATCAACTGTACCAAAGTCAAAGGAAACCGTTTAGTCAAGACAAACACTAGCGAAAGGCTCCTTAGATGCTGCTAACGTGGCAGAAAGAAAGGAACTTACCATTGGAGCAAGTGAGGGCTCTTATACCCCAGAGAATGGGAGAGGGGTTCAATGGTCAAAACACCTACTTTTGGATTTCTAGAAGGTTCTGAATGTTGTTCTGTGCAGGCACAAAACCCAATTGTGTGAGTCACAGAGACCACGAAGAAGAAACAGCACTTCTGGAAAAAGGCTGCCAAAGCTGCTACAGCCTTGGTGGAATGACTGGTTATGTCATTAGATCTTGATGCACGGCTACATTAAAGGCTATTGAAAAGGAATTCCTGATTCAAAATGCAAGTCTTAATTTATCCAGTGAAACTAGATCTTAGATATTTTGGAGCCAACAGATGTTTGAGAAAGAGCACAAAGACAGAATCAGAAACAACAAAACAACAGAAACAACAAAACGGTATATAAATTTTGTAAATTCTACATATATTTAGTGTGTATCAGATGTTTCATGGAAAGAACCTAGGGCAGAAGGAAGGAAAAAAAATAATGGCTTATATTTCTTAAAAGGGTTATTAATTTGGTTAAACGGAAGGATGTAGTACAAGGTTGTGAATCATGTGGTCCTGCAAGATGCTGTTGGACTGCAACTTCCAGCAGCCCTAGCCAACATAAACAATGAGGAGTGCTGGGAACTGTAGACCAACAACATCTGGGGGGCCTCATGATTCCAACCTCTAGTATGAAATACTAATAAGACTCACCTGTCTGGCCAAGGTAATAGCTACAAGGAATGCTAAGTTGAAAGAGAGAAGTGTGATCCAAAAGATGGGTGAGCACTATTTGGTTACCTGAAAGGAATTTGCTTAACTAGAGGTGAAATTATGATGGTTGCCTTTATAAATCACAGGTGGGAACCAATACAAAGTTTCTTAAATGAGAGAACACTTAAATAGGGATAACATCTTCCCTTTAATAATAATCATCTTGTTAATCTTAAAATCCCAACACCGTATTTTTTCTTTTCTAGCAGCACCCTGCTGGATGTTTTGAACAAAAGTAAAAGGTACTCAGTTAATGCAGAAACTTGAACAAACCTGTCCTAGTTTATATCCCATATTTCCTATTTCACGCTCTGTATTGATCTGCAACAGAAGTTTTTCATGGCTAATAAGAGCACCTAAAATGGAAAAGAAAAAAGAAAACTGCTTTAGACAAAACCTAAAATAAGTCTGGATATATGCAGACACTTAATGCAAATATAATTTTGATGTTTTTACTAGCAATATGTTACATTTCCCTCCTCTTTTCATTAGAGATTATTTTGAACCACAGAAACAGCTAACGTTGCTAAGCGAGACACATTCCCATTATATACTCCTAGTGAATCAATGGGTTGCTTACATGTAACCGTGGTTCTTTGAGGGGTCATCTGTGAACTCACACAAATGGGTTTATTGTGCCTGCGTAGTATTTTATTTGGAACTTTCTAGAGCTGTTATGCAAGTGTTTCAGCAGAAGCCCCTCTCTCCTTCATCCATGTGACAACCCGATTCCCACCCAAACCCTCAGTTCTGTGGCCACCATAGCATGAGTCACGTTGCTCAGGATAGAGAGCATGACCAATGTGGGGAGAACAGATGGGTGTTGTGTGAGTTTGCAGATGACCACTCAAAGAACCATGGTTACAGGTGAGCAACCTATTCTTCCTCATGGTCTCTGTGACTCACACAAATGGGAAACTAGCAAGTTACTCATATAGGAGGTGGAAGAGTTGTTCAACACAAGAGAACAATACTACTTTCCCAAAGGCAGCATCAGCCCTGGACCTGGCATCCAGTCTGTAGTGAGTAGCAAAGGTCAGAGTCTGAGATCAGGTAGCTGTTCTGCAAATTACCTCCAAAGTAGTTCGGAAAGGCAGGTGAGGTAGCCACAGCTCTGTTAGAGTGGTTATTTACACAGAGAGGAGGGTCCTGCTTAGCCAGTTCTTAGGCTAAGTTGATAACTGACAAGACTCACTTAGAGAGGCATTGAGATGAAACAGGCAGCCCCTTATTGGTTGAGGAATAGCGAGTCAATAGTCTTTGAGAATGGTAAAAGTCAGTAGTCCTACTGAAGTAGAAAGCCAAAGCTCACCTAACATCAAAACAGTGCAACGAGGGGGTACATGATGAAATTCAAAGGATTTGCAAATTGAATTTTGAAATGATACCAGAGTTTTATTTGTTAAATATATTAGGACAACACAGACAGATAAGAAGGCATCAGAAGATATTGTTATATTTGATAACAGCAGTGAGGTTGTTGTATGCGCTATATTGGAAAGAAAATAGAGATAAACATTTAGAAGAATGGAAACTAAAAGTTCTGGAGACGGTAGAGATAGAAAAATTAGCATTTTCTTTGAAAAATAAACCTATACAGAACTTTTAAAGAGAATGGAAAGGTTTATTGGACTGGATAAAGATATAAATTTATAAGATGTACAAGAAATAGAATAAGATACAATGTAATTGTCTTTTCTTTTGTTAATGAAATGTAATCGCTCTTCTTTTGTGCAAATAGAAACAAAACAGTTTCAACTGGAGAACACAAGTGCGGAAGTGGGGTGGGTGGGAGGGGTACATTTAATAATGATGTAATCCACTAGTTTTTCTGTTTTTCTTTTTGCAATTAAACTTTAATAGAAACATTTAAAAACAAAAACACAAACAGTGCAACATACAGTCCAGATCGGTGGAAGGTTCTGCATGACTTCAAGTAGCATAATGTCCTGGTTGAAGTGAAAGGCCAACACCACTTTTGGAAAGAAAAAAGTATCAGACCTTTGTCCTTGTGGAAACTTAGGTGCAGCAGATTGGTTTGAAGAGCATGTAACTCTACTGCTTACCTCGCTGACAAGATAGCCACAAGGAATACCACCTTCTACATGAGGAGGTGAATGTCATATGTCACCATGGGCTTGAACTATTTCTTAGAAAGCTGAGATAGGACAGGGGTGTTGGGCCTAGAACAGGTGGGTGAAAGTTACCATAACCTTTCAGAAACCGTTTCGTCAATGGGTGCTGAAAGTATGAGGGCTTAGTAAGTAGTTGAAATCTGTCAGAAGAAATTGCAGCCAGGTAGCACTTTATGGATGAAAGCGAAAACCATCTATTAAAGAGAGACATCAGAAAGTCCAATGCATGATACATCCATGCTTGGTTCAGAGACAGGTGTTGAGAAGCCAAAAAGGATAGGAATTAATAACATTTGCAGGTATCTGAATGTCAGATTGAATGTCTAAGAGCAGCTGCTAGGATTTGACAGATTGGAGTTGAGAGGGAGTCTAAAAAGCTGTCATATTGAGTGTGTCCAGGTCAGAATCTGATCCTCATGGAGAGTCAGTAGATACAGTCTGTCCAGAAATCTGCAGTGAGTTCCTTGATAAAGGTGGAGGAGAAGAGCAAACTATGGTTGTCTGTGCTACTATGGTGTGATCAGAATGCACTTCACCTTGTCCCCTTGGATTTTGGAGACTACTTTAGTGATTAAAGGAAATGGAGTGTACATGACATGGTCTCCCCAGTGATATAAGAAGGTATTGCCAAGAGAGCCCTTCCTCCATCAAGCCCTTGAACAGTATATCAGGCACTGGGAATTCTGTACGGAGGTGAAGAGATCTACTTGTATATCGGCCCATTCCTCATAGATGGTACAGCTGGACACTGGGATGAAGCCTCCATTTGTGACAAGAGGTTGGAGCCCTGCTGCGAGCATCTGCTAGTGTTCTCCTCTCCCAGTAGATGGATTCCTAAGGGGAAAATGTACTTGCTAATGCACCCTCCCAGATGAAAGAAGTTATATTCACCAAGGTGGTAGATCTTGTCTCTCCTTGCTTGTTCATATAGTAGAATACCACAGTGTTGTCAGACACTACTTGAACAACTTTGGCTCACAGAAGGACTTCCAATGCACTATAGTCTTCTCTACTGCAAGCATCTCCAGTGCACTGATGTGGAGGCCAGTTTCTATCCTGTCCAGAGCTCTCTGATGGAAAGGTTTTCCATGTGGGCTCCCCATCTGTCCATGGAAGCATTCACTGTCACCGATGTCGTTGACTGCAGAGGAATGAAAGGCAGTCTCGCCTGGACATTGTTGGTGTGGAACCACCATTCCAGGAAGTGATACATGGCCCTCAGTATGGTGAGATGCAGATGAGGGGAATTGGTGAGAGCGTCGAACTGAGACAAGAACCAGGCCTGAAGAGCGTGTATTTGAAGTCATGCATATGGTGTCACCACTGTTAGAGACCATGAAACTGAGAAGGATATGCATATCCTTGGCGGTCAGCCATCCAAAGGACAGCTGTTCTTAAGTTTCCAAGCCTCTCTTCTGGAAGATAAGCAGCCACTTTGCAGGAATCAACTGCTCCTATGAATCTGATGGTCTGAGAGAGTTGGAAGAGAGATTTCTCATAGTTTACTATAAAGCCTAGACTGTCAAGGAGGCAAACCATGAGGTCAATATTAGCAAGAAGACAGGTCTTGAAATCAAGCCAGGTCTTGGAATGGGCCACAAGAAGTGAATCACTGATATAGGGGAAGGCAATGACTCCTCACTGTCTCTGGCACACTGCTGTCATGTCCAGAGCAGAGCAGGCAATTAATCAGCAAGCAGCAGAGCAGGCCTTATCACAAAGCAAGAGCAGGAGGATGTCCAAACAGAGTCCAGGTTCCAGAGTAAACAAATCCAAAGGGCAAATCCAAGTCACCATCAAACATGCAGAGATTCAAGGTAGTCCAGATGCGAGCGAACACGGCACATGGCTTCAACAACCAGAAAGATCAGCTGCTGACCCTAGAAGGAAAGGTCCAGCTGATAGCCTTTTATCTTACTGATGCTGTTGCCACAGGTGTTCCTTCATTAGGGCTCGTTTGTTATTTAAATGTGCTTAACGGTGCAGCCCCTTTTTCTGACATCATCTCTTTTGCACAGAAAGAGTCTGTGTTGCCTCATCCTCTGATATTTGTTCCCCTTGCTCAGGCCCCTGCTGTTGTTTGTTATCTTCTTCTGAGCAAGCTTCTGGGGAAACTCCTGCCTCTGGGGAAACTTCTGCCTCTGATTCAGAATCCTCCTCCTTACCGCCAAGGTCTCCAAGGCAGGGCATGACAACTGCAAGCATGGCCATACATTTGGTTGACACAGGGAGTAGCTGACAGTCTGAATGGAAGGACATGGAAGTGGTAAGTCTGTCTTCCTAAAGCAAAACAGAGGAAACACTGATGCGACAGGTTGATTCAAATATGGAAGTAGGCATTCTTCAGGTCCAACGTCATAAACCAGTCTTCTTTTGGCAATACAGGCATGATGATACTGAGGGTGACCATCCAGAAGTACCTAGGCTGAAGAAGTTGAAATCCATCAAGTCTAGGATGGGACAGAGACCTCCATCCGTCTTTGAAATTATGAAACAGCAGAAGAAGAAAAAACCCATGGCACGAAGGACTGGGGAACAGATTCAACGGCCCCCTTGAGGAGAAGAGTATTGACCTCCTCGATAAAGGTGTTGGAAAGCAGAATAATTCGAATAATCCCTGTAAAGAGGTATAGTCCCTGTTGGCTATATCCAGAACCCAGGTGTTGGATGTTATAGCAGTCCAGGCATGGAGGCAGCTGCTCAGCCTATTACCAAAGAGAGGAGTACTGGAAAGGAGAAGGCTAGGAGAGCAGTCAAAGGTGTTTTGGTGTGGTTGGTTGGCTTTTTGTGGTATGATAGTGCATGGTACCAAGAGGCCAAAGAGGACTTCTGTGGAGAAGATAGTTGTAGAGCTCAAACTCTTGCATGTCTCAGTGGTGGTGGTGGTGGGGGTTAAAGGACTGCTTCAGACCAGAAGGCTGTCTTGATCATGGATACAGGGATCAGGACAACCATGGAGCCTGTGGTTAGAATCCAAAGTTTTTGGCGGTAGTATGCATTTTGTGTGTATGCTCCAACTTATCTCTCCTGAGTGAATAACTCCACCTCACTGAAGGACGTCTTTAATCATAACACACACCTAGTGGGAGAGTCCTGATGATTGTAGGCAGGCATGACCCCTAAGGATGATGGCACCTGCTAGGGTCTTGCTGCTGCAATCTGCAACATGTGTAGCACTCTTAAGTCATTTGGAGGCAAAATTGCAAGCCTCTGTTTGAAGTGTGGCAGCCATGCATTTGTCCTCCTCAGAAAGCTTGGCCAAAAAAGGTATCCTCAGAAAGCTTGACCAAAAAAGGTATCACCCACTCCCACAAGTTTTGTGGTAGGCAGACATGCAAGCCTCGTAGTTGGTGCTTCTAAATAACAGGGGTGCAGTAGAGTAGTACTTTTTTATCAAAATGTCCAGTTTCCTTCCTTCCTTATCAACTGGGCTGATCAACTTCTTCTGAATGGACTTTGACAGTATGGCTTCCACTATGATGAAGTTTAGTTGTGAGTGCTGGAAGAGCCACTCTAAACCTGATTGCACAACACAGCACAAGATGTCTACATTCCTGGAAGTAGACCAAATTGTGGAAGGTATAGCCCAAGACCTACAGGCTATCCTTAGCAAGGCAGGCACCAATGGGAAGGATGCAGATGTAGCGACTTTTGACTGAATCCTAGAGTAAACAGGTTCTTCAGTTTCAGGGTCTGGTTGTCATATTAGTCAGCTGGATTGCTACCAGCTGCAGCACTCAGGCCATCCTAGTCATCTGTTCCATGAAAGAGCAGATGTCACTGATTGGAGATACAGCCTCTTGCTCTCCCAACACAGTATATGGTGACTTTATCATGGGCATGTCCAAGGAGATCAATGGTATCATCAGAAGTGACAGGCTCATGTTGAAAACATGTGGAAGGGTCTGGTAGAGATGAGCCAGCACCTCAGGTCCTGGAAGCATCCAGCTGAGGTTGTGAAGGAGGGAGTGGAAACAGTGTATGCAGCCTAGCAGGCTCAGTGAAGCAGGAAATTTCCTCCTGGTGATTGAGTAGGAGGAGCAGTGCAAAACCCACAATGGAAGGTATCTGAACACCCATAGTGTGAAGACTGGGAGCACATTAGTCATGGCAAGGGATGGAGAGCACCTGCAATTGGATGGTGACTGATGGTACTGACTCCATTGGTGATATGGTAGAGAGCGATAGTAACAGGAATATTCAGCAGGACTATGCTGGTGGTACATTGGTTCCTACTGATGGTACAGTGACTGACGCCCTCTTGATGGCTGCCAATTGAACCCACAGTCCTTGTGGCCTTCATGCTAGTACTCAGATGAATACTGTCAGTGATGCCTTTCCTTATGCCTACAGCTGTGACCCCCTGAATCACATCCAGTCTGGCAAGACACCGAGTGTCATGTGCATCGATGTAAAGGCCGTGGGGATTGACTCCTGGAGGTGGAGCCAGAGGACCTTGAGAAGTGGCAAGGGAGCAACTCTAGCTTGTGGTGCAGCTGGGATATAAAAAGGAGGCGCAGAGGTCTGTGCTGGTATACCAGCAGACAATTGAGGCATGTGAGAAGGGGACTAATCTTCCTTCCAAGGTGGTAGTCACATAGACAACCTTTAGTGATCCTTACTGAGATGGAGAGGGGTGCGACTGCTGCATCAGAGACTGAAAAGGTGGTGAGAGCTCCCCTTCTTGTGGTGCAACAGTTTCAATCTGTACAGTAAGAGAAGACAGGCTGGACCTAACAGCTTCTTCGGTCGTCTTCTTCTTTTTGTGGCATCACCATTCTGAACAGTGTTAGGAGACTTCCAGCTCAAGAGATCTACCTGGTGTCAATGGAACCCTGGACTGAGCCTAGGATTCATGTTGTTGGGTTCATACCAATGACTCCTTGGTTTGGAGGGCAGGATCTGAGGCTGGGGATTTAGCACTGCTTGTGAAACCTGAATCTTGTAGAGACCACTTTGTGGCAACACAGGCCAAAGATTCTAAGGTGGCCCATGTGGACATGCAGCATGGGATGGAGGAGCAGTTTGAAGTAGAAGGAACACTGGTAGCAGTCAAGGCTTGTTCCTATAGAAGAGCCTTTAGCCTCTATGACCAATTTTTAATGTGCCTGAGGAGTCATTGCCATACAATGCATGCAAGACTCAATATTGTAGCCTTCTCCAACATACAAGAGACAGCACAAATGCCTGTCAATAATGGCAATCTTAGTGTCATAGGACTAGTGTCATAAATGATTGTGAAGGCATGATCGAACAATTAAATAGAGATGGGAGGATATTCAGAAACCAGTCTAAGTTGATGGGAAAACAGAGTCAAAAACCAAACCAAATCAGTATCTGAAAGAAGAACCAAAACACAGACTGAGTTCAAAACCGAAAGTAAAAGAAGCAATACAGCATTCCAACAGTTCCTTCGATGTTGCTGCTGCAGCAAACAAAAAGGAACTGAGAGTTTGTGGGAATTAGGTTGGTCGCATGGACCTGGGGAGGAGGATCTACCACCAAAACACTTGCATAATAGCTCTAGAAATTCTGAATGATGCACTGTGCAGGTACAGTAAACCCATTTATGGGAGTCACTGAGACCATGAAGAAGAACCTCCTCAACTGTCAGAAAGGTTACCTTGCTCAAGCTTTTACACAGACAGGTAATATGGGGACTTCATCAAGCTTGGGCAGAATTTTAGGTGGTGCACAAAGTTTAAGTTTGTAAAATCCTGCCACTGCAAGAGCTTGAGATATTCTTACACTGAAGTTTTCTTCCAGTTCTATAGTAAGCCATTTTGGAAGCTATTCCAATATCACACCATAAATGCAGAAGCTACAAGCCTTCTGTAAGCAGCCACCATGGTGTAGTAATTTGAGAGTTAGACTATGATTCTAAAGATGAGGGTTTGATTTCTCACTCAGCCATGGAAACTCACTGGTTGACCATGGATATTTCACACAATCTCAACACCAGAAAACCCTGTGACAGGTCCACCTTAGAGTTTCTGTAAGTCAGAAACAACTTGAAGACACAGAACAAGCAGCCATTTGATCCATACCTGTAGTGGAAGGGGACAGAGATGGAACTGGATCCCACGCTTGATACAAATGATGAGTAGCAATGTTGTCTCTCTTGGATGCCATTTCTTGGATTTCTTGTTCTACAATTCCTCTGATGACATTTAATTTCCTCCCAAACCTGAGATGAACAGAAATAATCCTACATGGTTAAAACATTACCTAGAGTCAGACAAATCTTGCTGGTAAATTATTATTTCAGTTCTTGATTTTACTGTCATAATTGTTGACAGTAAATCAGTGACAAGTCATCACTGATTTAACAGGTTGGGATCAGCAACTGGAATTAGGCCAAATACTAATTCAACAATAATTTATCAATGTAACAGTGAAAGTAATTTAATTTTACTTAATAACATTTAAGACTAATTTAAAAGTTAAAATAACTTACCACCTCTAAGTATTCCTTGCCTAAGAAAATCCTATAAAATTCATGGGGTTACCATAAATTGACAGTTGACTTAAAAGCACATCCACAATTTTCTTAGATCTAGCCTAATTTTGATGTTTCAAAATTAAGCAATCAACAGAATCGAAGACTACAGCAATATAAATGAAGCATTCCTCTTCAGGAAAGTAATCTGATCACTGGACTATAAGGGAATTTTTTTTTTTTACACCATGAACTCCTCTTTGAATAGTGTCTGTTGAGGAGGAGGAGGGGAGATCCCTTAGCGCTGTGATAGCAACTCCCCTGGATCAGCTGGCAGGCTCAACACTTGATCCGCTTCTCCAGGAGAGGGCCTTCTCTGATCATACAGAAAATTTAGAGATAATTTCTGCTTCAAATAAGATGAACACTTAACCATACTAATAAGTGGCAAACTTGGTAACAGCAACAATGATCAATACTTTGAGATGGTATAAAAAATAAGATGATAGGATGGAAGAAACCTCCCACTACTCTACTTATTTCAACGCACGTACAGCAACACAGAAGCCAAATGCCCCATATGTTCTCCCCGGAAGCAACACATGAAAGTGGAATGAGTTCCAGACATTCTAAACAGCAGACATTCATAGTAAAAATTCTTTTTCTTTTCTGAGACCTGGAACACATTCTGTGTCATCAGGGCATTTATTTACTTAACAGAATTATACCTCAACTTTCTTCCAACATAAACAGAATATGGCTTAGTGCAGTGGTTCTTAACCTTTTCTTTACCATGGACCTCCTTTAAATAGCTTTTGCTGCCACGAACCACCAAGACTTAACTCAAGTTTTAATTTAAAAATTTAAAACCCTAAAATGCATCAAATATTTATTTAAAGTTACTCATCAAAGGTCTTTGAATTTGGAGAAAAGGGAGAAATAAGTAAATGCACACACTATTATACTATTTTAATTGAAATGATTCCATACAAAATACTACTACTACTACTATTACCAATAATACCTTAACACAGAGCCATGGTCTAACATTGATGGTTAATTTTAATGAATGAATGAATGAATGAGAAAGATGGTGCTGCTTTTAATTTACAAGTCTTGTTATATTGAGCTTAATAGCTGAAACTTGTAATATAAGCTGAAACTTGTTTTATTGTATTATAAGTTCTGTTTTTCAAATGGTTTTTATACTTATTTTTTAAAATAAAAAAGAGCAGCAAGTTCTAACCTTTATATTACTTTGGAGTACAATGGTTAGTGGATTTATATTTCACCTTTCTTCAAAAAATAGGCTCAAAGTGGCTATCAATAAAATGAATAAAATAGTACTAGGAAAAAATTGAACAGATTAATTCAGACAAACATGAAGCTAATTAAAAACAAATCAACTGAAACAGAAAACAACAACAACAAAAGATAGCCCCCACCTCTGAATTAAAAGCCTCTTTCATAGGAAAACTAACTTCCAAAGAACAGGTTGCTTACCTGTAACTGTGGTTCTTCGAGTGGTAATCTGTGCCATCATACACTAGGAGCTTTCGCGCATGCGCGGGAGCAGCGTTCGGAAGATTCTAGTAGCTTGAGTCGCTTGGAGGGAACCCCTCCCCCATGCCGGTACTGTGCATGCTCCTCCCACCGAGCAGTGGCCACCCCCCAGTTCTTAATCCGCCGTAGTAACACAGGAACCTGAAAAAGAGGGGAAGGTAGGGCGGGTGTGTATGATGGCACAGATGACCACTCGAAGAATCACAGTTACAGGTAAGCAACCTGTTCTTCTTCTTCGTGGTCTCTGTGCCTTCATACACTAGGAGACTGTGTAGCTTACCGGTTGGATGGTGGGTCAGGTCCTATAGAACGGAAGCCAGAACCTCACGTCCAAACTGAGCGTCTCTGCGTGACTGGCAGTCAAGCCTGTAGTGGCGCACAAAGGTCGATGGTTGAGACCAGGTCGCCACACGGCAGAGTTCATGCAGATCAACGCCTCTCAGGAGGGCTGCAGACGTGGCCACGGCCCTAGTAGAGTGGGCCCGGAGGAGGGCTGGCGGAGGCTTCCTGGCAAGCTCATACGCCAGCTCAATGGTCTGTGCCACCCACTTGGAGAATCGCTGGGTGGATATCTTATGGCCCTTTCAGTGCCTGCCATAGCAGACGAAGAGGTGTGGTGATTGTCTGAAAGGGGCAGTCCTGTCCCTGTAGAATGCCAAGGCCCGACGCACATCCAGGGAGTGAAGGGACCGCTCCAACGGTGTCATTGGGTTTGGGAAGAAAGCCGGCAGGATGATGTCCTGGCTGAGATGGAAACTGGATACTACCTTCGGGAGGAAGGAAATGTCCGGTCGGAGAACGACCTTGTCTCTGTGAAAGACGAGGTACGGCTCGTCGATCCTCAGGGCTGTCAGCTCCCCCGCACGCCTGGCCGAGGTGACAGCCACCAGGAAGGCAGTCTTCAAAGTAAGAAGCCTGTCGTCAGCAGTCGCCAAGGGCTCGAAGGGCGGTCTCGTGAGCTGCGACAGCACCAACGATAGGGACCACGGTGGTAGCAGCGGCGATACCGGCGGGTATAAATGCTGGAGGCCCTTCAGGAACTGCTTGACGGTACCGTCTCGAAAGAGTGTTGCCGACGGGGACCATGGCGGTTGGTATGCCACGATAGCGGCAATGTAGACCTTCAAGGACGGGAAGGCTAAGCCTTGCTGTCGGAGATGGAGGAGGAAGTGGAGCACGGTAGGCATGCTGACTGACGATACCGGTTCCCCCTTTCGTCAGTGAAGGTTACGAAGCGGTGCCACTTGTAGTGGTAGTTGCGACGTGTCGATTCCTTTCTAGCCGCTGTCAATACGTTGCCAATGATAGGGTCGGCCATGGCGATATCCTCCAGGCATGGAGGGCCAAGAGCGGCAGGTCTGGGTGGAGTACGCGGCCGCCAGAATTGGACAGCAGGTCCGGTGTCGACAGGAGCCTCAGGAGGCGGTCGCGGGCGGCCTCGAGCAGGGGCGCGAACCAGTGTTGCCTCGGCCAGTACGGGGCTACGAGAACGACGTCCGCTCAGTCAGCGAGGATCTTGGAAATCACGCGACCGAGGAGGGGAAATGGAGGGAACGCATACAGAAGTCCCTCGTTCCATCGGAATTGGAAGGCGTCCCCGATGGAGTTCCAGTCACAGCCGGTTCTCGAACAGAAGCGGTGGCACTTTGCATTCGCGCCGGTCGCAAAGAGGTCGATGGTGGGCTCGCCCCATCGGTCCCGTATCATCTGGAATGCTCTGCTGCAGAGGGACCACTCGTGGTGGGAGGACGTGTCCCTGCTGAGCGCGTCTGCTGTGGTGTTCTCCTGCCCAGCCAGGTGAACCGCCACTGGATGGATTCCTAGAGGGACGCACCAGTTCCAGAGGTCCAGGGCGATGTCGAGGAGGGTGGTCGAGGGGGTGCCGCCCTGCCTGTTGACATAGCAGACCGCCGTCGTGTTGTCCGTGAGGACCAGCACCGTCCAGTTCTCGACGCGGTGGCGAAACGCTTTCAGGGCGTTGAATATGGCAAGCAGTTCGAGGGCGTTGATGTGGAGGGTGGTCTCGTCGGGCATCCACCGTCCCCGGACTCCGAGTTCTCCAGAGTGGGCTCCCCAGCCATAGAGGGAGGCGTCCGTGGTTACCATGACGTCTGGAGTCTGGGAAGGGCATCCCGGAGAGGAGGTGGTCATAAGACTGCCACCACAGGAGAGACGGCCAGATCTCCGACGGTAACGTGAGGTGCACGCTCTGGTCGTCGCGGAGCAGGTTGAAGGCTCAGACGAACCAGTGTTGTAGCAGTCTGGCGCGGAGCCTGGAGAGGTACGTCACGGAGATGGTGGAGGCCATGTAGCCGAGGAGCTGCTGGATCCTCCTGGCCGATATCATCGGTGCCCGGTACGCTGCCAACGCGGCTCGGCGTAGAGTCCATGCGCGTTCGGCCGGTAGGAAGGCCCTGGCGGACAGCGAGTCTAAGGTCACGCCGATGAAGTCCAGCACCCTCGTCGGCTCGAGGTGGGACTTCTTGGAGTTGACCTGGAGCCCCAGGCGGGTCAAAAATGTCAGAGTCCAGTGAATGTCAGCGTAAAGTTTCTGTCTGCAGGGCGCCACCAGCAGCCAATCGTCCAAATACAGGTAGACAGAGACGCCTTTCATTCGCAGGTGTGATGCCACTGGGGCCATGCATTTGGTGAAGACCCTGGGCACAGTGGAAAGGCCAAACGGTAGCACCTTGTACTGGTAGCAGGTGTCGTCGACCGCGAACTGCAGGTATCGTCTGTGTTGCGGACGAATGGCGATGTGGAAGTAAGCGTCCTTGAGATCGATGGAGGCGAACCAGTCCCCTCAGGAGAGGAAGGGCAGGATCGAAGATAGTGTCACCATCTTGAACTTTCTGGGGCGGATGAAGTTGTTCACGCCCCTGAGGTCCAGGATGGGTCGCATTGGCCCCGTCTGCCTTCGGTACGGTGAAGTACCGGGAGAAGAAGCCGGTGTTGGAGGCTGAGGACGGGAGTGTCTCGATCGCTCCCTTTTGAAGAAGGGACTGGATCTCTTCCAGCAGGGCCGGGCTGGCCAGGGTGGAAGGTAGATACCTCGCAGCGGAATATCGTGAAATTCTATGGCATAGCCAAGACGGACGATGGAAAGAACCCAAGAGTCCGTGGTGACGTGGCACCACTCGGCAAGGTGTCCGGCCAGGGCCGGCTGATCTCGGAGGACTGCTGGCAGGCTGAATGATGGTAGTGGTGGCGACCTGCGGAAACCCTCAAAAGCAGGACTTCGCCTCAGAAGACGGTTTCTTAGAGGACGGAGCCGGTCACCGTCTGAAGGGTCTCCGGGCAGAGGAGGCAGTTGACGGCCGAGACTGGGTAGAGTGGGTGGACCTCTGTTGGTAGGAGGCCACCGAGGACTGTCGGCAGGACTGGCGCGATGCGGAAGACTGGCGGGACTGAGATGGCTGGTGGATCCCCATCTGCTTGGCCGTTAGTCGGGTCTCAACGATGGAGTCCATCGTCTCGTCCGTGGCGGAGTTGAAGAGCCCCTGGCCATCAAAGTGGAGGTCCTCAATTCGCCTCCGGCTGCCCTCCTGCAAGCCAGACGAGCAAAGCCACACATACCAGCGGAGCATGACCAAGCCAACCATCACCCTCGAAGCAACCTCCACGGCGTGCTTCGAGGACAGGATCTGCTGGCTGGAGATGGCTACGGCCTCGTTGTAGAGATGGGAGGCAGTGGTGCAGCTCTCCTCTGGAAGGCTGGTCAAGAGAGGGGCGAGCTGGTGAAGAATTTTACGCAGGTAAGCCACGAGGCATGCCTGTGTGTTAGACACTCTGATGTTAAGGGAGGAGGCGTGTAGAACCTCCTCCCGAAAGTGTCTAACTTTCGTCCCTCTCGGTCCGGCGGCATGGTATGGGTCCTGTTGCCTCCCTTGACCTGCGTGGACTCCACCACTATGGAGTTCGGTACCGGATGGCTGAAGAGGAAGTCCGCCTTCTCCTTCTGCGTACGGTACAGGTGCTCCAGTCGAGGAGGAATCGGCTGGGCGGATGCCGGCTTGTCCCAGGGCTGCTTGACGGCCTTCAGCAGCTTGGGTAGGAGGGGAAGCGGGGCGGCGGCCTGTTGACGAGTCTCTACGAGCTCGAAAACTGGGTCCTCCTCCTCAGGTTCCGGCTGTGCCACCTTCAGGCCAAGGGTCGCCGCCACCCGGAGAAGCATGGCAGAGAAGTGCTGCACGTCCTCCAGTGCTGTCTCCGGTGTTGGCTCACCAAAGCCCAGCGGGGGCAACTCATGCGAAGCCGGAGTCAGGTCTTCTGATTCAGTTCCCGAGTCGTCAGATTGGACGGACGACTGGGAACGCTCGGGAGACCTCTCCGGGGAAACCTGCGCTGCGGGGCGCCAGGGAGAGCGATGAAGCGGTACAGACGGTGTTGCGGTCGGTACCGTAGCCGCACTCATCTGGGTGGCCGAGGCGATGGGAACCACTGTGGAGCACACCCTCACAGCTGCCGATGTTGTCGCCGTTGTGGCCGTCGTCTGAGTGGCTATGGACTTGACAGGGCGTGTGGCGGTAGATGTTACCCTCGGGGGCGGGGAAATTGCCCGGTAACGCGGCGATGGTTCTCTCGCCCTGCGGTATCGAGGGGAGGGGGACCTGGTGCGCGAGCGCTTGCATCTCCGCTCGTGTCTGGAGGGTGACCGGGACCTCCAATAGGGCACCCAATGCCTCGCGTTGTAGTGGTACCGATCTCTATTTGATGGCGAATAGGATCGGTACTCCGCCGGGTACTCCCTCCATTCGGGCTCCCGCAGGGACCTGGCGACATGAGAAGCCGAGGTGTAACGGGAGTCGGCGGAGCGGCACGGGTGTGGGTCGTCACACACCTCTCAGTGCCGAGGTGATGGTGGCCTGACTCTGCGCTCCGGGGAGCGAGAGTAGCTCTTATCCGAGGTGGAACGGTGCCTGGATGAAGGCCGATGGTGTTTGGTCACCTCCTCTGCCCGAGCCACTGAGCTACGGTGGGTACGCTGGGGCTCCACCTCCGCCAGGACCGGCAGTTCAGGTGAGGGCAAGGCCTCCACGACCTGCTCCTCATTCTACAGCTCCAAGATCTCCTCCAGAAGGTCTTCCAGGAGCTGAGTAGGAGGTGGGGTTGGCGGGCGAGTCTCCTTAGGAGGAGAGCGCTGCTTCTCCTTCTTCTTTTCCTTTCCTGCTCCTTTTCTTTCTCCTTTCCGCTATCTGGGGCGGGGCGCTTCCTCTGTGCCTTGGTCAGTGTCCTCGGCGTTTCAGAAGGCGTTTCTGTCGCGGGGGTTCCCTTTGCTGTCTTGGCCACCAAAGACAGTTTAGGAATCCGCGGAAGCGCAGTGATGGGCGTGCGCTGTGTCGGTACCAAGCCCGGTACCGACAAGGTAGACGGGACAGCAGCCGCCGATACCGTCGAGGTCGAAGGTGGTCTCGATGCCTCGGCCATCTGTGCACTTGGCGGTTCCTCCCGCGCCCGGAGCGACTGTTCCCAACAAAAGGATTTAAGCCGTGACGACCAGTTCCTTAGGGTTTGGGAGGTAAACTCGCGACAAATTGGGCAAGACCGGGTGTTGTGGGTCTCGCCCAAACAAAACAAACACTGCGAGTGTTTGTCGGCGAGAGCGACTTTCCGCCCGCAGGACGTGCACTTCTTGAAAAGAGCCGCCGACATAGAATGGGAAAAAGACGAAGAAGGAAGAAAAAGGAAGAGAGGAAATAAATCAAGTCACCAAGCCGAGGTCAGAAAACAAGCTGAAAAGTCCGAAAAAGCCAAGCAAATCAGTCCAAACAGCGAGGAACAAGCCAAGAACCTTCCGTTTGCAACGGTGGATGAGAAAGAACTGGGGAGTGGCCGCTGCTCGGCGGGAGGAGCATGCGCAGTACCAGCATGGGGGAGGGGTTCCCGCCAAGCAACTAAAGCTACTAGAATCTTCCGAATGCTCCCGCGCATGCGCGAAAGCTCCTAGTGTATGAAGGCACAGAGACCACGAAGAAGAAGCCAGCCTAACTTCCTATTTAATACTTGTTGACCTAAGGAACTTTTGCTGCTGCCCACTGAGAGAATAATGAAAAAAAATTGTTGGCAATGTGTCATCAAAGCACTTTGCCCCTCTTTGGCAAGGTCCACTCTGACACAGACTTAGGAGTCTGTGAGCAACCATGAAGCTTCTGATGTTTTTTCACTGAAGAGTTTTTAAACAGGCTATACTGAACTGAAGTTGCTGAGTAAGAGTAAAGCTAAGCACATATTTTTAAAAATGTCATCCACCACTGTTTAACATGACCTCTTGCTGAAATTCTGATGCTGAAGATTTTACTTTTTGTTGCTGTTCAACATATGGAGCTAAATCAAACTGACAGTCAATTAGAGTAAGGCCATCAAATCAATAGAATTTACATGCGAGTTAACTTACCAGGTTCCCATTGACTGTATGGGTCTATTTTAGTGAGGGCTACCAACTAGACTTAGCCTATGGACTTTACATAACTCACTTGCCTTGAATGTAGGGAGGATTTCAAGCATAAGTTTCTTTGATGTGGCTCTGTTTTGTTTTTTTACTATGCTAATTTTTCTCAAAAATACCATTAATGATATTGCTTCTCATTGCAAGAACTTCCATCACAAGAACTATAGCTCTTGTACATTAAGAAATTAATTTAGTTATAAGCATTAGTTGATATGCCATCTCTATAGTTTTAGACAGAGAAACTGCTTACACAGAATTTTATCTACTTAAATTACTGCAGCCCCCAAGTTTATGAAAATATTTCTGAAAACTCAATGCAAGGTTCTGTGATCTCTGTGCTGGGCACCAAATAGGGAATATATTGTAAGCATGTAAATGCAGTTTCCTCATTCTCATAAGTTAATGAGTAATGTCAACATTTTTCTCCTTGTTTCAAGACTATTAATATTTTTTATCAGTCTCAAGACAGCTTTCACATTTGTGAGAACAATTATTGTGGCAAGTATTTAGCTATACTATAATAACTGCTACATAAAAAATTGGAAGCATTTGGAAGGGCTGTTCATATCTTTTTGATCAATCAGCTAGTCCTTCTGTGCTTGCTTTCTGGGTTACTTCACAAAGGGAAAAGACACTATTTTTGTGCAAAGACATTCTGTACAAATGGCAAAAACTTCAAAAAAAGTGCTTGCCTTGTTTTGTACTGGAAGTAAGAAATCTTGCATGGGTTAAGGAACTCTCAAGAAGCTTTCTCAACTTGTGAAGACAGACTGCTTTGTCAAGATGGAGTAATTTAGTGAGACTTTTCCACAGCGCTACTTTATGTGTACTATTTTGAGCATCATACAAACACAGACACATACTAATAATAAGCCATTTTACTTATGATCAGATAACAAGATATTAACAATTCCATGGGCTCCTCCATAAACCAAGATTGTCTCTAAATATGGCAGAGGAGATTAATGATCCTAAAGAAGCTTAACAAATATCGATGAGCTATATAAAAGTAAAAATGATGTCAAAAAAAGGACATAATTATTCCTTGAAGCCAAGAGTCTATTTGGTTTCAAGCCAAAAGATCTGATATGTTGGAATGGATTCTTCTGAGGAATATTCAAATCAAAATGTAATTCTGGTGTCATAGATCTCTCCCATTTTACACAGTTGTATAACAATTCATTTTCAGTTATGCTAGTTAGTCATCAGCTTTCTGAAATATCTTTTTTAATTACATTTTTATTGATTTTATATTGTAAATAATCCCTAATTGCTCCTCCCCAACATAAAATTACTTTTCAATTAACTTATCCAGCCATGATAGCAAAACAAAAGTGTCAAAAGTGTTTCTTTTCATACTAAACCAAAAAGATCGGAATGCTTCTGGAAGACCAACGTTGTCTTTTCCCCATATAGTCAACAAAACAGTTCCAAACCACAGTAAAATTGTGCTTTTTCCCCTCTTCTTTGAAGATTGCTATTTAATTTTTCAATTAGAGCTATTAAACCAAGTTGTCACAGACAGCTACTTTAAATCTTTTCAAAATCTATGATGACCAATCTGGCAGCTACTTATTATAGCCATTTTAGAATTTAAGAATTTCTGAGATGCCTTTGCATTCTCTTCTTTGGCAATCTGTCCTTCCTTCTATTCTTTATGCATGGTCTTTTTTACTTTCGCATTCTCAACTTTGCTATACAGTCACACGGACTTTTTCAGATGCTTTCAGATGTCTTCCTTTTTACTTCTTCCATGGGATTGTTTGTGATTGCGCCTTCTTCAATAACTTCCACCCTTGCTGGGTTGTTTTTTTTCACTCTCTTTAGCATCTCTAGCTAGGATTTCCCTGAGTTTGGTAAATCAGTTTTCCTGCAATCCAAAGTCTGTGTTTGACTATATTTTACCCTGTCCTGTACTTGTGAATCCTTGCATTTCATAGTCACTTCTTCCTAAAGTACTGACCATTTTGTTTCCAGTGACCAACTCCACCTTATTTGTTAGGCTAAAGTACAGCATTGCCAATCCCCTTGTTCCTTCTTCCACCTTTTGAAACAGAAAATTATCTGCAAGGCTCATCAGGAATTTGTTGGACAGCCACTACTAGCAGAGTTAGTCTTCCAGCAGATATCAGTGTAACTGAAATCCCCTACAACTACTAATTCTTGCATCTTGTATGTTCCAGCCCAAGAGTAGCCAGCAGTCCTCTGTATAAGAATTGACAACCATGTACCATCTATGCAACCAGTCTTTCACTTTTAGTTTCTTCCTGTCCCTGTGTAGTCCTCTATTTTTCACTGACAGAATCTATGAGACTACCACCCGTGCCTCAAAACCTTTCAGGGTGCTGTCCAAAGCTTCACAGTCCGAGTTAATCTGCCTGAAGGTGTTCTTGGCAGTATCACTGATGCCCACACAAATAAGGAGAAAGGTACTGATCTGCGTTTTGATAAGTTCTGACAAGTTGTCAGTGACATCCTGGCCAAGTGTGCCAGGAAGACAGCACACTTCGCAATACATCTTGTTGGACTGGCAGAAAGGTGTCTCTATAGCTCTGAGCAATGAGGCCTCAATCATCAGCATCTTTTTACAGAGGGTCCCCAACTATCTTCTCCTGGGGCATGATGGGCTTCTGTGAGTGGTGAGGTAGGTGAAGACCAGGTATGCATGAGTAAAAGAACTTTTTTGCAGCACAACACCACTGTCAAGACAGTTTGTCCTAAAGCACCAGGGAGATCCCTTGGGCAGGGGCAGGGCTATGACAAATAGGTCTGCTTCTATTCTCCCTTCCTGAAAAACGCAGCACCCTTCTCACTTTTGTCCCCCACTGGCTTCTTCGCCCTCTACTGCTCTCCCTAAATCTGCCCCTTTTGAGATATAAGGAGCCCTGGTGGTGCAGTGGTTAAAGGCCGGTACTGCAGCCACAAGGTTGTGAGTTCGATCCTGCCAGGCTCCACATTGACTCAGCCTTCCATCCTTCCGCAGGTCGGTAAAATGAATACCCAGCTTGTTGGGGACAATTAGCTAACACATTGTAAACTGCTTAGAGAGCACTTAGCTGATAAGAGTTATAGAAATACACATGCTATTGCTATTGCTATAAGGACAAGCAGTGAGTTATCTCATCAATGAATGTGGTAGTGAGGGTACAAATGGTACTAATGGTACCAATGGTGGCGTGTGCAACCCGGTGCAGCTTAAAGAGACACTCTCTTGAAACAGCTTTTATAAAAGGAGATAAACAAATCTTTATTAAACACACTGTCAAGGTAAAGTTTTGTACTTAAGGATTCATAAACTAGTACACCACTTCTCTCTCAAATCCAACACTCAGCTCTCTCCATCCACTCTCTCTGTTCTCTACACCCACTCTGTTCTCCAACTACACTCTCTGTTTTCAGTTAAATTTCTGTTATACCTTTCCCCTATCTAGCCCCTCCCTTTGGTTATTCAGTGTTCTATTCGCTCCAGCCAATCATTTTTAAATACCCCCAGCTGTTAAGGAGGCTCTTTTACTATGCCCTCCCATCAGGTTCGTCATAACCATCACTAGTTCTTTTATTCTTTGATATAAAGATCTCTTTTAAAAATTCCTCAGAAAGGGATTCAGGAAGGGAAAAATTAGGACACAACAACAGGAAGAACTCCTGCATCTGAAATACCTTGTATCTAGAGCTTTTAAAGCTTTGTTTCGAGGCTGCTGTTCCAAGTAGCTAACAGATGGGTTGCCAGCAAGTGGTATTGTCATTGCACTCAACACCAAGGATGTGATGGCTTGAACAGCTAGAACATTTATTTGTGTCCTTTCTGTATCTTCCTGAAAAAATTAAAACACAGCCAAAGTTATGAATATCATTCTACAACACAAAAACCAAACCTCAAAAACAACTGCAGCTTCATGACTGGCTTGACAGAATTATGGACTGTTACTTAGCAGAGTTCTAACTTCCAGCTAAAGACTAGAAAAAGGTAAAGCTCTGACATATAACTACTGCTATATTCAATTCTGCTCCTTGAAACTTGTTTTTTCTGCATTCAGACTCTTTAATTTCAGTAGGAGACAAAAGGGATGCAAGTGTGATCTCACAGAAAAAGCATAGGTTACAGCAGTGGTACACAAACTTTTAGGTCTCAAGAGTTAAATCTCATGCCGGCTTCTGGATGTTATGGATATGCACAACAAACACCCCTCCACACACATCTCAGCAGGCAGAACGGAAAAAGATGGGATGCCTGTTGAGATCTTTGTAATAAAATGTGTGTTTTGCACCCGCCACCCCCCACGATCTACATAAAGAACACAGTTTTCCTTGTGCTATAGCTGGATAAAAAGGTTCTTGGTGGAAATTGCCAGGAGGTTCTTTGGCCTTCGGTGTCTACATGATCTGCATTGATACTGTTGTCCTGTTACTGCTAACAGCTACACTGTAATACCCACCTCCCCACTGATTAGTTGTGCTGCAGGGAAAAGTACATAGGAACTGGACCACAAGTAGCCACAGGCTGTTCACATTTCAGTCAGTTCCCAGTGACAGCTGGCTGAGGGCTTAGGCCTATGTGCCCCATGAGTCCATGTGCCAGTTTTCAAAACTAAAGCTGGGGAAGACTGGTCCATTCTGCATCTCAGATATATTTCAGCAAAGGTAGGAAGTCTCTACCTAGTTTTTAGGTATAAAAAGATCTCAAGTGTCCTAAGTAATGAGGAAGGCTATTCTTAGCCCCCTTCCCACTATATTCCCTTTATGCTTCAAGATATCTGCATTTCAAATCTACTTCACTAATAGAGCTATTAATTAGCAAAATAAGAACTCTCAAAAGACATCATAATTAATATTGAGGCCTTACAATTGGAAACTGGATTCACAGTAAGAAGTCATACGTCAGATAATTCAGAAACAAAACAAAATTACTCATTGATTATTATTTTTTTTACCTCTTGCTGGTTTTCCTCCTGATCCATTACAATTGGCTGGGTTACAAGAACACCAAGAAGAGTAGCCCAAGTCTCTTCAAACTGCATGCGGTTTGTCCATCCTGAAAGCAGAACCATGAACAGTTGCTATTTTAAATTATCAAAATTTAGAGTTTAGACTTTTTAGGGTATATAGTTTTATTTTATTTTTTTAAAAAAATGCTATAATCATTTCCAAACTAAGTATATATACCACTTGGAATTCTGTGAGGAGAGAGGGGAAGAGGAATAGAGAAAAGGGGAAGGATTGTAATTTATCCACAAAGTGCATTTTTATGTATCGTTCAGACACAAAACTTGCACTTTGCATAAACAGACACAAGTTCCATTTAGTGTTAAGAATATCTATTCCTTCAGATCATACTCTGAATCAAGTTGGTGTAGAGCCAAATTCTCACACCCCTCTTGCTAACATTATGGCCAACGTAGGACTGTTAGATATAAAAGTGTGCCACATATCCCAGTAATGTTAAAGGCTATGCAATTCTTAGTAATTTTGCATGACCACCCAGAACTTTATCAACCCTTCAAAAAAGGAGAACATGTCTTGTTAATCAGTGTTCTATGATCTGGACTCACAGTTCACAGTTCAAGCTCAGTTTAAATCTGGTTTATAGTTTTTAACACAGTTTAAGCATAGTTCACAATTTAAACTCAGTGTCTTGTATGTTTTCTGAATACCTGTTTTGAATTCCAGTATTTCCAAGTAAGTCCCAGCACAAGGTCTAAAGTCCTTCTTCTTATACCTCAATCAATCAGTCAGTCAATAAGTAAGTTTGTAAATACTGAACACAAGATGTTGCCAAATTTTGAATATGTATGGACATGACCCTGGTAGCCATGGCTATCAAGGTTAGGTGCACTGTGCCAACATAGAAGTATGCCAGTAAGACTGCTGACAACAGTATTTTTAAAGTAGTCTTTCATACTTTTAGGAATGTTTAGGAGTTTGGAAATAATGGGTTAACTAAATAGGGAAATTATCAATTTGCTGTGGTTTTCTAATGATTTAGCTCAACTCACTAGATTGCCTGGTTAATTCCCGTGCCATAATGAGCGAATTCACTTTGTAACAGAATTTGTTAGAGTGGGTAGTTCTTCCTCTGATAATTTCAGTAAGATAGGAAGGCCTGAGGAGAAGGAACATTAGCACTGGAGAAAATGTAATCAAATGCCTCTGTGGCGAGGTACGCTACTCTGCTTGTTAGATCATCTCTCTTTGGAATAGTGAGATAGAGAAAGTTTTAGAAGCTTAGCAATATGCAATGAATAGGAAAAGAATACCTGGGAAGTAACTGAAGAAGGGAAAGGAAGAGAGAAAAAGTCCTGTTATGAAATGGAAAGAGGCAGGGGATTAATTTGTTTGCTTAGTCCTCAAGTAGCTATGGCCCTTGCAGAATGGCAGCCCCTTTAGGCATGAAAGCCTAACCCCTCCCCCTATTGGTCTTTCTGTCTTTCTAAGGGATAAGTTGTGGCTCTCTTCAGTCCTCATTCTTTACTCTGTTTATTCTAGTTTCCATGGTATATTACTGTATAATCTAAAAAATGAAGTTTTCTTTAACCCCAATCCAATTTTCTTTTCTTTTGCTTCTCTTGTGCTCTCCTTCATTCTGTTTTCACCCTACACCCTGATTCAGTAGGTCACACACTTAAAAGAAAACAGTGTTGCTATTTGGAACCCATATATTCATTCATCTAAAACCATGTTCTCCTGGCGTAAATTCCCTTGAATCTTTTTGTAATCCTTTATTGCTTATACATGCTGGACACTCATAATTCAGTGGGAAGTTTTTCTCCCCATTTAATTCCTTCTTGGTTTCTTTCTCTCTCCCTCTCTCTCCCACTCACCCGCATTTTTCCCATTCTATTTTACCCACACACTTTTTACAGCTAGCTAAACTGGATATAGAAAAATGACTACTGCTGGACAAAACAATAAAGCAGCCATGAAGTACACCTTCAGAGTTTGTACAGATATCCATGCCCTTGTAATTATTTTTACAATGCAGCATCATGCACCAATACACTGCTTACTTATAACAAGCCAGGATTCCTGGGGAACTACTGCTTGATAATGTTGTTCAAATCCCCTAGTATCTGGGGAACTGAAGGTGACTCACTCACAGACAAACTGTGTACTAGGTGATTTCAAATAACACTAGCCCATCATATAGTTTTTATTTAACTAAACTGCCATTTATGCAAAATACTGAATTCCAATAACCTACCCAATGTGTTAATTCGATAAATAAACTCTTTGAACACTTCTCTTTCTTGAAGAAACTCTACAGGAATTTCTGGAAAAGTTGTGCCAAAGTCACCTGTAGGCTTTGGAGACCAGCCCAGCTTCCAGACCTATTAAAATATACAGAAGCAGAGAAATGTACATGTGTTGTAGTGAGGAGACTGTGTTTTCTTTGGTGTTCAAACTTTTATCTTGTAAAAAAAGGAAGGGAACAAAGAGTAATGAGACCATATTTTTGCATGATATCTAAGTTTTGTCTTAATTGGTCTCATTCTGTTCAGTGAAAATGGGTAGTCTGAGGATGCAAACTTGAAGGCAACAAAAGATCCTTCCTGTGAGAAACAAAAGAAGACCAGAAACTGGATGGAAAAATCCAACATAAATGACTTATTGTACATCAGTGTGGTCATGTTTGATGTCTACATCTGTCAACAGCAAGCCCATTACTAAGTGCAGTGAAAGGTTAAATTTCATTCTAACTTCAACTGTCTGTCTGCCATACAGATAAGGAGATTCTGACCTTGTTTCTTGAAATACATAAGGGGGCCTGTATTGTCATGGGCTTTTGTCATTTCTACTACAAGATCATTGTAATGTTCCTGAAACAGCTGGAACTTCTTGCCCTTTAGTCTCCACATGAAGTTCTTGAGGAAGAAAAGTCAGAATACAAATTTGCTGATAATGTTTTTCTTACAGCAAGTTTAACTATTTTTGGTGTTTAAAAACAACAACAACATTTATTTATAATGCCCTTTTTCACCAAAGGGTGGAACATCAACATACACATTAAGGAACAAAAACAATAAACATAACACTATAACAATACATGGACTGAAATCCCCAATACTCCACCAGTCGCTATCCATTTCAGCACCTTAAACACAACCCAGTTGCTTAAGATGGTGAAGGTCTTCAGACCTTTATGAAAACAGGTGAGATCCTCCTCCAGCTGGCAGTCCAAAGGAAGACCATTCAACAAATGTGGAGCCAAATCTTGAAAGACTCAGCTTTGACAGAGCTGTACATATTGGTGGAACAATTAGTAAGCCTTTGCCTGTAGATCTTAAATTCTTGGAAGGAGCATACTAGTGGAGCTACAAGGTATGGAGGGAGGTTAGAACACAAAGCCTTGAATACAGAACCAAAAGTTTGAAACAGGCCCTGCCCAAACTGGTAGCCAGTGAAGGGGGGAAGAAAAAAGTGAGTATTTCAGAATATTTAAAACAACCCAGATGGCACTGTCCAGAATTAAAACTAGAGGATGAAGGAATCAGGAAGGCAAACCTGCCAGTAAGGTGTTACAATAATCCAGACATGAGATAACCAAGGTGTGGACAAACAGATGAACAGTCTCTACAGTCATGAACCTCCAGATCCTGCGGATGTTCAAGAGATGGAAATTACATGCCTTACAACCAGTAAAGGAGTGCAGAGATAAGCAATCATCCAGCAGGACTCCAGGGTTCCTGGCAACCAAGATGAGAGCCACTGTGCAACCTTGTAAATCCAACAGAAGACATGAGATAAGGGCTGCTGGATGGTCAGGTTGAAACTCCAAGATCTCCATTCTGTCCACGTTCAGCTTAAGATGGTGAGCGATCATCCACGAAGAAACATACAACAAACAGTCCATCACTGACTTCCACACAGTGGTATCAATTGATTTAAAACTCTGAAAAATCTGAGTGTCATCTGCATAAATGTGATACTGAAAACTCAATTCAGAAATAAGAAATCCAAGGAGGAGTGTTTATTATGAAAAAAGAAGAGGATTTAAGACTAATCCTTGAGGCGCCCCTACCATTACATGGAAAGCTTCTGACATAGATCCCTGAAATGAAACTGAACAGGAACGATCACTCAAAAAAGATTTAAACCAGGAGAGAGCATTCCCTTTTATTCCCAATGATGCCAACCATAATAGTAGGATCTCATGGTTTAATGCAGAGCTTTGCAAACTCTTCATGTTGGTGACACACTTTTTAGCCATGCATCATTTTGTGACACAGTAATTCAATAAGTAATACAGTAAGTGAAGGCAGCCCCTCTACCTGCCCCTGGCCCGTCGCCACCCTCACTGGGGTTTTCCTTGCCCTGGGCAGTGGTGGCAGGAGAGGCAGCTCCTTCATCTGGGCCTACCCTGCCGCAGCAGTGGGAGAGGCAGCCCCTCCACCCATTACGTTGCACGACACACCTACACATTGCAGCTGACACACTAATGTGTCACTACACATAGTTTGGAAAGCTCTGATTTAAAGTGTGAAAGGCTGCAGAAAGATCCAACAGGATCAACACAGAAATTTGATGCTGTGCCTTGCCACTAGAATATTGTTGACAACACAAGGCTGTTTTGTTGGAATGGGCTGCACAAAACCCTGATTGAAATGGGTCTAGAAAATCATGTATAGTTAGGTAAGGCATCAACTGGCACTCTCTCCAGAATTTTGGAAAGAAATTGGAGAAGAGACACAAGGTGATAGTTAAAGCAAAGTGAAGAATCGAGAGAAGGTTTCTTTCATAAGCAACCCAGGAAAATACCCACTGAGAGGGAAGAGTTCACCAAATGTGTTATATAAGGCAGAAGCAGAGGCAGAAGAATTGGGTAAAGGAAAGAAGAGATAGAGTCAGTAGGGCAAGAGGCAGGGGAAGAAGACTTCACAACCTGACTCATGACTGACTCAGTAACAAGGGAAAAGTGAAACTCTGCTTGGACCAGTGAAGACCTGGCCTGAAACAAAGGCTGTGATAAACTGACTGCTGGCAACAGCAATAGTGGGGAGTATAGAGAAAGGAGGGCCAGAAAGTGTAGTTATAGTTAACTATCCATGAGAATGAATAGTCTGTAATTATGAGGTTAAGAAAATTTCTGTATGTACTTTGTTAATTGTAGATACACTGACTGAGAAATTGATTACTATTTAAGTTAAAAAAATATACATATATACATAAAGTCTCATTTCTTAGTCTGGAGGGTGGATTGCTAAGAAAATTAGCTTTATGCTGTGTTGTCACCAGTGGGGGAGGTCCCTCATAATGTTATTTGTTCAACATTAGATACTGTATGAAACTCTAAGCCTGTGATGGCTTCCAAAATATTCATACAACTGGATGTGACCAGGAGTGCTAGGGAATGTTAGCTCATCAGTTACTGTGTAATCGGTCTTCCTTAGTGTGCGATATTGTTATATTGATGTTGTCATGATATGGCCATGTCAATGCTTTGTCATTTTAGTGTTATTGGTTTGTTAAGTGTATGCTAATATCTGTGTACAGTAATGTACTGTATGTAAAAAAACAACAATAAAAAATAAAAATAAAAATAAAAATAGCAAATAGCAAATAGCTGATGAGGCATACAGGCTTGAGTTTGAATCTTCTGCAAATAAGATTGTTGAGATTCATCAACATGAGAATAATAAGTCTGTACCACCTTTCCAGCTAACAGACAATAATTTGTTCCCTATGCAGCTCAGCATGCAGCCAAGGTCTTGGTTGATTCTGTAGGACTGAGTGAGTTCTTGATGGTGCCATGACCTCTAGGGCAGCTTTTATTGCACTGTTAAATTGAATGGCCAGAACATCTGGATCTAATGCATCTTCTGCAAAGTTCTAGTCTACGAGGGTGTTTTCCATCTCTGTCTCACTCCCTGCTACCCTATTCTGCCATCCATTCCTCCACCGCTCTAAGGTTGAACCTAAAACATCACTGGGTAACTAACTGAAGGCTTGAAAAAAGGAATCCAGAGATATCATAGATAAATCCCAGCAATCCTTCTTTTGTATGGTAGGGGGAGGTGGTGTCGTATCATATCTTTACAGGACTTCAGAAAATTATCTGACATCCCTACATCCCTAACTTCATCCAGTTCAATATCTAGGTTTCTAAACAGGAACAGATCCAAAGTTCCTCCAGATGCATGAGTGGGAAGAGTTTCCAGAATTTCCAAATTAAAAACTTCCAGAAGAGAGAAAAAGTTCTGAGAAAAGGAAAAAGTGTCTCTATGGATATTAAAGTCCCTGCAAATAACATGAACAGAGTTGAAGGAAACAAATGCAGATAATCACTCTGAATTTTTTTCTAGGAAGGCCCCATTCACTCCAGGTTGCCAATAAATCCCAGCTAATGCCACTGGTAGATGACCTATTTGCAGTGTTGTCACTTCAAAATTTGCCAATGAAATATCAACATTCATGACAAGGGGCTTAGTGGGAAATGATATCTTGTATATTATCACAGTCCCTCCTCCCTGGCTTACCATTCAAGGAGAGTGCACACAAGAAAAGCCATGTACTTAGAGGGCAGCCAGAGGAACAGCATCATCTACTGATAGCCAAGTCTCAGTGACCACAGCTAAAGCCATTTTGTGATCTAACAAATAGCTGGCCAAAAATCTTGCTTTTGAAACCAATGAGGAAGCATTCCACAATAACAATGGCACGTGCGCCAATAAAGTATATAAAGGAACAGAGGTTAAACAGCAAGATTAATGTTTATTATGAGTACAGCATAAAGAGGGATGTGTGGCTGCTGTAAGACTGTAATAGTAGAGATCACAACTGTGCTAGGAAGTCAACCACAAATTCTTAAAAGGAATCACAAGTTCCAATGGAAACATTTGGACTGCTACCCTAGAATTCTCAGTGTACATGCATGGCTGCTGCCATGCTGGATGAGTGATTCTGGGAGCTGCAGTCCAAACAAATAAGTTCTTCAAGCTACGCATACACCATACTTCACCACCTACAGGGTTCCATGGTCCAGGAGGTGATCAGAGTGTATTAAAAGTAGAGATGGTGGGAATGTTGGTACCAATCATCAAATTTCAAAGGTAGTTGAGCTGCTGGGAAAATCCCCATGCCTGTCTAAAAGAAGAAATGGTATCTAGGATCCCAAAATGTAAGACTAGCATAGGCTTGTAAGTGTCTTTTTACCATCAAAATAGGTTCATTTATTATGTGGGATTCTTCCATGTTCCACTGAGAGGCTTTTTTCACTTAGAGGAAGAACCACTTCCCATTCATAAAAGCAGGAAGCCTTGGAAATAATACACATGTTAGAGATTTATAAAGAAAATCTTTGTAGCTAGTTGCCAGTACATAATTATGTAAGTAGTCTAGGATCTAATCCCCCCTCCAGCCAAGAACTACTACTTAATTATAAAAAAAACTTTTCTTCCTGCTCTTATAAATCCAAACCTGCTATTGACAACCCTGAGAGAGAACCAGTTTTGCCCAATTTAGGATTTTCCTTTTTCACAGACATCAACAGAATTAGACTCTTGTTTTCAAATTAGCATTCTCAGGATTATCAACAACTAGCCATCTCTGCAACATCACAGAAACATTCCATTAACAGCCTAAGAGTAACTGTTTCTGCTCCTCCAAACAAACCTCATGTGCCAGCTTTTTAACATACTAGAAAAAATTCTCTTGGGAACATTACTGAATTTTCAAGAGAGGCCTTCAGGCATGCAAATCTACAACAACATAAGAGTAAGCATTTTAGTCTGAAGCAAGAAAAGAAAGAAAAAAACACCAAGCACCATAGTAAAAACAGAAGAAGAAACATGCCAGCAAAATATAAGCTTTATCAGATACATACCAAGGGAGGAACTCTTGCATAGCTGTTTACCAAAGGCAGCCTGGATAAGCTGATGATGATGTTCTTAAGAACAGGGGTAAGGAATGCTGGGATACTGCTGTTTTTCTTGTGCCCCAAGGCCAAGACAGACTGTAAACATTCCACCAACTCTGCCACTATTTCACAAGTTGCTGTAATATATTCAAATTCTTAGATTGGGAGATAAAACAAAAAAAACAACAACCAGAATATTAAAATAAATATTAACATACAAAATCACGAATAGCAACAAATTCATGTATCAATTATGTACTGTCAAATCAGCTATCTTTACAAAATATATTACATGCTTCATTTGGATCTGAAATACACTATGAAACATCTGAAACATCTTTTAAGCAGTATCAGTTAAAGGTATTTGGAGGGCCAAAACTAGACATGATGATAAATATGTGAATGCTTTTAATAATTCTTTCTATAACTTTCAAGTCAACAGCTGTTGAAGGTTTGACTGGGTGGGTGAATCAGGGTTCAGGATCCAGGAAGAAGTTGCTTTCAAACCTTTCCCCAGTGCTATGGTCCTGATGGTTTCCCATCCAGCTACTATCACCTAGAAAGATAGAAGTGCTGCTATTTCCCCTTAGAAATGATGACCCTTTCCTTCCAGGAGTCATTCCTGTGACTTTTAAGGTCTTTTGTCAGTGCTTTTGTTTATTTTAGGCTGTGCACTCTCGCTGAGCACATTGTCTAATGGAGCGGAGCTTATGGTTAGTCACTGACTTGGTTGGGGGTGGAGCTAGCAGGCACTAGCTCTATAGAGCAGGAGCTTCAGTCTCTAGAACTCAGCAAACAAAAAAAGAACAAAAGAGGCATTTTTTCTGGGCATTTGATGTGGAGACCTAGAAAGCTATGCTGTAGTTTGTATGTGGATGGTGATGGAATGGTTGCAGATCTTTGTCATATTTGTTTTCCTGCTACAGGATCTGCAACAAGTGCAAACTGGTCACCCTGTTGGAAGAAAAGGTGCAGTAGCTTGAGGGCTATGTACCTACACTTAGACTCATCAGGTAGGATGAAGCTTTTCTGGAAAGAGTGGAGCAGGCTGCCGTGCACAGGCAAGTAACAATGGATGCTTCTAGGGAGAGGGACAATTACCAAATACAGAAGGAAGATACTTGGAAGAATGTGACACACAGAAGCTATTATGGACCATGTTGCAAATCTGGAGCCACACAACTGATTTCAAGGTCTCGCCTTAATTGGCAATTGTGAGGCACAGAACAGAGAAAACAGGATCATTCTTCAGAAAGAATGGAGGTGAACTTGGGGGGTTCTTCAGATGGAAGGACTCCTGTCAGTTCCTAGAAAAAAAGATGTGTAGTCATAGTAGTACTGAGAGGAACAGAAGTGGTGGTGTGCAAGCCTAAGACACATGCTATCTCTCAAGGATGAAGATCCATGATGTAACAAGGAGGCCGACAAAGACTCATCAAGCCCACCAACAACAATCTATTCCTCCTAATCCATATTGGAACATGATACTACAAGAGATAGCTTTCACAATATTGCAAGGTGCTCTGAGGCTCTTGGGAGGAAGTTAAAGGACCTTAGGACACAGATTTTTAGTTATTATTCCTTCTAGTTGAAGGAGGGGTCCAGGAAGAGCAAGAACAATAAAACTGGAACAACTGGCTCTGCAGATGATGCTGTCAGAAAAGATTTGCCTTCTTGGGTCATGGTCTATGATTTTGTAAAGAAGGACTTCTTGCAAGAAATGAGCTGCACCTCACAGCAGTTGGTAAGAACATATTTCTTAGCAGTATCACAAACCTGATCAGGAGGGCCTTAAGTCAAGTTACATGGGGGAGAGAGAGTGGCACTCCAAAGTACAGGGGGACACCAAATACTGGGGACAACAGTCTCAACTATACAGGGGGAATCTGGCAAACAGTACAAGAGACCAAGAGTGTTCAGAAACAAAAAACCAGTGGAGAGAATGATCCATGGTCTTACTTGTCTCTGCATTAATGCGTACAGCATGGGAAATAAGACGAACTTGAACTCTTAACACAGGAAGCCAAATATGATTGAGAAGTCATCACTGAAAATTGGTGGAATAAGTCTCATGACTGGAACATAGTAGTGGAAGGGCATAACCTATTCCAGACCAAACAGGAAAAGAGGAGGAATAGCATAATATGTGAAGGATGTATACCACATACAGAGCAAGAAATGCCATACGTCCAGGCTGGGTTCAGGAAAAGAAAAGCCACTGGGGATTATACTGCAAATATACATTGGATAATGGAGCACAACAAAGAACTTCAGAAGAAAATCACCCTTTGCTTCATATGAGTAGATGACAGCAAAATCTTTGATTGTGTAGATCATGAAAAACTTTGAATCATTCTAAAAAAAATGGATCTGGCACAGCATTGATTGCGCTGATGCACAACCTGTACCCGTGACAAGAGGCTACCGTCAGGACAAAACACAGAGAAAAAGAATGGTTTCCATCTAGCTAGGGAGTCAGGCAAGATTTTATTTTATTACCCTATCTGCTTAACTTGTATGCTGAACATATCATATGTAGAGCAGGATTATGCTTAGCAGAAGGGGATATGAAAACTGGAGAAAGGAACATGAAAAATTTAAGATATACAGATACCATATTACTAGCACAAGATAGAAGACTTGGAACATTTACTGAAAAAAGTCAAGGAAGAAAGTATGAAGGCAGGCTTACAGCTGAACCATAAGAAAATGAAAATAATGACCACAAATGATTTATATAACTTTAAAGCATGAAGACACTAAAATAGTTGAATTTTCCTTACCTTGGCTTGGCCAATTTTTTAAATCTTGAATCAGTCATTAATTAGGATGCAGACGGCAGTCAAGAAATCAGAACAAAAGTAGGACTTGAAAGGTCAACTATGAAGGAACTAGATAAGATCCTAAGGTATATATTTCATTGAATATTAAAGTTAGCATTGTCCATGTGATCATATTTCCAATTTCTATGTATGGTTGCAAAAGCTGGACAGTGGAGAAAGCTGATAGGAAGAAAATCAACTCATTTGAAATGAGGTGGTGGAGAAGAGTTTTTGTATACTGTGAATTGCTAAAAAGACAAATAAATAGGTCCTAGAGCAAATCAAGCTTGAATCTTCTCCAGAAGCCAAGACAGCTAAACTGAGACTGTCATGCTTTAGACATATAATGAGAAGACATGACTCACTAGAAAAGCCAATTATACTTAGTAAGGTGGAAGGCAGAAGGAAAAGAGGAAGACCACACTGTAGGTGGAGAGATTCAGTCAAGGAAACTATAGCGCTGAATCTATCCAACTGGAGCAGGGCCACTGATAACAGGATGACTTGGAGAACTCTCATTCACAGAATCACCCTAAGTCAATGTCAACTTCATGGTAGTTAACAACAACAGCAACAACAACAACAACAACAACATGTGTAGACTTGTAAGGACATCTGTGACCTACAGTATGGAAAATAGGTGCAGAGCATTTGGTTAAAAATTAAAAGCAATAGAAACAATGACCTCATTATGAGGATCTACTTCAGGCCGTCAAGTGAGATGGAAGATTTGGATGATATTTTCCTAAAGCAAATGATTAAACATTCAAAGAGGAGAGATACAGTAGTAAAGGGAGACTCTGGAAGAACAAACAAATTCCTCACCAGTCTTACAGATATGTCTTGCAGCAAGCGGGTAAACTATGGGCTAGACAGCATTACTGTTAGGTGGATTTGTAACTAGTTCAGCAACTCATTAGAGGCTGTTCTTCATCCAGGAAAAGAATCATCATGGACTAGGCAGCTATACAAAACTATCTTAATAAATAAGAAGTGACTACTGTGGTACCTCAGGTTTCTATTCTGAGCCTGGTGTTGTTCAACATCTTTATAAATGACTTAGGTGAAGGAACAGAAGGCATTCTCAAATTTGATGAGAAGGCTTATCAAATTTGCAGATGACACCAAATGGGGGAGGGGGTAGCAAAGACCCTTGAAGGCAGGATCAGTATTCAAAATGATCTTGATAGATTGAATTGTTGGGCCAAAACTAGAACCACTGATGTAAGAAAAATGTAAGAAAAATGAAAAATGAAGAATGAAATGCACAAATACAGGATGGGTGATAGCTGGCTTGACGGTCTTAGGAGACCACAAGCTAAACATGAATCAATAGTAGGATGTATCAGTCAAAAAGACCAATGCAATTCTAGGCAGCATCAATAGAAGCATAGTGTCCAGATCAAGGAAAGTAGCAACACCACTCTGTTCTGCTTTGGTCAGACCCTGTCTGGAATACTATGTACAGTTCTGGCCACTACAGTTCAAGAAGGAAATTGAAAAGCTGGAATGTATCCAGAGAAGAGCAACCAAGATGATCAAAGCTCTGGAAACCAAGTCTTATGAGGAACAATTTAGGGAATTGGGAATGTTTAGCTTGGCATAAGGAAGACTGAGAAGTGATATGACAGCCATTTTTAATTAAGTATCTGAATGATATCATAGGGTTCTGTTCCATCTTCTACAATGAATTCAAACTACAAGAGATTTTACCTAAACATCACGAAGAATTTCTTTACTGAAAGAAACGTTCAACAGTGGAATAGACGGCAGGGGGTGGTTGGATGCTCCTTTTTCATAGGTCTTTAAACAGAGGTTGGATGGCCATTGTTCACGAGCGCTATAGTTGTATATTCTTGCATGGCAGGGGCCTAGGCCACATGGCCCTTGGAACACCTTCCAACTCTTTTCTATGATTCTAAGTTAAATGGCAATAATTATAAAACTTGGGCTTGGAATTCTAAAATGTGCTTAACTACAAAGGGCTCTTTGATGATGTGCAAAAGGAGGGATGTATACATACAGGAGAATCCCAGAAACATTTTGATATAAATAATGAAAAGGTAAGAACTTACAGTAACAGATATTATAGTGCTAATTAACAACAAAATACTGACATGAAAACTGTATGTTTTCTGGTCAACAGCACCGAATATAATTAGATGGGATCTATTACAGATTAAAACAAGGAAATTGGGCAAATTCTTCCCTAAGTTATATTTACAAAACTATTTCATATATATTTGGATCTTGTTCTATACTTACTTGGTGCTTGTAAACCCAGGTCATTTTCACTGGCCGTATTCATACGACTCTTCTTCCTTTCTGGACTAAGAAGACGATTTCCAGGCTCAACTGCCACTAAATTAGACATAATGATCAAGCATTTCATGATGCTAATCTTTTCATTTTCCAGATTTACCATCAGATAAAGATTTTATTTACAAGCTCAAGCTTAAACAATAAAATCATAGTTTTATTAGACTGAGTCACATAAAGTAACAGCCAGGTACAGTCAGCAATCCACATTTGCGGGTTCCACTTTTGCGGATTTGATTATTCACAGATTATTTGCTGTCACCTCTGCTGCCTCCCTGTGCTATTTTTATAGGGACTGTAAGGTTCATAAGACTGAGAAACTGTAAATAGGGCTTGTAAGTCCCTATTAAAAAAGTGTCGGGCAGCAGCGATGTGGCAGTAAGCCCCACCAGCCACCCATTTCTGCCTTGTGAAGGAACTCTGACGCCTCAAAGGAATCCATGATGGGTTGAATATGGAAATCATACTTTTTGTGTGTTAAATACGGTTTGGAAGGGTGTAGAGCTATTCACGGTTTTTCCACTTTCACAGGTGTCCCCTAGCAAATGTGCACAGATGACTATATATGGCTAGTAGGTATGAAAGATAGTGGCTGTTCGGCCTCCTGTGTTTCCAAACACCCAGAATTAAGTGAATTATCTCGCTAAACTTAACTCAGTTCATATTATGGTATTTTCATATAGAATAGCATTGCATGATAAAACTTGTGGAACCACCTCTCATTTTCTTTGTTACCTAGGCTATGACATATGTTAAAGATCGAAAGATGGCGTCTTGAGCACCCTGCTAGGTATGGGCATCATACATCCACTGAAGATAAAACAAATAAATAAATAAAACAGATAAAACTTGTAAAGCTGTTAGGAATATAAAGGGTTTGGGATCAACTTGTTTGCTTCAAGGAGCTTCTCATACCATTTTCAGCTGGTTAACTCACCTGCTTCTATAATGAATCTAATACAGTTGATAAGAGAGCAGGCATGTGTCATATATTCTGCTGAAGCCAGCAAATTCCATATATTTGACTGTTGTAATGCCAAACAACAGCAATCCAACACAGCCTGGAGATCTATACTTAGTGGAATACATTTGTGTATTAAATGCCATGAAAGCATCTGTGGAAAAAAGAAAATAAAGTATGAATCTATTTGATTCTTATCAGTACATTCTACTCAACCTATTAGAAAACGAGTAGCACGATCCATTTTAACCAGCAAAATTCCAGGAGTCTTTAAAAGACTGATTTATCTTTTAAAAAACCATACACATATAACCCTCAATGTGATTTCTAGACATTGCATCAGAATAGCAGTATGGTAGATAATTCAAAAAACACTTATGACTGAAAGAATATTATTGACTCCTTACTGTTAGCAATAAGAAGACACAGTTCTTCTCAACATATGTCGTATTTGATTTTTTGTTGTCTTACCTCTAGTAGCATTACAACGAACTTCAGAATGTCACTCTCACTATCACGCGGAATGCACAAAGAGGCTGGCAGTTTAGAAAGCAACACCAGATACTGACTTAAAGCATGAGATAAGACTACCGCAGATTGATAAACCATTGCATCACCTACAAAATAAAGACAGCCATAAAAGCAAAAGTTATCCACAAACATCACAATCTGTAATAGAAAATATATTCTAAAATGTTAAGCATTCCAATTATCATTATTTCTGAAAGAACTAGAGAATATTTTCACACAAGAACAAAAGAATAAAAGACAACACTTTTTGTCTAATTTCCCCCCAACTAAATCAGTTGTATCAGCTCACCCCCAACAGAACATTTGCTAATTAGATTTGTTTGAACTGGCAGAAAGAAACTGTGGAATTGCAGGACTGCCAGCCATACCAGACAGAAAATCTCACAGAAACCCATTAGAATCCATTAGTCTGGTCTATTTTAAAACAGTCCCCCTCCCCTGCAGACAACATGGCTAAGAACAGATTGCTTGCCTGTAACTGTGGTTCTTCAAGTGGTCACCTATGAATACAAATGGGGTTTACTGTGCCTATGCAGTGCATCATTCAAAACTGTCTACAGTTGTTATACCAGCATTTTGGTGGTAGCCCCCCTCCTCTGGTCCCATGTGACCAGCGTGACTCCTGCCCAAACCCTCAGTTCCATGGCTGTGAAAGCAGCAGCCCAGAAACTAAGATAGTAAGCATGACAAAAGTGGGGAGGAAGGGCAGGTGTTGTGTGAGTTCATGGATGACTATTCAAAGAAGCATGGTTACTGGTAAGCAACCCATTCTTTATCATGGTCTCTGTGACTCACACAAATGGGAGACTAGCAAACTACTCACTAGAGGTGCTGAGAGAATCATACGACACACAAATACAACAATCTGTAGTGTAAAATAAAGGTCAGAGGTTGAGACCAGGTGGCTGCCCTGCACATGTCTTTTAGAGGGACATCTTTCAGGAAAGTAGTGGAAGCAGCCATAGCTCTTTTGAAGTAGACACACACACACACACACAGGCGGGTCCTGTTTCACTAGCCCTGGTGGATGGTTGAGGAAACCCACCTTGAGAGACATTGGGAGGACACGGGCAGTAATTTTTTGTGCTGGGAATAACAGACAAAGAAAGAGTCTTTAAGACTGGCAAATGTCAGCTGTCCTGTTAATGTAGAGGGCCAATGCCCTTTTGACACCTAGCAAACACAGTGTTCTTTGCAATTTAAAAAAGGGGTTGTGCATGAATGCAGGCAGTATGTCTTGATTCAAGTGGAAGGCACATACCATTTTAGGGAGGAAAGAAATGTCCAGCCTAAAGACAACTTTGTCCTTGTGGAATTTGAGGTACAAGAGCATTGACATAGAGAGCACATAATTCCCCTGCCCATCTAGCTTATGTAATTGCAACAAGGAAGGCCATCTTCCATGTCAGGAGATGGATGTCACATGTCACTATCTGCTTAAAGATCCTACAAGAGAGCTGTGATAGAACCAATCTGCATGGGGGCGGCAGGGAGGAGTAGGTCCTAGGATGGATGGGTGCAAATCATTTCATAAGAGGTTCTTGGAAGCTGAAGGGCTTGCCCATCAGTTGGAAAATATGAGAAATGGCTGCAAGGCACACCTGATGGAAGAGAGAGAGCTACCCTTTTCAGACAGGAAAAGCAAAAAGTACATGTGATGGATTTGAGCACAGTCCAGAGACATGTTTGAGGTGCGCAAGGAGAGCGGGAGTTTGCTTCATTTGTGTGAATAGTACACCAACTCGAAGGTATGAAGGCAGTTGCTACAATTCAGCAAAGAGTTACAGAAAGAGAGTCTACAGGCAGATCCTTCAATCTGACAACTTGAGGGTGTCTGTACTGGGTGACAAATCTGACCATCGTGGAGAATTAGGAGATCAGATCTCACTGGCAGACTGAGGTAGACTCCATCAGACAGGTGAAGAAGAATAGGCAAACCACAGTTGTCTCAGCCACCAAGGAATGGTCAGTTTGCCTGCTGGTCTCTGCAGTTTGGACAGGACTCTGGTGATGAGTGGAAATGGAACAAATAAGTATATAGTCGCACATCCCCAGTGAAACAGGAAGGCATTGACAAGAAAGCCCTTCTTTCATGTAATCCTGGAGCAGAAGGTTGTGTATTGAGTTTTCTGTGCCAAGGCAGAGAGACTGACTTGTGGAGTGCCTCATGTTTTGAAGATAGTTTGGAGAAGTTTGGGATGGAGCCTCCACTTGTGGCACGAGGTTGGAGTCCTGATGACAGCATCTACTAGGACATTCTCTTCTCCAGGTAGATGAATTGCAGACAACAGGATGTTCCTCTGAAGACAACAGTCCCAAATGCAGAGATCAGATGCAACAGGATGGTTGATTTCATGTAAACCTTGTTTGTTCAAGTAACTGGTGTTGTCTGATATTTCCTGAAATATGCAGCCTCACAGAAGAGACCTGAATGCTGGGAGAGCTTTCTCTACCATCAGCATTGCCAGGGCTCTGATGTGGAGATACAATTTGAGATCCATCCAATGGCCTTTCATGAAAAGCCCCTTGCTATGGGAGCCCCATAGTGCATCCATAGTCAGATGTTGTGGGCTAACAAGGAAGGAAAGGGAAGATTATCTGTGTGGAGCCACCACTGCAGAAAACAATGGATATATTTCAAAGTGGTGAGGTGTATTTGAGGAAAGTTGGTGAGAAGATCAATCAGAGAGAGTAATCAGTGCAACCAAAAATGGAGTGTTACGGAGATTGTTGAAGCCATGAGGTCCAGGAGGACCTGAATGTTTTTGGTCATTAGTTACCTCAAAAGTCACAGCCTCTCCTGGGGAAGATATACTTCAGCTTTGAAATAGCTGAGAAATGCCTCTATGAACTGCATGGACCTGGAGGGGTTCAACTGAGACTTGTTGTGGTTGATGACCAAGCCATGGTAATCGAGGCACAGGGTAAAGTCAGTGTCAGAGAGGAGACGTAAACTAGAATGGGCAACAAGGAGCCAATCAACCATATAAGGGAAAACAATGATACTTTGCTGCCATAACCATGCCACCACAACCACCATTCATTTGGAAAAGACACATGAGGTGGCAGACAGTCTGAAGGACAGGACTCAAAACTGATAGGCTTTTCTTCCTTTGGAGAAATAGAGGTAGCACCAATGCAATGGACGGATATCAATGTGGAAGTAGGTATCCTTGAGGTCCAACATCGTAAATCAGTCTCCTTTTTGCAACAAGAGGAGGATTGCATTCAAGGTGACTATCCAGAATCACCTAGGTTGAATAAAGAAATCCACGTTGGATGGAATGGAGATCTCCATCCTTCTTTGAAACAATGAAATAGTAGAAGAAGCTCTGCAGGATGGAGGAGGGAGGTATAGGCTCAGGAGGCCTTCAGGAGAAGAGTACTGACCTCTTAGATGAAGTCAGAAGAGTAGATGAGGGGTTATTCGGACTATATCCATAGGAGGATGGTTGCTGAATTCAATGCCATAGCCGTCTCCATTATATCCAGGACCCAAGTATTAGTGGTGATGGTGTATCAAGCTTGATGATAGGGATGGAAGTCTGTTGCTGAAAGGAGCACTGGTAGAAAGAAGGCCAAGAGAGAAGTCAAAAATGGCATTTAGGGCTGAATTCTTGTGGTAGGATTGAGACCAATACCACAAGGCAACAAAGAACTTGCATGCTGGTGGCAATGGCAGGTTGAAAAATCTGAGATTTCAAGTTCTGACAGGACTGTAGGAATGCTTCAAATCCGAAGGTTGCCTCAACCAGTTCTAACAGAAATGGAAACACCAGAATTGTGATGGAAGGCCAAACCTCTTCGTGGTAGCATGCATCTTCTGCATGTGTATGTGTTCAAAGATGCTACTGGTTTCCTTGCTGAAGAGACTGGGTTAATCAAAAGAGAAGTCCTTGGTGTAATGAGTCTGGCGAGACAGCTTTGAGGAATGTAACCAAGTGTGGTGGTGCAAACCGAATGCAGTAGCCAAAGACTTGGTGCTACAATCAGTCATATGTCTCACTCTAGTGAACTACTGACAGGTGAGGTCATATGCCTCTGTCTGCAAAGCAGCCACCAGTCATCTCTTACTATCTGCAAGTGTGGCGAGAAGAGATGTCATGTGTTGCCAACGATAATGTTCATATGTGGACATGAAAGCTTCATAGCGTATCATACAGAATGATAAGGCCGCAGTTGAGCAGAACTTCTTTGCCAGGATGTCCAGCTTTTTCCCCTCCTTATCGGTTAGGCTAGTAACCTTTTTCTGATCAGCCTTGGGTTGGGCATCTTTGACCACAATAGGATTAGGTTTTGGGTGCAGCAAAAGTCAATCCAAGCCAGATTCAAGCACTCTATAAAGGGTGTCAACCTTCTTCAACGTCAGTCAAACTGAAAAAGAGTTGGACGAGGGTTTCTTGAGCAATCTTCAACAAGGCAGTTGCCAAAGGACTGTAGGCTGGAGTGGGTACTTTAGACTGGAGCCTTCAGTAAGTTGGGTCGTCTGCTTTAGTTTCTGGTAACCTCATGTAGAGTTAGAGAGCTGACAGTCCATTACAATCATTTGTTCCACAAAGAAGCCTATGTTATTAATAGGCAAGATTATTTCATATTCCCCTGGGATGTTAGGAGGAGATCGTGTAACTGAACATCTTAAGAAGAAGAAGTGGATGCAGAATCAAAGTTGTCCATCATCAAGGAGTCAGGACGATAATGTTGAAATGACCAAGGTGGGTAATGGAGAAACTGGAGGAGGAGCATGAACAGTGGAAGCCAAAGAGATAACGTGTGAGGCAACATGTTTAGGTGAACTAGCCTGTGGGACCTCTGGAACTGGCAATGAAAGAACAGGTTGCTTACCTGTAACTGTGGTTCTTCGAGTGGTCATCTGTGCCCTCACACACTAGGAGCTTTCGCGCATGCGCGGTAGCGTTTGGAAGATTCTAGAGCTTAGTAGCTTGGTGGGAACCCCTCCCCCATGCCCGTACTGAGCATGCTCAGTCTGCCGAGCAACGCTCTCTCCTCAGTTCTGTAGTCCGCCAATAAGGGACCTGAGACAGAGGGGACGGCTGGGCGGGTGTGTGTGAGGGCACAGATGACCACTCGAAGAACCACAGTTACAGGTAAGCAACCTGTTCTTCTTCTTCGTGGTCTCTGTGCCTCACACACTAGGAGATTTTGTAGCTTACCGGTTGGATGGTGGGTCAGGTCCTAGAGAACGGAAGCCAGCACCGCATGTCCAAAACGGGCATCTCTACGGGACTGGCAGTCAAGTCTGTAGTGGCGTACAAAGGTCGATGGTTGGGACCAGGTCGCCACACGGCACAGTTCCTGCAGATCAACTCCTCGCAGGAGAGCTGCTGAAGTTGCCACAGCTCTGGTGGAATGAGCCCGAAGCAAGGCTGGCGGAGGCTTCTTAGCCATTTCGTACGCCAGCAGGATAGTTTGGGCCACCCATTTCGAGAAACGTTGGGTGGACACCTTGTGGCCTCTTTGACGCCTGCCACAGCACACAAAAAGTTGCGGAGTCTGTCGAAAAGACGCAGTCCTGTCTGTGTAGAAAGCCAAGGCCCAACGAACATCCAGGGAGTGAAGGGATCGCTCTAAAGGTGTAGTCGGGTCCAGATAAAAGGTTGGGAAGATGATGTCTTGATTGAGATGGAAGCTTGACACCACCTTTGGCAGGAAGGAAATGTCAGGGCAGAGGACTACCCTGTCCCTGTGGAACACAAGGTAGGGCTTGTCAGACCGTAAAGCTGTCAGCTCACTCACCCGCCTGGCTGAGGTGACAGCCACCAAGAAGGCAGTTTTCATGGTGAGAAGCCTGTCGTCTGTAGTCGCCATGGGCTCGAAGGGCGGTCTTGTCAACTGCGATAGCACCAAGGAAAGCGACCACAGCAGCAGTGGTGGTGATAGCGGTAGACAGAGGTGCTGCAGGTCCTTCATAAATTGCTTCACGGTAGCATCGTGGAAGAGAGCTGCCGATGGAGACCCTCTAGGTTGGTAAGCCACGATAGTGGCAAGGTAGACCTTCAGGGAAGGGAAGGCTAGGCCCTGTTGCCGAAGGTATAGAAGGAAATGGAGCACGGTAGGCAGGTTGACAGGCGATACCGGCTCCCGTCGTGTTTCAGCAAGGGCAACAAATCATCGCCATTTGTAGTGATAGTTGTGGCGTGTGGACTCCTTCCTGGCCTCAATCAAGATGTTACCGATGACAGGGTTGTCTAGGGCAATATCTGCCAGGCATGGAGGGCCAGGAGCGGCAGGTCTGGGTGGAGAATGAGACCGTCGGAGTGCGACAGGAGGTCCAGTGTTGTCGGGAGCCTGAGGAGGCGACCGCGAGCGGCCTCGAACAGGGGGACGAAACAGTGCTGCCTCGGCCAGTACGGGGCCACGAGAACGACGTTGGCTCGGTCCGCGAGGATCTTGGAGATCACTCGGTCCAGGAGGGGAAACGGAGGGAAGGCGTAGAGGAACCTTTCGTTCCACCCGAACTGGAAGGCGTCGCCGATGGAGCCCTGACCCCGGTCAGCTCTCGAACAGTACCGGCGACACTTCGCATTCTGGCTGCTGGTGAAGAGGTTGATCGCCGGCTTGCCTCACCAGTCTCGTTTCATCCAGAACGCCTCGCTCAGAGAGACCACTCATGGTGGCAGGAGGTGTCCCTGCTGAGGGCGTCCGCTGTGGTGTTTCCCTGCCCGGCCAGGTGCACCGCTACTGGATGGACTCATAGCGAGATGCACCAGTCCCAGAGCTGGAGAGCTATGTTGAGGAGGGTGGTGGAATGAGTCCCTCCTTGCCTGTTGACATAGCAAACCGCCATTGTGTTGTCCGTCAAGATCAGCACCGTACAGCCCGCAACCAGGTGGCAAAATGCCCTTAGAGCTTTCCAGATGGCGAGTAGCTCGAGGGTGTTGATGTGAAGGTTGGTCTCATTGTCGATCCATCGGTCCTGGACTCTGAGACCGCAATAGTGTGCTTCCCATCCGAAGAGGGAAGCATCCATTGTCACCGTGATCCGTGGCGACAGTTCCTGGAACGGCATCCCTGACAGCAAGTGGTGGTAAGATTGCCACCATAGCAGGGAGTGACGCACCTGCCAAGGTATTAAAAGTAGACATCTCTGGTCATCTAGGAGTGGGTCGAAGACTCAGACAAACCAGTGCTGAAGTGGTCGCGCACGGAGCCTAGACAGGTAGGTCACAGCGGTGGTGGAAGCCATGTATCTGAGGAGTTGCTGGATTCTCCTCGCTGATACCGTCGGGGCGTGGAAGACAGCAGACGTGGCCCGACGAAGAGTCCGTGCACGGTCCCTTGGTAGGTACGCCCTCACCGATACTGAGCGTAGGGTTGCTCCAATGAAGTCAAGAACCCTTGCTGGCTCGAGGTGTGACTTCTTCGGGTTGACCCAGAGGCCAAGACGGGTCAGAAGAGTGAGTGTCCGGTGGATGTCTTTGTAGAGCTTTTGTCTGCAGGATGCCACCAACAGCCAGTCGTCGAGGTAGGGGTAGATTGAGACACCTTTCGTCCGCAGATAGGATACCACAGGAGCCATGCATTTGGTGAAGACCCTGGGCACGGTAGAGAGCCCAAACGGTAGCACCCTGTATTGGTAACAGGTACCGTCGACCGCGAACTGTAGGTATCGTCTGTGTTGCGGGCGAATGGTGATGTGGAAATAAGCATCTCGAAGATTGATGGAGGCGAACCAGTCCCCTCATCGAAGGAAAGGTAGGATCGAGGATAGAGTGACCATCTTGAACCTCTTGGGGCGGATGTACTCGTTCACCCCTCTGAGGTCCAGGATTGGCCGCAGGGTTCCGTCCGACTTCGATAACGTGAAGTACCAGGAGAAGAAGCTGGTGGTACTGGCTGAAGACAGAAGTTTCTCGATCGCTCCTTTTTGAAGGAGGGACTGGATATCTTCCAGCAGAGCCGAGTTGGCCGGGGTGGAATAGTAGACGCCTCGCGGCAGAGTATCTTGAAATTTTTTTGGCGTAGGCAAGACGGACGATGGAAAGAACCCAAGAGTCCGTGGTGACGTGGCGCCATTCGGCGAGATGTCTGGCCAAACTCGGTTGATCTTCGAAGGCTGCTGGCAGGCTGAAGGGTGGCTGTGGTGGCGACCTGCGGAAGTGGTCAAAACCGAGACTTCATCCCAGACAAGACTTCTTCAAAGAAGAAGATGGTCGTCTCCGTAGAGGTCTTTGTGCCGAGGATGCGGTAGACGGCTGGGATGGGGCTGAGCTAGGGGATCGAGGTTGGTAGGTGGAGGACGAGGATCTGCGCCAAGATGCGTGGGAACCGAAGCCACGGCGAGGCTGCGGGGGCTGGTATATGCCCATTTTCTTGGCAGTTAGGCGTGCCTTGACTAGATGGTCCATTGCGTCATCTGCTGTGGCATTAAATAGTCCCTGGCCATCAAAGGGGAGGTCCTCGATCCTCCTCCTGCTGTCTCTTGCAGTCCCGACGATCTGAGCCACGCATATTGTCTTAAGGCGATGGAGCCCACCATAACTCTCGCTGCAACCTCCACCAAATGTCTCAAAGAGATGATTTGCTGATTCACAAGTGCCACCGCCTCATTAAAGGTTGGCCAGAAGTGGACAGAACCTGTCGAGCAAGTTCCTTAGATAGGCTGCGAGGCAGGCTTGCATGTTCAACACTCTAGTAATTAGGGAGGAGGCAGTATAAAACCTACTACCGAAAGTGTCTAGCCGGTGGCCTTCACGATCCGGCGGAGTGGTGTGTGCCCTGTTCCTGCCCTTGGTCTGAGCAGATTTGACAACTATGGAGTTGGGCACCGGGTGGTTGAAGAGGAATTCGGCATCCTCCTTCTGAGTACGATACAAGTGCTCAAGCCGATGTGGAACTGGCTGGGAAGACGCCAGCTTGGCCCATGGGTGTTTCAGAGCCCCCATCAGGGCCGGGAGGAACGGCAGTGGTGCGGTGGCAGGTGGACGGGTATCCACATATTGGAATACCGGGTCCTGCACCGCTGGAGCCGGGTCCGTGACCTTCAGGCTGAGCGCTCTAGCCATTCAAAGGAGGATGGCAGAGAACTGCTTCACATCCTCTGGTGTCGACTCAGGTCCTGGTTCTCCGAAGACCAAGGGCGGTGACTTGTGGGACGTAGGCGTGGACTCGTCGGAGTCCGAGTTGGTCTCATACGACTGCGAGGAGTGAGATGGAGACCCATCAGCAGACCTCTCCCTTGATGACCGCTGGGGTGGTAACGCCAGGGTAACCATTGGTGCCATAGTTGTTGTCGGTACTGTGGATGGTAGCGTGGGAGTGGGTGTTGGCTGAGGTGTCGAACATGTTGCAATTGGCACCACAGCCGGCCGTTTGCGCGGGATCGCCTGGGTAACCGTAGTAGCTGGGGTCGTCGTCTGTTGCACAGCAGGCTCCGAAGCCGGGCGGGTGACAGTCGAGGTTACCCTCGGGGGTGGAGACACGGCCCTATAATGGGGTGAGCACTTCCTGGACCTTCTGTACCGTGGAGATCTAGAGGCAGACCGACTTGGCGACCGCCGATACTGGGAATGGTATCTCTCATGGGAAGGTGAATGAGACCGCTGGTAGGGTGACCAAAGTCTCAGATCCCGGTAGTACCTGTCTCTATAGGATGGCGAGTAAGACAGGTACGAAGCCGGGTACTCTCGCCAAACATGCTCCTGACCGTACCTCTCGATATGCGACGCAGAGGTAAACGGGGAGTCAGTTGAAGGGCGAGACTGGGCCCTCTCGGAGTAGAGCTCCCGTTGGCGTGGTGACTGACGCCTAACTCTGTGTTCCGGGGAGCACGATTCGCTCCTACTAGACGCCGCCTGGGGCCAAAGCCTCCTCCCGGCGGTCCACTGTCTTACGGTGACTCGGCAGGGGTACCACTACCATCAGAATGGGCGGTTCTGAGGGCGAGACCACAGTGGTCTGCTCCTCGTCTGATACCTCGAGGACTTCTTGCTGGTCCGACTGCTCGCCTGGATCCCCAGTGAGCTGAGTTGGCAGAGGTGTGGGAAGGCGGGTCACCTTGGAAGGGGAATGCCGCTTCTCCTTCCTCTTCTTCTTCTCGTTCTCCTTCTCTTTAGACACTTCTTGAGAGGCAGGTCATTTACGCTGGGCAGCAGTGAGCGGCCTAGGTGGTTTCGCTGCCTGCAAGCCCGCAGATGCCTCCTGAGTGGTTGAGGTGGCCGAAGGCAATTTTGGAATTTTCAGCAAGGTCGATATTGGTGGCCTCGTGGGCGGTACCGAGCCCGATACCACCAACGGTGACAATGCGGCAGCCGCCGATACTGTCAATGGGGTGGTCGCAGGTTGTCCCAAAGTCGATGGCTTGGATATGATGGGGCAAGCCGTAGGCTGTTCTCTCGCTTGAAGGGACTCCTCCCAAGAATACGATTTTAAACGGGACAAGCGGTTTCGCAGAGTTTGGGCTGTAAACTCGCAACAAATAGAACAAGCCTTTACATTATGGGTTTCCCCCAGGCAGAAGAGGCAATCACTATGTCCATCAGACAGGGCGACCTTATGACCACAAGTTGCGCAGTTTTTAAACAAGGCCGACATAGACGAGAGAGTCCAAAAAGGGAGACTCAAAGAACAGCGGAGAGTGAAGGAAGAAGGAGAAGGGTTGACGAAGAGAAGCAGAGGAGGGGTAAGAAAGTCCGAAATACCAAATCCAAGTCCAAAATCCAAAAGACGTAGTCAAATTCCGAAGTCCATTAATCAAATACCAAGAAGAGACAATCCAAGAAAAGCCAAAAGACGCTACTAAACAAAGAACCTTCCGTTCACAACGGCGGACGAGAAAGAACTGAGGAGAGACCGTTGCTCGGCGGGCTGAGCATGCTCAGTACGGGCATGGGGGAGGGGTTCCCACCAAGCTACTAAGCTCTAGAATCTTCCGAATGCTACCGCGCATGCGCGAAAGCTCCTAGTGTGTGAGGCACAGAGACCATGAAGAAGAACTGCAGGAACTGAGAATGACAAGAAGGAGAAATGCTCAGATGGGCCCAGTGTGGGGACCAAGACTTGTGATAACATCTTGAGGAGTGCCTAGGCATGTCAACAACAAGAGACGTACAGCAATATTGACTGTGTTTGTGAAGAAGTGGTGAATGATAAGTGTGATAACAGACAGGAGTATGATCATTGTAGAACTACTGATAACTAAGAATTTCCTCAGAGAAGGGAGAGTCTCTGCTAAGATAATATGGAGAACTGTATCTGTACTGATACAGATGTTTATGGGACCTATGGCTGTATAACCCGAATCACTGCCCTCTCTAATGGAAGCTGAGCAACACCATGCCAGTCTTCATGTCTGTGTCTACAAGAGTGGACTCTCAAACCAGAGACAGAGCAGGAGGATGAAAATGAGGAGTTTAATGATGAGGACTGCAAATACTGACAATGATCCACTGGCCATGGAGATGATGGAAGAGGAGCCTCTGCTGTGGTCTGAACTGCAGGAGTAGGAGATAGATGGGATTGCCATCTGGGCAATAACTGAGGCGTGTAAGATAGTGACTCAATGATTCTGCCCTCAGACATCATGGCCATATGAACGATCTCTGAAGACTGCTGAGCAGGAGCAACTTAGGAATCGGAAGTTGAAAGACAAGGTGGCAAGGGTTCTGCTGGCTGTGAAATCAAGGTCTGGGTATCAGCCACAAGAGAAGGCTGATCAAGCTGAGGGACATCTTTAGCCTTCTTCTTATGGGGACGCAGGTTGGGACAGCGTGCCAAAGAAGCTTCCATTCAAGAGAACAGCCCAGAATCGACGGAAGCATCTCATTTCAAGGTAGCATCTGTACTAACAGAAGAATTGTATGCAGGTTGTTTAGCTCCATTTTTCAAAGATGGTTCCTGGAGGCGTTGTTTGGTGGCCACTTGGACTGAAGAATCAGTAGTGGTCTGTTCAGAGGAAGAGCGTAGGACTGAAGACCTGTTCAAGGTGGATGGAATGTCAGTAACAGTTAAGGCCTGCTCACATAGTAGCACCTTCATTCTTTAGGACTGGTTCTCATGGGCTTGCAGAGTTATTGCCTTGCAGTGAGTGCAAAGCCTGATATTGTGACCTTCGCCCAGGCACAAGAGGCAATGAGAATGCCTTTCGCTGCTGGGAATTTTGGTGCCACAAGATGAGCACTTAAAGGACTCTGAGGGCGTGGTTAACAACAGGCCAAGCATGAGGCTGAGAGACGAAGCTGAACAGTCCAAGTCTGAATACCAAAATTTACAAGAGTTTACTGAAGTGGAGACAGATCAAAAAGTCAAAAACCACTGAGAAGTCAAGTTAAAAAGTGAAAAACTAAAGCAACAAATGATACAGCTCAGTACTGTTCCTTCTGATGCTGCCATGGCAGATAAAAAGGAACTGAGGGTCTGAGTGGGAATCAGGTTGCTTACTGCCAAAACACTGGTGTAACAGCTACAGAAAGTTCTGAGTGATGCTCTGTGCAGGTGCAATGAACCCCCTTTGTGTGTGCCACAGAGACGACAAAGAATGTGAAGTGATCAAACAAAGCTAAGGAAATAAATATTTAAACATACACTTTCAGATCATTTTTTCTTTGTTTAGCTGAGACAAAACAAATGCATGAGTATCCTAATACACCGTAGACCCAGCACAGAAATGTTTCTATTCAGGATAACTCCAGAATCTTCCACCCAGCAGGGCAACTGTTAAGAGACCTGATAGTGTCAGCGAAGAAATTTACAATTTCTAATAGATATTGGTTTCCCTACACCCTTAAAAATGTCAGAAGGAAACAAACAGTTAGGGGCAGGGAAGGATGAGAGAAATCAAAGTTCTTAGTAGTTTCCAAATCCTGATCTCTGTATGGTAGGCAAGAGCATCTGAGAGGAGGAATAATCCTTTCTCTGGGAAAGGCAATAGTGAAGTTTGACATCTATCTGAGGCAGCAGGAAATATCACCCCAAGATAAATATGTCCTGGGAAAATAAAATAGCTTTACCTTCTGTATGTCACTCATTAACACCTCACCATCATTCCTAAACAGATGAACCACTTCTTATACTAAAAATTAATCACAGGAATTTGTTTTTGATGTTTTAAGCATCCTTCAAAGGCTTTTACTGATCTTAGCCTTTGGTCTTTGTGGCAATATTCTTATAGTTTCAGGCTACTCTGCTGTATCCATTTTTGGTTATATGTTCCTCCTTGCAACTCCTATAATATCTTCTGAAGTCTCAATTTAGCAGAGAGGGCTTCCTGTGTGGACACGCTGCCTTTTAAAAATGTCTCCATCTTCTGTTTTCACTGGAATAATCTCCACATGTATCTTCAGTATAATTTAAACAGTATTCTGTATAAAGACCTCCAAAGAAGGAGAGTCCACCACTTTCCGAGGCAGTTTATCCCCCCACTGAACAGCTCTTACAGTAAAGATGTTCTTCCTAATATTTAACTGTAATCTCTTCTCTTGTAATTTGAATCCATTGGTTTATATTCTTGTCCCTGGAGCAGTAGAAAATACGTTTATTCCATCTTCCATATGACATACCTTCAGATATTTAAAGATGACTGCCATATCACTTTTCAGTGTTCTCTTTACCAAACTAAACATACGTGACTTCCTAAGTCATTCATCCTAAGGCTCGGTTTCCAGAGCTTTGATCATCTTGGTCACCCTTCTCTGAACACATGCCAGCTTGTCAATATACTTCTTGAACTGTGGTAATCAGAACTGCATGCAGTATTCCAGGTAACGTCTGACCAAAGCAGAACAGAGTGCTGCTGCTTATTCCCTTGATCTGGATGCTATGTTCCTATTGATGAAGCCCAGAATTTCACTGGCTTATTGACTGTCAAATCACCCTGTAGACTCATGTTATCTTGGGGTCTATTTTTTTACAACAGTTTTAACTATAGTATTACCACAATGTTAACATACCCTCTAATATATTTAATATGTTCCATAGTATAACCAGCTATTTAATTTAGGTGTAATTCCTCAAATATTTCCCCCATTTCTTTATTATCCCTCCCTCTCACCTCTCAGGGAATGGTCTAATTATTTATTATAATTCTTGTTTATCTTACACATGGAATATTGCCTTGTCTTACTTACATCCTTGTACCCCTCTGTCTCTTTTACATTCTCAATCAATATTCTCACATTTCTAAACCAAGACTCCTCCTTCAGATGTCCCATATGAATTTCTCTTTTTTCAAATAAATAATCAAATATTGTATATTCTGATATAGAATATTTCCATTTACTACGGTCCCATATTTCTTGTTTCTTACAGCCATATGCAACAACAGCTTGTGCCCCTTTTAATAACTGTTTTATTAAATTTTCCCCATCCTTATTTCTTAGTTCTTAACATTTAAGGTTAGATATATTTCCTTATTCAGTTCTAACCCCCCAATATTCTATTTATTTCTTGTTTTATTTTCTTCCAAAATCTTTGTACTCTACTGCAATCCCATCACACATGGATACAAGTTCCTCTTCCCCCACAATAAAAAAGAAATACAACAGTGGATACAAGAGATAAATAATTGTTATAATATAATTATTGTTGTATTTCTTAATTATTGTTCTTTCTTTCTTTGTTCTTTATTTTTTAATTATTGTTGTATTTCTTTTATTTACCTTTATATCCTTTTCCCACAACCCTAATATACCTTCTAGAAAGTTAAATTGATTATTCAATAATAATCTATACATTTTACCACCTATCCCTTTAATTCCTTCTTCTCTTAGCTTAAGTATTTCCTCTCTTGGGTACTGGCTATCTCTTTTAAGTGTAATACTCTATAAGCTTTTATTTATTCCACATAACTGAAGTCTGTACTATTCTCCTATCAACTTATTTATCTCTGTCTGATTTCCTGAATTGTCAAATAAGCCACATATTATCTTGTATCCTTTCTCTTTTATTTTCTTTAATATTTGCCTTTTACTGTCTTCTCCTTCTTTATTTAGATATTCTGTTGGATGCCAATTATAATTCCCCACCTTCTATCCCCCCCCCATTTTTCCCACGTAAGCCATGTTGACCACAATGGGCCATTAATTACTTTGAATTTTTCTCTTTTTAATTCATTACCTAATAACAATTTGTATTCAATATTATCTAGCTATTGTTCTATCCTAACCCATTTTTTGTTCATTGTATTCCAAATCTAACAATCTAACAATCTGGAAGGCAAGATAATATGTTTCCATACAAGGGAGTTCCCAATCTCCATTTTCTTGGTGTATATAAAGTAATGTATTTGAAATCCTAGATTTTTTTTATTTCCTGAAATCCATTCCTTATTTTTCCTATTCCATTTCCTTATTATTTTTATTGGGATTACTTCAGGGACAATTTGAAATAGGTATAAATATAAAATTAAGGGGGAATCATCCTCTTAAATGCTCTAATCCTGGTTAATATACTCATATAGTTTTCTTGATCACTTACTTACTTGTTTATTTATATTCTTTATTTATATTATTTATATTCTTCTATAATTGAGTATAATTTCCTTGAACCATATTTTTTATATTAGTCACTATATATACACTTAAATATCTCATTTCCTTAACTCCTAACTTCAAACTAGTTATTTTCTGTATTTTCTTTTGCTCATCCCAATGTGTATGTATAAAGATTAATTCTGATTTTTCTATGTTCATTTTAAGACTTGAGATCATTCAAAATCTTTAACTACTTCTAACAATTTTTGAATTGTCTGGTATGGCTGTAATTACTGCATCATCTACAAATAAATTCATTTTTTTTCTCTTCCTTTCCAACTTTATATTCTTTCATTGTTACTTCCATCTTGCTATTATAAATAATAAAGGTGATAATGAGCATCCTTGTTTCATGTTATTCTCTATTTTAATTTCCCTTGAGGTATTTTCATTAATATTAATTTGAGCTGAATTATCTTTATGCAGTTCTCTAACAAACTCTCTAAATTTCACCCCAATACAAATCCTTTACATACTTTGATTTATTGAATGAAAAGCTTTGTACACATCTGATTTTATAATCCCAACTTTTTTTAAAATTTTGCTTCGTACTATATTACATTTACTATGTTTCTGATAGGATCAGCTATTCTCATTCCTTTTATAAAGCCATATTGGTATTGGTAAATCTGGTAAAAAATTTTCTAATCTTTTAGCTAGGATCTTTGCAAAAAATGCTATCTTGTGGTCTACTGAGACCCTTAGATCCTTTTCACACATACTGCTTTCAAGCTAGCTGTTACTAATTCTATCAGATTAATTAATTTATTATGTATACACCCCATATTAATTAATTAATTGATTGATTGATTAATTTCTATGCAGGTGTATAAATCTTTATATATAACCCACTTTTTTCCCTTTGCATAGTCTATTCTAGAGGTAAAGAGAGCATGTTCCACATGTACCCCAGAAGCCCCATGGCAGTCCCCTGAAGTCCCTCCTCTATTTTTAACATATACCCTGAGAAGCATCACAGGAAAAAAGGCTTCCTCCTCTACATTTACCTAACCTGGTCTATTTCTTTTGTATAATGTATTGTTCTCAATTGTAAGGTTTTCAAATTCATCTCATTAGCTTTCCATCATGCATTTGTATTTAGACATCAGAGGTCAGGGTGAAAACATCCCAGTTTCTCTGTTCTATTTATCATCAAATTACCATGTAAGATCTCTATTCTACTGCTTGCTCCTCTGTCATTGTTGTTATGTGCCTTGAAGACATTTCTGATTTATGCTGACCCTAAGAAGAAACTCTCACAGAATTTTCTTGGCAGAATTGTTCAGAAGGGGTTTGCTCTTACCTTTCTCTGAGGCTGAGAGAGTGTGATGTGCTCAAGGTCATCCAGCGGGTTTCCATAGCTAAACAGGCATTTGAACCTCCCAGTGTCCCAGTCCAACACTCAAACCACTAGACAATGCTGGTTCTCTCCTCTGTCACACATGTCCCGAATACTTAGCTCAGTACTTTAGCTTCACAACCCTCAGGATTTAGTTTAACATCCTCTTAGTTAGGCTTGCAAGGCTTTAATCAAAATACTTTCTACTCTTTGTGAAGTAAATCCTGTCTCCTGCTATGGTTCCTTCATTTCAGTAGAATAGGCCCTTGCCCAAGAAATCAACCAAACATTTCCTGATGATATCATCTGCTTAGCTAGCTGTTCACTTCCACTGTCCTCCTTTCTCCATCATTAGTCTGACTGGGCACAAACACTTAACAATGTGTAACTACAAAGAGTTACTTTGGTTCACACTGCAACATGGCAAAATGCTTTATAAAAGTAAATATTCTTTACTAATATTACCAAAGATATCACTCAGCTTGTTCCAATATGCTGATGTTTCAAATGATTGCAATGGCTGAAAAACGTGATGATTGGTGGGAAGTTTTTGTACAACAGCAGTCACATGATTGAGAGTTACCCTACGGGCAGTTTCAAAAAGGATTTTCCGGTCTTTGCAGGTTTCATGCATGCCAAGGCTTAAACATGGGGCTAGAAGACTTAGGTTGAAGTCCTGAAAGAACAAATGGTAAAAGAAAGTTTGATGAAAGCACATTTTAACACAGAAAAAAAATGAAAAATAAGAATAGTGTGATATGATTTAAATCGCTATCATACCCAATCTTAAATACTGTGCCTGGGCATCATGACCTCAAAGTACATCCAAAACATTAGATAAGTTTAAATTTGGGGAAAACTCTTGTGCAACATACCATAATTACTAAATATTATAAAATGAAGATATTTACATCTCATGCAGAAATCTCATTAAATGGATATGTAATTGTATTCATGCAAGTTTCAGGTCATTTTCACACTGCATCATTATAGTGCTATTATTCTACTTTCAACATCCTGTGAAATTCTGGGGTTTGTAGTTTACATATGTTAGACTATCTACAGTTTACTGTACTCATAGAAGTATATATTTACTAAGTCCACTGAGTTCATATGGGACTTGATTTACAACTTCTTATTGTGAGTGAGCTCATGCAGGCGTGTGCACTCACATGCATACCAGAGGCTTTAGTAATAATAGATATATTAACAGTTTTGGGGATTTTATTTAATAAAGCCAAAAAAAGTCATGGATATCTGAATTTTAGGGCCCACAGAAGTAGTTTAATTGGGACTAAAGGAAAAAACAAAAACAAAACAGGCAGTCTATAGACTATTTCCAGCAGTGGACATCCACCAAGATGCCTCTGCATATGAAAAACAATACGTCATCTCCCACAGCACTCATTTCTGCTCTGGAGGCTTTCATGAGGGGGTTTTCTTCTCCAGAACAGATCAGATGCTGAGGTAAAATTCCACAGCACAAGTAGAAGTCCATTTCTATGACTCTGGATATCACACCAGGTTACAAAATATATGAAAATTTAAGACATTGCAACATGTGCACTGTATAGTATACAAAGTACCACAACCTTTGTAAATTATAGAATGATGTGCTTATGAACTATTCTATCATTTTTTCTTTGCATTTAAAATCTAATATGTATGGCAACATGCCTAGGTCTCTATTTAAAGAACAATTTGCATAACAGTACAGTAACTTCCTGTACAGACACAGACAGATACAGTGTGGTCTGGTAAATTTTGATGTTGTCTATTAAAGTCACAGTTCCATTCCACTATAGTAAAAAGGAATCCCTTTTTTCCTTGGAAACCTACAGACAATGGAGAACTTTCTACAAGCAAGTGCTTTTACAACCTTTTGAGGGAGTCCCTACATTACAAGAAGCTCTTTTTAAAAAGTAATATGTAATATGTAATGCTTGTGGCAAGCTCATTCAGCAGGCGGGGCTGTGAGACTATTCTACCATGTGAGTCTCTTTGGGCATGAAGTTGGACCTTAAGTGTTATTATTGTTTTTTTTATGTCAATGACTCATTATTTATTTAACCTTGGGGCCTATCACTGCTATTTTTCAACTTTTTCTAATAAATACACTATGCTGTGATGTATATTAAAAAGAAAGAATTGTATGTTTTCCTTATGTACTAGGAACACACACAGTTGATAATGGGAAGATTTTTAAAACTGATTTACATGACAACATATCTTGTATAAAAGGATAGTGAATGTTTACAAGGGAAAAAGAACAAAACAAAAGGATAAAACATGTTAGTGGGAGAAAATGGTAGTATTAATTACCTTTATTTGGTATTTAATGGTAGGAAAATACCAAAATATTAATTATACTTGTGATATAAATTTTTATAGTCCAAAAATGACATTATGCAATATTTTGAATATTTGCTTGGTGGGAATTTACTGATAAAAAGCAGTGCATACTACTAGTCATCTCCATTTTGTGAATATGTGCTGTGAGAAAAAGGGTACTGTATAACATCGAGGAGCCCCGCGAACACAGCTTTTTGGAAGATGAAATACTGATGATAATCTGCTACTACAATATGGTACTATGCCATGCTAAAGCAGTTTCCCTTTGCAATATTTGTTGGCAAAAGATTATAATGTGTCACTTTAGTAATCAACGTGCAACTAAAAGAGAGCAGTGTATGAATTTAGTATTTGTTCTTCAATTGTCTTCCAAAAACAATTGTCTTCTTCAATTGTCTTCCAAAAACAATCACAATGTGATACTATTCTTCCTTTTGTGATTACTTGCTGCTTTAGAGAGCACTGTTTAATATTAAGGATATCTAATTAGTGAATATTTTTTGTAAAAACTGAATATGATGTAATGACAGCAATATTTCTTGAATATTCAGTTAAAACAGACATCCGTTGAGAGGACCATGCTAATTTGATGTATTTTCCAGTAAAGTTTATAGAAATTTGGTAGTTAGAAAAGTGATAATAGAGTAAGAAGACTAGAACAGAAATCTGAGGAGAAAAAAGCAGTAACGAAAAAAAGTCAAGGAGTTATAGTACATTTAGTTAACTACATAAATGCCATAAAATTTAGAAGAATAAACAATGTGAACACCTCTTTGAAGTTAAACAAGATTTGTGTCAACATTGTACAAAATCAAATAGTTGATATGGAGAATCATCTTAAGCAAACTAGTAACAGAGAAAGAAAACAGAGTAAAAGATTGGGTTACTTGTAAGTGAATGCAGGAAACAATTTAGTGGGTCTATTTGGATGTTTCTCATATTTAATATGGCTGGAAGTACTTGTTTCATTAGTACTACAATTGAGTTTGTGTATATGTGCCTTCACGTCACCTGTCAACTCATGGCAATCCCATGAATTTCACTGGGGTTTCTAAGGCAAGAAAGGCTCAGAGATGGTTTACCATTGCCTTACTCTTACTTTAGCTTACAGAACCTGTTATTCCTTGTCTGTCTCAATGCAAATATTAACCAGGACTGTCCATTCGAAGATTAGACAGGATCTGGTGCCTTCAGAATATTTAGGCCCTGATATATAGTAAATGTCACATCACTTTGGACAGAATATTCTTTTTATATGTATCAAAATTCTATTTCTCTATGAATAGTATGAAATAACTCTAATATTAAGATTTATAGACAACTGGTAATTTTTAAATATATTTTGCAATAATATTGAAGAAAAGAAGAGATCAACTGAAGAAACTGTTTAACATGTTTGGGATTCAGTGAGGTGGGGTGAATTTTTTTTCCCAACACCTATTTCTATAGAAAATTTACCACTTTTACAAATGGATTGTTTTAGAAATTAATTTGTAATGCAATGAATGAATACAACACATGTAAAATTGAGTCTCTAGGCTGGATTCAATACAAGGCAAATTAAAACTTGAAGAAAAATCAAAAATGAATTTTTAGATTGTCTTTCTAAGCATACAAGAGCAGTTGCTTTGCATGTAGAAATGCCCAGTTTCAATTTGCAGCATCTCCAGATGGGGCTTGAGAAAACTCAGCTTCTGTTTCTACAGAACCTCTTGCAGTAGCTGTGAAGAATACTGGGCTTTTGTGAGTCAATGATCTGACTCAGTATAACACAGGTTCTTATGTTCCTGTGAGAAGCCCAAAACATGATAGGAGCACAAGAAGTTAAATATTTCAGTGCAACAACTTAAATAAAATTAACGTGACACACATTTTGAAAATAAAACTAAAAATAAACCAGTAACGAAGATCTTGAGTGACTTAGGGAGTAAAACAAATTCTGATTCAATTTTTTTCAGAATTGCCCCATCCCTAATAAAGTTTTCCATTTTGGTTAATTTTCAGGTACAAATAAAGTAGGATGTGTGTACACACATGCATGTTTGTGATTCAAATGTAGAACTTTTTCATATCAAGTGTGGCATGTTTCCTTCTATTTGTACTTGTGTTTTTATATTTTAACAGCATTTTATATTTTCAGTATTGAAGAATTGCTTAGTCAATTCATAAAAATACACATTAATCCAAGCCTCTGTTCTTTTATCCACATCAAACTAATTACCTTATGCATCATAAAAGAACTCAGTTCATGCTGAGGAAGTCGATTCACCAACTCTGCACCCTCCAGCAGAGCCAAGGATGATTTCACATAGCATTGTGATCTCACTAGTGAAATATACCAATCCTTTAAAAATAAAAAATTGAAATTAATTCCACATGCTTAAAACAAAGAAATGAGAAATACGTGATGCTGATTCAAACTTCCAAAAAATATTCTACACCCTACAATTTAACTGTTCGAAAAGTCTAAATCATTCATTACCAGGACAGAAGCTTGCCAAATTGTTCCAGCGAACACAGAGATTTTAGATACCACAAGCCATATTAAAAGTAATAATGTAAACTGTAGAGACTGAAAAATTAGCTAACTCCCTTAAGAATAAAACGGTTCAAAATTTTGAAAGAGAATGGAAAAGGGTAACGCTCTGGATAAACTTGTAAAAGTCTATGGATCGAGTATGTCAGTATTTGACAAGAATGTATAAGGGAAAAGGAGGATTCAACTGGAAAATTCTTGATATACAGAAGCGGGAAGGGGGAGGAACGGAAGAACTATTACAATGATATACATATTTGTGTTTATATGTTTTTATGTATTCTGAAAATAATAAAAAAAATTCTTTAAAACAGTAACAGCTGTTTTCTTTCAGCAGCTCCATGAGTCGCTGTTGTATAACTGCACTGCAGGCAATGCATAAATTGTAGAATAGCAGGCATGGTCATGTCAGTGCCACTGGTAGGCAAGCCCCTTCCTGACACTTTTATCCTATGTTACTTCAAGAAAGACTGATAGTTTCTGTTGTTTCATAGATCATTTAAGACCCTTGCTGGCTTAGCACAGTTGCTCTAGGCAGCAAGAAAGAGCATTAGATGCCAGGCCAAAGAAAGGAAGTGATGGAGTCAATTCCACATCCCATTCAAATAAGCCTGGGATGCTTGCAATTGTTCTTAAAGTACTTGTTCCTGTAAGGTTCAACTGAGTAAGATCTGGCATGCTAGGGAAGGCTACTTTATCAATCTGCTGGCCAGTGTAATATGGACCTTTATAAATGTGTGATATTGTTATGTTGATACTGTTTCAAAATGTATTGTGGATGGAGTAATATGCTTGTGTTCTAAATCCAAAAGTGCAGATGGATGTTCTGTGTACATCATTGAAATGTTGTTATTTGATGCTCAATGTGCATATATGTTATGTTATTATGTGGAATGTATGTTTTCTATCTTCTTATTTCTCTTACCCATTTCCCCTTCCCTTCCATTGTCTTGTTGAATAACAATAATTAAAAAAACAAGCAAAAAACAAATAAGCCTGGGATGCTGAAAGCAATCACCGGTTCACTACCTACACCACTGTGTTCATGCTGTGACACCACAAAGACAACAAGTACTGCTTTGATCATAGAATCATAGAAATGTAGAGTTGGAAGAGACCACATGGGCCATCCAGTCCAACCCCCTGCCATGCAGGAACAACCTCAAAGCACTCCCAACAGATGGCCATCTAGTCTCTGCTTAAAAACCTCCAAAGAAGGAGACTCCACCACACTCCGAGGCAGCATATTCCACTGCCGGACAGCCCTGACTGTCAGGAAGTTCTTCCTGAGGTTCAAGTGGAATCTCCTTTCCTGCAGCTTGAATCCATTGCTCCTTGTCCTGGTCTCTGGAGCAGCAGAAAACAAGCCTTCTCCCTCCTCTACATGCCACCCCTTCAAATATTTAAACATGGCTATCATGTCCCCTCTTAACCTTCTCTTCTGTAGACTAAACATACCCAGCTCTCTAAGTCTAACCTCACAGGGCATGGCTTCCAGGCCCCTCACCATTTTGGTCACCCTCCTCTGGACTTGCTCCAGCTTGACCACATCCTTCTTGAATTGGGGTGCCCAGAACTGGACACAGTATTCAAGATGAGGTCTAATCAAAGCAGAGTAAAGTGGTACCAGTACCTCCCTCAATCTAGACACCATACTCCTATTGATGCAGCCGAGAATTGCATTGGCTTTCTTGGCTGCCGCATCACACTGCTGACTCATGTTCAGCTTGTGGTCTGTGAAGACTCCTAGGTCCCTTTCACACGTACTGCTATCCAGTCACGTGTCCCCTATCCTATATTTCTGTATTCCATTTTTTCTACCTAAGTGTAGGACCTTACACTTCTCTCTGTTGAATTTCATTTTGTTAGCCTTGGCCCAGCTCTCCAATCTGTCCAGGTCATTTTGAATTTTGATCCTGTCCTCTGGCATATTAGCAACCCCTCCTAATTTGGAGTCATCAGCAAATTTGATGAGCATGCCCTCTATTCCTTCATCCAAGTCATTGATAAAAATATTGAACAGCACTGGGCCCAGGACAGAACCCTGTGACACCCCACTAGTCACTTCTCTCCAGGATGAAAAGCAGCCATTCATGATCACCCTTTGGGTTCGGTTGGTCAACCAATTACAAATCCAACTAACAGTAGCCCTGTCCAGCCCACATTTTATTAGCTTCTTTGCAAGAATGTCATGGGGAACTTTGTCGAAGGCCTTACTGAAATCGAGATATGCTACATCCACAGCATTCCCTTCGTCTATCAAGCTAGTAACTCTATCATAAAAAGAGATAAGATTAGTCTGGCATGACTTATTTTTGAGAAATCCATGTTGACTTCTCATGATTACCGTGTTGCTTTCTAAGTGATTAGAAACTGACTGCTTAATGATCTGCTCCAGGATCTTTCCAGGTACTGACGTCAGGCTGACTGTGCGATAATTATTTGGGTCCTCTTTTTTTCCCTTCTTGAAGATGGGGACCACATTTGCCCTCTTCCAGTCTGCTGGAACTTCTTCTGTTGATATATTTTTTTTAAACCTGAGTGGAGATAAGCCCTCAAGAATAAGAAGCAACAATATGATTCTTAGCCAGAAAATGAAACCAGACTAACTCCTACACTTCTTTGTCAGAAAAGACTTTCTAAGAAGTAGGGGACATGGAGCGATTCAAGCATGCCATCTAAAAAGGAAGAAAAAAAAGGAAGGAAGGAAGGAAGGAAGGAAGGAAGGAAGGAAGGAAGGAAGGAAGGAAGGAAGGAACCAGCACTAAAGTGGCAAAGTTCAAGCAAGTGGGAATGTGACCACAGGAAAAAAAGAGTGACAAGAGGGTCAAACCATTCCACAGTGATCATAGCATCACCACTCACTGGTGAGAAAGGAAATTTAACAATCAAATATCTATAGTCAGACAATTGTTTTCTTGGTGTTATTACCAAGAAAACTGCTATCACAATCCCTGGCAGAGAGATGTCTCTCATCATGTGACTGTCATGAGCCAGGCTGAGCATGCTGTTGATTCAGACTGGGACTCCGCGTTAGACTTGGACTCCCAGCCGGGGGAGGATCCCTTGGAGGGGCCTTCGGGAGAGGGGGCTTCTTCAGGGTCCAGGAAGGAGCCTGCCAGAGACCCCACAGCTGTCCTGGGCTCAGATCCCGAGCCAGTACCTGCAGCAGATGAGACCAGTGCTTCTGGCTCGACAGAGGCTGCTGGGTCTGACTCCAGCCCGGAGTTTGCAGCAGATCCTCCCCCCATGTTCCTCCAGAGGCGGCTGGAGAAGGGGGCGGTTTGGAGATTGCAGCGGCTACGAGAGAAGTGTCTGTTGAATCGGCCTTGAAGACTTGAGGGGCTCCAGCTGTGAGCTGGGCCAACGGACATTTGATCAGCCCCAGCTGGGCTAAAGACTGTGTATTTAAGACAGACGCTGTGGGAGCTGGGTACAGGGCAACAACCATCTACCAACTGGGAATCTGCATCCTGTGTCATGGGCTTTCTGTTCCAGGCTAATCCTTGCTGTTTGAGTTTGCTGCTGCTGGGACTCGAATGTTTGTTTGGTGATGTAACCTCTTGATTTTTTTATTACTAAAGCCATAAACTCAGCTCCTGCCTCTGTGTCTGCTTAAGCCGCCGCCTGACATTGACAGTGACCCTATCAGCAGAAGGAACTCAACAAATCATTTGCTACTTCCTGATCACTCATGCTATTATGCAGTGGATTCATTTCTACCAAGCTGGCCATTTCAAAAACATGAAGCTCAGAGATTTCTGTTTGAGCCCACACCACTTCCATGTGGGATACTGCAGAGTTGCATCTTGTTTCTCATGCTATTCAACATTTTAGGGAGATCATCTTGAGTTTTAATGAAGTACTATTAACATGTTGAAGAAAGCAAGCTCTACTTCTCTTTTTTATCTGATTCATATGAGGCAACAGAAGGGTTGAATTAATTTTTGTGGTCCGTAATGGACTGTATGACAAGACAGAGATGCTGTTCCTAAGGGGTTTATCAGGTATAGATGGGATTCAACATGCTTTTGAAGTAGCTGTTCTCCCTCTTGAAGATCATGCTGGTAGACTGAAGGGGCTGACTTGACTCTGTACTTTTACTGGAATGGAAACTTGAGTGCTTTCTGTGACAGTGAGCACATTTTACAAGCTCTGGCCGGTGTGCCAACTGTACCATACCTTGGACAGACATATCCTGGCAATAACTATTCATGCTCTTGCAAGCTGAAGATCAAAGAACTGCAATGTATAATATATGGGAAAGCCTTTGAAGACTATTCAGAAACATGGAATGATAAGAGTTAGACGAGGCCACAAGGGCCATCCAGTCTAACTCCCTGCCATGCAGCAATATACAGTCAAAACACTCCTGACAGATACAGCCTCTGTTTAAAAATCTCCAAAGACTCCACCACACTCTGAGACAGTGCATTCCACTGTTTAACTATTATTACCATCAGGAAGTTCTTCCTAATGTTTAGGTAGAATCTCTTCTCCTGCAGCTTGAAGTCACTGCTCCATGTCCTAGTCTCTGGAGCAGAAGAAAACAGGCTTGCTCCATCCTCCATATGACATCCCTTCGAATATTTAAACATGGCTATCATGTCACTGCTTAACCTTCTCTTCACCAGGCTAAACATACCACACTCCCTAAAATGCTCCTCAATAACACATGATTTCCAGGCCATCTACCATTTTGGTCACCTCCTCTGGACACGTTCCAGCTTGTCAATATCTCGACCTAGTCAATATACTCCTATTGATGCAGCCTGGAATTGCATCAACTTTTTAAGCTGCCACATCATACTGCTAACTAATGTTCAGCTTGTGGTAGACTAAGACTCCTGGATCCCTTTCACATGTATTGTAATCAAGTCAGGTGTCATCCATCCTATATCGGTGCATTTCATTTTTTTTTCCTGCCCAAATGTAGTACCGTACATTTCTGCCGGTTGAAATTCATTTTGTTAGTTTTAGGCCAGCTCTATAATAATTTTGAATTCTGATCCTGATTCTCTGATGTGTTAGCTATCCCTCCTAATTTGGTGTCATCTGCAGATTTGATAAGAATGCTCTCTATTCCCTCATGATAAAGATATTGAATAGCACTGGATGCAGGAAAGAACCCAGCCATTTACAAATCCACCTAACAGTAGCACTGTCCAGCCCACATTTTACTAGCTTGTTTACAATAATATCATGGAGCACTTTGTCAAATGCCTTACTGAAATATGTGACATCGACAGCATTCAGGATTGGATATCTCAGTTGTACACCATGTAGTGTCAAGAGATCTGGTCTCTCTGGTAGTCTGAGGTAGGAGTCTTGAGTGAGATGGAGAAGCGGGACAAACCAAGGCTGTCTGGACCACCATGGAGTGGTCAGGTTGCACTTCTTATTTCTTCAAATTTTGGCTATCCCCCTGCTGATGAGGGGAAATGGAGGAAAAACAATCAAGACAGGGCCTCCCCAATGAAACAGGAAGACATTGCCATGTGAGTCCTTCCCCCAAAGAACCCTGGAGCAGCTGGCCTGACATGGCCTGTTCTGAGATGAGGTGAACAGATCTACATCCAGAGCACCTATCTTCTGAAGACCATCTGAAGGGTGTCAGGGCAAAGTCTCCACTAGTGGCAAAAGGTGGCAAGCTGCTGAGAACAGTAGCTAAGAGGTTCTCTTCTTCTGGCAGATGGATTATCAAGATGGAGATGCCTCTGTTGATGCACCAGTCCCACAGACAGAGTGTAAGATGGAGCAGGGTGATATTCATCTCTGTCTGTTCAGGTAGTATATCACTGTGGTGTTGTCAGAGACTACCTGAACAACCTTGCAATGCAGAACAACTTTAAAGGGTAAAAGCTTTCTCTACAGGTAGCATCTTGAGAGTGTTGATATGGGGGCCACTCTCTTTGATCAACTAATCAACCATCCATTTCACTGAGAAGCCTTGCATGTGAGCCCCCAATCCTTCCATGGAAATGTCTGTTGTCACCACTCTAGTAAACTGCAGAGGAAAGAAATGTCAACATGGATATTCCTGGGACTTAGCCATCATACCAGAGAATGATGTATGGCCCTCAATATGGTAAGGCACAGATGAAGAGAGATAAGGTGTGTGTGAAAGCAGGACAGAAACCAGACCTGCAGAGGATGCTCAAGCAGTAGTTGAACGTCTTTGGTGCATATCCTGTGAGTATACTGGCATCTGAGAACAGCCTATACAAGGATCTTGAACCTCTTGTCTGGCAGGTAAGCAGCTGAGACATGTGAATCCAGAATGATGCCAATGATTTGACAGTCCGGGATGGCTCTAGATGAGACTTCTTGCGGTTCATGATCAAACTCAGTTGCCAGGGAGGCAGAGTGTAAGGCTGATATAATTAAGGAGACAGATCCTGGGATAGGCAACAAGGAATCAGTTGCTGATTAAGGGAATACAATGATACCTTGTTGCCTGAGCCAAGCCACTGCCACCACCATGCATTTCATAAAGACATGAGTTGCAGTAGAAAGTCCAAATGGAAGGATACAAAAAACAGAGGTCCTTCTTCCCATGGTGGAACAGAGAAAAAGGCTGCATGACAATCAGATTATGATCTGAAAGTAAGCGTCCTTCAATTCCAACATCAATCTGCATGTCCATCAATCAAACCAATCTCCTTCATGGAACAGGGGCAAGCTGGTACCAAAAGTGACAATCCAGAATTGTCTGAGCTGAATGTAAAAATGGATGTCCCTCAGATTTAGGATGGGACAACAACCTCCAACCTTTTTGGACCTAATGAAATAGTGGGAGAAGAACACCCATGGGGATAAATTGAGTGGGAATGGGTTCAACTGCACCTTTGAGAATAGTGTTGACCTCCTCAACAAGTGTATCAGAGAGGGGACTAATGCTGACAATCTCCACAGGGCTGTAGTCCCAAAACTCTATGGCACATCCCCTCTGCAGAATGTCTAGAATTCAAGTGTCAGATGTTACAGCAGCCCAGGCATGGTGGTAATCTCACAGTCTGTTTCAAAGAAGAACAGAAGGTTAGAAGAGGGCTGACAGAGGAGTCAAAGACACCACTTCCTGTCATTACTAGACTTTATCTGGTAGGACTAGAGGCAGTACTTGGCAGATGTAAAGGACATCTCTGAAGAAGACGATAGGAGAACTGAGGAGTAGGACCCTCTGGAAGCAGTGGGGCTGAATGTCTGCAGGCAGAGGATTTGGATGACAGCTGGGCATGCAGCTGGAAACCAAACATGTGGGCAGGAGTACATTCCCTTAATGTACAGAAATGTTTCGAAATACATGCTATTTGTAAGTTGCTCACCGCCTCGATCCATATGGAGAGGCGGGATACAAATTATTATTATTATTATTAATAATAATAATAATAATAATAATAATAATAATACACATTTTACATGTGTGCTCCAGCTTGTCAATCTCCACTGTTTGATGAGGCTGCCCTCATCAAACAAATGGACTTCCATTGTTGTTTGTGCCTGATGTGACAATCCAGAAAAACACAACCATGTATGTCTCTGTAATTCAATAGTTCCTCCCAGTGTTTTCCCACTACAATCTGTCATATGCCATACAGTGTTAAGTTGCTGAGCTGCTAAGCTTAGACCTATGCTTGCCATGCACCTGCCAACCATGTTTCATCCTCTGATAACTTGGCCAGAAATTGAGTCATCTACTCCCAGAGGTTTTGTTGATACGCAGCCAGGCAGACCCCATAATTAGTAATTCTGAAGGAGAAGGCGGCAGTTAAGTAAAATTTCTTGGCAGTGTAGGTAGCCACAGACCCTTTCGCCTGACAGAGACGACAGACTCATTGGTTGGCAGTCTCAGCTTTCACTGGGACATCCCATACCCCTCTCATCAACTTCAGAAAGTCAGAGAGATTAGGCAGGAGAGGGTTGGGTTGATGGAGAAAGGGGGTGGCACACTTCACAGGTGGACCAATAAGGCCGATGATAGGCTACCTTCACCTGATCCATAGGGAAGTCCTCAGGATGGAGCTGCATATACAGGTGGCAGTGAGCCAAGAAGGACTGGAACTGGTCTGAAGAGTCATAGAACTTCTCTGGGAAAAACACAGTGTACTTGCACTAAGGAGGCTACAGCAGAGGATGCCGCCACTGAGTTAAGCTGTGCCTGTAGATTTGCCACAGTTGTGGTGAGATGATTTACCTGCTCAGCCAGAACCTGGTTCTGTTGAACCAGTGCCTCCATGCTCCCAGAATTGCATGTGGAACACTGACAATCTATCCTGCGCCCAAGTCAGCAAATGCCCAAGGCAGCAAGATGCTGGTCTGTAAGAGCAGTCAAGTAGTCAGTCCAGTCTCGGTCAGCCAGGGGCTGTCTGAGCAAGATGAAGGGAGAAGCGCAAGGGTGGTCGTTAATTTGTCTAGTAGTCATGTCAGTAAGTCAGAAGTCCAAGTACATGAGCCAGCAATGAGTAAACAGAATAGTTCAAAACACAGACTAGCCCAAATCACAGCCAGTCCAAGGTCAAGACAAAACATGAACATTAGAGGGTACTGCCAGTCAACTAGATAACGCAGTTGTCAAGACTAAAGCTGAGAGAGAACTACCAGTATATTTATAAGCAGCTCCTTCAAGGCCACAGCTGCCTCATTAGATCAGCATTTATTATTTAGCTGGCACTGAGCTTGGCATTTCTCCTTCTGTCTCTCAACAGAGGGAGGCATCTTCAGCATCTGTAGATTGTGCCAAATCCTGCTGGAGAGTAGGATCCCTTAGTGCCTCAGTCGTCATCTCCTAAGATGCAAAGGGATTTGCACCTTCTTGGCAATCTGCTTCCTCCTCCTCCTCTTCCTCCTCTCATCAGAGTCCTCCAGGGTGTGAGTTGTGATACTGACGGCATGGTGGAGACTTGGACCAAGGACTACCAGATCTAGCCTGGGATGATCCTTTTCTCTGAGACATATTGAAAGCGGATGAGAAGCAGAGGCTTCACACTCAATAAACCAGCCCAATGTCAAGGGCATATGAATACAAGTCTCTGTATCAACAGGGCAGATAAGTATCAAGAACTCCTTAGACCAAACTGCAGAATCAGATGGAAGCTGTTTTCATCCTTAGTTTTCTCCAGTTGGACTCTGAAGTCTTGTAAGGACCTCTTAACCAGAGGCAGTTGGGAAAAAAGAGCACCGAGGTGGTAGGGATCTGCGTCCCCAACCAAAAAGCTTATCAGAGGCTGATAGGGCTGGCTTGTAAAAGGGTGCCTTCAGCCTGGGTGAGCAGTTTTTGCACACTTGTGGGGTGAATTTGTTACAGTGGACACATATCCCCATATTGTGACCTTCTCCAAGGCACAAAAAACAGTGTGAATCCTAGGGATTTTAGCCCTGTAGAAGATAACATTTTAAAAACAAGCTGGAGGAGGCCACAGCGGGCCACTGAGGGTCAACCATTCAACCGCAAAACTGTTAAGCCATAAAATGTTATCAAGGGAAACAGCCCAAGTCAAGCCAAAGATCAGAGTCCAAGACAAACGAAATCAAAATCCAAAGAAAAATGCTGAAATGCAGTCCAAAGTCAAAAGCCAGAAATATATTCAAAGAAAAGCAATACAACTCACCAGTCTTTCCAGATGCTGCTGAGCTGGCAGACAAAAAGGAACTGAGGGTTTCAGCAGGAATCAGGCTGGTCACATGGACCAAGGAGGGACAGATTACTATCAAAACACTTGCATAAAAGCTCAAGAAGGTTCCAAATGATGCACTGCATAGGCATAGTAAAACCCACTTGTGTCAGTCACAGAGATCACAAAGAAAGAATGTGGCATTCCTGTCTAAGCGCTTACAGACTTACAGTGCTTACAGATCCTTAATCTGTTCAGGAATCTTTCTCGGTATTGATGTCAGGCTGACTAGGCAGTAATTGTCTAGGTCCCCTTTTCTCCCTTTTTAAAGATGGAGACAATATTTGTCTTCTTTGAAAAAACAACTATTTAATTACTTAGAATGATTCTGTGGGAATATCTAAAACAACCAAACAAAAAAAACAAAAAAACAAAAAACACATGGATCCAGGTTTTCAGACGAAAAAGAACTGAAGAAGCCACTAACTGACATATTTTCATAGTGTTAGAATCCCAATTCTGGCAATTGTTTACATTTCTACAAAGATGCACAACTGAATAAAATAAAAACTAGTCATGTACTTGATGTTCTCCCACCACAGAGCCACAGAAATGTTAAAAATTTAGGTAAGTATATAGCATATGCTAGTTTTACAGACTACGGATGGAGACGTACTCCAAGTAAGATTCCCCAGCCTTATTTCTTCACTGTATTCAAGAAGAAAATAAAGTAAGAGATACAACAAAATTAATGCATAAACTGCCTTTGTAGTTATGGTCCTTGAGGTGGCATGGTGTTTAGTTTCTACTCAAAGTGTGTCCTTAAGTATGAGAGTGAGGCGGACATGTGCCAACAGCAGCTGCTGTAAAAATCTCCTGGAGTTTCTTAATCCTCTTCTTCCTTCTCCTTAGGATGATGACACTGAGGAGATTTTTGCAGCAGCAAAGTCTGTAGCATGCAAGTTTGGGGAGCCTAGAGATATTCACCGTTTCAGCACTTTCACAGTGATCCTGCATCCCTAACCTCCTAGAAAGTTGACATCCCACTGTATTATCCCAGGGAAAGTTGGGGGCCCACTGTATTACCAGGACAAAATAAAGAGACAATAGAATGAATAAACTGAGGAACTGTAGAAAAGAGATGAAAGAATTGTGGATCCCTTCAAGGAAGAACCATTTCAGGATGAACCCATGATTGGAAGCGGAAGTTGCTTTCAATGCTGTTGGGAAAAATATATCACCAGGTATAGATGGTAGACTAATAGAGCTATTCCAGGTTACAGAGCCAGAATCTATTCCAATTCTAACAAGTTTTCCTAGATGAAAAGGTCTATTTTATATATATATCTGTATATCTATATCTATATATCTGTATATCTATATCTATATCTATATCTATATCTATATCTATATCTATATAAAAGTATATATGAAAAAGTATATTTTCATCTCACCATATCCCACAGCAGACCAGATATGAATCAGGACACATTTCAGAAAATGACTACAGATACAAATTCACTCATTCTTGCCCATTTTTTCCTCACCAGAGCAATACAGAAATTCCAATAGGTCTAATTATCACCAACCCCATCAAACAATGACTTTTCCAACCCTTTGCAGGTGAGATATACTTTTCTAATGTATTATTTTGCCCAATTCCTAACATTCAGAACTGAAAATGTGCATCTCTATACCAAGTTTAACAAACTGAACTTAACAAATTGAAAAAAGATATTATTGGAAAATAGTGATGACTCAAGTAAATCAATGCCAGTTGTATCATTGCAACAAGAAGTGTTTCCATGTGAAATTTTCTTAATACAGTCTTACTTTGTCTGGAACTACAGTTTCTAGAGCAGGCTGGTTCTCTCCATCCAGCGGGTGTGCAGTAACCAAAGATGATGGGCTAATTGTTTCTGGGGCTACAATGAGGCGAAACCTGTCCAAGAGCGAGTAGAGTCTTTGGTGTCTGAAAACAATTCATAACAGAAACAGAGTCAGATTAAAAGAATCCAGGAAAAACAAAAGAACAGAACAAAACATTCTGACATTTTCAGTGGATATAAGTGAATTATTTCAATACTATAAGTGAATGCCAAATATTATTAACAGATTGTTCAGCATTTTCATGCATTATTTTAAATAATTATGCTTAAAAATGTCACCTAAATCCAACTGCTTGTCTCAACTAAAACAGACCCACTGAATACACTGGATTTACTCTGTATTGATTTACCATTCAGCAACTGATTCAGTGGGTGTACTTTAGTTGGGACTAACATTTAGATTTAAGCTTTGGTAAAGAACATATTTCCCATAGCTTTAGGCTGAATGTAGAATTTTTCCTCCTACTGAGAAGAAACAAACTTCCTCAGTGTGTTGTGGAATTCTGTTCAGCGAGTTCAACCTCCAGAAGAAACTACCCAGGAACTTTTGTCTCTGAGCACTCTTTCACTGACTCACAGATTACAGTGGTATACAGAACTGAAAGGACAGCATTAGGCAGAAACTAAAGACTACTGGGTATATTATTATAATAAAAAGTCCAAATAGTTTTCCAGACACAAGGGTCTTCTTCATTCCACCTATGAGGAGATAGGACTTTCTAAAACTGGGGAATATCTGATTTGTGGGCTAGACTAAGAGGTACATCTCTCTCTGCATCATTCCCACAGAATTACAGTGACCTCCCCTGAATGAACAAGGAAAGAAGATTATATGGAAGGCTGAAAGTGATTCAGGAAAATATCACTGCTCTCCTAACATATACTCAATCCTATTCCTTCACCAGGGATTTGTACAAAAAGATGGGAATATAAGCTCTTGCTCAAGGGGAAAGAAACAATGATTCTTTTTTTGCAACAAGAGAAAGACAATACAAAGGGCAATTAATTTGTGGAAAATGCAAATGGCTAAATTGAGTGTAGTTACTCTGGACAATCTGCACAGAGAGGTGACATCCATGAATAAGACACTATAAATAACCAGGAAAAGCATTCCAAAAATTTATGGGGCTTGTATTCAACTTGTCAGTGTATAAGAAGCACTTTTTCCTGAAAAATGACCTTTGAAAATAGGGTGCATATTATGCACCAGTGCATCTAATATGCTGAGGCAAAACAGACGGGGGATCTTTGTGGAAGCTCTCCCCCACCAGTTCTCTTCCTCCCCTGCTCATCCATTTTGCTTTGGCAGGGAGAACTGCAAGGCAAAAAAATTGGGAAGGGGGGAAACTTCACCAGGGACCTCCTTCTCCCTGCCAGTTCTCTTCCTCCCATGGACATCAAACAATCCAGCAGAACAGAGCCATGTGTAGCATCTCAACACAACAGATCCTACCATGACTCTGGCTACACACTCCACTGTGTGACGTGACAACTGGATCTGCTGGACTGAGAGAGCAAGGGTCTCTTTGTGACACTGCATCGCCGCAGACCTATATTTGTCAAGAAGCAACAAAATTAGATGCAGAATGGTGTCCCAAAGAGACTGATGGTAGGCTGACAGACAAGTTTGGGTATTGGACATCCTAGCTATCAGAGAAGCTGCAGATAAAACTGCGGCCAAATATGTCAAGGTGACAACCCTCTGTCTGGTGGAGTGGTGTGGATCTTTTTACTGCCTTTCGTTTGAGAGGTCTCAGCAATAATAGAATTAGGTGTTGGATGATTAAACAGGTATTCTACATCCTTATGCTGAGTCCTGTAAACGTGCTCAAGGTGTCGAGGTGCTGATGGTAGAGATGTTGGCTGGGGCCATGGCAGCTTCATTACCTCTTGCAATGCTGTAAGGAAAGGTATTGACTGTCGACAAATTGGAATACCGGATCCTAGACTGGAGGTGGGATCCAAAGATGTCAGGTTCAATCATTTTTGCCATTCAAAGAAGGATATCAGCAAACTGTTTGATATCTTCTGTCACCGAGTCAGGTGCTGGTTCTCTAAAGGTTGGTGGTGGTGATTTGTGAGATGCAGAGTGAGATTCTGGAGATTCCTCATTCAATTCATACTTATTTGATGTGGAATCCAAGGAGACTTTGTAATCAGGATGCTCGAGTACAGACACCATTGCCGACACAGGGAGATATCAGGGCCGAAGTCGACGTCAGTATCAAGGATCGTTCTGATGTTGTCAATACCTATACTTATGATGTTGTGGCAGGAGGTTTGGAAGTCACAGTATGAGGAGGAGGTGATATAGCTCTGGTTGGACCTGGTGGAGGTTATCCAGAATGTGAGAAGCAAATCTCGCAGGGAGAGTTGGTGATACTGGAGATTGGCGACAAGCAGGCAAGCGACAAGCATGTTGGGGTGAGCATGATCTCAGGTGGTACGAATGAGGATCGTGACAGATAGCACGTGACAACAGCAAACAGGACTGAGATGGAGACTAAGATTGATACTGAGACACAGAGCATGGCAGTGACCAATAGCAAACATCTGGATGATAGCAGTTGCAGTATTCAGGAGAGTAAGAGTAGTAAGGGTAAGGAGGTTCTCTTCAAAAATACTCTCTGCCATGTTGGTCTATATAAGATGCTGATAAGCCAGGTGCTGGATTTTCAGATTGGCAGTAAGTATGATCTCGACGGTCAGAAGATCGGTCTTGACTTTGAGCAGGGGTCGATCATCTTCAATGGAAAGTCAAGGTCAATGGTCTCTATGGTCCCTAGTCAGAGTCAGTGGTGCAGGGGACATATGACGCTGATGTTCAGGGGAGGCTGATGGTGAGCATTGTCTTAAGAACTCATTTTCCACCAGGAGAGTCAGTAAAGATGGATGCAGAGTCAGTTGAGGTTATGGCTCGACCTCTATCTTTCCATCCCCAGTTGGTGGAGTGGCCACCAACACTGCCATTTGGGTTGGTACAGTAGGAGCCCCGCGATGTTTAGTTTTCTTTTTCTTCTTCAGGGCTGGTGTCAGTTCTCCAGAGAGGTGACACCTCTTAGTGGCCTTGAGGGCATCCTAATCCACAGCCATGGAAGGTTGAGGTGCAGTCTTATTCACAGCCATGAGGGCGTAGGTGTAGCAGTCGCCTGGGCAGACTCTCAAACTGATCCTTGAACTGATTGCGGATCTAAAGAGTGTTGGGAAAATTCCAGCATTCTCTCCCCCGCCCCCATCTTGTTGTTAGAACAAGTGGGAATAGCCAGATAGGGTTTCCTTTTGTTTCCCACATGTTAAATCTTCTCCATTTTCTTTCTCTGTCTTTTATTGCATGATCATAAATACCTTTAGTTCTCAGGTGATCAGATCATGTAACCCAGGACTGTGCTTAGGTCATTGGTCTTATAAAGTTAAGACCCCTCCTTTTCTTCTTCTTTGTTTCTCATGGCTGCTTTCTCCTGAACTATCCGTATGCTTCGTGTCCCATCAAGATGGATGGTGAGTTAATACCGAAGATTCTCCTATTCACTAGTTAGACAAGTAGCAGGCTATCAATACAGATGTAAATGAAGAAGTCATTAGTAAAGTACTTTAAGTCTTTTATTCAAAGCTGCCTGTGTTCCTGATTATTGCATCAGTCTGAAGCCACAAGTCATTAGACAAGCTTTTAACCATTTCTCTGTGTATCTCTGCTAAATGAAGGCTGAATCCTAACAGGTTTAGTCTCATTTCCTACAAAGAGGCCATCACAGAGGAGGTTACTTTCGATGACAGTTTCTTCTTCAAGCACTTCAGTATTGAGGATGGTACCAATGTCAATACTGAGGAAGGTACCAATGCAGGAACACAGGGAAAGGTTGAAATCAAGGTAGAAGCAGTATATAGGGCCTTACTGGATGCTGCTTGCTGTTGGACTCCCAGAGACTGCTCCCTGTAGTAAGATTTCAGTCGGGATGCCTTGTTCTTCAAAGTAATATGAGGTAAACTCACAACAAATGGGACAGGCCGAAACATTATGGTCCTCTCCCAAACAGAACAGACACTCTGACTGAGTGTCTGAGAGTGAAACCTTGTGGCTGCAAGACAGGCACAGTTTGAAAAACAAAGTAGACTTGGGGGGGGGGTCAGGGAGAGAAATATTTAAATGGTGCAATAGTCCTTCAGAATCAAGAAGATATATTTAAATGGTACAACAGTCCTTCAGCCAGAATAACAATGGTTTGGATATGTAATGGCCTTATACAAAAAGCTATCTCATTTGCAACTGTCTGACCTTGAACAAACAAAAAACTTCACTGGATGACAGATAAAAATTCTTCAAGCACTTAAGAAAACATGAGAAGCAATAGCAAAACAGGACAGAAACAGGATCAGAACCCTGAACACAATTGTTCAGTGAATTATGTGCAGGGAGAACTACTGTAACAATCAATGCAGAGAAGTAGAAGATAGAACAAGAGACCTCTACCACAAGATCTGAGAAATCAAAGGGAAATGTAAACCAAGAATTTAAACCAAGATAATACCCAACCAGCAGAGGAACACTCCGCATGACCAAAAAGAAATAAAAAGATGGCGGAAACAATACATTCAAGAACTATATGAAAGAGATGAAAGGATGATAGCTTCTTTCAAGGAAAAACCATTTAAGATGATCCCACAACTTTAAAAAGAGAAGTCCAAGCTGCACTCAGAGCATTTGGGAGAAATAAGAAACTAGGAACAGATGACATACCTATTGAGCTGCTACAAGCTATAGTGACAGAGTCCACCCAAACTGTAACTAAAATCTGTCAACAAACATGGAAGACAAAAGAATGGCTCATACATTAGAAATGCTCAATATATATTCCAATCCCCAAGAAAGGAGACATAAAGATTGTGGTAAGCATCAGACCCATTCATTAATCTTTCATGCAAACAAAGGATGTCCAAAATTCTACAACAAAGACTTTTACCATCCACAGAATGAGAAATGCCAGATGTGCCAGACAGGTTTGCAAACTTACACTGGATAATGGAGTGCACCAAAGAATTTCAGAAGAAAATCAGTTTGTGCTTAATAGATTATAGATTATAGCAAAGCCTTCGTTTATTCTAATACATAACCTATACTCAGGACAAGAGACCACCACAGATTATAGAGAAACAGAATAGTTACAAATTGGCAAAGGGGTTAGAGAAGGTTCATTTTATCATACGCAGAGCCGGATTAGACTCTGAGGAAGGAGGTGTGAAAATGGGAGGAAAGAACAACAATCAAAGATGCAAATAACACTATACTACAACTAGAAAATAGCAAATATTTGGAACAACTCCTGAAGAAAGTCAAGGAAGAAAGTGTTAAAGCAGAACATAGAATCAAAGAGTTGGAAGGGGCTTCATGGGCCATCGAGTCCAACTGCTTGCTCAATACAGGTTCTCCAGCTAATGAATTCCCAGCAGATAACTGTACAGCCTCTTTTTGAAGACATCCAAAGTAGGCTCCACCATCTCTCTAGGAATTGGTTCCACCGCTGAACCACTGTTACTGTCAAGACATTCTCTCTAATGTTCAATCAAAATCCACTTACCTGCAACTCAAAACCATCAGACCCAGTCCTATCCTCTGCACCTGTCCCCTCCTATCTGTTACAACCCTTGAGTTATTTAAAGAGTGAATCATGTCACCTCTCAGTCTTCTCTTCAACAACCTGAACATTCCTAGTCCTTCAACCTTTCCTCACATGTTTTGTTTCCCACACATCTTATCATTCTTCATGCCTTTCTCTGAATCTGCACCAACTTCTCTATATCCTTCTTAAAATGAGGTGTCCGGAACTACATTTGAACACTAAAGGGGAAAAAATAATGACAATTGATTGTTCTTCTCCACTTCCATACTCATATTTTTCCTAATCCAACCCACTATCATTTAAATCATTAATCAACTGAAACTAATTAAAGGATTAGATAGGCAGCGTGTATGGCTGGTTGGCAGGAGAATAAAAAACTGGCTAGATAGTGACCGGAGAAAGAAAAAGAACACTGATGGTTCCTGCATCAGCTGACATGAGGGGATCGAATCCCATTAGTATGTGGATTGATCTCCTGCCATCCTGAGAAAGACTACTTATACCTTGGCTCAGACACTAATCAAAATGGAAACCACAATCTTGTTTTTCACCTTCTGAACCATATTTACTTGGAAATAAGTTCAGTTAACTTATGCACAGCAGGCACATACTGAGGATTGAAATCTATAAATTGAATACATGGCATAGCTCAATGAAGGCAAGAGGAAAACACAGTCCCCAGTTGGTCTTTGGGGATGAACATTTGATTTAGCTCGGAGATCGCAAAAATGTAACCTGCAAGCCGCATGCAGACACCAGAGCCGCCACTGTGATCCTCAGTTCTCTTTAGATCCATCCCCCATGCATTCCTACCTCTATTCTTTGACACACACACCCCATGGCCAATTGTTCTTCTAAAGAGTGCAACTGGCCACAGTATCTATCTCATGCTTCATCTGCTTTAGGCTGTGAATACCCTTTTTTCAAAAAATGGAAGTGAGAGTTGCTGGTGTATGAGCAGCCCCGGAAGTTGCCCATTCTAGATTAGGCTAATCCAATAAAAAAATTGGTGAAAATGTTTAATAATTCCTCTGAAACAATGCAGTTTACGATGATTCATCATCTTTTTGCGAGTGAGCTTAAACAAAATGCCACATTACAAACAACTCTCACATTCTGTGTTACAAGAGTATCTCAAATTCATTACCTGTGTGCTAATCCACTATTTTGAAGATATTCCTGAATTCTATCCAGTTCTTCAACTGGTAACTGAGCAGTGCTGTTCTATACAGAAACAAGAAAGGCAACATGTTTGCAAAAGTCTGAAGAAAGAAACAATAAATATCACATTATGGATAAAGTGAAACACAAACTTAATAGTTAACTACAAATAGCACTAATCGTTGTTTGTTACTTTAAATGTTGATTAGTTCAGCAAGCTAAGACCTGAAGAAAAAGAGGGTTGGTACTGAAATACAAAGGAAATGCACAAGTGTGAAGACATGTGGTTTACACAACACCTGCAAAGAAAATGTGAGAACTGTCCAGAGCTGAGCAGTACCAACAGGTATCCAACTGATTTTCAGTATACCTCGCAGATTCACATGAACCCCAAAGAAGAAACATTTTTATATATCTGAAAGTAATGTATCCTATCTATCTATCTATCTATCTATCTATCTATCTATCTATCTATCCATCCTTGTGCTAAAGTTAACTGATATGAGCAGTTAAAATGATAATGTTAATTAGTTTTCCTTTGCACTGAGGGTTAACAAAAGAGTGGTGCTTCAGTGCCCACTAAAAATGGGAGGGCAGCGAGATAGATATGGAAAATGCACTTTTGAAACAAACAGCAAGAAATTACCTGTCGCTCCTGAAGCTGGATAAAACAAAGCAGTTGTTCTAGCTAAATGTCCTCTCACTACTAAATCTTACTGCCTTTTTTAAAAAAGGCCACTCCTTCTATCCCCACACAGACAAGTCATAGAGGCATAGCAATTCACATCTTAAATCACCCTAATGTTGAGTAACTTGTAAGCTGAAAAAAATAGGACTGCAGTAGACACTGATCCAGACACATTGTCATTTTTATCGGATTTAAAATGCCATCCAGATTGTAAACTGAGCACTTTGCATGTATTAGATACAGTAAATATTTTTGTTCCTAGAATTCATCTAACAGTGAAACTAATATTTAATTAACATTCCATTACTGTATACAAGAACTGCACTTTATCAGAAATTTAGTAAATGAAAATATATATGAACATGACAACAACTTTCAGTACCTGTACAGTTGCAGCTAAAAGCATTTCAACTCGACGGCAAGCGAGGGTGTCAACCATGCGAGCCAGCACACGGAATGGTGTACATAAAAACTTATCCACATATAGTATTAATACCGCACCTGACTGACTCAGGTGAATGCCTTCTAGGCATTGTAATGTCTTCTTTACTGCAGTTGGCTACAGGAAAGGGGAAAAAAATACAGAATGTTTTTCAGACTAAATTATTAAAAAGCAGCTACCAACGTTTACAACTGTTCTGAACAAAAGAATTCAAAAGAATGGCTTCACAAACTAAGTACACATTTTTCTGATAGTTTTCCATCATTTCCCCTTATCCACACTGCTATGACATTCAATTTTACCTCTCCTTTTCAACAAAGGGTAACAGCATTGTTCATTTAATCCAGGGTTTGTGTACCTGCTTTCAGGTACACAAATAAAGTTCTTAATATGGAGTGCTTTTAAAAAAAAACTTCTGTTGATTAACAAAGAACACTCAATACAAAATAGGTTTCTACCCTCCCCAATGCAAACTATAATTCTTGATTAATACAGAAACTTCTGTTAATCAAATACCTTTTTAAAAAAATTCCATTGCTATTTTTGTCATATACTAATTATTTAAGCCAATGGTTAATACGTTGTCCTCTTTATCTTGTAAAAATTATATTAACAGATCCCAGTCTTTGGCAAAGTTCACATGTTTTTTCTCTTCTCAAAGATGTTAATTTCTCCATCTTGACCAAGTCCAAACAATTTAACCAATCAATCTTCTTTGGTTGGAACTTCACTGCTCTTCCATTTCTGTACATAAAATAATCTTGCTGTTGTCTTGTATTGTAGAATTTTGCCATGTGTCTTACCCAAGGGTCCTCCGTCAAACCTTAACAAATTTCTTTCTGGAGATTTAATTTCAATAGTTTTTTCACCATGATTCCAGTATTTGATTCCAGCATTTTTTGGCCTCATCACATGTCCATCACATATGGTAAAAAGTTTCCATATGTTGTTCACATTTTCAACATTTGTTTGAGATATCTTTAGCAGTAGTTTGAGCTTCGGATTATGATCCTGGAAACAGGGTTTGATTCCCCGCTCAGCCATGGAAACCCACACTTAGGTGGATCACACACACTCAGCCTCAGAAAACCGATGACAGGTTTGATTGAAGACACAAAATAACAATAACAATTTGAAGGTAAACAACAACAACAACAACATTATTTAACTCTAGTCTTTTTTCCTGGCCAAAGTTTGATAAATTCTGGTGCCATTATTGAAATATAGATTCATTTGTCAAAATTGGAACTGTCTGAAATAAACACAACATTCTGAACAAAACAACATTTTCATGAAAGTTTATGAAAGTTAAGTTTCTCACATCTTTGTAAATCTCTCTTAATTTCATTCCACGTTTTCATATAGTTATTCTTCAGTAACATACAATTCATATTAGTCAAAGTGACATCCAAATAGTTCACTTTTTTAAAATTTCAAAAATCAGATTTTTGAACCAAGGATTCTTGTTCTGCCTCTCTCATATTTTAGTTAACAATCTTCCTCTGATTATTTATCTTAACTCCTGCCACATTCCCAAATTCCTTTATTCCTTCCAACAACACCCCTATGCATTCATTAAGATCTTCTAGAAAAATCAACAAAACATCTGAAAATGATCTTAATTTATATTCTTCATTTTTAACTCCTATTTCCTTGATTATTTCACTGTGTCCCTTTTCTCTGTTCAAAATTTTCAAATCCAAGATAAAGAGTAGAGTGGAAAGTGTGTACCCATGCCATGTGTTTTTTTGGATCTCACAAAGCTTACCACATTTGCCATTGATCAAACTACATGCAGTTTGATCACTATAAATCATCCTTATAATAAAATTATAATAAATTTGGGGATAATAAAATTATCTCCAAATCACATCTTTTCTAATACTCCAAATAGGAAGTTGCAATTCAAATTGTCAAAAGTTATTTTTGCATCCAAAAATATAAGAGCTGCCTGCTTCACATTATGATAATTCACATATTCTAAAATATTCAAAATCTTGTATTATCCCATAGTGATCTTTTGGGCAAGAACTCAGCTTGTTCTTTATGTATAATATCTTGCAAATTCTTTTTTAGTCTTTCAGGCAAAATTGTTGTAATTAGCCATTATTCAGCAAAGATATAGTTCCATAATTCTTTATAACAATCAAGCCCTGTTCCTCTTTCAGAATTAAGACCACAGTCACTTCTCTCCAAGATTCTGGCATTCTCTTTTACTTCAGAATTAAATTCATTAACTTTTTTAAAGATAATTTTAATCAACATTTTTCAAAACACTAAAATACATAGATACATAAAAAGAAAAAAGACTATATATAGACATAAATGTAACTGTTCCTTGAAAATTTTGTGGTAAGATGCTGACAAGCCACTCAGTCCCAGGATCTTGCCTGACTTAATTTTATTTCACAATTTTGTTTGTTATCAGCGCATTCATCATCTGTTTACGAGAGTCTGAAATCTCAGGTAAGGCTTTTTTATCCAAGTGCTTTTCAATCTTCTCTAAGGATATTTGTTGTTTCTTGTACAGCTTTGTATTATATTGATGAAACTCTTCCAATAGCTCCATCACATATATCTTTTCTTCTTTGTATCTTTAATACAAGTTTCTTCTCACTCTCTTTTCTCAGTGTATAGGCTAGCCATCTTCCCAGTTTATTGGCAAATTCAAAATCTTTCTCCTTCATAAAATGTAGGGTTTTTTTCTCAATTTCATCCACCACCACCATCATCATTGATATTTGTCTTTGTAGAATCTTTATCTAATAAAATAATGCCTTATCCATAAAAGACTTCTTCAATTCTTTTTTTCTTTTAACTTCATCTAAAAGCTGTTGGGATTTTTCAAGTGTCTTCTGTTGATTTCAGCATTCTAAACAACCCCTTCATGAAGGCCGTATTGATAAACCATGCTATTCCAACATCTGTCTCCTTTTCTAGATTGTATTAACAAATTGCTCAGTTTTTTAAAGTATTTTACAATCTTTTCTTCATGAAATAGTGAGCCATTAGGCCTCCAACAGCCTCTCAGTTTTTTTCTGTTCAATATTAAAATAGCAGGATTATAATCTGAGAAAATTGGGCAAAATCTCCATTTTCTTTAGATCACTATTCAATTTTTTTGAGTGCAAAAACATATCAATTCCTGAAAATGATTTCTGCCTCTCCAAAAGTGTAGTCCTTGTACTGTCGTATTTCTAGGCATCTGCCAAATCTAAGTTACCCAACATTAAAACAAAATAAAACAAAACAACTCATCAGAAGCTTTCCTTGTTGAATGTTGTTATCTTTCTCTGAAAGTCTATCACTTTGTGGGCTGAAGACTCCATTCCAGTCCCCCAACAGCATCACATTCTCATAAGAGTAAGTTAGCAATTTCTCTAAGAACTTTTCATAAAAGGTCATTTTATTTTCAGTTAGGACATAAACTCCTACAACCAAAATTTTGGTTTCAGTACTATCAATTTGGATTCCCACATATCTGCCATCTTGGTCTTCAAAATATCAATTCTGGTGATAAGTTAGTATTCATACATATAACAACTCCATTTCCAGTTGATACTGCAATAAATTTCTTGCCCAATCTTAAACACTGCAAGTACCTAATCTATCCTTCTAGCATGTTCTTCTTGCAAACATATTATGTTTAAACTGCTTCAAATAATGAAACAGTTTAGATTTTTTAGAAGGTATATTCAAACCCTTAACATTCAAAGCCCTACCTTTTAGATTGAATTTAACTGGCTAGTTTAGAATAACCCATGCCCACTGCACCTCTAATTTCTTCCTCATCCAAAGCCTTGGTTTTATCCTTGCTCCTATATTTATCCTGATCTTGATCTTCCTTTTCATCTTTTTTCTTCCTCCATTTTCTCCATTCATCTTGTCCAAACATTTTTTACATTTCTGCATAAAGTCTTTGGCTTCCTGTACTGTATTCACTAAAAAATATGTTTGCTTAAATTCAAATGAAACTCCTTCCAATTTCTCCCATCTAAACAGGATCCTATTTTTCTTCAGTTTCTCAGTTTAAAAAGTTGTTCAGTAATCCCTTCACGTTTGCCAGGGTTAGGGGTGCAGGACCCCTGTGAAAGTGAAAAAAAGTGAATAACTCTAGGCCCCCCCAAACCATATTTAACACACACACACACACACAAAAGCATGATCACTATATTCAACCTGCCATGGATTCCTTTGAAGCATCAAGGTTCCTTCACAAGGCAGAAGTGGCTGGCTGGTGGGGCTTCCTGCCACCTCCACTGCTGCCCCACACCATTTTTAATTGGGACTTACAAACCTCGTTTGCAGTTTCTCAGTCTCATGAGGCTTGCAGTCCCTATTAAAAATGGCACAGGGAGGCAGCAGAGGTGACAGCAAATAATCCATGAATAATCAAATCTGCAAAAGTGAAACCCACAAATGTGGAAGGCTGATTGTACTCCCTTCTACAGAGAATTCTTGTGGCTATCTATTTAAATAGCAAAATCTTGACTCCACCTTTTTTTCTTTTTCTTTTCAAAAAATAATATTGGAGAACTTGATTTCTAATTTCTGAAATAATCTATGATGTCTCTGGGTAAATTTCTCTGGATGCATATGAAAAAATCCAATACAGTGTGTTCACCATATATGCAAAAACAAAAAATCTGAAGCATCCAGTCCCATTATAGTCAATGGATGTAATGTGCACATGCCCTGTTTTTAAATATAGCAGCTGCCATTAATTCCTCCTTCGTGTTTTTCATCTATACAATCAACAATTGATTTGATCCCATCTCTCTGGTCTGATCTGTAAAATCTCTTCTCAGAGTCTGCATTACCTTTTGTTTTGCAAGCCTAGCAATGTCTCTTTCCTTTGACAACTTGACAGTTAACAGTTGACAGTACTTTTTTTTTTTAATTTCCCCTTATGTATTCCAGCAATCACCACCAGCTGGCAGTGCAGCTCTTAATCAGACTTTCACTCCAGCTCCAAAAAACTCTTTGCCATGAAGGTTAACAATTCAGAAGGCAATTTAAAGTCCACTTCCTGTTGTTTTCAATACACAACATCGCTTTTCCTCTTTGTCTGCTGCTACCACTTTGTGGTTTGGCTGGGCTTTTAAAAGTTAGAAAAGTTTTTAAAACTCAATCTCCTCTCATCAGAATGACTGCTCCTATATCTAGGCCATCTCACACACAGAGGCGCTTCAGAGTATCAAAGACAGCTGGGGATTTAACCCCTATTCTAGACCTTTGGAGAGTGGACAATTGTTACATCTGTCCCTAGCAGTTTAAGAAGGCCCCCCTCCAATCTATTCTACCTCTTCTTCAGATTGATTTGCCCCCAGAGATTGATTTGGCCCCATAGAACTCAGAGATGCCTATTTTCACATCAGTATTTGGCCTCTGCATTGAAAGTTTATTCACATTTCCACAGGCACAGATCTGTATCAGTGCAAAATTCTGACTTCTGGACTATTAGCTGCACCAAGAATCTTCACAGAATATATGGCAGTGGAAATATATTACCTCAGAATTCGGGGAGTTCAGACTTTCCCTTATCTGCATGATGGCTTCTGGTAGTATTCTCACCAAGCAAGTTATACCAAAACACTCACTGGTCCCTTTTACTTCATCATTTCAGCTTCCAGATATTTTACTTCATTGCCATCACATGGGGAATGCTATCAATGGATTTGTTTGCAGACCACACCAATGTAAAATGCCCCCATTATCATTCCAGAGTGGGAGTAGGCAAATTGTCAAGAAGCCTTCTACATAAGGATGGATCATATTAACATTATTCAGCAAACAGTCAACTTAAAAGCATAGAAGTCCCAACAAAGACTAAACCCCAGAAAAGACAGACTGTAAGAAAGCCTATAACATACAATTGTGCAGAGGCCATTAGAGGAAGAAGCAGAAGCCTCATGGCTTTTTTTAATGACCAAGGTAAATCTCTTTTCTCCTGAGAAATTCATGGGAACACAAACATCTGAGGAGAGGGCTGTTATAAGTATTTACAGAAAGAACTATTAGAACCTGCCTTGCTTGAGATTGAAAGTAATATTACATCTTCAGTGCTACGTTTACATTTTCTTCCCTCACACAGAAACATCCCACACCTCTATAACAAGCTCCTTAAAAAAAAAGGTTGAAAGGAAAAAAAGGCAATTAGTTGGTTTTTGCTGTGGAAACACAGTGGATCTTCAAGAGATAAAGGGCCCAGACCAAGAAGCAACCTGTGAAACTGATGTTTCTGGGTACAGATCTGACATAACTGTGCTTTGCAAAGTAAAGTGAGAAAGTTAATGCAACTGAACAATCAGAAGTGCTCTATGGGGCAGAATCAGTTACCCCACTCAAATGAGACATTGCTACCTCATCCTGCCTAAAAGGAACTAGAGAGAAGGCCTTCTTAAGAAAGTCCTGGGGCTTCAGATTAGCTTTATCAAACAGATCCAAGGAATGCAGTTCCAACAGCTGGGATTGCTTAGATGTTCAAGTAATTTGTTTTATTGAAGTGGGAGCTGGAGGAGACATCACTGGATTTACAAGCAGCCAAGGGTGTGTGTAGAGGTGAAGGATTAACTATCATACATTTTTCTCTGTAATACAGTTGAAGCCTCTGATTTAGATTATTTTGTACACCATATGGTCACAAAAGTTAAGCTAATGAAGAAATAAATCCCTATAAACAGGAGCCAAATTATGGAGGTAGATTATTCAAAGTTCTAAAGCTATAATGATGGTAAACAGAGCACATGGAACTAACACTAAGGAATTAAATATGGAGCACACTGGAGCAGGCTTTGTTTTCCTTGAAGAGATCCCACCAAGAAATTCAGGGGATGGAGATTCTTAAATGGCAGTGCATGTTAGGGATAAACCTGATTTGTTGGATCCCAAAGGCTCTAAAAGCAGAGAAAGTACCTCTTCTGTTGCTTGCTTCTGCTTCACTGAGTTTCTCTGTGCCTCCATTCCACAACAAGGCCACACTATGTATCTTCCCACTGAGAGCAGAATGTGTTAGCTAGGAGCTCCATTTATACATTTGTAGTTTGGTTGCTCCATCTGTCTACTGTTTGGCAGTGGCAGCCTCCAGCATGTTGAAGCCTGGCATGCTAGAATCAGAGGTGATGGCATGAAGCTGCGGGCGTGTTCTGGGAAACAGCCCATTGGACTTTCAATCTCAAAAATGAGAGTTTTTGCCTATATTTTGCAGGATTTATTTTCTTCATATTTCTCTTGCCAGGCAGCAGTAGAAAGACAGGAAAGTGGAAGAGAAAGCTAAAAAGCAAAGAATTCATAGAATGATGAATAGGTAAAGGAGGCTACTGAAATAAAAGAAGTAAGACCAGGAAGCAGACATCTCTAGGAGATGTCTGTAGGATCTAAACCTCAGAAGAAATCGATTTCCTGGGCAAGATAACAACGGAACAGGGTGTGGAGCCACAGGTACATTTCTTGATATGACATCAAATGTCTTTGCTTCTCTGAGCAGTGACAACCATTACAAGCTGCTATGCCAGATATCTTATGAAGGGCCTCCCAGAAAATTGGATCACATCTGCAATTTGATTTGGACAGTTCATGGACTTGTAGCTTTATGATTTTTCCTCAATGCGTAGACCACATTTTTAAAAACCTTCTGAAAGAGAAACTCAAAGGAAGTACAGATGGTGCCCATCCATGCCCTTTGAGTGCAGTCTAGAGCAGGTACCAAACATTTTTTTCAGCAGTGGGCCAAGGACTGGCACCACAGTTCTGTTCACTGACTACAGCTGTTTCTTTCCTAGAAACTCACCACGGACCAGTAGCCAATGGCTTGCAGTCTAACAAGAAGACTGCTGCTTAGAAGTAGACCTGATCTAGAGCAGCAGTTTTGTCATTTGAACTCCACCTAGTTCTGCAATCTTTTATTTTTCAAGCCACATTCTTCCTCTCTTATTCCATTTATGTAACAATTTGACAAAAAGGTTAAGAGGAGACATCATAGCAATCTTTAAATATTTGAAGGGATGTCATGTTGGAGCAAGCTTGTTTTCTGCTGCTCCAGAAACTAGGACATGGAGCAATGGATTCAAACTATAGGAAAAGAGATTTCACCTAAACACCAGAACTTCCTGACAGAGCCATTTGACAGTGGAATATGCTGCCTCAGAGTCTGGTGGAGTCACCTTCTTTGGAGGTTTTTAAGGAGAAGCTAGATGGCCATTTGCTGGGGCAGGGGTTGGACTCGATGGTCATTGTGGTCTCTTCCAATTCTTATATTTCTATGATTCAATGCAGAGTTTGCCCTCCACATCTGCAATTTTGCCATCTGCAGCTTTGGAAGTGGGGAATAGGCTCCTTCTTACTCCTCCTTCCCAAAGCTGAAAGCTTTTGTGTCAATGGGCATAAAAGAGTCTGCAGCTTTGGAAGTGGGGAATAGGATTCTTCTTACATCCCATTTCTGAAGTTGGAGGATTTTTCAGAAGTGGGGAATAGGATCTTTCTTATTTCCCGTTACTGAAGCTTCAAAAGCTTTAAAAGAAAGGATCCTTCCTCTTCAAGCCTGTTGACTGACCCATTTGTGTTCCTCTATGAGAAATGCACCCTGCATTCTGGAGATAAGTCTTCCATTCTTAGGAAACGTTTTAGAAGGCTTCTCTGATATGAAGTGTGGACAGGTTGCTGAGCAGATCTCAACCCTGCCTCAAGCCCACTGCCTAACCTGTTTGCTGTTTCCCTCTAAGAAATACGGCTACACTTTGGGCTTGAGACAGATTGTCATGTGACCAGTAGGCAAAAAGAGATGGAAGCATCTTTCAAAGTTGTAAGGTTTCTAGATGAATGTCTTATTTTACTGAACCAAGGACAGCAAGTCAGTCACTAAAAACATACAAGTCTCGAGTCGAGTCAGTGCATCATTTATTGCCGAGTCAAGTCACTGAAGCAACTTGAGTCCAAGTCTACGTCACTGTAAGATATACTTAATCCTTGAATTCTGTGTAGCATCACAGAACTACAAATATGCACTATAGGCATGCACGAGAAGCGGAAAAGACTGGATTCATTAACAGCATTGTGAGAAGAAAGGAGGATACTGGAGTATGATGCAACATCTTTTTGTGAAAGATCTTAGTTTCATCTGATAATATACTGGAAATATCTGTTGACACCCCTACTATACATAAAAGGACACCAACCCATTTACGCTGTTTTGGTGATCCCAGTTACATTGCAAAAATACTCTTTGTTTTAATATCTTCAATTCCTATGTTCAGCCATATCTTTTTAGCTATCAACATCTTACTTTTCAAGGCAAATTAGTATGCAGTAAGTCAGTATGTATTTGTCACAGAAAAAGGCTCACAGATAGCTTTAAAACTTGAGACAACTTACAGCTGCAAAGTTCTCGCAACGTGACTGAATTGCCTGAATGAAAAGTCCACTTGCTGCAGAATTCCTGTGAATGGCACTAATTAAATCTTGCACTGGGGGTTCATGAGACAGATTAATAAGATCTTGAACATGATTCACTGTCAACCAAGTCAAGTGTTCCGAATCATGAAGATTTTGGCACTATAAAGAGAAAATAAATTTATCCATCAATTCTAAGCCTATGTTTTCACATAAATCACTACAAACCATAAAGTGGCACTCATGTAATTTCCTTAATGATATCCTCAATGAACATCCCTAGCAAACACAGGAGTTGAAGGGACTTCTTGCTATACTTGAAGAGAAATGTAGATCCAGCTGACTAGTCTGTGGACCTGCATCGCAGTCCAGGACTCTAAAGGTCTACAAACAATGTCAGTGTCACAAGAGAATTCAGTTAGAATCAATAATTTTATTTAAGACTAGTCAACACTGTCAAGAAGACAGTGAGAGCAGAATGAACACATTTTCCCTACATTGTTTCTAAAAATTATCTAGCAGGTAGACTTTTATGTAAGACTATCTATAGCATCTCAAATCACTGAAATTTCTAGTGTTGATTTCCTTTTCTCTGTTGCTTTAATGGGAATAAGTGCATCTGGTTGGCACTGTAAAGGGCTTTGCTATTGTTGTGTGCTTTCAAGCCATTTCCAATTTATGGTGACTTTAAGGCAACCTATCACAGGGTTTTCTGGGGCTGAGACTGTGTGATGCACCCAACCTCACCCAGTAGGTTTCTATGGCCAAGCAGGAAATCAAACCCTGGTCTCCAGGGTTGCGGTTGAATGCCCAAATCACTATACCATGCTGGCTCTCAGAAAGATAGGAGACTAAATAATTTTTTATTTCACTAATTTTTTTTTCTGTTGGGATTTTATTAGGTCATTTCATAAATTATATTGAGAGTATCAATTCTGGAATGACAAGTGACATTTAAAAAACTGTTTTAAGGACCAGAAATACACCAAATACACCTTTGGTAAAGACACCTACATTATACTCAGACATCTCATTTCTGGTAAACTGTTAACAAAATGATAGCCACTTAAATGGCTAGCTGAAAGGACAGAATTTAAAAGACTAGGGACAGAAGTTTCAGGACAGGCAAAGCCACAAACAAACAAAATATTAGGCTGCACTATGTTTTCATGCAACATTGTGCATCAAATAAATAAAGGTATTCTCACAAAGTATTCCATTTCTTTAGAACCTGCATAGTACAGGTGGATCTTTATAGAAAAAGACAAAAAGTCTTTGCTGCAAGGAGCTTTTAACCATAATTATATGTTCAGGATTATATTACACACAAAACACAACATAATATGGAGCAAATGTGCAAAGTTTAAAGCAGGTCATCAGAGAAAACTGGGGCTGGGAGAATGAACATTTGGAATATTTCAAAACATACCACATAATCACAAAAAAGGATGAGAGCTCCTCTTCGGACTATCTCTCGATTGCACATTCCAAGTTTGAATTCTGAATCTACTTCATCACCACTTTCACTTGTTTGAGAACTAAGCAATTTAGTACTAGAAAGACTATGTCTTCTGTAAGAGAGAGAATGTTTTAGAATATTGTTAAATGGAGGCTACATTTCTAGAAAATAACGTTTTGTTTTATTTCTTGCAGTTTACGTAATTATTCTTGTTTTACAATTAATTTTTCATTTTCTTCTGAAGTTGGATTAGTTATACGATTAAAGGGGTAGAAATCTGCATACCAATAACACTGAGTTGCCCTATTATCTTCCATCAACAATAATCAAGATGGTAATTGGAGCATACAACCTTACATACTGAAAACAGTGAGGCATTTTGTCTCCCAGGCAACTGGGTCCTACAGGAGTGCACAGACCAATTAAGGATCAAGACAAATGGCTAGGATTGTGTAACTGTCCTACATTTTGACAACATTACACAGTAAAGGGAGAAGCTTATTTACATGGGAAGCTGAATAAGGTTCCCTCAGCCCCTCCATGGGCTAGATGACAGGAGGGGGCAGAGCCACAGTCTGACATCGTACAGCCCCTGTCCAAAGTACAGTCTACACCTTGGATAGCCAGTGCTTTGCTAGCAGAGCTGGCTTCACTCTAAGTATTGGTTCCTCGGCTAGAGGCCACCCAACTGAGGCAAGAGGATGTAAAAGCATATGTGATACATATATCATTCATAGGATATGAAATGATTTAGCAGCAAGTCTCAGTTTGGAGACCCAAATTGAGCACAAAATGGCTATGCACGCCTGTCTGTGTATTCTTGCACTTCAGAGCAAGTTCATGTTACAATGGTTAGAGTGTTGAATGTTGAACCAAGACTGAAAAGTTCCACATTTAATTGACAACTTGGTCACATGGCTCAATAAACTATAGTAGACATGCAGTTTCGGGTCAGCCTAGATGACTTCTGGGTGTGAGGGAAAAGCAGTTAATTTCCTCTGGAATTGAAGTACCTCTGTTTTAAAGGAGACAAAGGAACTTTGTGTAATGGAATGTTAGCAGTTTGGCTTGACGTGCTAGCTCCTGGCAGCGTTACAGAAGATTCGTAACATTTCGTAGACACTCACTGGTGAGAACCTCTGCACTCATCAGTTTCTTTTCTTTAACATGTGATGTATTTGTACTGGAGATGTATAAATTGCTTTGAATGTAAAGAGGCGGGGTCCAGACTTTTGAGAAGGATCTCACTGGGACATTGTGCACAATAAATCTTTTTTTTCTAAAACCGTAGGTCTCTATCTCAGTTCTGCTACAAGACGACAATGTCTCAATTGTCCATCTCAGTCAAACCTATCTCAGAGGGTACTTGTAATGATAAAACAGCAAGAGGAAAGGAAAACCAAGTCTGTATAGTCACAACTTTCCTTCAAGGCAGCATAACACATACACACACATGCACACAAACATGCGTGTGTGTGTGTGTAAATAACTAGCATATTTATCCTGTGTTGCCCAGGAAGGGCCCTCCCTGAACTGCCAACCCCAGGATTCCATAGAATCTTCACAGTCAGCCAATCATAGGAAGTTTTTGCTGGCCTGACACAGACAAACAGAAAAACTCACTCACAAACTTTGACTTGTATATAGTAGATTACATACACACAGACATATAGTTGTTGTTGTGCGCCTTAAAATAGTTTCTGACATATGGCAACCCTAAGGCAAACCTATCATGGGGTTTTCTTGACAAGACTTGTTCAAAGAATGTTTGCCATTGCCTTCCTCTCAGGCTGATAGAGTGGGACTTGTCCAAGGTTAGCCAGTGGGTTTTCATGACTGAAAGGAGATTTGAACCTTGCTCTCCAGAGTCACAGTTCGATGCTCAAATCACTACACCATACTGGTCCCCTATATATATATGTGTAGATATGGAAATATATATATATATATGTATATGTATGTACACACACACACCCATATAAACACAGTTCATTAATATATAGTGTCACACTATACACACACACATAGTCACACCTTCGTACCTTTCCTCCAAGACAGCATACCTGGTTTTCCTTTCTCCTTACTGTTTTATCTTTACAAGTACTATCTGAGACAGGTTAGGCTGACATGTATGATTGATTCAATGTAACCTACTAAGTCATGTGGCTGAGCTGTCACTTATTATATAGAATAGTGTGTTTGGAAAGCATAAAATACAAGACGTAAAACTTTGTGTACCATGGAGTGTGTTCTAACATTAAGAGCATTGGCACTGCTAAGTTCAAGGCATAAAGCCAACGTAACTATAAACAATAATTAACTCGAAAGAGAAACTTAAACAGTAAATTAACCTAAAATGAACACAAAAAGGTGCCACATTAAAGTGTTATCAGTCAATATAATCTTATGGAAGGCAGTTAAGAACTAAGTGGCTAGGTGTTACATCACAAAGAAAAGCCAATAAGATATTTGTCCTGAATGAAGGAGAATATTATTTATATAAGGGTAGGCCACTAAAGATCTGTCAGCTGACTGGATGAGGAAGATACAAAACTAACCCAGAATTGAGAGTAGATAGGCTGACCATATATGGTCAGCCTCCCTATGTCAAGTTCGCTGCTAGATAACAGCTACACTATTCTCAGTTGATAACCGCCCAGACCGTCTGGCAAAATAGGTCCTCTGTTCTCAAACAGACTAATATGTTTTCTATCTGAATAGACATATGCTCATTATGGACAACAGATGCCCACTACGCATGTTTACAGAAAAATAATGAATAGTGCCATGTATATAACAATGCTTAGGGATACTATTTTCCCTAGATGCTCCAGGATGTGTTTTTTCCAAAGAGGCCTGTTTGGAGATGTAGAGTTTCTCAGCAGAAGAGACTGTAGTCTTTAGTGGGTAGACAGCTAACTTAAATTCCTTACAAGTGAGAACCATTATGAAAACTCTGTACAAAGCCCTAATAGATAAAATGCAATGTAATGAAGGTAATGTGCCTAAATGCTGAAAAGCCTATGTTTTCTGTCTAAGCACAGATGTATGTTGCATACTTACCACTGTACATAATAAATAACCTAAAAAAATAACAGAAGCTCCCATATTAATATCCTGAGATTCAAATATTTAAGAATGCTTAAGTGAAGTATTGATGCTAATTCTGCCTATTTGGACTTTATTAACCTTGAAAGCCCAGGTGACCAGATGTTAATAAGAAGGAACTCCTGTTACACTGATTAGCTAACAAATGGGGTGGGGGGAGCCTGGAATGGGAAACCATGTTTGTTTCACCAAATTACACTATTTTTTCTCACAACACAACTTAAAATCTGAAAACATTTTGGAGAGAATATAACTTTAAGAAAGGTTCATTTCAATTTGAAGTAAAATAAAAGAAACAAGCGGTGCAAGTATGTTAGAAAGAAAACCATTAAAGGACATCATAACCTGAACAAGAATCAAAATAATACTTAATTACACATTTCCTATTTAGCTTCTGAATGTCTAAACACAGTAACTTATGACATGATATATAAGAATATTTGGAAAGCATTAAAAGCTTTATGTTACAATATGGCTTGAATAAAACAATCATATACCACAAGATAGAAAATACTTCTGCTGCCACTATACAAAATAGCCTTACTTTGGTGTCTGATGCACTGCTGACCACCAGGAGCTGTCTGTATAATTAACAAGTAGTAAGATCTGACACCACAGAAGCACCAAAGAAGGATGTGTGGGTATCATGGACTGAATAAGATCATTTAAGTTTTCAAGCATATAGAAACGATAATCAAGTCCATCTCCGGTAAAAAGCTTGCTGGCTGCAGCTGTGATTCTTCTGAACATTCCTAAAAAGAAGTATTGATATTGGGAGGGGGCATTAGTATTTTTTAGTTAAGACAAATTGCAAAAAGAAGATTATACTTCTATATTCTATTGCTAACAAATATAAATTTCATTGATCTATTAATCATTTTTAATATGAAGAGAGAGATGCTACCAAACTGCATTTCAAATTCTGAATTACACTGTGGTTTCACTGCAGAAACAAAGTTAAGAATTATATTCCCAGTTTGTCTGACAGGATTTGGGCTCAAGGCAAAGACCAACTTCCAACAAAGATGATTTTAATTTCAATTAAAGTGAAAGAAAATTAAAAGTCTTTATATCATTGGCTGGAATAATAGCATAAGCCTCAACAAGTAGTACCTGATTTGAAGGTATGAATTAAGCACATAAGCAGCGTGCCTAGCTCCTGGCAATAGAAGGTATGTTGCTCCTCATTCATATCCACATTCAAATGTTTGCTAGTAATATCTTCAAGCAGAATTCCCACTAACTGTAATAAGAACCTTGAGGGGTGGGGAGAGCATTACAAAGCATTATGCACTATGAATAACAACAAACTTGAATCAAATTAATGTTTAACTAAAATAGCTCATGGAACAAAGACAAAAAAACATGCTTTAAATTTTCTTGTTAAAATGGATTTAAACCAATCATGCACATATTTTATACATCCATTTCACATACCTGGAAAATGTCTCTTCAGGCAGGTATTTATTATACTCTTCCAGAGTTTGTTCCTGAGTTACGGTAGCTATGTTTTCACCATTTCGTAATCTATTAATTGTTTGACATGAGATTAAATATGGTGAGAAGGAGAGCTCCTGAATACGAGAAAGCACAATGTCTTCTGTTGATTGAGAAATCAAAACACGGAGAATAGCAAGAATGCCAGATATCCATAATTGGACTGTGCTCACTGAGGCCTATTGAACAGAAAGATAATTTCTATTTAAATTATGAGTTTCACCTCTGTAAGTAGACTAAGGGGGAAAAGTCTAGAGCATAAACGGGAAAATGGGAAGAGTGTCAGTCTGCTGCGATGGAACAAACAAATGCATCTTTCCCCACATTTTTTTTTACAACATTGCTTTACTAACATTTTCATCTTTTCAAGAGGAAATATTATGCTTACCATTGTACTTGGAGTTACAAACATGCTCCTTAAAAGCATGTCTACTGGGCGAAGGGCTGATGGTGCCAATATTTCAAATAAAGTGTTCAATACTCCCAGAGCTTCATGGGAATCTATCTGTATCTGTTTTAAGAAAATGAACACATCCCATTAACACAATCACTATGAGATGAAACTCATCTGCAGAAATCAGTTAAATAAGAGCAAAGAGGGAGAAACAGCATCTTCTTCTATTCTATGCAATTCTGTGCAGTTAAGTCAATTTCCTTGACGGGCAGGGATGTGGAGAGCCTATGACAGAATGTTTCCTATAATTATACTAGAAGTATATATCTCCATTCAAAACTGACACTTTAGATGGCATGCACCAGAACCATGGGGTTAAAATATGTTGTCTGAGAAAGTTCCATGGAACAGATGATAAGCATTTAAGAGTTCTGTCAGATGGGGTGAAAAAACAAAGAACCCCTTCAATATAGCAATGATTATAACTCTTAAAGCCATGAACCATTTTAATGATTCCTACATCCTTAAGCCTTGGTTAATTCAACAGTGCTCAGACCCTAGATACATCCACCCCATCTTGGGATGAGACCACAAAGCCCAGAAACTCTACAGTGTACAGTGCATATCAAGCACACATTTTTCCAATCAGGCAATTAGCTCATCTACCTTCCTGGAGTTGCATATACCTAACTCAAGCTATTATGAGGCTTTAAAGGTAGAGTATAAATCAAATAAATCAGCATTTCAATAAAAAAAATTTCCCCCCCTTTTTTTTGTAAAAAGTAAGAGATGTATACAATCTGAAGAAACCAGAGTATTTCAATAAAAGTTTTTTTTTCATTTCAGCTATGATGTATATAGAAAGATATTTGATTTTAATAAGTATGTTTTAGATCATTTGATTGCATTGTACTTTAACAGAATAACAAGTATGTCTTGACCTAACGATCATGGAAATCCTCAGCTTAGATTTCTGTAAAAATTGAAATTTTCCTAAGAAACCAGAAAACATTTCTGAAATACTGTTTGGACACTTTCTACATGGTGTTATGAAATTGCTATGGTAGTGGGTATTCTCTGGGCTGCTGTTTTCATGTGGCCATGAATGCAGTTCAGCTCTCAAAGTGGTATTCATAGGGCAAGCTGGATCAAAGAGCGTTGCTAGTTAGCAACTTGTTCTGACAAGGTCTGAAACAGGCTTTGATGTTAAGAAATTGCTGTTAAGAATCTGCCCCTTCCTTCATAACTGGAACACCTTAGAGTTGCAGCATCTAAGGCTAGGGCTGGAAAGAACAGGTTGTTTACCCGTAACTGTGGTTCTTTGAGTGGTCATCTGTACCCTCACACAATGGGAATCTTCGCACATGCGCAGTAGCATTTCAGAAAGTTCCAGAGCTGAGCAGCTTGGCGGGAACCCCTACCCCATACGGTACTGAGCATGCTCAGTCCCACCAAGCTAATGGTCTCTCCTCAGTTTTGAAGTCCACCAAAGCAAGGATCTGGAAGAGGGGAGGCTGGGCGGGTGCGTGCGAGGGCACAGATGATCACTCAAAGAACCACAGTTACAGGTAAGCAACCTGTTCTTTTTCTTTGTGGTCTCTGTGCCTCTCACAATGGGAGATTGAGTAGCTTACCATTGGACAGCGGGTCAGGTCCTAGACGATAGAAGACAGCACTGCACAACCAAAACGAGCATCATGCTGGGCCCTGCAATTAAGGCAGTAATGGTAGACAAAGGTCGAAGGCTGCAACCACACAACAAAGCTCCTGTAGGTCAACTCCCCTGAGAAGGGTCGCTGAAGAGGCCATCACCCTAGTGGAATGGGCACGAAGCGGAGCCGGCAGTGGTTGCCCAGCAAGTTCGTAGGCAAGGTGAATTGCCTGGACAATCCATTTGGAAAAACATTGAGTGGATTCCTTATGACCTCTCCAGCGCCCACCATAGCAGACAAAATGGTGGGGAGTCTGGCGGAAGGTCAACATCCATTGCAGGTAAAAGGCTAGGGCATGACGTACATCGAGCGAGTGAAGGGAGACCTCAAGAGGCGAAGCAGGATCAGGATAGAAGGTAGGAAGAATCAAATCCTGGTTCAGATGGAAATCAGAGAGGACTTTAGGAAGAAAAGACAGGTTCAGACGCAGGACTACATTGTCCCAATGAAACACCAGGAATGGTTCATTGGAAAGTAGCGCAGTCAGTTCTCCTGCCCATCTGGCTGAAGTGACAGCGACAAAGAAAGCCATCTTGATGGTAAGGAGATGGTCATCAGATGTAGCCATCGGTTCAAAAGGGTGGTGCATAAGCTGAGAAAAGACGAGTGATAGCGATAATGGAGGCAGCGGCAGGGAGACAGAAGGGTAGAGATGCTGTAGACCTTTGAGGAACTGCTTGACCGTAGTGTTCCTGAAAAGAGCTGAGGAAGGAGAACCTTTTGGCTGATAAGCTATGATAGCAGACAAACAAACCTTAAGAGAGGAAAAGGCTAAGACTTGCTCCCACAGGGTCAAGAGAAAGTGAAGCACTGTTGACAGGGAAGTCGCAGAGGATACCTCATTTCAAGTGTTCGCAAAGGTCACAAACTTCCGTCACTAGCAGTCATAGGGCCTATGAGTAGATTCCTTCCGCGCGGCTGTGAGGACAGCCTGGATAGCGGGAGAATCTAGAATATTATCCTCCATGCATGCAGGTGGAGGAGAGGGAGGTCTGGGTGAAGCACGTGACTGTCCAAGTGAGACAGGAGGTCTGGCGTGCACTGAAGTCGCATCCTGCGGCTCCAGGCAATGGTGAGGAGGGGACCAAACCAATGCTGCCTCAGCCAATAAGGGGCGATGAGGATGGTGTCTGCCCTGTCCGCTGTGATCTTGGCCACCACTCAGCCCAAGAGAGGAAACAATGGGAAGATGTAAAGAAACCCGCCGCTCCAAGGAAATTGGAACACGTCCCTGAGAGAGCCAGGGCTCAGGCCAGCTCTCAAGCAATAACAGGGACTTTTCCTGTTCCCCTCGGTCGCAAAGAGATCGACAGTTGGGGTGCCCCAGCGGGACACTATCTGCCAGAAAGCGGCATTGGAGAGGGATCACTCATGGTGGCGTGCTGCGTCCCTGCTCAGTGTGTCCACTGTCATGTCCCAGCCCACTAAGTGAACTGCAACGGGATATATTTGCAGTGGGATGCACCAATCCCATATGCGTAGAGCCAGATAAAGCAAGGTGGAGGAGTGAGTGCCTCCTTGTCGGTTCACATAGCACACAGCTGTCGTGTTGTCTGATTGAATCTGAACAGTCTGTCTGACAGTGAGGTTCCAAAAGGCCCGAAGAGCTTTGAGGATTGCCAAGAGCTCCAACACATTGATATAGATAGTCCAGTGGCCCTGGACTGTAATAGATCGCCACAATGGGCTCCCCAACTGAGGAGGGACGCATTGCTTGTAATGGTAAGTGTTGGACGGGGCTCAACAAATGGCATTCCTGACTAGAGATGGCATGGGGAAAGCCACCAGCAGAGGGAGTCCCGGACTGGAAAAGGGACCCACAGAACCTCACATTGATCATTGAGGAGAGGGTTGAAGTGCCGGAGAAACCAATGTTGCAGGCGGCGAGCCCAAAGGCAAGATGACTAGGTGACCACCATTGTGGCTGCCATGTAGCCAAGGAGCTGTTGGATCCTACAGGCAGAAACGGACGGACTGCGCAGGATGGCAGCTGCGGCTTGGCACAGAGTCCGAGCACTCTTCATCAGCAGGAAGGCCCTGGCGCAAGTGGAGTCCAGAGTGGCCCCGATGAAATCCAGGGTGTGTGAAAGTTCCAAGTGAGACTTCTTGGGATTCACCTTGAGGCCGAGATTGGAAAGAAGGGAGAGGGCAAGGTGAATGTCCTCATATAACTTTTGTTTGCAAGGCTCCACTAGTAACCAATCATCCAGATAGGGGTACACCATAATGCGATTTATGCGGAGGTAAGACACCACAGGAGCTAGGCACTTGGTAATGATCCTGAGGGCGGTGGACAGACCGAATGGCAGGACCTTTATTGGTAACAGATGCCGTCGACCGCAAACCGGAGATACCTCCCGTGCTGGAGGCGAATAGCAATGTGGAAATAGGCATAATGTAGGTCGCTGGGCGCGAACCAGTCCCAGCATCTCAGGAAAGGCAGAATGGAGGACAGAGTGACTATCTTAAACTTTCAAGGGGAGATGATGAAGTTCACCCCCTTGAGGTCTAGGATGGGTCGGAGAGCGCCCTCCGATTTGGGCACTGTGAAGTACTGGGAGAAGAAGCCAGTGGATTTGGCTGAAGACGGCAGCTGCTCTATGGCCCCTTTGAGGAGGAGAGTCTGTTGGGGGTGGAGTAGAAGATGCCTAGAGGAGGACTATTCCGAAACTCGATGGCATAGCCAAAATGGACACTGGTTAACACCCAGGAGTCCGAAGTGATGTTGTGCCAGATGTTGAAGTGGTGAGCCAGTCCTTGGGTTTTCGACAGGTGGGTGGGCAGATAAAAGAGAGGCAGAGGTGGCAACTTGCAAAGGGAGTCAAAAATGTGACTTGGTGGTCGAAGAAGACTTCTTGGATGATGGCTGGTGATGCCTGAAGGAGCGGCGGGATGACGCTGGCAGAGAGGATTGGTAAGATGTGTGATGAGGAGAGCGCGACCTATAGGAGTAGGAGGGGCACCTCCACGAAGAACGGGATGAAGATGGTCTTCTGGATTCAGTTGTTGTGTGAAGGCCCATCTTTTCTACTGTCAGTCAAGCTTTCATAAGATGGTCCATAGCATCATCTGTAGTAGCGTGGAAGAGTCCTTGGCTGTCAAAGGGCAGGCCCTCAATCCTTTTTCTGCTATCCTCAGTCAAGCCAGCGGACCGAAGCCACGTGAACCACAGCATGCTGGGAGGACAAGATTTGTTGATTAGAGAGAGCCACAGACTCGTTATAAAATTGAATGGCTGCAGTTCTGTGGTCATCCAGCAGATGGGAAAGCAAGTGGAAAAATATATCCCAAATGTTACATTGATAGGCCTCCAGGTTGAGTGTTAGAGATCCTAGTGATCAATGAAAAGGCAGAGTAGAACTGATGACCAAAAACATCCAAACGACAACCCTTTCGACCAGGGGGAGTTGTGTGGGCCCTTTTGCCCCCTTTTGTTTGGGAAGACTCAACAACGACTGAATTAGGAGTCAGATGATTGAACAAGAAATTGTCATCCTTTTTTCTGAGTGCGGTAAAGGTGTTCCAGACAGTGAGGGATCGGTTGGAGTGAGGCCGGTTGGGCCCAAGGATGTTTCAATACCTCCTGCAGGACAGGGAGAAACAGAATCGGAGCCGTCGATGGAGGCCGAGTGTCAACATGGTGGAATACCAGGTCCTGTACCATAGGAGGGGGGCCGGAAATGTCAAGGCCTAAGGCAATGGCCATTCTGACCAAGATGTCAGAAAACTGCTTAACATCTTCAAGAGCTGATTCAGGAATCAGATCCCCAAAGGCTAGAGGTGGGGAGGTATGCGATTGGGGCATGGAGTCCGAGGAATCACTGTCAGAAACCTAACTACCAGAAGGAGGAGACGATAATCAAGGAGATCGAGAACGACGAGGTCGAGCGGCTCCCAGTGCAGCAAGGACAGCCGGTGGAGCACATGCAAAGACCGGTAGAACAGCAGGTGTCATTATCGAAGTTGGAATCTGTACCGGTATTGAGGTCGGTGCCGAAGAAATGGGTAGAACGGTCAGGATCGGTGCAATGACGGACTGCGTCGATAACGGGACCAACAGTCATTGCCAGAGTTAACGCAGGGTGAGTATCCAATGGAGGCCAGGACACCATCGCTGCCACCCGAGGAGGCGGAGAGACAGCTCAATGTTCAGGCAATCAGACATAGGACCAGCAGCGAGATCGAGATGGCGAACATCGGTAGTAGTCCAATAGGGACCAAGAACAAGATCTCGAGCGTCAGTACCAAGGGGTGCGTCAGTAGCAAGACCCTGGAGGAGATTGCGACAGGGAGCATGAACATCAAGGCCAATACGGAGACCAGCGCTGGACATCGGGATGGTTCTGGTCATGATAGAAAGGCGAGTATGAGTGGTAAGAGCCGGGCTGCTCCCTCCAAAGGTGCTCATGGCCATATCAAGCGATTTAGGAGGCTGACGAAAAAGGAAAATCAACTCTCACCAGCAAAGGCTCGTGAGCCGCCCGGTAGCCATAGTCATGATGACGCGGGCATCTATCCTGTTCACCGTGTCCCAGAGAGCGGGCCACACTAATTCAAGGCCGGTCTTGGGAAGTAGCCCGAGGAGCATCTGAAATAAGTGGACGGTCCGTCTCGGGATGGGCAGAAGAGAGAGCCGGAGGAAGTGGAGTTTGGGAGCATCCATCTCCGGGCTGGCCTGACATAAGAGGTGGAGAGGCCAGTGGCAAAGGCCGACGGTCCAAGTCGGACATTAAGTCAACAGCAACCGGGACACACAGTACCTGGAGCTGGGTAGAATTTCGCACCGGCGAAAGGACAGGAGCATCCTCCTCCTCCACGGTAGACGAAGAAGGCTTAGAAGAGATGGAAAGGTGGTGCAATGAAGCTCGCTTACACTCCACCAAGATAGACACCCTGCGAGGCTACTGAATTGTAGCCTGCTGCAAGGTAGAGGAAGCGTCTCTGGTGGAAGACAGGACAGTAGGCATCTTGGAAAGCTTTGGAATCCTTGGTAAAGAGGATACTGGAGGTAAGGTCGGTGAGATCAACATTGGTATCAGTACCGAGGTGGCTGGTACAGAGGACCCAGTCATTACTGGTGATTTCATGACCAACAATGAAGCCATTGTGGAGGGCTTCGATAGCGAAGGGCCTCGCGAAGGATGTGGTGTCACTGGGACAGTGAAAAGGGTGGTATTCGAAGCCGCCTCCTCCTTGAGGTGAAGAGCTTGCTCCCAACAGTAGAATTTTAAGTGAGAAGCTCTATTCTTCAGAGTCTGGCAGGTAAAATCCTTACAGATGGAACAGGCCTGAACATTATGGCCCTCCCCAAGGCAGAACAAGCACTCGGGGTGGGCATCCAAAAGGGAAACCTTGCGGTCACAAGACACGCAAAGCTTAAACAAGGACGACATAAGAAGGGGGAAGAGTTCTTACAGTGTTTGTTGTAAAAAAACCAAAAACGAGTTGAAAGAATGAAGAAAACCAAGAAACGGAAAAACTGCTAGGTGAGAAAGCCCTCTGAGCTGCTAACAGGTCGGTGGACGAAAGAAACTGAGGAGAGACTGTTAGCTTGGCAGGACTGAGCATGCTCAGTACTGTATGGGGGAGGGGTTCTCACCAAGCTGCTGAGCTCTGGAACTTTCCCAAATGCTACTGTGCATGCATGAAGATTTCCCATTGTGTGAGGCACAGAGACTACGAAGAAGGACAAGGACCCATTTGCCTGTCTACAGCTCATACTGGATATGCAGATTACACTGACATGCTCCCTCAATGCACTATAGAACTCTTGGATGAGAATATGAACAGCCATTTCTAGAGCTGGTTAAAAGAGTCTTCAGGGATAATGCTGTCCAATACCTGTCCCAACAGTATCAGATTCCTCAAACTCTGGTTTTGTGTGTAAGTTACTGTGTGTGGTCATGGCAGAGTGACAAAGGAAGGAACTGAGAAGAGGAGACATCCTCCTCCTTTTATTGGAGGGTGCTTGTCACTTTTATCCAACAGCTGATCAGTAATGTGGCTGATAGTTATCCTCTTTTAAAAAACAGACATACAGAAAAAATGCAGGCAAAACTAAAAATTGTAGGCCCAGTGAAAAGCTCTTATCCCGTAAGATCACTTTGAAAGATTCTGCATAGTAAAATGAAAACTACCTGTTTTCAAAGCATACTCCATTGCCCTTTGTCATCAACTTGTAACCTGAAAGAGGGATGTTTCTATTTCTGTTTGAATAGAGACATTTGAGGGTTTTAGCAGGTAGCTAGAAAATGTTGAAACAGTATCATTGCTTGAAAGTTCCTGTAAAGTTGTTATCTGTGAAGAGGGTCTGCACTGTTCACCACTTCTGTCAAGCTTGGTGGGTTCCAAAGCAAGTGGAGTGTCAGGTTTATCAAAATCATACTCTGCTAGTAATCATACTTTGCTAGTAATTACCTACATGCTCCACACAAGAGTATAGTTAGTGTCTTAGTCCTGGGATGCAACTGTTTCTTTCTTTTTATGATTGACCTAATGTGCTTCTTTGTAAGTGAAACCATCAGACTTTTCACTATTGGTACTTTGAGAAGACAGATAAAAAAGAGAAAAACAATATGTTCCTTTTCAATAAAGATGCACTAAAGAAAGAAAGCTCTAAAAAAATGGGGAGAAACTTATTCCTGTGTGCATTATGAATGCCAGAATGAAGTGGCATGCGCTGAACAATATACCATGTCTTAGATCAAGGAACTGTTGAAGGAACTTCAGTGTGCCACATATACTTCCAACTTAAATTTTCCACAGGTTTACTGGCAGATCCATCTTGCTGAGGAGTTAAGCAGTGAATAGCATTCTCTGCTAACATTGGCACGGTTGTGTTCAACATGCTTAGTTTTGCTTTCCATAATGCCCCAGCCACCATTCAGAAGTTGGTTGACTCCTTCCTGAAGGGATGTGGAGCACTTGCAGTGGCTTATTAGGTGATATGTTTGTGTTCTGCAGCTCCTGGTAGAAGGATCTGAAACATCTCAAAATTGAACTGTAGGTGTGGTGTACTGCTTCTTTCTACAGTCTCATCACCCACCACTTCAGTGACTCCACAAAGCTGAGGGTATCAACAAGAAACTTGGCAGGGAAGTTGACCCTTCAGCACTTCAAATTTGACACCAACATATGTCTGGAACTTCTAACTCTATAGCTGGTGTGTCTACTCATAGAAGATTTGTAGTGAGTTAGGGAAGAATGGCTTTTCTTAGGTATCCTGACTGTTTAGATAGATACCTAGTAGAGAACAGTACAATTTCACTCCTTTTTTATTATGTTTTCCCTAAAATCCCAAGGAAGAAATGACAGTCAAAGTGGATCCATATGTCTGCTATTTGGGAAGGAGGCCAGTGATAATCTTTTGCCCTATCATTATCTTCATCGCTAAGGATTGTATGGGTATTGTTATACTTCCAGGTAATCAAAGGGTGCACACTTAGAATTTAGGGAACAGAGTTATCTGAGGATCACACAAGAGAACACTTGAAGAGAAAGGGTGAAGTTGAAGAGAAAGGTGAAAAGTAAGCATGCTTCAAGTCAGACGGGTTTTTGTTTTGTTTTACTTTCTAAATAGCACCCTTTTGTGAGCAGAACAGGAACTATGTGTAGAGAGTTGTAGAAAATTAATCATAGGAGGGGATCCTCATCTTACATTTAAGGAGGGAAGACAATGAACACATCCCTTACATTATCTATCAGAACATATATACCTCAGAAAGACAACCATATACTTCAAAAAAACGAAGAGATAAAAATATATAAGGTAAATATCAATTTAACCTGTTGTTTTGCCAGCATTGGGAGAATGATGTCTGCTATCTGTCGAGATAATCTTTTCCACTTGTCTTCATTTTCTCTGTGACATTGTTGCAATACTAGGATGAACATCTCCAGAACCTGAGCACAAACAAAAACCTCAGAATAAAACATTCATTTGTTATCACTAGAAAAATTAGTACTTCTGATATTTATCTTCACCCATTTTGAATCTAATCCTCTAGAGTTCTCCCTTACCCCCTTCCTTCCCAATATATAGCACAATTTCCCATGCATTGTCATACTGCACATTTCCCTGCTAGTTGCAATCAACAATGACAATCAAGAGTAGGAAAACTCAGCACGAAAAAAACACACAAAAATGGAGAAAAGGGCTACTTTTTGACAGCAGCTAAATGCTTCCTTTAATGATGTACAGGTCCTAGTTACGTTCCAGAAGATTAAAGATGAAATGGACCTCACAGATGGAAGTGAGAGCTTCACAGTTTGAGACAAAGACTCATCAAGAATTGGAGAAACATCTAGACAAGACGGCATTAACAGGATTAAGAGATAAGGAACATTATTTACGAATCAGAGTGTTCCCTGAGGAAAAAGGAGAAGATTTATGAACAAAATTAATTGAAAACTTAACCAAATTTATGGAGGAAGATGAAGACAAAATAGAACTGAATGTAATCACTTCCTATCATTTCAATTCAGCTTATACTAGAAGACCGAAACCACTGAGAGATATGATAATTCAGTTCTTATCTAGAAGATGGAGAGATCAAGTTCCATAATTACATCATAAATCATCACAGAAGATTCAAGATACCCAGCTTACTCTTATGAAGGAGACCCCAAACAGAATTCTCAGGAAGAGGAAGACTTACAATCCTTTAATGAACATGCTTAGAAGTAAGAACATTCCTTTTACTCGATACTGGCCTGAAAGATGAATGACTTCATAAGAGTTTATAAAAGTGAACTCCAAGAAGAGAGGAAATAAAGACAAACAACTGATCCACATAAATCAAGAGATGAGTCCAAAGATGAGACTAAAGACTCAGATCAACAAGGAGAAACAACATTAGCATCACTACATCCATCTGTAGTGGCTAGATGAAAATGAAAGACTGGTCGCATCTGACACATAGACTAATTTAGACTAAGAATGGATTACAATTTTTTTTAACTTTGAATGGGTTATACATTTTTGATTTTGATAATTAATGGGGTGAATACACCCCACAAAAAGAACAAGATTATAATTACCTAAAAAAACTGGACTTGGACATTCTTTGTCTGCAAGAAACTCATATACACAGAAGACATCAAAAACTGTTAATACACAAAAGACTAGGTGAAGAATTTATATCAGCAGGACAATCCAAAAAGAAAGGAGTGGTTCTAGACATAAGAACAAAATTATCCACAAAATTGATTGTACTAGAATATGAGGGCAAATTTCTAGGAGTTGAAATTACAATTAATTGGGAGAAAACTTTGGTACTAGGAGTGTATATACCTATTTTACAGATGACAATATTAATTCAAAAGTTGAATCTTTTTTGTCTGAAAACTCTTATGATAGGTGGTTTCTGATGGAGGATTGGAATGAGATGGTGTCTCTACAAATAGACAGATCTTCACCAAAGGATGTTAAGAAGTCTCAAGGTCATTTCCTAGATGAATGTTTTGATTTGATGGAAAATTTACAGACTATAGGCGTACGGAGACTTAAACACTTAAAAGAAAAAAGACTATAACTTCTATTCTGATAGACACAAACTCCTTTCAAGATTGGACATGATATGTCTGTCCAAAACTTTGACTGATAAGATATATAAGGTGGAGATCCTTCTGAAGAGTATCTCTGATCATAATCCTGTGACAATGCATATTAGATAAAAAAGTAAAGAATTCCGATGGAGATTGAATGAATCCCTGATAGCCAGAAGAGAAAAACTGTTAAAAGCAAAGAAGGAGATTAAAAAATTTTTTGAAAGAAACTTAAATAAAGGAACAAATATCAGATCTGTTTGGGATGCAAGCAAAGCATATATGAGAGGATATTTTGTTTGAGTAAATAGTGAACTCAGAAGAAAATAAATGGGGGAAAAACAAAAAAAATTAGACGAGATTAAATAAAAGAAGATGAATTAATGAAGAGATTCTCAAAAAGTGAGGACAGAAAAAAAATTAAGATTATTGAGAAATCAATTATTAATGTGGATGATGGAAGAAACAAAAAAGAAGTTCCTGAAACAGAAAAACTTTGAATATGTGAATAAAACAGGTTGATGACTTGCCTATAGACTAAGAAAAGAAAGACAGAAAAAAATGCTATTGGAATTAAAAGACAATGATCAAGAATTTCCCAAGCATAAAGATTTACAAAGGATTTCTACGATTATTTCTCAAAATCATATTCATCGAAAGATATGAATGACACAAAAATCGAAGAATATTTGAAAAGACAAAATTTACCTAAATTGACAGAAAAAAAGGACAGATGGTTCATTATCAGGAGGTTTGGTCTGAGTGGAAGCCTCAGATACCAGTGCTTGGACCGATGCAGATGCAAGGCGAACTACAGCTGTCAAGGCCACCATGGAGTGATGAGTATTTTGGAGGCAATGTTCCACCGTCACTGTTCCGCCGTACTTTCTTGATGCATCTGGTTATCATAGGGAAAGGTGGTAACCATGTACATCACTGGACCTTTCCGGCTAAAAAGAAACACATCACCTACAGATCCTCAGTGGGTTGCGTTTTTGGAGCAAAACAGTGAACACTGCTTGGTTGTGGGGGTGGTGAAGAGATAAACTGTCGGCATTGTCTACCTCGAGAACACATCCGTGAGAACTTCCTCATCTAGTTTCCATTCAAGACAAGCTAGTGGAGCTCAATTCAATGAGTTCACTATCATGTTCTGAGTCCCAGGAAGATGTAGCGCAATGGGAAAATTTTTGCGAGGTAGACACCAAATCCAAAGATTAATGGATAGTTGAAGAAGAGTCTTTGATCTTGTGCCACCTTGCTTGCTTATATAATAGGCTACTGTTGTGTTGTCTGTCAAGATCTGTACCACTTGACCAGTCAGAACATCCTTCAAGGCTCTGGAGACTTTTATCACAGCCAATAACTCCAATGCACTGATATGAAGCATTTTCATCGATATCGACCACTTGCCTCTAACCGTTAATTTCCTAGTGTGAGCTCTCCAGCCATCCAGTAACACATCTGTGGTGATACACACTGTTGGAGCAGGCAAGTGGAAGAGCATACCTTCGAGGACGTTTTGAGGATTCCTCCACCATGATAGCCATTGAAGAACCTGTCATGAGGCCAACAGTTGAAGGGCTCAGTTGTCACACAGTGGGTCGACTACATCCAGAAACCATCATTGTAGAGATCATATGTGAAGTTTGGCGATTGGTGTGTCTGTTGTGGTAGATGCTATGAGGCCAAGAAGCACTTGAAACAATCTTGTGAAAGCTCAACGGTATTGTTGTAGCATCAATACCATGGTAAACAGTCAACACGCACGCTTGGGGGGAAGTGTAGCAGATTGATGGGTGGAATCGAGAATGGCACTGATGAACTGAATCCTCTGAGATGGGATGATCTGGGATTTCTTGCAATTGATCATCAATCCCGAGGCTTTGAGTAGGTTCACTGTCACATCAAGGTTGTGGTAAGTCTGATCCTGAGACAGAGATACGACTAGACAGTTGTCAATGTAAGGAAAAGGATGACTCCATGTTGTCAAAGAACAGCTGCTACTACCACCATGCATTCTGTACTCTCGGTGCCATGCTGAGGCTGAAGGGAAACATCCAAAATCTCTAAGCTGGCCTCCCGATCACAAATGTGAGGAAATATTTGTGGTCTGGCTGAATCGCAATGTGAAAGTAAGCATCCTCCAGGTCTATGGTTGCAAACCAGTCCCCTTTCTGTAGAAGTGGGAGATGGAGCTCAGAGTGACCATCCAAAATCGGTGAGGTTTGATGTAGAAGTTCACTCCTTGGAGACCAAGAATGGGACAAACATCTCTGCCTTTCTTTGATACTAGGAATTACTGGGAGGAGAAGCTGTGGGGAAGAGCAGAGATTGGAACTGGTTCTATTGCACTCTTGTCTATGAGAGTGAAAATCTCCTCAGTAAGGGGACTTATCATTCTAAACTTAACATTTAAAATAATGTTGCAAGAGACCACAGTAGTGGCAGCAGCTGAATCAGAGATTGTGATTTAAAGAACCAATAAAATGAATTACTTAATAGCATAAAAACAGTTTTTTGAAAAATAAGTTTTAAAAATCTACCATAGGAAACTGGTAAGACCATGTTATAAGATACAATAACTGTATTTGAACTCTAAAGGAATTGTGACTAACTTGCTGCAGAAAGAGAAAACAAGTGAGAAGTCTTGTTGATGAATATTGACATCTAGTGGGAAAAGGGGAAATATCAAGAATATACTGAACTACTCTGACAGTCATCAAATAACTGGGCTTAAAATGCCTAGAAAACCTGTAGAGATAGTTAAGACAGCTCTGGCAGCACAAAAAGCATAGCAAACCTGAAATAACCTTTTAGTTGACCAATGCAGGGAGATGGATTCAACTCAATGATGCTGGAGGAGATGAGGAAAATCAGAGAGGAATTCTCTCAGTTGAAAACTAATGAAGGTTGATATGAAGGAGATAAGAATTTCACTGGCCCAAGAAATTATTGTGATAATGCAGATGAATGACAGAATGGATGCTATGGGGAAAAAAGACTCAAAAACTAGAGGAAGCCACTGAGAAATTGACAACTGACCAAGAAAACAAATCTTGATGCAATATCTTTGTTAGTAATGAGAGAGAAAAAATGTTTGAGAATAAGCAGTGTACCAGAGAAGCAGAACAACAAAATTCATGCAAGAATATGTGAAATGTTGGCATAGAGGAAGAAGAAGTTTGCTGGAAAACTCGATTAAGTGTACAGAATTCATTCATAAACTGATAAACAAAGGAATTTGCCAAGAGATGTTTGTGATGTAATGCCTCTTTAAATTAACTGTGTTCTTAATCCAGCTGTACAGTTTTTAATGGGCTGAAGCTTCTGTGTTTGTTAAACCTTGCATAGAATCTTTTCCTGGAGCCTTCGATGGAAATAAAGCTTATCTCATCTGTTCTGGACCCTCACTAGTTTGTGAGTTTATCTTTGCAACAGCGGATATTACAGGTGTAATTATGTATTTTGGGAAAAGTAGTATGAGGGATCAAGTGCTACAATCACACTTTACAAACAATTGCAGATTGAAGAGAAAGAAATGATCATTTTTAAATATCTCCCAGCCAGAATTTTGAGAAAGCAGAGGGTTTACGCTTTTTTGTTAACCAACAAACTGAAGCAGCATGGGAATCCCTTTCAGTAACATAGAGAGTGCGGTTCTACAGTACAGATAGAGAAAACATACGGTACTTTAAATATAGTCTGAAAGCAAACAATTTCTGATGAAATATGCAACAGACTCGGGAGGAGAGAATTTTAAGAAAAGACCAGAACAAAGACAAGAGGAAGAAACTGAAAGAGAAAATGGAAAACCCACATGTCAGATCTCTGAGGCAAGTGATGGACATAAAGAAGGGAAAAGTGATCAGGCCCAGGTGGAACATGGATACTGAAGAAGAAATATAAAAATAGCGTTGAAGGTTTTATCTCGGAATGTTAGAGGACTGAATTCTGAAGTTTACTTCCAGTGTTGTTTTTTGCTGACTTCAAGCCTTTCTTTTGGTGTTTGTTTCTGTTATCCTTCACTCCTGCTCTAGAGCAATTCCCTCATTTTGTTTTCTGTCCCCTAACACTCACTCACTCATTCATTCACTCTGTGCATGTGTATGTGTGTAAGTATAAGGGATTCTGGGGGGGTAGAGGGTCACAAAAAACACCTGCAGCCATAGTTTCTTCACAGAAGACACTTAAAGAAGATAGTGGCAGTTACTCGCTTATCTAGAACTTCTTGGGGCATCAGGCAAAGGAAGTGAGGGATCTGTCCAAGAGAACAAGGTGTATCACAGGGCAAAAAGTAAAGCATCTGTTATATAATGCAAACTTATTATAAACAGAGATGGAAAGTCAACAGAAAAGTATTACCAGTTTAATTAACATAATGTGAGCCCAGTAACTGTCTGAAAAAGCTACTCACACTCACTATTAACACTTTTCTACTACATTTCCAATTTCTGCAAAAAATGTATACAATTCTATATTGAGGCATCTACAAGGAGTCCAAAAAATTCCGGCATCCTTACAAGGCCTACCAGACGGCCATCCTCAGTAAACAGTACCACAGTTAAATTAATGCAATAAACTGTAGCGGCATCTATAGATACAATTTGAAAAATTTCAGATAATGATAAGTTCTTATATTGGGGATGTTGTGAGAGGAAACAGATTAAAATGTACTGAAAAAAATACAAAAGTGTTGCCTTCTAATTAAGGTTGTCTAAACAGTAACAGATACATTATGCAGCTTATAACCAATTCCTATACCATTTACCTGATGGTACTGGATAAGTCGCAACAACATTGAGACCACTACTTCTTTTTGTGTTTCAAGTTCTTTACCAGCATCAGCTTTGTTTGCTCCTCTTAATATGAAGAGATCATGAACAATTGGCTGTAGAGCAGGTATCGCTAAGGAAAAAGATATTACATTTTCATTTAAGCTTTAGTTTGTAACAGCACAGTAATCCCCTCTGAAGAGATATTTTGCTATCCAAGTTTAGCTCTGAAGCACCTGTATTTATGCAATACAGCTCTTGCTCCCTCATACATTATGAAAAAAAATGATGTAGTCACTCCTATACTTTTTTAAAAAAATCCTCCCAGTTTCTTTTCTCACAGAAATCAGTCAAAAAGGAAGGCCAGGGATATCTTCAGTAAAGCTAACTCACCTTCTTGAAATGTACTAAGGCATAAAGATCATCTCTAACTATATAGTGGGTGGAGTGGTAACAATAACCAAAGCAAAAAGTCAACAAGCTACTACTTAAACTCACTGTACAATGCAGAACAAATTCTCCCAACTACATCTAGCTTGATTCATAAAGAAACCAAAAGGTTTCACAAAAAAGGATACTTCTATCATCATCTAACCTGTTTTTAAAGGGACAGGCCTTGCATGGAGGTATTTCTCACAAGGTATTTCTTACAAATGTACCACTCTCACAGAGTATTGGGAGTGTCAGGAGGAATTTGTGACTCCTCACTTACTGCCCCCACAGATATGGTGGCACAAAAGCTTTACAAGGAATCTATTCCACATAGCTACAGGGGGAATACCATCTAAGGGTTACAGGAAACAGGAATTTGCTATAGAGATAAAACTACATTTTTTAAATCTCCACACCAGGATCAATCCACCTATCTCTGCATAGAAATGCTCTGTGGGACACAAAGATCACAGATCAAACACTGGGCTACTCTTTTGCATCTGGACTTACATGAGAAATAACTGCTACAGTTCTAATAAACTGAAGGATCACATACCTGCTTAATTTCAAAGTGTAAGCTGTATTGTATTAATATTTGTTTTCAAATGACTGGAAGGTGCATTGCTTAGAATAGGGGAGGATTCTAAGTCCCTCTTGCCAAAATCGTTCAGCCCTTCCAATGTGGCTGAATTTTAATTGCTTTCTGGAGAAAAGTGAATTCTTTCTTTTTTATATGATCATATAATTATACAACAATCCCTGTTAACCCTGGAAAACTAGAGTTACTATGTTGCTACAGCCAACAATACAACTAAAGAGTTCCAATAAGGACTGTTGTGTTCTCTGCTTGCCCTACAAGGAGACAGCAAAAGAGACCTACAGCTCTTCAGCGGCAAGAAAGAGCAGTTAATAGATCCTTGGTGTGCATGGACCCACACCCACACACAGACAGATATTCATGTACATAGAGCAGTGCCAAAGCATCTAGGCTTTGGTGGCCCAGCTTGAGTAAAGGCAGCTATAACCAATGATGGCTCACTGTCACTGATCTCCTCTGAGCAGGTACCCACCTATACCCACCAAGAAAGAGTGAAGGAAAAACTTATGTAATCCTCTAGAATAGGTATGGGCATCATGTATCCTCATAGACACCAATATATCTCAAGTGCCAGTAGCGCTAACTAGAACAACTAATAGGGAAGAATGCTGGTAGTTGAAATCTAGTAAGATCTGTAGAATGGCATGATTCCCACTTCTGCTCTAGAAGGCAAGCTATATCAGAGCTCACTAAGTACCCTGCTTCACTACTACAAAGTAATGCAGATATAGGAAGACAGGAATACTCTTCTCTTGGAGAAGCTATCACAGAAGTCTGGCCTAATTTGCCCAAGATAAATTGTTATCCTAAGTGATATGGAATGCTTCTTCTACGTCAAGGTAGACACACATCTTTTCTGAAGAGATGTCACCTTCAGAAAAGTTATATACTTACCGGTTTTCCTTCTAATGTAGGAATAACAATCAGTGTGGAAATGAAGGTTAACTTAGCAAACTATAGATAATGGAGGAAATCTTGAGAAACTAACAGTTAATCCTCATTCACTATAATAAAAAAAAATCTGGTATAATGTGAATTGTTGAACAACTTCTGATCCAAATGAAAATTCCTTCATACAATCTTCATATCCAGAGGAGTGTTTTTTTCTGCAGAATCAAGAGTGTTCTACCCAAACACTGAGAGTCAGAGAAGGCAAAGCAGAATGAGTGAAATAAAATCAACTAAAATATAAAGCAATGTTCTCATGTTCTCATCTTAAGTTTCTATTAGGAGGGATAAAAATGGTGAGAAAAAAGGTTGACTATAGAAACAGGTTAGAGTTATTTCACTTTCATAAATACAAAATAATGAAAAGTCAAGAAGAAAAACACCTGGGTGGCAAAAAACAAAACAAAACTTAACTGTCTTAGTAAATTAAAAATTGCTCCAAATGTAATCAAATCTCTTGACTATGCCATCAACTGGTAATGAAAAGTTCTTATACAAGGACCTTCACTGAGAGGAAAAAAAGGCAGCCCTATTTATTTCTATAAACAGAAACAAAAAAGTTAATAATCGTAAGGCTTCTTGAAAATACACGTCTATACAACTCCTACAGGACCACTTCTTGTAGGGAGAAGGTTCAGATTTTATCACTGAGCATATTAAATGCACATTTAACATACATAAACACGTCTATAAACTTCACCAAACTAACACAAAAACAATTTTAAAATTGTGAGTACAACACAATTTTAACAGTATTAACAGCATTTTAGTGGTTGCTATCCCAACATTAATATTATTACTTTTGTGCTTTGATTACCATGTGTAACAGCTTTTCTTCCACTGGCCATTATCCCATCACACAGTTGAATAATTTTAGGAATTCCAATTATTTGCTTGGAGTGGTAGCGTTCATAAGACAGTAGTACCAGGAAGAAAAAGACACTAGGAATGATTGCTTCCGATTCCCTGTGGAAGAAAAAGGAAAAGAAACATTAGACTCCTGCATAACATAGTCACAACAATTTTTTCTTCTACTGAAGGATAACTTTGCAGAAAGTCATGTGTATCTTCTCAGACATTTCAAAAAGATTGGATATGTAGGTTCAGATTCTTTAGATTACTAAATCATTGGTTCTAGAAAACAACGTGTCTCAAAAAAATCCAGGTGGTGACAGGTATAGGCTTCAGTTTAAAGCATTTCCTTTATTCTGTCACATCATATAAATCCTAGCAACCTATCTCATAAAATTCTTATAGCCATGGTTTTAAATCAAACATAAGGAACTTCCAACCCATGGATACTGGGTTAATCCTCATTCACTTCCTCCAAATTCCTCCTTCAAAAGCCCATTACTTTTACCCAATATTTGCACTGATGAGCAAATCACACATTTTCCTGTTTGGTATGTTTTTCTCTCATCAGTCAGGAATTATTTTGTGAATAGGATGTCAGGAAAGTACTACATACTCAGATGTGACTATCTGGCAACATCAATAAGAGCAACTTAAGTTGTATTTCCTTCACTTGGATAGGAAGAGGCACAGGGATGAATCTCCCCATATAGCAAAGTTGTGATGCAAGTGCTAGAGCAAAGCAGGACACAAAGCGTTGTCCCAGGTGTTCCAGCATCCTCTCTCCATATCAAACACTTCCGCATACTTTTCAAGCCTTCACAGCCAAGCAATGAGGGTGGAGGACATCAGGTTTCAGAAGCAAGAAAATATTTACAAAATGAGCACTTATTTAACATGAACTCATGCACTCTGAAGAGAGTGTACAACACTGAATTCTTACCTGAACTGTCCCACTTCAATGTATTCAAACTGTTTCAGAACAAATCCAATGAAGACCTATAAGCAAAATAAACATTCTTATGCAGTTGTTGTTCTTGCTGTTGTTGTTATTCTGCTTTTTTCCCAGTCTGGGAGTCAGTTAAAAATTCACGAAATAATAATTAAACTTTCAAAAAATTAAAATGCAATCCATTAAACACACACACACAAAGAAGCACAACAAAATAAGAGAATTTGCAACACACTGTAGAAGGCCTGCCTCACCTGAACAATCTTCAGAGTATGGTCAAAACAGTAAAGTCTTCACCTGTTTACTGAAAGAGAGTAGGGAAAATGCCAGTCTAATATTTCTGGAAAAGGAGTTCCAGAACTTCAAGGAGAAGGACCAAGGAGAAACCGTTCTCCCATATGGATCAAGAGGTGAGTTTAGAGATGGGAGTAAAAATTATGATCAACAGGGAGAAACCATATCCACCCCAGGGACTGAGAACTCATTGACTAGACAAGAGGACGATAAAGATGAAGAACTGTTCCCTGTTAGTACAAAGACTAACTTAGACTTTTCATCATCTAATGCTTTAATATGGATTACAAAACTTTAACTTTGAATATTAACAGGGTGAATACCCCACAAAAGGAAAATAAGATTCTTTCATTATCTAAAAAAATTGGATTTGGACATTATTTGCTTGCAATGGACCCAAAGACACAGGAGAGATAAAAAAATTTGACACATAAAAGGTTAGGTAAATAATTTATCTCTACTGGACAATCTAAGAAGAATGGAGTGGTGCTACATGTAACACCAAAACTATCTCCTTAATTGGTTATTTCAGATGATGAGGGGAAATTTGTGGGGGTTTAAATTACTGTTAATGGAGAGAGAATTCTGGTTTTCAAAGTGTATGTTCCTATTTTACAAAGGACAGTATTAATTCAAAAGTTAAATGCCACATTGTCTGAAATATCTTACGTAAAATAATGACTAATGGGGTATTGGAATGGGGTGGTATCTCCACAAACAGATCATCTCTAAAGGACATCAAGAAATGTCAATGTCATTTGCCTAATGAATTTTTTTGAACTGATGGCAAATTTACAGATTACAGATATATGAAGACTTAAACACCTAAATGAGAAAGATTTTACCTTTATTTCTGATGGACACAAATCTCACTCAAGGCTAGACATGATATGGTGGTTCAAAACATTGACAGATAACATATACAACGTAGAAATACTCCCAGAGAGGGCTTATCATAGAATCATAGAGTGGGAAGAAACCCCAGGGGCCATCTAGTCCAACCCCCTGCTATGCAGGAACACCCATCAAAGCATTCCCAACAGATGGCCATCCAGCCTCTGTTTAAAAACCTCCAAAGAAGGAGACTCCACCACACTCCGAGGCATCATATTCCACAGTCAGATGGCTCTGACTGTCAGGACGTTCTTCCTGAGGTTCAAGTGGAATCTCCTTTCCTGCAGCTTGAATCCATTGCTCCTTGTCCTAATCTCTAGAGCAGCAGAGAACAAGCCTGCTCCCTCCTCAACATGACGTCCCTTCAAATATTTAAACATGGCTATCATGTCCCCTCTTAACCTTTTCTTCTGCAGACTAAACATACCCAGCTCCCTACGCCGTTCTTCATAGGGCATGGCTTCCAGACCCTTCACCATTTTGGTTGCCCTCCTCTGGACACATTCCAGTTTGTCGACATCCTTCTTGAATTGAGGTGCCCAGAACTGGACAAAATATTCCAAATGAGGCCTAACCAATGCAGAATAGAGTGCTACCATTACCTCCCTTGATCTAGACACCATACTCCTATTGATGCAACCAAGAATTGCGTTGGCTTTCTTGGCTGCCACGTCACACTGCTGACTAATGTTCAGCTTGTGATCTACCAAGATTCCTAGATCCTTTTCACACGTACTGCTATCCAGCCACACGTCCCCCTCCTATACCTGTGACTTTCATTTTTTCTGCCCAAGTGCAGGACCCTCCATTTCTCTCTGTTGAAATTCATTTTGTTCGCTTTGGCCCAGCTCTCCAATCTGCCAAGGTTGTATTGAAATCTGGTGTGTTAGCAACCCCTCCCAGTTTGGTATCATCTGCAAATTTGATCAGCATGCCCTCCACTCCTTCATCCAAATCATTGGTGAAGATGTTGAATAGCACTGGGCCCAGGATAGAACCCTGTGGTACCCCACTAGTCACTTCTCTCCAGGATGAAAAGCAGCCATTGGTGATCACCCTTTGGGTGCGGTCGGTCATGTCACAGTGGTATGGAAAGTGTTAATGAACTCCTTGCTTCTCAGTTTCAGTGTGTGAGAAAGTAAAATGCTTGTAAGAATTGTTTTGGCTAGTCTTCCATGTGAGTTCTCATGGGAATGTTTTTCTGTAATGCTGTGTACTGCTGTGTTATCTAGTTCTCCGGAACACATACAGCTGTGTGTTCGTGTGTATTATTAGACACGGCTTGTTATGTCTGGAAGGTGCTGTTCACACTTGTTTTCATGCTTCCATGTCTCTGTAACATGCTACATAATATCAAGCCCTGAAAAGATTTCACTTCACTTTGTCTTCTTCCCTCTTGCCTTTGTTAGCTAGGTTTTTGTTAGTCCGAGAGATGTCTGCTGTTACCTGATTAGCTTGATTTATTACCCAGCAATAAAAGCAGTTAAATTGCTAACTTGCTTCATGTGGAGTTTGTTTTTCTTAACTCTCCTAATGCAGGCAGGAATGCCTGAAGTGGGTTTTTTCACAGCTTTTTCTTTCCTATTTTGTAACAGGTCAACCAATTACAAATCCACCTAACAGTGTCCAGCCCTGTTCAGCCTGCATTTTATTAGTTTCTTTGCAAGAATGTCATGCGGAACTTTGTCAAAGGTCTTATTGAGGTCAAGATATGTTACATCTATAGCATTCCCTTCATCTATCAAGCTTGTAACCCTATCACAAAAAGAGATAAGATTCGTCTGGCATGACTTATTTCTGAGAAATCCATGCTGGCTTTTAGTGATTATAGCATTTAGTGATCACAACTCTGTGGTAATGTATATCAGGAAATCAAGTAAGGAATTCTCATGGATAGTAAATGAATCCTGGATGAACAAAACAGAAGTAGTGCAAAAAGCAAAGAATGAGATTAAAGAATTTTTTGAAAGATATCTGAACAAAGGTACAAATATTAGATCTGTCTGGGACACATAGGACATTTTATCAGAGTAAAGAGAACATTTAGAAGAACACAAATGGAGAAAACACAGAAAATTTTTGATGAGATTAACAATAAGGAAGATGAGTTAAAGAAGACTCCTGAGAATGAAGATATGCATATATATAAAAATTACTAAGAAATCAACTGTCAATGTTGAGGATGGAAGAGATGGAAAGAAGCTGAAATTTTTAAAATAGAAAAACTTCGAATAAACAAACAAACCAGGCAAATGGCTTGCTTATAAACTAGGAAAGAAAGGAGAATGGTCTTGAAATTAAAAGAAGGTGATAAAGAACTTAGTAAGGATAAAGATTCAGAAATGATTTTTATGATTATTTTTCAAAATTATATTCATTGAAAGATGTAAGTTGGAATAAAATTGAAGAATATTTGGAGAGAAAATTTATTCACATTGACAGAAGAAGGAAAGGACCAGATTAACTAAAAGATTACTATTCTGGAGATCGACCAAGCAATTCAGAAACTGAAAACAGGGAAGACTCCACGATCAGATGGATTGGGACCCCCGTACTACAAAAGCTTAAAGGAGGAATTATTGCTCCCATTGTAATGAATGATGTTTTGGAATCTCGACTAATTCCAGACACTTGGAAAGAAGCTAATATTAAGTTGATACCAACAGAAAAGACTTAAGACTACAAGATTTTCGCTCTGGTCTTAGCAAAAAGATTTAAGAAATTATTAAGTAAAGATATAAAAAAAACCTAAAGTATATTTTTTTCCTGGTCAACAGATAAAAGACAACATGAGAATAGTATTGGATGTGATTGAATACTTTGAAAGTCACAATGGAAAACAAGGGGCCTTGATTTTTCTGGATGCAGAAAAAGCGTTTGACAATCTGAAATGGAACTTCCTATTTAAAGTTATTGAACTGATGAATTTTGGTTCTAATGTTTTGACCTAGATCAAATCTATATATTCAAATCAGTTAACAAGAATAATAGTCAATGGAGATAAAACCAAATCTTTCGCAATCCAGAAGGGGACAAGACAAGGTTGCCCTCTGCCTGCACTCTTATTCATATTAGCAATGGAATTCTGAATATTGCAATTAGTCAAGATGCTGAAATAACAGAAGTTGAAATCAGGAAATTAGAATGTAAACTAAGAGCTTTTTGCAGATGACTGATTATGTTGCAGAATCTGTTGAGCTCAATTACAAGAAACAATAAAAGAATTTGGAAATCTAGCTTGTTTGAAGATAAACAAGTATAAGACCGAAACACTAATGAAAAATAGGAATATACATGATAGAAATGAACTTTAGTTGAGAATTGGATCTACAATTGAAAAGAAAATCAAATACATAGGAATTAATTTAACCAGAAACACGAATGAATTATATGAAAATAATTATGTGGAGACATGGAAAGAAATTAAGACTGACTTGGAGAAGTGACAAAAATTGTATATATCTTTACTAGGAAGAATTTCAGCAATAAAAATAAATGTCCTTCTGAAGATATTTATTTTCCAAATGATTCCAATTTTAACCAAAGAAACACCATTCAAGATATGGGGAAAAGACTTATCGAAATCTGTTTAGGGAGGTAAGAAATCTGGTGATAAGGCTAAAAAGTTTTGGATGGAAATACAGAACATGGTTCAAAGAATTCTGAAATACTAAGTAGCTAAGAATCCTGAATTGTTATTATTAGGAATTTGGAGAGAAGATACCAGCACTGACAAACAACAAAACGAATTGCTCCAACATATGTTACTGGCAGCAAGACTTGTTTATGCAAAGTATTTGAAGAAAATGGAGATCCCAACAATGGCTGAATTGGCTGTTTTTTTAAAACAATCTTTATTGATATAGTATACAAAAGGAAGAAAAAAACCCAAAAAAAAGACAAAAGCACATTAAAACACATTAAACTCATATATCCACTACTCAAACGATACAACATTACACTTCATAAAGATGAGAAAATATTAGAAAATAAAGAAACTGAAATAGTGAAGTAGAGAGAGAAAAGGAAAGAAAAAAGATCCCCTATGCAAAAAAGTCCCCTCACAAATTATACAAAACAACATATACGAAAGATACAAACAATTAACAAGAAAGTTTCTTCCAGAGTTTCTTCACCCGTAGATTCTGTTTCCTACTCCTATCCCATCACCTCCTTCCTGAGTTTACTCATGTCTTTAATACTATCCTCCCAATAAAGATAAAACAAAGTCTATTTATTATTTTACGTAACAAAACCTATAATTGCTAAGTTTCCTAACCTATTCCTCATGTGGTCCATAAAAGGTTTCCATATTTTTAAAATTCAATTGAATTTTCCCTCAGTGAAGTGGTGGGTTGTCCAACTCTGCTAGAAGCAATAGTTTATATAGCCACTTGTCTAATTTTGGTATCTTACTATTTTTTCAATATTTTGCATAGATAAATCTTGCAGTAGTAACCATGTATCTTATCAGATTTCTACGCTGCCTCTCCATTTTGTCATTCATATCTATCATACTTAAAAGAAATAATTCTGGTCTAAATACTGCTCTTATTTTTAATATCTTTTGCATGCACTCACATATTAATAACCAAAATTTCTTTGCTTTTTTATACTGCCACTATAAATGATAAAAGGATCCCACATGATTCTCTCATTTCCAATGTTGATTATTCACCCCTTTATACATTTTGGCCAATTTACTGGGAATCAGATACCATTTAAACATCAATTCATAAAAATTTAAGATCATTACATTTGGTAAATTTAAGACACTTTACCTGGAATTTATTCCCACTGATCTAATTCAGTGTTGTATCCTAAACACTGGGCCCAATATATCATACGTTCTTTTATCGGTTCTTCCTCTGTATTAATCCTTGGCCATGATTTATACATTTTAGAGGTTAAATGAAGACAATCTAAATATAATAATCTTTCAAAATCAGTTTCCATTCCCTCAAAACCAAATCTTTCCTTAACTTCTTTAAACCTTTCCCTTAATTGATAATATTTTAACCAGTGAATTTTATATCTTTCTTGTTCTAAACATTGTGTTTCTTTGATATTCCAACCCCTCCCTCTTCCCTTGTCAGATATTTATATCTTATCCAAGCCTTTGAACTACCCATTTCTCTTCTGTAAAATGCCTCCTGAGAGACAACCAGCCAAGTATTTTCATCCCAAAGCTCTTTTTATATTTTTCCCATATCTTAATTAGTATTCTTCTCACAATATGATTTTTAAAACCCACATTAGCCTTAATTTTCCCATACCGTAAATAGGCATGCCAACCAAATTTCAGTTCTTGGCACTCTAATTTTAGTAACTTTTTGTTTTCCAGCATGATCTATTCCTATAGTCAAACTTAAACACAAGGCTTCAAAATACATTCTAAGGTCTGGTATCCCCAGACCTCCATATCCTTTAGCACCTATTTTTACCCTAGGCTTTCTCCCAGCCAACAAAATTTTGAAATCTCTCTATGCCAATTTGCAAATAGGATACTGATAAAAATAATTGGAATTGTCCTAAATAAATACATCAGTTTAGGCAAAGCCATCATTTTAATTACTGATATTCTCCCAAGCAGAGAGAGATTACTTCTCTACCATTTATTAAGATTGTTTTAGATATTCTCCCAAACCTTAGCATAGTTATTTTCATGTAACTGCCAGTTTTGTATGATAAAATTAAACCCAAGTGTTTAATCTTCTTCACTATTTCAAATCCTGATTTTATATACAGCTCTTTTTCATCTTCAATACTCATATTTTTTTTTGTTAGGATCTTTGTTTTATCTACACTGATTTTGTAGATTACCAGATTCTCTTATTGTTAACATCAGTTGATCTATAGTACTAATTGGGTCTTCTAACATAAAAACTATGTTGTCTGCTAAGGCTTTCATTTTAAATTCATCATTTCTAACCCTTATTCCTCTTCTATCCTTGTCATTCCTTATTTTTCTTTTTAAACTGTCTAATACAAAAATAAATAACAAAGATGAAAAGGGACACTCTTGTCTTGTTCCTTTTTCAGTATTGATATAATCTGTAGTATTATCATTTATTATTATTTTTGCTTTTTGGGAAGAATAAATAGTATTTATCCAATGAAGCTCTTTCAGAGCATGGAGGGCAAGATAGTTTCTCCTTTTGGTGAAGACCACTGTGCTTGGATCCCACCTGTTACCTACGGGCACATACTTTACCACAGGTTCTAGAATGCCTTCTTGAAGCCAGATGAGAATGTGAATAAGATTAAACTATTACATATTATCAAAAAATAAGACTTGAGCTTTTTACTTCAATATTAATCAAGATTTCTCAAAACGAAGTTCATTTGTTTATTGTTTATAACCTGACAACATGTCTATTTCAATATAAATATATACAACTACTTTTATTATCAACACTGTAATAAGAAAATTTAAGGACTCACCTGATCAGAGTCTAAAAGACAGTAGTTAACACGCAGCTGAACAAGTTGGGCAAGAAGATCTAGAACTTGCCTCTGAAGTTGCACTGATGTTGTTGTAGTATACTGCTTTAATGCTTTGATGACCAGGGGCTCAAATAACCGTATATGATTATGAATAATATTCTATAAGAACAGAAGAAAAGCATTAGTTAATAGCATGTTAATTTGAAACATGACCACCCCATTATCATCATCATAATGGGCTTAACTGTGATAATACTGACCCCTCACCCAAGATTGTTTATTTGTGAGGAGTTGCCAAAAGAAAGCACCAATACAGACTGAGCTTTGGAAACTCTACGCAGCCCTAATCCCTTCTTTACTGAAGTAGTGTTTCACATTTCAGTAGCTGGAGCATGTCTGCATAGTTTTGAACCTGAGAAAAGTGGTGATCCCACTATGTTCTGCATTAGTCAGACATTATCTTGAGTACTGTTTTCTGTTCTGGTGTCTCATTTTAAGAAGGATGTAAACAAGTTGGTGTAGGATTAAAGAAGGGCAACAATGATGATGAGAGGCATAGAAAAAAACATATATGAGAAAAGGTTGAAGGAGACCAAGAGGTGACATGATTGCAGTCTTTAAGTAACTCAAGGGCTCTCACAGAGAGGAGGCAGCAGGTTTGTTCTCTGCTGCCCTAGAAGACAGGACGAGGTCTAATGGTTTTAAGTTATAAGGCAGCAGATTTTGATTGAACATTAGAAGGAACTTCCTGACAGTAAAAGTGTTTCAGTTGTGGAATGAATTAGCTAAAGAGGCCCTGGAGTTCAACTGTATATTGTTTTAGTTTTTTATTATTTTATATGTTTTTAATTGTTTTAAATGTTTTAAAATTTTAATTTGTTGTTGGAAGCCACTTTGGGTCCCATTCCAGGAGAAAAGGGGCATACAAATGAATGAATGAAAGGAAGGAAGGAAGGAAGGAAGGAAGGAAGGAAGGAAGGAAGGAAGAAACAAACAAACAAACAAACAAACAATGGGGTCTCCTTCCTTGGTCATTTTCAAAAAGAGGCTGGACCATTGCCTACTGGTGATCCTGTACAGAGTAAGGGATTGGATTCAATGGCCCACGGGGCTCCTTCCAATTCTATGATTCTATGGGACAAGAATGAACAGGCTGCTTAACTGTAACTGTGACTCCATGAGTGGTCACCTGTGAATTCACAGAAACAACATTTGGGACCCACCCAGAACTACTCTTCAGAGCTTGCTAGAGGTGAGTGGTCTTTAGTCTATTCAACACCAATATCTAACCATATCTCAGGCAAATCTCCTTGGTTCAGCGTCAACCACAACTAGGTACGGATATGTAAAATGGGGAAAGTGTGGGCTGTGTGAATTCACAGATGACCACTTGAAGAACCATAATTACAGACAAACAACCTATTGTTCTTCTTCTTCATGATCTCTATGAAAACACACAAACTGATGACAGAGTACCTCATTCATCAGGCTGTGGGATCCATGTCAGGTCAGGATTTATGAAAAGACAGCATGTCCAAAAGAAACATCAGCCCTCACTCTCACATCAAGTCCATAGTGGGAATCAAAGAAAGAGCTGTGACCATGTAGTTGTTCTACATCATTCCAGTATTAGCATACTCCAAAGAAATGCATGAGAAGCCAATAACAGCTCTAGTGGAATGAGCTCGATGAGCACCACCTTCAGGTGGTGGAAGACAAGTTAATTCATGAGATAGCAAGATAGTTTGCAAAATTCATTTTGACAAGAAATAGCCTATTATCTCAATGCGAGCCCATAAGCCACGAAAAGCTCTAAGTGAGCCTAAAGGGAGCAGATCTATATTTGCCAGATTCTCTGTATGACGAGTGCGATTGTTGCTGTGCAGATGTGGATGGAAAACAGGAACACTGATAAGAAGTGGATTGTTTCTTCCACAAAAGATTTCTGATGCTTAGATCCCTGGGTCTAAGGAACTACTCCCAGCTTCTTTGCAGTGGGCCTTTTGTAGATTGTCTCCAGTGTCACCCATTTACACATGGAACAGTTCTTCATCTTGGAAAGACACGTTTAGTTTTTGTTTATCTATCTCAAGTAACAGTTGTAGCTCTTAACCAGGCATGATGATGAGTTAACAACAGCAGCAGACATAACCTCTGACAAGCAGTAATCCACATGGCACATTGTGTTTATCTGAGTAGCAGCGAGCCTGTGAACTTCTGCCTCAAAAAATTAGCAACATCTGTGTAGGTGGTGTGAAAGAAACCCTGCACATTCTTCTTGTGCACTGTAGAGGATGTCTATCCAATGTAAGGTACAAGTTATCAGCAAAGGCTGTACCAGAAATCTTTTATCAGACTCACAATAGTTGGCAAGTGAAGCAACTTAACACAAGTTCCCAACTCAGCTTGGTTTCTCTGAAAGACCAAGTAAGGTACTAGTGTTGGGCGAGTTTTAATCTCAAGCTCAAAAGCCCAAGCCATTCTCAAAATCTGTTCAGCATATGGTTTGACATCCTCTGATGAAGACAGTGGAATCAAATTTGCAACATCCTCTGTAGATGACAAAGAAAGTAATCAGTGTAGACTCTCTAGTTTGCTGCATAACAGTGGTTGGCGACAACAACAACAACATGATGCCATAGAAACACCTTGGCAAAAACATCAGAATCAAAAGCGCTATCAAGGAAACAATGAAGCACCATTGTAGATGGCTGGCGTCAAGGTCTTAGAGGAGGTGATGGAGAATGGGGACAGTGTTGAAATTCTTCTTCCCTGTTTTGGGATGAAACAGAGGAAGATCTATGTCTTCAGACTGATGAGGAATAAGAATCTTGGTGATGTGAATGCTTCCTCATCATGATATAGTCATCATGATGACAAAGTGCACACTGGTGCCACAAACAGAAAGAATACAAGGAATAACCTGTAGAACATCCTTAATCTTCCCTATAATAAGGAGACCTACATAGTCCCCAGTAACAAGGAGACATCTCATTGAGCCTTAGAGAGGGGAGCATTCCCTGCATGTGTCCCAATTCTGACAGAGTTGTACTGATGTAAACTTGCTGCACCTGTTCCAGAGCTCTGAATAAGAGACGACACAGAAACTATGTAGTAAGGATATGTTGGTTGTCTATTATCATCCCTGCCAGCTCACAGCAAGCTAGAACAAACAGCTATAGATCAGAGATGGTCAACACTGAGGATCTTGGTGTATGTATTCCACTTTCTACGAAAAGCAAGACACTCTGCTCTGACCCAGGGTCTGGAGTAGTTAAATCCAATTGTTTCTTCTTAACACATCTTGTCATCTTCTTGATCATTGGTGGCAACCTCAGAAGAAGACTTATGCCTCTAGGAGAAAGTTCCTAGAAAAGCTGCTAGGAGGACAAAGAAATGGAACTGAGAATTCTTTGAGATGGATTAAAACGTTTTAGAAGCACTTAGTCCAAACTAGACTGACACTGACAAACTGGTTTCTTTCAATAAAGAGCAGCCCCAAGCACATATGAGAGCAAAAACTAAAAGAGATCAGCATAGAGGGGGAAATCCTCCCCTAATGACAGGTTTTCCTCAGTTCAGCTCTATGAATGAAAGGGAGTCCAAATGAATGAAACAATCTAGGCTCTGAGTAGTTGTCATGAGCCAGGCTGAGCATGCTGCCGATTCAGACGGGGACTCTGAGTTAGACTTGAACTTCCAGCCGGGGGAGGATCCCTTGGAGGGAGAGGGGGCTCCTGCAGAGTCAAGGGAGGTGCATGCCAGTGACCCCACAGCTGTCCCAGGGCCGGTTCCCGAGCCAGTACCTGCAGCAGATGAGACCAGTGCTTCTGGCCTGACAGAAGCTGCTGTTTCTGACTCCAGCCCGGAGTTTGCAGCAGACCCTCCCCCCACGTTCCTCCAGAGGCGTCTGGAGGAGGCGGTTCACAGATCGCAGCGGCTGCGAGAGAAGTGTCTGAGGGCCTCCAGCTGTGAGCTGGGCCAATGGACATTTGATCAGCTCCAGCTGGGCTAGAGACTGTGTATTTAAGACAGATGCTGAGGGAGCTGGGCATGGGGCAACAACCATCTACCACCCGACAATCTGCATCCTGTGTCATGGGCTTTCTGTTCCAGGCCAATCCTTGCTGTTGAGTTTGCTGCCTCTGTTTGTTTTGGGTGACGTAATCTCTTCATTACTTTATTACTTTATTACTAAAAAGCCATAAACTCAGCTCCTGCCTCTGTGTCTGCTTAAGCCTCCGCCTGACATTGACAGTAGTAAGCACAAGAATTATCAGTCATCAGCCGCATGCTGCTAATATAACTGTACTGAAAGTGCTGGATTACATGCTGTACCTCCTAATCTGGCTTTGTGCTTGCCATCTATTCTGACCAGGTTTAGGAAGGTAAGCTGGGGTTAGAGAACACTTTATACCAGAATTTATCCTATGCTGTTACAGAACAGAGAATAAATCCAGACAGGTATGATGAAAGTTTTTTTTTTAACCACCCTTTAAGAAAATACAACAAGCAACAATTTAAGAAGTGAATTTTTTTGCTTATACCTTGTCAGCACGATGCTTTACTGTACTTGGCATGCCAGTTTTAAGTTGTGAAGAAACTTTCTGCAATATATCAAACCAGCTAAAAACAAAAACAATTATTACATGTTACCAATGCTTGCTCATTTTGTAGTAGCCATACTAAATCTATGATTTCATGAGTAAATATATTTGGATACAGCCTTAGTCTCAGCCCTGGTTTTAGCACAACAACTAAAGTGTACCATTTAGACACAGAGATCTGACTGCAGGAAATTAAAAACTAATAAAGCAACTATGTTAAAATTTAATACAATTAAATCTTTAAATATATAATACCACCTAAATTTAATTTCTTGCAGTTTCACACAGATTCTCTTCATCTCTTTCTTTCCACAAAACGTTAGCTCTCCTTCATCCACATATTCTGATTACTGGCCTGATTAATAAAAAGATGAAGGTTATTCTTACCCAGAAGTATCATGTTCTTGTTCGGCTTGCATCATATTCCTCAAACTGGCATCAGCAAGTGCCTGAGTGAAATGTGTATAAGGAGCCATGAAGCAATAATGATAAAGTCCAGGTCTCAAGTTTGAAGAACCTAAGCGCTGGGCTTTGCCTTGAGATCTGCTAGGGTTTGAAGACAAGCAATCATATTGTGAAGCCAGGTTTGTGCCAAACAATGTCTTCAGCAACTAAGGAAAGACAGAAAAGCAATTCTGAAACCAGGCAAATTCATACAAATTAGCAATACTGGTTCATTTTTTCAGAAACGATAGGCAGCTCCACAATCCACAATCTATAGGGAGATTATCTACTGAAAAGTTTCTTCGCTCTCATTGGAAAAGAAGGAAGAATTTAGAATTCATTTTCATTAACCAGCAATGGACTTAAGGTGATACTGATATGGAATACGTTCATCCTCATTAATTAAGAGTTCATTACTGAGATTTAGGGGATATCCTTCCCACAGCAGACCTTTAATAAGCCATGAAAAGGTCAAAATGACATAGACTACTCCAAAACTTCTTAGAGTCTGATGAAGTGGAGTAAGATGCTAACTATCTTTTGTCATTTAATAAGATCTGCCTCATAGTCAACAAATAGTGGTCTGTGTGTCTGTGTGCGCACATGCACCATATTTACATCTTTCAGCTTCAAAACTTCTCAGAACCACCTTTCAAGTTTCACACAACTACCTGTCGTTGTTTTTGTTCTTGCTGTGTGCGTTCAAATCCTTTCCAAATTATGGTGACCCTAAGGCAAACCTATCACAGGGTTTTCTGTGGTTGAGAATGTGTGGCACACCCAAGGTCACCCAGTGGGTTTCCATATCCAGCAGGGAATCAAACCCTGGTCTACTTGGCCGTAGTCCAGTGCTTAAACCACTACACCAAGCTGGCTCTCTACATAAGACAAATTACTCCATATAGAATAAGTGCCCTTTCATGATAGGATGGTGAAAGACAGCATACTCCAGGGGCCAGATGAGTCAGATAAAGAAGAAATATAGTCCAATCAAGTTACTGGGCAAACTGCAGTAAAACATTACCCACATCTATGAAGCAAAATCATATGGGATACAAGGGAAATAGCTAAAGCAACAAAAAACTTAGCTCCCTCTGAAAATACTGTACTGATGCCTCCCATATTAACAGTGTATTTTTCAGTATTTTACATATTTAACTCATCATACTGCCCTTAAGGCAGAATTTAGCATTTTAAAGGCATGTCAGTGTGCATCAGTATAAAAATAATACAAAGAAATCAGAAAACTGAGAAGAAGAAACTTCTAGCGTAAGCTTTTGTGGACTCCACTCTGCTTCATTAGATGTATGGTGTGAAGCATCTGTGGACAAACATTTTTATATATCTATAAGGTATTCAAAGGGAGGTGGGAGCATGAATTCTAATATCAAAAATATATGGGTATGGTGATGGAATAACAACTTCAGTTTCAATGATGATCACAAACTGTAGTTAAAGGTGACAAAGGTGGGAGACATGTTTAGCACAGAAGCCAAGATGAGCAGGAAAAACATATAATGTGTGTGTGTGCGTGTGCGTGTGTGTATGTATGTGGAGAAAGTTCCTAGCATAGAATCATAGAATCACAGAAATGTAGAGTTGGAAGAGACCACACGGGCCATCCAGTCCAACCCCCTGCCATGCAGGAACAACCTCAAAGCACTCCTGACAGATGGCCATCCAGCCTCTGCTTAAAAACCTCCAAAGAAGGAGACTCCACCACACTCCGAGGCAGCATATTCCACTGCCGGACAGCCCTTACTGTCAGGAAGTTCTTCCTGAGGTTCAGGTGGAATCTCCTTTCCTGCAGCTTGAATTCATTGCTCCTTGTCCTGGTCTCTGGAGCAGCATAAAACAAGCCCTCTCCTTCCTCTACATGGCATCCCTTCAAATATTTAAACATGGCTATCATGTCCCCTCTTAACCTTCTCTTCTGCAGACTAAACATACCCAGCTCTCTCAGTCTATCCTCATAGGGCATGGCTTCCAGGCCCCTCACCATTTTGGTCACCCTCCTCTGGACCTGCTCCAGCTTGACCACATCCTTCTTGAATTGGGGTGCCCAGAACTGGACACAGTATTCAAGATGAGGTCTAACCAAAGCAGAGTAGAGTGGTACCAGTACCTCCCTCGATCTAGACACCATACTCCTATTGATGCAGCCGAGAATTGCATTGGCTTTCTTGGCTGCCACATCACACTGCTGACTCATGTTCAGCTTGTGGTTTATTAAGACTCCTAGGTCCCTTTCACACATACTGCTATCCAGCCACATGTCCCCTATCCTATATTTCTGTATTCCATTTTTTCTACCTAATTGTAGGACCTTACACTTCTCTCTGTTGAATTTCATTTTGTTAGCTTTGGTCCAGCTCTCCAATCTGTCCAGGTCATTTTGAATTTTGATCCTGTCCTCTGGCGTATTAGCAACCCCTCCCAATTTGGAGTCATCAGCAAATTTGATGAGCATGCCCTCTATTCCTTCATCCAAGTTATTGATAAAAATATTGAACAGCACTGGCCCCAGGACAGAACCCTGTGGCACCCCGCTAGTCACTTCTCTCCAAGAAGAAAAGCAGCCATTGGTGAGCACCCTTTGGGTTCAGTCAGTCAACCAATTACAAATCCACCTAACAGTAGCCCTGTCCAGCTCACATTTTACTAGCTTCTTTGCAAGAATGTCATGGGGAACTTTGTCGAAGGCCTTACTGAAATTGAGATATGCTACATCCACAGCATTCCATTCGTCTATCAAGCCAGTAACTCTATCATAAAAAGAGATAAGATTAGTCTGGCATGACTTATTTTTGAGAAATCCATGTTGACTTCTCGTGATTACCGCGTTGCTTTCTAAGTGATTAGAAACTGACTGCTTAATGGTCTGCTCTAGAATCTTTCCGGGTACTGACGTCAGGCTGACTGGGCAATAATTATTTGGGTCCTCTTAGTACATTGATATGGATGCAGGACCAATAAAGTGTTACAATAAAGCAGGCATGATAACCCTATTTAATAGCTAGGAAGTCAATTTGTTTTAAAATGTGCAGTGGGCCAACATAGGAATGCCTCTGTTCAAACCACTACCAAAGGAACTGGAGTTTGTGGACATATCCTAATTAATTCATGTCTCTTTAATTTTTTTTTAAATTATATAATTTTATTAACAATAAAACAAACAACATTTACATTCATATTGGCTCATACAAAATCAAATATATATATGACAAAAGATATACATACACACATACATTTGTCCAACCATCCTGACTTCCCCCTGGATGAGAAGTAATAAAATTTCCAAACTGCATTTTGAGTGTCTGTCAATCGAATATTACATCGCATGTCCCCGCGTATTACCTCAACAATGTTAGAAGTCAATATTAACCATCTTGATACCTGATCATTGATTTCTGAAATATGCTATTACTCTCTCCCAGTCTTTGACAAATTTTTCTGTATTAGCTCCTTTCAATATATGTGTAAATCCAACCATTCGTAACATATCAAAAAGTTTCATTCCCCAATCAATTAATGAGGGGAGGGTCTTTTGTTTCCAATTTTGAGCTATTAACATTCTAGCTGCAGCCAACATATAAAATGTCAATTTCCCCGCTTTTTTCTCTAGATCCTCATTCATCATTGATAACAAATAGAGTTCAGGGGACATTTCAAAATGAAACCCTAAATTTTTTTCTATTTGAGTGTGGATTATGTTCCAAAAATTTTTAACCTTTGGTGGTAGAATGTGCCTATATCAGTATCACATTTCCAACATTTATTTGAAAAATTTGACAATCGTTCAGGTGTGAGATACCATCTATAGATCATCTTATATAGATTTTCTCTAATGTCCTGGCATGCTGTGTAGTGTACCCTTTTGTTCCAAGTTTTTTCCCATTGGTCTAGAGGGATAGAGTGAGAGAGGTTTTGCACCCATTTTACCATTGCGGTTTTAATTTGTTCCTCCTCAGTGTCCCATTTAAATAGAGTTTTGTAAATACGCAAGATAGATTTGGTTTTTTCTGTAGACAAGATTGTTGTAAGATCTTCTTTTACTTGGTAACAATTCAAATTTAAATCAATCTTTAACTTTTCTCTAAGTTGACTTTAGAGAAGCCAATGACAATTAATTCCATTTTCATTTAGCTCTTGTTGTGACCTAATTCTTATTTGATCATTTTGAAGTTCAACCAGATCTTCATGTTTGATCCATCTATTAAACAAAACATTTTCCTTTTTATAGTACGCTTCATGGGGGAAAAGAAACCCACCGAGGAGTTTTCTTTCTTTTTTTAAAAACTTATTTTTATTAAAAATTTTCATCCTTAGAGGCATAAGCTCATAAGACTTGTTAATGTTTACAACATAAATTATACCATAACATACCATAATATACAACATATAATATACTCTTTTGACATGTTCATACGACCTTTTCATAAAACATGTTATTATTTACAATATATAATATACTATAATATACCACAATATACAACATATAATATAATATAATTAATACCTATTAATAATATAATTATATAATATAATAAAATGCGATAAAGAATAATATAACATATAATATACTCTTTTGTATGATGTAAATTAACACAGCTCATAGCTGTATTGTCTAAAATCTACCTATTGCTAAACTTCCATCTTTACTTATCTTTACAGCCTTATTCCTTTCCTTTACATAGGTTTGACCAGTCAGTATCTATAAATTTTTTCAATGTTTCCATTTCTCTATTTTTCTTATTATTCTTTTTTCTTCTCGTTATTCTAGTTAAAGGGTCACAATTTATCAATTCTATAATTTTATTTAACCATTCTTCCAAATCCGGTAATTTATCTCTCCTCCAATGTTTAGCAAATATAATTCTCGCTGCTGTTACCATATATAATATTATATCTTTGTATTTGTTGTAATCTGTATCTATTTGATGATTCATGTTTAATAGAAATATCTCTGGTGAGAATGGAATGGGTATTTGTAAGATCTTCATCATATTTTTATGAATATTATTCCAATATTTCTTTGTTTCTGGACACATCCACCACATGTGATAAAATGTTCCAGTTTCTTTTTTATACTTCCAACAATGTTTTGATTTTGTTTTATACATTTTGCTTAGTTTATTTGGATCTAAATACCACCTGTAGAAGATTTTTAAATAGTTTTCCTTTAGACTCTGTGCCAAAGTAAATTTGAGTATCTCTCCAACTTTTCTCCCAGTTTTCCAGCATTATCTCATGACCTATGTCACGTGCCCACACAACCATTGTATCTTTCACTATTTCTATTTCTAATTCTCTATCTAAGATGTATTTATAAAAATGACATGTATGATGTTCTTTTTTCTCAAATATTATTTTTTCAAATTCATTTGTTTTTCTCAAAACCTTCTATTTTTAAGTCCATTTTAAATCTTATTTTCATTTGCGTATATAAAAACCACTCGCAATTCCAACCATTATTTGCTAATTCTTCTCTTGTTTTTATTCTTAGGTCTTCCTTTTCATCCCTTATTATTATATCTTTATATGTAATCCAATTTTCTCTTGTATCTTTCCATTTCCTGAATAATGCTTCCTGCAGAGAAACCCATAATGGAATTCTGGAATATATATATTTTTTCCATTTCTTCCAGATTTCTAACAATGATCTCCACATGTAATGATTGGAGAAATTTCTGTCAATATTTGCTTTATTATACCAAAGGTATGCATGCCACCCAAACCTGAGATCTGCTCCTTCTATATTTAATATTCTTTCATTTTCTAATGTTATCCAATCTCTTAACCAAATCATTCCGCTCGCATGGTAGTATAATTTTAAGTCAGGTACTCTGCAACCTCCTCTTTCTTTCTTTTTTTCTATTAAGAATTTCCATTTAATTCTTGGTTTTTTTTCTTTCCCAAGTATATTTTGAAAGATCTTTCTTCCATTCTTTAAGACATCTTTCATTAATCATTATTGGTATGTTCTGAAATAAATATATGATCTTTGGTAGGACCATCATTTTTATTGCAGGCATTCTGCCTAGTAAAGACAGGTTCAATTTTGACCATTTCTGTAAATCTTGTTTGATTTCCTTCCATTTTGATCCATAGTTATTTCAAATAGTTCACTGATATTTTTAGTCAATATTATCCCCAAATATTTAAATTTTTTTTCTCTTCTTTAAAGCCTGTCATCTGAGTCAATTCGTCAGTTTCTTCCTTCTTCATATTCTTTGTTAGAATCTTTGTTTTCTCTTTATTAATTTTAAAACCAGCCAATTCACCAAATTCACTACAAATTTTCATCAGTTTCTTAATACTTTGATTTGGATCTTCCAAAAAGATCACTAGATCATCATCATCATAAGCTTTTAGTTTGTATTCTTGTCCTCTTATATTCACTCCCTTAATTTCCCTTTCCGATCTTATTGCTCTTAACAAAATTTCTAAAGCCATTATAAAAAGCAAGGGTGACAGTGGACAACCTTGCCGAGTGCCCTTTTTTATTTCTAAAAGTAGTGTCTTCTCCCCATTTATTATAATTTGTGCATTACAGTTTTGGTATATTTGTCTTATCCAATTAGTGAATTTGTTTCCACAATACATGTTCTCCATTAATGTTATCATAAACTCCTGATCTAGATTATCGAAAGCTTTCTCAGCATCCACAAATATCATAGTACATTTTCTCTCTTTGTGTTTCTCATGATACTCATTCATATTTATTACTGTTCTTATGTTATCTCTGATATATCTTCTTGGCAAAAATCCATTTTGGTCTTCATGAATTATTTTCTGCAATATTTTCTTCATCCTTTCCACAACTCTATGTGTAAATATTTTATAGTCAATGTTTAATAATGCAATTGGTCTTATAATTGCTTGGTTCTCCTGGATCTTTTCCCTCCTTTAAGATCAATGTAATATTCGATTCACTCCATGACTCTGGTTTTCCCTTATTTTCTATTTCATTAAATATTTTTAGCATTAGCATACTTAATTCTTCTTGTAATTCCTTATAATAAAATGCCGAGAATCCATCTGGGCCTGGAGATTTTACTATCTTAAGTTTCTTAATTCCTTCAGTTATTTCCATCATAGATATATTTGCATTTAAACTGTTTTTTTGTTCTTCTGTCAGTATAGGGATATCTTGTCTTTGTAAATATTCTTCTATCTTCGTCTTTAGATTTGTATTCATTCTTATATTATATAGTTCTTTGTAATATTTTCTGGAGGAGCTCTTTATAATCTCTTGACTTCAGATCTCCTTATTTCCCTTCTTAACATGCAATATTAAATTTCGTTCTCTCTTCTTCCTCAGCCTATATGCGAGCCACCTTCCAGGTTTGTCTGCATTTTCAAAATGTCTCTGTCTCATTATTCTTAATTTCTTTTCAATTTCTTGTAAATTTTCCGCTTTTATTTCTTCTTGCAATATTTTTATCTCCTTTTTTATTTGCTGGATTTTTTCTTAATTCCTCCTCTTTATTTTTTATTTCAGATGTTAGCTTTTCCAGTTTTTCTAATCTTTGTTTTCTTATTTTTGAATTCCATTTAATGAAGAGACCTCTCATTACCGCTTTTCCTGCATCCCAAATTACTTTCAATGTCATTCCTTCTGTTGTGTTAATTTTAAAGTAATTTCTCAATTCTTCTCTGGCTTTTTTCAAATATTCTTCTTTTCGCAATACCATATCATTTATTCGCCACTTGGTATAAGTATTATTTTTTCTTATTTCTAATTTAATCTGAATTGGATTATGATCAGATAAAATCCTGGGAAGTATTTCCATATTTATAATTTTTGAGTGTAGCAGTTTAGAAATTAAGAATAAAACAATTCTTGACATTGCTTGATGAGAATCTGAGTAATAAGTATAACTGCTTTCTTTTTCATGTTTATATCTCCAAACATCTAATAATGACAGATCTTCCATAATTCCAAAAAACTCTATGGTAATTTTCCGGCTTTCTTTTTCTTGTTCTTATTTATTGATCTATCTTTCTCAGGATCTATAACCCCATTCAAATCTCCCATTATTAAGATATTCTCTTGCTTAGTTTCAGTGATGTAATTATGTAGTATTGTTCTTAATTTCTCGTAAAATTTACTCTTATTTTCTAATGGGGCATTGATTCCAACCAGTAATAATATTAATTCTGGAAATTTTACTCTTACTCCAACGTAATGTCCATTTTCATCTTTAAATATTTCTTCTGAAATATATTTCGGGTTTACATAAATTGCCACACCTCTTTTCTTCTTTTGAAAAGCCAAGATATAACAGTTTCCTAACTTTGGGTTATTTTAAGTATTTTATATCTTTTTCTCTTATTCTCTTATTCTCTTATTCGTTTCTTGAACATAAATAACATCCGAATTTGTTTTTTCTAAATAATGGAAGACCTGTCTACATTTATAATTAGAGTTTAAGCCTTTCACATTCCATGAAATACATTTAATTTTCATTTTATTCATCTCTTTATAATCTTTTTAATCCTCTTCTTCTGTAATTAAATTATCTTCTATATCCAAAATCTTTTGTTTCTGTTTTGCGTCTTCTCTCTGTCCTGTTATCACTGTTTTTTCTCTTGATTTATCTTGTTTTGCTATTTTTTCTATATCTTCTCTTGGTTTTTGCCTTTTATTCTCTAATAACTCTTTTTTTCCCCCTAAAGTTTCTCTTGCTTGTTCTGGTGTTATGCATTTATATCTTCTAGTATTATAAGTGCAGGAGACCCCCTTCAAATCTTTCCCATTTATATCTTATATTATTTCTTTGTAACCATAGTTTTAGATTCTTGTATTTCTGTCTTCTTTTTAAAATCTGGAATGGAATATCTTTAAAAGACTTTTATTTCTTTTCCTTTCATGATTAGTTTCTCCTCATAATTTTTCTGTAGTAATATCTCTTTTAATCTTGTCCGTGTAAAGCATACAATGGTGTCTCTAGGCCGGTTTTTTTCTTTATCAATCTCGAAATATCTGATCCACTATCCATTTTTTCTTCTGTTATTCCTAGATAAATCGGCAATTCAGGTATTAATATTTCATATAGGTTCTCTCCAGATCTTTCCTCTTTCCCTTTTAATTTGAGACATCTGTCTCTATACCTCATTTCATGTGCCTCTATATCTGTTTCAATAGTTTTTTGATTTTCTTTTATTTCTGTCCTCTCTATCTCTGCTTTCTTTCTTCTTTCTTCTATATCTTCTATTTCTGTTTGTATAATCTTTATTTCTTTATTCGTCTTATAAAATTTCTTGTTAAATATTTCTAATTCCTTTCTGATGTCTTTTATTTCTGTTCTTATATCTTTAAGTTCTTGTCTTGTCTCTTATTTGAAGTCTTTTAATTCCTCTAATATTTTTAATCCAATGTCAACTGTCTGTAGTGATTGTTCTAATGATGACCTTCCTTCTACATCCATTTGAGATCTATTTGAGATTTTCTTCTTCGTGGTCATCTTCGTTTTGTTTCTTAAATTTGCTTATTTTCACTTACTGCAATTATTGTAATGTCTTGAACTTTCTAAAATTATGTATTCTGGACTATTAGACTACCTCTTTACTTATATTAAGAAATAATTCTATTTGTTTCAACAATTACTAATTAAATATTTCTAAGCAATTTTGAGAATAATCTTATATAATCTTATCTAAGTTCTCTTATTTACTCTTATTTATGTCTTATGTCTTAAATTTTTATCAATAAATACTTGTATCAATTAATTCAACAAATTATTCTCACATATATCAAAATATATATTATACTATCAATCCACTTCTTTTCAATTAATTATCTATAATACTTCTATATATATATATATATATATCTCCCTGTAGTAATAAATATATTTCATTCACTCAATAGTGTAATAGATCAAGTTCATATATTATCAGCTTATATTCTAATATTAATATTAATTTATATTTCTCCACCTCTCTTTCAGATTCAGTTTACCTTAGTATAATACAATCTTCACCTAAGTATTTTTACAACTATTAAATTTATATCTTACTACTTCCAACTTATTGTACTTATTACTATATTTACTTATACATTCATATATAACAATTTTTATAGTTCATATATATATTTATAATTAACAATACATACAAATTAATTACTTATAAATAATACATTTCAATTATATATTTCAATTATCTATTCAAGTATTATATTCAATTATAATTATAAATATTAATATATTTCATATGTAACATTAAATTAATAAAAGAAAAAGTTAATACAATTAATTCAGTACATTTAATTTTAACATCCAGTATTTTTGTTCTTTATATAAAGTCTGCTTCTTTCTTTCTTTTTATTTTTCTTTCTTCTTCTATCTTCCCAATAAAATATCTTTTTGTGTTTACTTATATTCCTCTGTCATCTCTCTATATTCGTTCATCCGATTTTATCCAGTATTATATACAGTATTTAATTATATCTTCCAAAAGTATGTACTCTCAGTCTCAGTCTCAGTCTCTCAGTCTCCACCCAATACTCACAGTCACTTTAACTATCAACTTGTATTTGTAAGTCTTGTTCTATTTTGTATTTTTATTATTTCCTTTGACGTTGTGGATTTATTTTCCTACTATGCTTCTATTCGTCTTCCTTCTCCTTGGACTCATCCGCAGTCACTATCAATTTGAATCTAACTTTTAACTAGTATTTTTAAGTCTAGTTTTACCATATACTTTTATTATTTATTTTGATGTTAAAGGGTTAAATTTCCTACTGTGCTCCTATTTGTCTTGGCTGTTTTTCCCCCGTCACTTTGGTATCCTCCACAGTTACAATCCGCCATTTTCTTTTCTTCAGTCCTGTCTCCCACTTCAGGTAAATTAATATTTAATGTTCTTTTCTTTTCTTTCTCCTCTATTTCCCTGTATTCGTACTTATCTTTAATCTTCAACCTTAACTTTTTGCTCCTTTGTCTCAGTGGGCATAAAAAGGCATAAATTCCAGGTCCTTTTTAACCCTTACAGTAGGCTTCACCAGCGCAGACGTGGCAGCTCTTCGACTTCAATTGTTGTCTTCTCCGAATCTACTATTGTTGATTCTTGAAGATCAACTGCCTTTATTAGGTCCCTTTCGAGCCCCCTCTGAACCCCCTTTATCAGGAAGGTTATGGGACCGGTTCCAAGATTTCTAACTGAACCAGCTAATCTCCGTTGGATAATAATTTAATAACCCACAATGTTATCAAGCTTCCTCACAATCCACCATCTTGGATTCTCTCCCACCGAGTTTTCAAACAGCTTCTTAAAAAGTACTTTCTCCACGCATTCAATAAAGCTTTTCTTACATAATGACTGTTAAATTCTTTGTTAAGCTTTGCTTTATTAAACCACAGATAACAGTGCCACCCTGACTACAGGTCGACTCCTTCCAAATTTAATAATGTTGTCTTGTCAAGATTAATCCAAATTCTTACCCAATTCAAGCAGCATGCATGATAATACAATATTAGATCGGGGAGACCCAGACCACGCCTTTCTTTCGAATCTTGGAGTTTTTAATTTTACTCTTGGCTTTTTTTCCCTTTAAATAAATTTAGAAATCTCTCTTGCCCAGGCATAAATTATTTTATCATTATAGATAATGGGAATTGTTTGATACAAGAAAAGGAGTTTAGGTAAGGCAGACATTTTGAGCACAGCGATTCTTCCCAAAAAAGAAGGCTTTAGATTATACCAATTCTTAAGTTCTCTTTGAATGCATTTCCACACTGTTTCATAATTATTTTTAAATAAATCTGAACTTTTTTTTGTTAGTTCAATACCAAAGTATCTAACTTTTTTGTAATCTTATATCTGGATGTTTGTAAAATTTGTTTATCTTCCTCTGCGGGGATATTTTTTGTCAAGATATTTGTTTTGTCTTCATTCACTTTCAGTCCTGAATATTTTACAAAGTCTTGAAAAGTCACTTTTAGTTCTTTTAAGCTGCTCTCTTGATCTTCTAGTGTTACCACGAAGTCATCTGCAAATGCTCTAACTTTGTATTCAGGATCTTTTAGTTTAATTCCTATTATTTTAGGATGATCTCTGATACTTTCAATCAGCACTTCGATAACTAATAGAAACAGAAAAGGAGATAATGGGCAGCATGTCTCTTTAATTTTGATTAAGCACTGGTGCTTGGAGGTCTGAGACAAAATGTCCAGGAAGGTTGTGATGTTCCGGCAGCTGGTTTTGAGGCATTCCCAAATTTAATGTCCAATTTGTGCCTTTTTATCCTCTGGCAAAACGACTGTCCCTCTGTCCAATGTACAGCGTCAAGGGGCATCGCTGATAAATAATTGCACATATCACATTAAAGGATAAAGAAGTGAAAGCACAACTAATGGTGATGTTATCAGGCTCTGTGATGTTGCTGTCCAAGATGTTCAGGAAGAGCTGGCATCTGGATTTGCAGCAGTATCTTGTTTCTGTCTCCTCATCCATGTTTTTTATCCTATTATAGATAACTAGCTGTTTGAGAGTGGGGTCTGTCTGCAAATGAGTTAAGGTCTGCTCCCTACAGCACTGCAAGTTTCACATTATCCTCCAGAACTGGTGGTGCATCTGAGTGGTCTCAGATAGGTAGTCACTGATGGCATTCCTATTTCCTGTTTTCACTCTGTCCTCTACTAGCTTAGTCCTGGGTATAAGTATTGAGTTACTGTTTTCTCATCTCATTCAGTGTGTAGCAGCTTGAGAAATTCCTGTTGTAATTCACTAACTTCTATTATAGCATCTACAGCACAGCTTTACAAACGGTGTGTCACAACACATTAGTGTGTTGCCTCCCTGGGCTGAGAAAGACACCTCTACCCAAGCCTGGCCCACTGCCACTGCTCTCGCCAGAGTCCTTCCTTGCCAAGGGCAATGACAGTGGGCCAGGATCGAGTGTGGGGGGGCTGCCTCTCCTGCCACTACAACCCTTGTTGGTGTCTTTCCTCACTAAAACATGGAAGCTTAAAATGCTTGATGATGAAATAGAAGTGTCTTCATCTAAAATTCAATCAAATATTGAAAAGCTATGTTCATCTTATCAACCTCTCACATCCCATCAAAATGGTAAATAATTATTGGTTTTATTCAATTTATTAAATTCTTCCACATATTTACAAAGTTTTACTCATAAATGACAATCTTGGAAATGTATGTTATTATTAATAAATCATATATTTTTAATAATATATGAAAAGTTTTCATGAGATATTTTGTGTCCCCATAAATTTCATTATTACAATTTATCTATATGTCTGTATCTCTTACAAAGGGTTAGTTTAACTTCCAGTTTCCTAGTAAAGTTGAATTACTGTGTTGTGAAATGGTGCATGTCTAAAAAGTGTGTCACCAACATGAAAAGTTTGGAAAGATCTGATCTATAGTATCTAGCATCTGTTATATGGTCCAAGCAGATGCAAATGTATCAGAGGGACTGGCTATAAAAGATGGATTGGGTAGTGCATTTAGGATGGAAGCTGGAAGTATGCAAATATATGTAGCAGTCAGCGGGTCTGAAATGTAGTGTGGTATTTATATGTGTGCTATACAGCTGAATAGCAGTCCCACAAAGTGAATGTCTGTGGATTGTTCCAGACTTAAGGTTAATATTGGGGTGAAATTCACTGAAATTCTGACTTGAGACCTTGAGTTATTCCCCTTTATGACTCCAAATGTTATCAATGTACCTTGGAATTTTTACCTAGTGTACAAAAAGAACAGGAGGTATCTATGAGTTTATAACTATTGCTCTTGAGAATGAAAGTCACAAGTGATACTAACTTTCGTAAACAGGAAAAGCTCTCTATATAAACTGCTTGATGGAAAAAAGATGAAAGAATAGCTCTTAGATCTATATGAAGAAGGTCTGCCAACTGCACAAGAGACTCATGTGACTGGCCCCTCACATATGATCAAACTTTTAGAAGTTACTGGATCACTACTGAATGAACCTGCAGACGTAGTCCCCTAATGAGTAAAGAACACTTTGAACAAAAATTGGCTTTACTGGAAGGAAAAATAAATAAGGGTAAGGACAAAAAAAACCCAGCAACATGCTCTTGTTACCTGCTGTACACACACAGTTGCCATCATTGGTTCTCTGCAGAAGCAAGATTTCAGATAACCCAAAATTTCTTCTACATACTAAAAACAGAAAAACAAGTGCCATGTAATCACAAATAGCAATTTAACCATACTTTTGTTATACTATTATATAAATCTACAACAATCGTAAGATATCAGGTATCACAATGGCATTATGGGCATCACTTGCAGAGAAGGACAGGTTGCTTACCTGTAATTAGAGTTCTTCAAGTAGTCATCTGTGAACTCACACAAACGGGTTATCTGCACCTGTGCAGTGCTGCCTTTGGAAACTTCCAGAGCTCTAGGCCTAGCTTTTTGGCAGGAACCCTGCCCCTTCCCCTGACGATACATAAGACCACCCAAAAGCCACATCTTCAGTTTTGTGACCATTGTAGCAGCTGTAGAACGTGAAGGGTAGCAGGACACAAAGCAGTGAGGTAGAACAGGGTTGTGTGAGTTTACAGATGACCACTCAAAGAACTCCAGTTACAGGTAAGCAACCTATTATTATTCTTCGTGGTCTCTGTGACTCACATAAATGGGAGACTAGCAAGCCGGAGGAGGAGGAGGAGTATCATGCCCAAGCATACCAGGAACATACTTTAAGATAACCCAGCAAAATTAAAACAAACTAGTATGTAATGAAAGCTAGGCCAAGATAACCAACAAGAACACTTTTTTGAAAGAACATTCAGGAAATGCTCAGAAAGTCAACAAGTGCAAACCAAGATGTATGCAGTCACTGTACCACAGAAAAAAGAACAGCCCTTCCAAAACTAGCATCAACAGATGCCCTTCGGTCAACTCTGTAATGTGATATAAATGTAGTTGGCTGGGACCAAGTGACAGTTCTACAGACATCATGAAGGGGTACGCCCTTGAGAAAAGCAGCTGAGGCTGAGAGTGCCCTAGTAGTATGACTTCTGAGCTGGGGAGGAGGCTCTTTCCCAGCAAGTTATAACAGAGTTTCACTGTGGAAGCTACCCACTTGGAAAGTCTTTGAGAAGAAACTGGAAGTCTTTTTTTTATTGGAAGAGTAGCACAAGAAAAGTCTTTGGGACCAGTGATACTCTGCAGTGCGCTGCACATAAAAGGCCAGCACCCTTCTGACATCTAGGGAATGTAATGTCCGCTCTGTGGCTGGATTAGGGAAAAAGGCAGGAAGCATAATGCCCTCAGTTAGATGAAAGGCTGACACCAACTCGGTGATATCAGGTCAACAACCTTTCACGACGGAATCTAAGGTAAGGTTTATCCACTCTCAAGGCACAGAGTTCAATAGCCCTCCTGGCCGATGTTATAGCAACTAGGAAAGCCATCAGTAGTCTCAAGTCACTAGTGGCTAGCAGCTAAAATGGCTTTTTTTGGAGCTGGGAAAACACTTTAGGTAGATTCCAGCCTGGAATTGGATTCATCACAAGGGGATGAAGATGCTTATAGCCCTCCAGGTAAGCCTGGACCAATGGGTCCGAGAAACAGAAAGGTCATCCTCTCATATGTAGATGCAAGGAAACCACCACCGAGTAACATCGTATCAATGACAAAGAGAGTCCATGCTCCAACAACACTGAGAGGAACTCCAAAAGGTGTACGGTATCAAAGTTCTCAATGTTGAGGCCTTGATGTCGAAGGAAATCAAGGAACTTCAAGTACTTGTACCCACACAATCTCTTTGTCGATGGTTTATGGGCCACCTCAACTACCTGACGGACAGAGGGAGGCAGGGCATCTAGTCAAGCAGATTCCAGATGGTCAGCTTGAGACTGTCAACATAGGGGTGGCGAATTCTGCCATTGTCCATAGTCACCAGATTCAGTTTGATGGCAGCCTCTGATACTGACCTTTGGACAAGAGCAGGAGGGGGCCGAACCAAGGTTGATGAGGCCACCACAATGTTACCAGCAAGGCTGATGCTTCATCCCATTAGATCCTTTTGATGCACTTTGTTATGAAAGGAAACGGAGGGAAGAAGTAAACTGTTAGTCCCTTCCAGCTGAATATGAAAGCATCTCCAGAGAGGATTTGTTGCTCCTGCCTTGTGAACAAAACAGTTGGCACTGCTTGTTGGAACTGGTCGCGAAGAGGTCGATCACTGGTCTCGGCCTCTTGTTGAAAATATGGTGCAGGAGGGTTCTGTTGAGCAAGTCCAGAGAGTGCATCTCAAGGAGTCCGCAATGCCATTTTCCAAGCTGGGAAGGTGGAGGACTGTCAGAAGGATCCTCCTGTCGAGGCACCAGTCCAAGAACTGCAGCACCAGGCAGAGGAAGGTTTTGGATCTTGTTCCCCCTGCTTGTTCACATAGTAGACAACTGACATGTTGTTGGTGAGGATCTGGACTGCATGATCCATCAAGATGTCCCCGAATGCTATAAAAGCCTTTATCACTGCTGTCAGTTGTAAGGCACTGATGTGTAAGTGCCTCATCAGTATTGACCAGGACACCTTGGTGTGAGCACCCCATCCATCAAGCGACACGTCAGTCATGACCAGCCTCGTGGGCTGGGGACAATGAAAGGGCACACCAACAAGATACTTCATGTAGGTCCATCAGACGAATGATTGAAGGATTGCCCTCGGTATCAACAGTCACCAGCAAGAGTTGTTGTGAAGGGGATCAAAGGCGTCCAGGAACCATCTTTATAGAAGACACATCTGGAGCCTTGCATGGGTCATCACCATCGTATTTGAAGCCATAAGTCCAAGTAAAGATCTGGATGGTTTTTGCACTGGCTCAGCGGTTTCATCAGAGAGAGCACACCATGCTGGATATCCTTCTGGCTCAATCTTGAGGAAGGAAGGACTTGTCAAGTCTAGGACTGCTCCTATCAAGTGGATCTGTTGGGAGGGCTATAGTTTGCGGTTAGACCCAGGCTGTGTAGAAGCTGGATCATTAAGTCCAAGTCTGTTATTAACTGAGTTCAAGAAGGAGATAAAATCAGCCAACCATCTATGTAGGGTATACGACGACCCCTTGCTGCCGCTGTTACAACTGGCATGCACTTCATGAATACCCTTGGTGCAGTATTGAGAACAAAGGATATTGAAACTGAAGGGTAGCACCTGGAATCAGTAGGGACGTCTCCCGATCAGGAAGGCAAGGTAACATCTGTGATCCAGATGGATGGCAATGTGAAAATAGGCATCCTTTAGATCTAGAGTGGCGAACCAACCCCCCTGGTGAAGCAAGGGCAGAATGGTGCTGATCATGACCATGCGAAACCCTTGAGGCTTGATGTAACAATTCATCCCTTGTAGGTTGAGGGTGGGGTGAAAAGCTCCATTTTTCTTCAACACTAGGAAATATCGACAGCAGAAGATGTAGCTAAAGGCGGTCCTCAGTATTTGCTCTATTGGCCCCTCGTCTAGGAGAGTTTGAATCTTGGTCTGTACCTTAGGTGATGGCCAAATAATTCATACCTGACCCACAGATGGAGGTCGATGAAACTCGATGGAGTAGCCCTTGGTCATGATGTTGAGCACCCAAGAATCAGTTGTGATGGATGCTCACGAATCTAGGTGGTTTTTGAATATGTCGCCAAAGTGCAGGGTCAGGGTTGGAGAGTGGGATCGAGTGCCAGGTGACATCTTGATGTTGATGGGAGCGATGTGAAAAGCAGAATCTGATAACGCTGTAGCAGTGTCTTTGGTAGTGATGGAATCATCCCGCCCAGAGTCAAACATGTTTCTTGCGAGTGCCAGGCTTCTTCCTGTAAAGAGGCTTTGTTGAGCATGAGGGAAGGCAGCTATGGCATTCTGGAGTGGAATGTTGGGAGGACCTCTGTGGGACATAAGGACTGTACTGATGTCATGGAAATGTACGATACAGATGATATCTGTATTTGCTCAAGGAGGATTGAGGCTGGATACCATATTTCTTGACCAAGGCCCTCATTTTATGTGTGTGTTCTAGCTTTTCATCAGTGGAGGCATTGAATAGACCCACCAAGTTGAAAGGAAGGTCCTCGACCACTGACTGGGAGGCTTGGGAAAGGCCAGAGGATCATAGCCAGGAGTGTTGGCACAAAGACCACTGAAGCAAAAGCTTTGGCTGCACAGTCAGCTACATACTGGGCTGTTGTGAACTGCTGGGTCATTAGTCTATTGGCCTCAGCCAGGAACACAGTAGCCACCCTGTTTTTTAACTCTGGAAGGCAGTCAGTAAAGACTTTAATCTTTTCCCACAGAAACTGGTCGTACTTTCCCATTCAGGCCATGTAGTTTCCCATCATAAACAGAAGAGTTACATTAGAATAGTTCTTCCTCCTGACAGCATCCAGCTTTTTTCCCTCTTTATCAGGCAGTGCAGCATGGAAAGACTGAGAGGTTTTGGACTGTGCTGCATTGACAATGATAGAGTTAGGTTTCAGGTGGTTTTGCAACTAATCTTCACTCGAGTCACTCACCCAATAAAGAGAGCCCAATTTCTTTGTTGAGGACAGAGTTAACCATGCCTTCCTAAACAGGCGTAGAAGGTATGGTAAGAGAGGAACAGCAGAGACCTTTGGGGCCTGTTCTTGAGGGACATAGTAAACTGGGACATCGATGGACTCCTTCCAGGCCTTTAAGGTTCTTTGCCATCCACAAGATAAAGCTGGTGAAGGCTGGAACATCATCCGTTGGAGAGATAGGTTCACCTTTCAACACAGAGGTCTCGGGAGGCTTATTAGGTATGTTGACAGAGAAGTCTGCAGAACCTGATGATAGTCACTGCACAGATGCCGATCTTTGATCTGGGAGGTTGATCTGGTGTTTCCTCTCTGTGGGGGGATTGGTGATGTTGAGATCGACTGGCCTCTACAGCCATCAGGCCCAAAGCCTTGGCCCTGGACTTGCTGTTCCCCTCAATCCAAACACTGGTTTTTAGAAGGCGTACAGGAGCGAGAGTTGTCGGGCATGACTGAGTGCTTAAGCTTTCGCAAAGAATCTTCTTCGGGAATGTGCCAACTCCTTTGTCTATGACGAGGTAAGTAGACTTCTTCAGAGGAATACTCATATGAGGACTCTGAAGGAGAGTAGTGATAGTACATACGTTGCTTACAGGGTTGAGAAAATTCTCAATAAGAATGCTGATGTCAACGATGTCAACAAGAGTGGAAGAGGAAGGTGATCAGGAACAAGACCTGTCATGCTGAGCAGTATGATGTAGATGTCAAAATCTAGTGGATGAGATGGATCTCAAATGGTTCCTCTGCCTTGGTCGAGGCCTGAGAGGAGAGGCTCAGCAGGAGTTGGCATCCGCTTAAGTCTGTCTCTCGGAGGAGATGAAGAAGGATGACTTTCCTGGGATGCACCTGGGAGGCCATGGAGGGAGATTTTGAGGCAGCAGATTGGAGCAGAGGTGAAGCTCCCATCGGTAGCTGTTCCTGGTGCGGGAGGTCCAAGAGGCAACAGGGGCATCAGAAATGGTCACTATGGAGAGCGGGGGTGTCAGTAGAGGCCATTCAGTCGGAGTCATCTTAGCTCTTTTTTGCTTGGCAAGCTCCAACTCGTATGATCTCCTGGCGTATTAGGAACTGTAGTTGGCGAGCCTCCAACAGCGTGGAGTAGCAGCTTCTTTGACAGCCCTGGAGGATGGTCTTTAGGCTTCGGAAGTTGACTGCACCCAGGTCCCCTGGAGTTCAAGCACTCAGCAGATTTTAGGGCCGGCTCCATCAAATAATGTCGGAGAGTCTTCATCAACGAAGTGCTAGCTGACCAGTGGGCAGTCGACAAAGTCAATGGCACGCTGGGTTTGGGCTCAAGGGCCTTCTCCCAAAGAAGGGACTAAAGTATGAGCTGCCTATTCTTTCTGGTCTGTGGCATAAAGGCTAGACAGTGAGTGCAGGCTGAGACATTATAAGTCTCACCAAGGCACAGTAAGCAGAAGAAGTGGCTGTCAGAGTCGGGGATCTTAGCGCCACATGCTCAAAACTTCTTAAAGAAGTCTACTTACCTCAATGCCATAAATCAAGTTCGGAGAAACAAGGTCGAATCGAGGCTGAGGTCAAGAAGACAGAGAAAGAAACAGCAATGGTAGAAGGCTCCTATGGCATGTAGTACATGGCGGGGGGAAAGGAACTGAAGATGTGACCTTCAGGCAGCCTTATATAGCCTCAGGGGAAGTGGCGGGGTTCCCACCAAAAAGCTAGGCCTAGAGCTCTAGAACAGTGGTTCTCAACGTGGGGGTCAGGACCCCTTTGGGGGTCAAACCATTTCACAGGGGTCGCCGGTCCTCAATCCTGCCCCCCCCCTTTTAAAAGAAGGTGGCCTCACAGCCAATGGGAGCAGTGCTTCTGAGACCCCTGCACTGGGAGGAGGGGAGAGGAGGCATGCTGGGCATTTCCTCGTCTTTCCCTGCCCGGTGGGAAAGCACTGGAGGAGCCTGAGGTGGAACTGGAGGTGCAGAGAGCGGGAGGAGAGAGCTGGAGCCGGAGCGTTAAGGCAGAGGTGAGGAGAGGAGACCCCGCGCTGGCGGGAGGGGAGAGGAGGTGTGCAGCTGGGCGCAGCCAGGTGCTGCTTGGACGCTTGTGCCTGCACCCCCACACACACGGAGGGCTTTCCCTTCAGTGTTCCTTTCCCCTTCATGCCGGCTTGCCGAGTCAGAGTTGCTTGCCAGGGCGAGTGAGCAGTCGGGCGCTGCTTGGACGCTCGTGCCCACACCACACACACACACACACACTCTCACAGAGGGCTTCCCATTCAGGGTTTATGGCGCTGCAGTGGGACGTCTGGGAGGTATGACCCCGTCCCCTCACCCTCTTCGCCTCACGCTCATTCATGCTGGCAAACAGTTGCTTGCCGGGGCAAGTGAGCAGCTGGGCTCCGTTTGCTTCCCAAAGTGGCAGGGCTGCAGCAGCGGCGATCGCCCGGTCGCCCATTCATTCTGGGCATGCCGCTCCGTGGGAGTTGTCGGTGTGGCTGTCGCCTTTGGTCCGGCAGGCAAAGGGGGAAACTTTCCTGCGGCGTATCTGCCATCCGACGGGGGAGATCGGTCCCTCCGAGACCGAGAACTCGGTCGGGAAAGGAGCAGGAGGCATCAGCCAAGGGCTTCGGTTTGTGTAGCAAGAGCCCCCGAGGCTCCTTGATTGGTGGATTTTTTTTTTTGGTTTTTTTGACCCAAAAGTGCTGCTCTGATCCGTCCTGCAGACTTTGGCCATTTCCACATTCCAGTGTTATAGCGCTATGATTCCACTTTCACCATCCTATGGAATCCTGGGGTTTGCAGTTCAAACTGCAAACGCCAGGATTCCATAGGATGGTGAAAGTGGAATAATAGCGCTATAACAGTCTAGTGCAGAAATAGCCAGGGTGACTTTCTCCTCTTGCTTTTGTTGTGCGTGGACCCTTGGCGCTTGCCACATGCACTTGTTGTGTTCTTCGCCCTGACTGTCTTGCATTCCTTGCTTTTTGTATGTTCAGCGTCCACACTCCCTTTAAGGGAGGGAGGGAGGGAGGGAAACAAAACGCGTCTGTTTATGCTGCTGCCATCTTTCCTCTCTCCCTGTCCTTTCCTCCCTGCGCCTCGTGTAAAATGTGGGCTGTTTCGGCATTGCCTTTGGGAGTGACTGGCTTTTTGAACTGTGGAAAACCAACATTCAGAACTAGAACTACTGCCTTAATTCTGGCATTGATGGACGCTTTCTGTTCTTAAAAAAAAAGGGGGAGGGTTACCAGTTTTTAGGCATTAGAAGTCTATCCAGAGCAGTGATTTAGGGCAGTGTTTCCAATCTATTCGATGTTGGAAATAACTAACTAACTAACTAAACAATAAATAAATAAATAATAATGAAAATATTTTATGGTTGAGGGTCACCACAACATGAGGAACTGTGTTAAGGGGTCGCGGCATTAGGAAGATTGAGAACCACTGCTCTAGAAGGTTCCGAAGGCAGCACTGCACATGAGCAGATGACCTATCTGTGTGAGTCACAGAGACCACGAAGAACTTACTAATATACACATTTACAAAATAACTATAATTCTGTATGTATCCCATGACAAATCAAGCCATAACACATGTAAATATTTCTTTTAAATAAGAGTGATTTCTTTTAAATAAGAGTGGACAACTTCAGTAGATCTGAAGAACAATTCCCCCCCTCCCCAGGAAGCACAGTGGGCTGCATCTCCCACCATACTACTGAGTCCATATTGCAAATGGCACAGCCAAGTTTCAGCAACAAACTGATAAAATCTCTTTTAAAGGAAGCATTTGCTGCTTGATGGTGATGGTGATGATTAATTTGTTACCCGCCTCTCCTCAAAGCTCGAGACGAGGTATAACAAAGGTTAAAATACAATTAAAATCAGCATACCAATTAAAAACACATTATAATTAAAGTACACAAAAATATAAAATAATTCAATACAAATGTATTGTAATTAAAATAATAATTAGAGGGCTTTTAGCAGTTTGCCATGAAATGGGGAGGGCCTGGGGAATGTAAAAATGCTCTCAGTCGGCAGTGTGGGCTCTTTGTTGCCAGTTTGCCTTTAAAAATATGTATTTTTAAAAGTTTGAGGACACTGACATAGATTGAAACATATAACTACAGGCATAACTCAGATCAAGCAGTATTTTTTCTCATTTACACACTGATTCATCCAACAAGAATTCCTAATTCTTCTCCTAAGTGTCAACACTGATTTGTCACAAAGCATGCAGGGGGCTACTTCTAGAAAGGTGTGCAAAGTCATGAGCGCAAGCACAGCCCCTTTGGCCACAAGCAATTGAAAGCACAGTTTACAAATATTTAATCTAAACAAAATTAATGTGAAATCAGTGCACATATATAGCTGAATCCCGACCAAAAAAAATTGGCCCAATATGATCTATGGCACATTTTGTGCATATATGGGAACCCCTGACTAATTTATTTCTCAAAACAGCAAGATATGCCACTTGATTTGCCACATTCAAAAGCAGGAAGTTGCTGTCGGAAATGTCGGAAGCTCTCAGGTACTGCTAAAATTAAAGACAGAAGTCCAAATCGTGAAAGCTAGTTTTCATTACCAATGAACACAACCAGGAAATATTTAAACCAAACACATCACCAAATCCAGGAAGACTCTAAAACTAGCAAGACATTTACAAGATGATTTATGTTAATACTTGCTTTTCTAGTTGCTCCATAAAGACATTTAAAGGCATTATAAACAATCATGAACTCACTTTTCCAATGTCCTGAAGAGTTGCAAGCTCCAAAATCTGAGACAGAACATCCAAAGCAGATCGTAGGAATGCACCAAACTTTTCATTGCTGTTTTGGAGATCCAATGTAACCTTAGCACAAAATAAATAAGTAAACAAATATTGAGAGTATAATCCTAATAGAGTAATCAAGCCAATGAAACAGTGCTTCAGGCTATAATCCTATGAGGCATGTGGGTGTGAAGTGTCAAAAGAAAGTATGAGGTGGTACTGTTGGAATGATGGGAGACAGCAGAGGGTGGAGGAGATGGTCAGTGGCAACTGCTGCTTTCAAAATCAGATTGAGTTGGGTGGCTGTTAAATTCTGGATGAGGCATGTGGGTGCAAAGGTGTCAAAGCAAAGTAGAAGGTGGGGCTGTTGGAACAACAGCAGATGGAGAATGGGGGCAAGGAGCTACAAATATGTGAATAATCAATTCAAAGGGAAATTCATTAAAGTGGAGGGCCAACGGTGATTTTAACTAGCTACATCTACTATAAAGGGAGGAAAGCACAATAGCACAGAATAGCTCTAAGGAAGCTGCCTAACTGGGATGCAAGATCCTCTACTGTGACAGGCTTTACTTGCCATCCTTCTCTCTGTTTACATCAGTGCCTGTCCTCTGACAGACGTGGGTATTAAAACTTCTAAGGCAGTCTACCAAGGAGGAGAGGCAGTCTGGATTTTAATTTTATGTAGGCTAAATGTTATTTTTTACATCACTGTACATTAGTCTTCAAATACAAACAATATGTTGAGGTAAAGCATGTGAGGGTGCTCACATGTACATGTGAAATCAAAGTCTTACACCTTGATAATTTGGTTTCATGTTGTTACACAATACAAACCAATAAAAGCAATAAAGAATTAATTCTAAATCAGTATATGACCTGGAAGACATCAGTATCACATACGTGGTGTTGTTCTAGGATTTATGGTAATACATCTCTCCCATATTTCGGCTACAAGTATGATGGGTCAACTGGTACAGCTGTGTGCGGGACGATAGGTACTATCACAGGTGCCTTGCTAACTAAACCTAACCTGTAAGCCTGTCCATATACCAGACAGCATTCCAGACCTATCTGTGTTCCAATCCAAACGTCTGTGTAGGGTTCTTAACCATGTTCACATTCTCAGTATCTCTTATAAGACATGGTTGGTACTGATTCTGGGAGACTTGTGATGACATCTAACTTTTGTTCTGTCCCACTATTATAATGAATTTTATTGTTTACTAGTGTTTTTTCTGAGAAAAACAAATCTTTGCATTTTACAATAAGGTTTGTAAACAACATTGTTTCATTTAGAATTCAGTTTTCCGTATACCATATTAATTTAGTTTCCTTCACTTAGATTTTCTGCACATCATATTTCTGTTAACAAGTATACAAAATGAGATAACTAAACAGTGCATACAATTATCCTAATTCTAACTAAAACTTATAAAGCAAAGTGATTTACAATATGGATAAACTGACTAATATCAAAGAATGCACATAAAGGCCTAAATTAAAGGGCTAACCCCAACTAAGTAGAACCATTAAAGTAAATGGAACACAGTAAGTCAAATCAACACTGACTCACTGGGTTCACTCTGGCTGGAACTACGAACTGGAGTAAGGCTCAGGTTTTGATCAAAGCACAAAGTAAATACCTTATAGTTGGCATGGGTAGCTTTCAAAACATCATATAGCTTCAAATATGAAGGAAGGTGATAGAAGTTGCCCAATGATGTTGATTTACTTGCTGGAGCAGGACCTGAAGCATCAGTTTGCCTAGGGGCTTAAAAGGGGACAAATGTGATATTTTAACAGTGTTAATGATGTTACCTATTCCTTTATAGATTATATACATGCATGTAAAAATATGACCTTCCACAAAATGCTATAATATGGAGTTCTTCTATACAAGATTCTAGACATTCCCATTCTGTTCCCCCTACCCTACACTCATTTTCTATCACTTACTACCAATGACTTAGAAAGCATCTTACATGCACTGAACATTCTCAATATTTACTGGCCAGTGAGGGGGAATTTTTTGGAAATTGTGGGGTTCTCCCACGTTGTAGTGGCTGGTGACTTCCATGCCAATGGGACAGAGAATCCAATCCATGTTTTAGTCTAAAAATTAAAGGGACTACCCAAGGTGCTGAATGTACTTGCAGGATAAGATTGAGTACGCTGGACTAATTCCTTTAAGGTTCACACTAAAAATGAGAGTGATTTTGGTACCATATCAACATGGAAGCCACCAGCAGTGAGAGCTACTAAACCTCCTCCACCAGAAGAGTACTTCAAGGGGGTCTCTGGAATCGCACTCATGTGGAAGAAAGGAGTGATGTTCCCAGCTGGGTTCTCCAAGGCAAGCCCTGTTGTTAAAGAACAACAGAAGAACAACACTAGCATTCTACACTAAACAGATGAGCTTCAGTGGCCAGTTTTGTACTTTCTCCACAGATTGGTGGAACTGATTTCCACCAAAGCACAACACCCAGTCAAATAGACCAGGGAAGAAAAAAAAAACTATTTAAAAACATTTTTAAAAAATAACATAAAAAGAAGTTATAGAACAACTAAAAGGCTAAAGAAGAATAAAGACCAAAGAACAGTGAGAAGACAAAGGTAAATAGTGTTGAGCAAGAGGGAAGAACATCCTGAGCTGAGGCAAGAAAAACCTAGGGGAGAAGGAAGAGGTCTACGAATTTCAAAACTGAAGTCATGTGATCCCTGCTTGGTCTGAATGGCAATGGGGAGTTAACCAGGATGGCTCCTTTCTATAGGCTGGGAATGAAGGCCACTCCTCCCATTTTCTATTCTTTTCATATATTAAGAAACACATTGTGCTCTCAAGGTGGTGTACAGAAAACTACATAAGATAACTTAGTAGTACAGTCAGCCCATCACACCTGTGGGTTTCACTTTTGCAGATTTGATTATTCACGGATTATTTGTTGTCACCTTTGCTGCCTTCCTATGCCATTTTTAATAGGGATTGCAAGCCTTGTGAAACTGAGAACTGCGAACAAGGCTTATAAGTCCCTATTAAAAATGGTGTGAGACAGCAGTGGAGGAGGCAGGGAGCCCCACCAGCCACTCACTTCTGCCTTATGAAGGAAACCTGATGCCTCAAAGGAATCCACGGCGAGTTGAATATGGTGATCATACTTCTTGTGTATTAAATACGGTTCGGAGGGCTTAGAGTTATTCATGTTTTTTTCACTTTCGTGAGAGTCCTGTGCCCCTAACCCTAGCGACTGTGGAGGGATTACTGTATATGGAATGGACTAAAACACAAATTTAAGCACCTTAAAATGGCACATTGAGACTCGTTATGAAGTTCCTTTCTTGCCTGAAAAGAAAGAGATATCCATAGATGACTGTTTCTGATGCCCATGTTGGGCAAGAGATCATATAACTTATCTGTTGCAAGTTTTAAGACTAGATGTCTAGCTCCTCCAATAATTTTACTCCCCAAAGGCAGGCATAGAAAGAAATTCCACAAGAAAGAAAAAAGAGCCACTACAAAATAAATAAGGATGTCTCCTTCTCCATGGACAAGAATGAATCCTCATGGTGAGCCCCTCCGAGACCTTCTCAACCAACAGAGAATGAGAATTTGGTACTTCCATGAATGTTTATTCTGGGGTGACAGGAGGAGCAACGCACATACTATTGAGTTCAATTCCCCTTCCAATGGCCGATGCAGGAGCCGTCAACTTTCTCTTTTTTCGCATCAGACTCCCTCTCTATCCAGCCAGTTATATTCCCTAGCCTGTTCCTATTCCCTAACCACTTCCTATTTCCTGTCTGTATTAAACCACATTTTCTCTCTCTCTCTCTCTTTTATGGTGAGTGTGGATTGTTCCTTCTGTCACTCCAGGATGACTTAAGTACCAATTTCTCATTCTTGGGATGGCAAGAGGATCACGTACTAATGGGATATTCCCAAGCCCTGTACTTTAAGTGGGCATCCCAACTACCTTTAGACTTGTATCACTGCTTCTATCACTATTTGGCCAAATGCCGCCTGTGCTGATTTATACTTGTTTATATTTATCTATTTTGTAAAGTCTGATAAATGTTGTTGGCTCTTTCCATCCCACTGCTTTATATACGTCTTCCAGTGAAGATGTCACCGAGTATGCTACTTTTGTTGCCAGTGCTGAGCAATTGGACACAATGTTCCTCGGCCTTGCTTTCTTTGAGTAATCATAACATAAGTGCAAGCCTTGATCCATCTTGTTATCACCATTTTACTTGCTTTCTGGCCCAAGGATCTTGGATAACACCATAGTAACAACACTTCAGTTCATCTTATGTACTTAGTCCTTCTAATATACATCTTCGCTGCTCTTCTCACATCCAACGTGTTATGCCCTGTTTCCAGAGCATGGACTCTGACTAGGAGTCTGAAGCAGAGGGCACGCCAGAGACTGAAACAGAAGGCATGCCAGGGCCTGCTGTACAGAGAGAGGTTACAGTGGCAAAAACAGAACAGTGGATGCTGCCAGCACCAAGAGAGAGTCCTACCTCTTCAGATACAGAACAACACTTACCTAGACCCAGCTTCACACAGCACAGGCAGCAAAGAGAGATCCACTGTCACTCTCTCAGAACTTATAACCAGCAACCATCAATCAAGGCACAGCTATGTTAGGCTTTGGGTCTATCTAGCCTGGCGTCCTTCCCCTCCAGGAGCTGTCAGAGCTTGTCTGACCTGCTACCTTGCTGGATGCCTTGACAAATGCACGGATTGACCTTGGACACTCCCTTGCTGTGAAACCCTGCCAGACTTTGTTTATGTTGGACTTTATTTTTGACTCCTTGCTTACTGTCTGGAAGTAAGTAACAAGCTAGGAGATATTTGATTTATCAGCTGTGCCAGGACTGAGGTAGGACACAACATTTGCTACTTATGCTCCAACGAATGAGTTGATATTGGACAGAAAGCAGGTAAATACAGTGCCCCATGTACAGTTTAAGTGGATACACATTTTGGCAGAAATATCAGATCCAGAATCAAAGTTAGTCTGTCTTGTTCAAGTTTACAGAGATTAGTACTCAAAGATAATTTGCTAACTCTGAAACCTCAAAGCGGATGTTATGGCTAAAAGAAAAGCCACTTTAAACAACAACAGTCTCAGCCATGTCTCCTTTAAAGGCTCAAGTGGAGAAGATGTCAATGCATTTAGAAAGAAGTTAAGGTCCCAGAAAGGAAACCTTTGAACCGTGGGAAATGATATCAAAGTTGCTCCTTTCAAGAATCTCTTAATGTTCAGGTACACCAATAAAGACTCCCTTTGCAGGTTCAATACTGCTTACAGGGCCGCTACCTGTCTTTTAAGAGTATTTGATCTTACGCCCTTAGTGATTCCCTCTAACAGAAAGTCTAGAACACTGAGAACTTTCATTTCATTCACTGCTATTCATTTTGTTCTGCACCATCTTTAAAGTGCCTTCCACATTGTTATATATTTTCCAAGTGGATTCCCCACTAGAGGACCAAATAGTTTCTACAACCTCTGTGCAATAATCCTGGTCTCTTAGATACTTCCATTCAATCTCCACACAGTCAGATGCAACCATTCTGGGTCTGGATGCCACACCAGGCCCAGAATGAATAAATCTCTGCATGCTGGCAAATGCAGCAGTGCCCTTTATGCCATTTACATCAATAACAGAAATCATGGCCTCCTTGGCCAGTATGACACAACCACTTACACAGAAGCCTTCTGCTGTAGTTTGAGAAGTGTCTTCTGTACAATTTGTACTGGAGGAAAGACATAATGTACTCCCTGTGGCCAGTGAATTGACAACGCATCATGCACTTCTGCATTTCTGTATCCATCTACTGAACAGAAACATTTATACTTGGTGTTCTCTTCAGACAAGAAGAAATCTATTTGCAAGGGTCCAAACCAGTCCTCCAACTGGGTGAATACTTCCTTGTTGAGCAACCACTCTCCTGGATGTAACCAATTGCTGAGGTAGTCCACCTGCATATTCAGGAGTTCATTCAAGTACACTACTGTGATTGACTGCAAGTTTCTCTCAGCCCATCTGAATAGCCTGGTGGATTCTGCCACCAGAGGAACTGAATGCAGACCTCCTTGCTTGCAGACACTTGTTGTGGAACAACTACTTGATAATGTTGCTTTGCTCTGATGGCCAACTGATTAAGCATCAGTAGTCTCTGAAGAGCTCTGGAATGAAATCTGCCCCAATGAACTAAATGAATAATTGATATGAGAATGCCCATCATTGTGGCCAACTACATTACAACCACTGACCTCAAAGCTCAAACCTTGGTCACTTCTTGTTTTAATTTTGTTATTCTCTCCTGGGTACTGAAGTACCTCCTGTTGCCCCCAAATGAGCTACTGTGGTTGTCAATTTCAAATGACTTTTCTTGCCTTTTTTTTAAATTTAGAAGAAACCTATAGGTCTCTAATGTTTGGAAAGTAAGAAATACATCTACCTGTAACTTACCTATCATTCTGACTTTTACCAGAACGTTGTCCAAGTCTGGATGCAGTTGCACACCCCTCACCTTGAGGTATGCTACTTCTGGAATCAGCAACTTTGTGAAAACTCTTGGAACTGATGCCAGCCCAAAAGGCAGTGCCCTGAACTGAAAATGTTGACCTTCACAATGAAATTTCAAGTATTTCCTGTCCTCCAACGCACTGGAACATGAAGACATGCTATGGAAACCATGAAATCCCCTGCATATAAATTGTTCTTTATCATCTGAAGGATTTCCATTTCGAATTTCTGGTACCTCACAAATTTGTTGAGGTCCCAAAGACAGACACTGCTATAGTCTTGGAACCCACATTTTCAAGATGGCACCCAGAAATCACATCTGAGTTTTTTGCCACTGCTGCAGCTCCCCCCACCCAGCTTTTTAGAACAAGTATGTTCCAATTCCTTTGCTTTCCTTTTTCTCCAATTTTGCCTTATCCATCTCTTTTATCTTTCTGCCATCTCTCTCCATCTGCTGCTTCTGCCCCTCTATGAGTGTTCTCATCTAGCTCACTTTCATGGTAGCTCAGAATATTTTGCATCATTGTGACTTTCTCTCATCATCTGAGACACACTGGGCTTCTGTATAGAATCATGCCCTGCCCTGTCACACCTCTCAATATACTTTTCCAATATCTGGGTCGGCACTTTGTCATCTCACTTTGAAGCCATTTTTTCTTCTTCTTTTCCATTGTACTCATATCTTGCTCTGCACTCATATTTTCCTGATTCAATCTGCTAATTAATTACTAACTTGTAACTTATATGTTTATGAAGACTGGATAGGGAAAGCATGTGGCTGGTTAGCAGGAGAATTAAAAACTGGCAGGGTAGGGAGGGATTCTAATGGGGGGAAAAGAACAGATGGCACCTGCATCAGCTGGTGTGAGGAGGATTGAACCCTTTAGTACATGGATTGATCCTCCTCCCAGTCCAGAGAATTTAGTGAAGCAGTGGTAGTCACCTACGGAGGTGTGTTGGCCAAGAAAAATTAGATTGTGACCATCTGTTATAAAACCCTCCTGCCAACAGAAGATTCAGTTGAGGTATATTTGTTGAGTTTATATTGCCTGTTGATGGATGAAGAGTTAGATTAAGCTGCTGCCCTTCAAATCTCATCCAGAGAGACATTACTAGAGAAGCTAGTTGAGGTTGATCTTGTTGAATGGATTACTAGATCAAGGGGTTTAGGAATGCTTAAATTCTTATAGCCAGCAATAATGACTGCTTTCAAAAACCTGGTCAGCAGAGCAAAGGAGAACTTGGACTTCTGAGAGGTAGGCAAAAATAACAAAAACAAGGCTTCTTCAAATGTCTGGTTTTCTTCACATAGATTTTTAAGGATCCAATGAACCTCAAGATTGTGTGATTCCTTTTCAAGTGAATGATAGGATGTGGACAGAAGGAGGGAAGGACTTTGGGTGAGAGCTGTGGAAGCACAAGGTTATTTTTGGCTGGAATATTAGCTCTAACAAGACTGAGAATGAATTTCTTTCAAAATTGCAGAGGGAAGGATTGACAGATAGAGCTTCCAGTTCTAATATCCTTCTTGCTGAACAACAACATCAGATTCTTTAAAGACAGTAGTCTCATTGTGCCTTGGCCCAACAGCAAGTTTGCACTGTGTTTTGTCCCCAGCAGCTGGTGAGAGTCCCTCCTTCCATTCCAACTGCCACTGTAGTGTCCTCTGAAGGAGAGAAAAGCAGCCAGCATTTGCTGGACTTAATCTCCTCTCCGATGCCATTCTCTTTTCTTTTATGTATCATGTCTTATATCAGCGGTTCTCAACCTGTGGGTCGCGACCCCTTTGGGGGTCGAATGACCCTTTCACAGGAGTCACCTAAGACCATTGGAAAATACGTATTTCTGATAGTCTTAGGCTCCATTCCCTCCTTGGTGGTGGTGCACAAGCGCGAGCCACGTGCTCGCGTCCTCCTGCCCCCTTTGGCGGGAGCACATGCAGCCACAGCATCGCCACAGCAGGCGTGGTGGTGTACAAGCACGAGCCATGTGCTCGTGTCCTCCTGCCCCCTGTTCAGAAGGGACTGAAATCGCTCCCATTCTCCGTTACCAGGAGAACATCCCGTCTGATGGGCCAGCTTGGGGGGGCAGTGGCAGCACAGGGGGCAGGCCCCCTCCTCGCCATGGCCCCTGCCCCACTCGCCATGGAGGGGGGCACTATGGAACGGCGGGGGGCCCGCAAGGCGGCGCTTTTCCGGGGGGGCAAGCTGCGCCCGGTGCAAAAGACAAAGGTGCTGGGATTCCTCCCCCCCAGCCAGGGTCTACACTCTGGAAACTTTTCCCACACTGCCCCCCCCAGCGGAAACGAGAGCGAAGCAGAAGCAGAGCCTGGGGGGGTTCTCAGAGTTTTTTCTCAGGGGAGATGCGCGGCTCCTCGCTCCTGGCTGGCGAGGCGGTCATTGCCGGGGGGAGGAGGCATTGTAAATAATAAATAATTTTATGATTGGGGGCCACCACAACATGAGGAACTGTATTAAAGAGTCATGGCAGTAGGAAGGCTGAGAACCACTGTCTTATATAGATTATAAGCCTGAGGCCAGGAAACTGTCAAACCTATAAGCTGTCCTGTACACATTTTTGGACAAAGAATGAGAAAGAAAGAAAGAAAGAAAGAAAGAAAGAAAGAAAGAAAGAAAGAAAGAAAGAAACTGTTTGGGGTGGCTCTTAGCACTTTGTGCAGACTCCATGCAGGGAGCCAGTGCACTACTAGGAGACCGAACAAAGAGGTTCTGTTGAGGAATCTTTTCATGTGTCAGAATGACAGAAAGGAACATTTTCTTGCAACTGGGAGAACTAAGGCGAAAGCGGAAGTCTGTCTACAGCAAGTGTTAAATTGAAATCCCATCTCTAGCCCCACCTGGAAGAACTCTAGAATCACTTTCACGCCTGCCCTTTTGTGGTCAACATGCTTCCTCTTGTACCAGGACAGAAAAGTTGGAAAGGTTAGCATCTGCCCTAGAAACTGGCATCTATCATCAGTATACCCCATAAATCCTAATCATAGATGACCAGCAAGAGGAGAACAAGATATGCACCACAGTCTAAGAAGCCCATAATTAAATGAACTTTCTGCCCAGATACTAGGTAGCAAAGTGCAGTCAGCCTGTGTCTAGATCACATGCCCTTACGATAGTAGGTGAGAAACTATGGCGGGGGGCAGGGGGAACCATAGTCCCTGACTGGCTAGAAACAGAATTTCAGGAAACTCTGGTCTCCGGGGACAATGAGGTTCTGTGAATATGATCATTGCTCTCTCTTGCCTGATCTTCCTTAGGACTGCAAGATTAGGGATATGGAAAAGTAGCCTGGGAGGCCAAGGAATTTGTAGGGTATTTTGAACCTGTGCTGATTACAAATAGAACTATGAAAAGAACCTGGTCAGTTGGCATGTACGAGAACGGGGGGGAAAAAACATGCAGGGTAATAAATGAGGAGGTTGACAGTGAGAGAAGGTGAAGGAAAGAAGAGAATATGACCTGCCCTGGAATATGGCAAGGGAGAAGAACTGGGAGGAGCCAGGCATCTAGTCTTAAAACTACTAAGAAGTTATGTGATCCTTTGTTTAACCTGGGGAGTAGGAGAAGTTAAAGTATCCGCCGACAGTTGTTTTTCTGCTAACACAAAATAACTGGTAATAATGATTTAAAACAAATTAATTTATTGTTGGAGGACTCAATAAAAAATGTTAATTAAATGTTTATTGTACAGGTTGACAGATGCATCCTTCCTACCTGGGCTGTTTTCACTTGTCTTTTTAGGGCTCATTGGTAAAGAAGTCTGTTCAGCTATCTCTTTTTCTTTTCCTTTGCGTCCTTTCAATGGACTCAAAGAAGGTGGATTTGTCAGTGATGGTAACGTTGCCTTTTAAAAAAAAAAACAGTTCTCATGTGTAAAGAAAAATATCAGCTATACTGTAAATTCAATAAACCATCCACATTAATATAATGCTTCAAGAAAACAAAGATTAGTCAATAATTAATAATCTTCCTAACCAGTGTATAACTACACCAACAATAGTTCAAATTTTAGCATAACAGAAAATGAAAAAAAAATGTAAATCCTAGCATGTATTATTTATTTTATTTTATTATTATTTATTTGTATCCCGTCTCTCCATATGGATCGAGGCGGCGAACAACTTACAAATAGCATGTATTCCGAAACATTTCTACACATGCCCCCAACAAGCTGGGTACTCATTTTACCGACCTGCGAAAGGATGGAAGGCTGAGTCAACCTTGGAGCCCGGCAGGATCAAACTCACAACCTTGTGGCTTGCAGTACTGGCATGTAACCACTGCGCCACCAGGGCCCATATGTAAATAATGTTTTCAAAAAACTTCAAAAAGTCTAAATCTTTAACCCTTTTTATCAGTAGAATCCCAGCAGTTACGTTATAAACTGATCAAACACCTCTTCTGCATTTGCCTAAACCTTTTTTCCTAAGAAAAAATTAGTGACAAAAAATTAGTTTTAATCAGAATTAACTAAAACATCAGTGTTTATTTACATCTCACTATATTATGATAAATGACAACAAAAGATTTGAGTGGCATTTTAGACCCATCTTTTTACTTATTTATTTCTGAATTTATATCCCATCTTTCTCCTGGGATGGAATTTAAGGCGGTTTCCAGAAGTTTAAAAAAAGATTTAATTAAAATCACATTTTATAAAAAGTTTTAAAAAATAATATTAACAACTGGTTAAAACAATTAAAAACACATTCATAACATGATTACTAATAAAAAATTAAACACAACACGCCATTTCACATATGCTATTGTTATACAATTTAAAACTCAAAAGACTGCTTTAATAAAAAGTTCTTGACTTGCCAGCAGCAAGAGAGCAGGGAGGGAGGCCAATCAGACTTCCTATGGAAGAGTGTTCTAGAGGTTGTGGGTCTAAGAGAAAGCCTTCCCCTATATATCTTAAAGCTCACACAGGCTTTTAGGGTCTTCCAGATAGTCTGTATACAAACCATTAGAGCTTTAAAGGTCAAAACTAGTACTTTAAATTATACATGGAAATGAACTGGCGTTTGTCTGTGAAAGCTGATACGACCTGTTAGTCTTTAAGATTCCATGAGATTCTTTGTTGTTGCTATAGCAGACTAGCATAGCTACCCCTCCACGATGAACAAAATGGTCACTTTTCAATGTTTCAGTTGGTCCTAAAAAGATTTTATGCCACTGACTGCTCTACAATAACGTTAACAATACAACAAAAAAGATATTATACCTTTATTGTTGGGCCAGGCACAACATCATCCAATACATGAGCGCAAATATTAATGACCTTCAGCAAATGGGAGAACATTTGTTCTATCAGAACAACAATAGTTCTGTTGGCTAGAGCTGGCCATGGCTCCTCCTGCTTAGTAGCACCAACATTAGTGTCATCTTCATTATTCCAAGGATTTTTCAACGATTTTGAAGCACTAGCTGAAATTATACCAAGGCAAAATTACAAAGCAAGTAAAGTCTTTGTAATATATATTTTATCTAAACCTTGTAAAAGGCCATAGAAAAAACAACTTCAAACTGCAAAAATGTCTGGAGACAAAATCTTTTATTTGAATTTTAAAACCTTGCAGGTATAGGAAGTCTACACAAATCAAAGATAAAGAAAAATAACTTTTAAAAGTTGCTGTTAACATTCACTAAATCAATAAAGAAAAGCCTACAAACTACACATGGTTCTTAACAAGCATAATACAAGCAGGACCAAGATAGTTTACCTTGTGCTATATGTACATGGAAACATTAGTCCCTGGCACAATCCATGAGAAAAACTTCCTTGGAGGTTTTTGAACAAAGACTGAATGGCAGTCTCTCAGGAGTGCTTTAGCTATGTATTGCTACAAGTCAGGCGGCTAGGTTACATGGCCATAGTCCTCTTTCAGAGCTATGATTATATGAGATAAACTTGAAAAAATTATTGCAAACAGTTAAGGCAGAAGTTTCCTAGAAGGTCATACAGCCTAAATATTTCCTTGGGTATTCTGATTAAAAGCCAGCAGAGATGCTTCAAATGTTCAGCAGTTTCTATTCTGGCCCCTGAGAACATAATGAACTTCTCTCAACAGTCAACTCAGACCCATTCTGACTTGGTTGCAACAGCTGCTACAATCCCGATATAACACTGGCCCCCATTGGTCCAATAATAATGGAAACTTTTTTTATTTGTGCAGCCTGAGGATGTGGACAGGATCCTTGAAGAAATGAAAGCTATCACATGTCTGCTATACCATTGCTGTCCTTGGCTAATTAAAATGGCTAGAGGGGGACTGGCCAAGTAGGTGAAGGGAGCAGTCAACACCTCCTTACAACCAGGCAACATTCCAACATGCCTAAAGGAGGCCTCTGCTAGAAAAAAGCATTCCCTGGATCCCTCCATAACTGATAATTTTGCAGTAGTGTCCAACATTCCATTTTTGGGCAAAGTAATTGAAAGTGTAGTAGCCTCCCAACTCCAGGGACCCCTGAATGAAACAGATCCATTTTAATCTGGTTTATGCCTGATTATGAGACAGAGACAACTCCAGTCACGTTGGTGGACTACCTATGCTGTAAATCAGACAGGATGCTCCTCTGCTGATTCTGCTGTCTCAGCAGCTTTCAGTACCACTGACCATGGTATCTCTCAGGGCTATCTTGCAGGGATAGAACTGGGAGGCCCTGTTTAAGAGCTGCTCTGTTGCTTCCTGGAAGAGTGAGTCCAGAAGATGGTACTGGAGAATTCTTGTTTGACTCCTTGGCCAGTGGCCTAAGCAGTCCCACCAGGGCTCTATTTCATCTCCCATGCTATCCAATGTCTACATGAAACCACTGGGAGAGCTCATCCAGGGATTTGGTGCCACCAGTATGCTGATGACACTCAACTCTATTTCTCCTTTCCATCTTACTGTAAAGACATTACTTTATTTCTAAATTAATGTCTGGCATCAGTAACGAACTAGATAGGGACAAGCAAACTGAATTTCAATCCATAAAAAAACAGAGATGTTCATGGTCAGTCAAAAGGCATGTCAGGGAACAAGGATACAGTTAATGCTAAATAGAGTTGCACTCACCCTGTAAACAAAAGTTAGATGTTTTCTTGGACTCAGCCTTGAACCTGGAGATCCAGGCTTCTGTGTAACCAGGATTGTTTTTGCAGACTTAAACTAAATGTGCCAATCTCTGAAAATGCCTCATATGGCCATGGTGACAACATGCCCTGTTTACATCCTGTCTTGATTACTCTAATGCACACGATGGGGGGCTGCCTTTGAAGACTGTTGGAAATCTCAACACAAAGAGCTACAGCCAGAGTATTAATACGCATCTACAATTCACCTGCTCCAACAGCTAAATGGGTTGCTGGTTTGTTTCTGAGTAGAATTCAAAACGCTGGTTATAAGGCCCTATATAGCTTAGGTCTGGACTATCTGTCAGACCTATATCTATCTGTGAGCCTGCCCAGATCCTGAGATCCTCAAAAGAGGCCATTGTTTCACTCCCACAGGTGTTGTCGGGGGGACACACAACAGACACTTCTCAGTGTCTGCCCAGGCTTTGGAACTCCCTTCCCTGGAGTTGTTGGGTTTTTTTTTTTCCAGGCAGGCTTTTAGAACTCAAGATTTTTAAGAATTTGGAAAAGTATGCTATATTATTTTAAATTGTACTGCTTTAACTGGCTTTTATTCTTTTAAGGGTATACTTTACATTGTTTTAATGTCATTGATACTTTTTTTAAAAAATTTGATTTTCTGTATGTTTTTAACTATATTATAATCAGTTTAATATGTAAGCTGCCTTGAGTCCCAAACCTGGACAAAAATGGAGTATAAAAAATAAAGTTGATCTTCATGTTCTTCTTCCATCCTTGAGACTTCACCTAGAGATTAACTATGAATCCATTTATTTATTTACTTTACATCCTGACTTCTTCCAGCAGGGGATCCAACCTGGCTTACAACACAAATTAAAACGAAGTACAACTAAAAACTTAATTTAAAAAAAGTTTTAAAACAATTAAAATAAGCCTAATTTAAAACAGTAAAAAAACATAGTAAATGTGCAGCATACAGATCTTTCCACATAGCCAGGTAATTATCAAATGCCTGTTTAAATAAAAAGATCTTTAATTTGATTTTATTTCATTTACAGAGAAGCCCACTTAGCTTCCTGTGGAACAGAATTACAGAGCCTGGGAGCAACCACTGAAAACGCCCTCTCCAATCTCACCAGAGAAAAAGCCTACTGTGAGGATCTGAAGACTCAAGAAGGCTCATACAGAAAGAAACAGTATTTCAGACCGTGTGGTTCTAAGTCTTATAAGGCTATATGATCTTTGTAATCAGCCCCAGATAGTACTCCGGCCCCAGCATTTTGGATACTCTGAGGTTTCCAAACCATTTCAAAAGGCAGCACCATGCAGAACGTGTTAACCTAAACAGGATTTAATCAAGGATGCGTAACCATAGCTAGACATGACTTAGATTGGACAAAGGCAGTATGTATCCATCGATCTGTTTATTTTTCTATCTTTCAAATTTCTGTGCCTTTATATCTTACCTGCACCTTAGCATGTGTATTATTATCTAACAAAATGTATTTGTAACAGTCCTTGAATGTCTTTATCTGGATGAAAGATCTGCCGTGAAAGCTCACAGCAAATAAAACTGTCTTTGCTGCAAGCTGCCATAAGACTCCTGGTATTTAGGATGATGCTGGAAAGATAACAATACTGGGTTTTTTGATGCTACGGAGATTTCGTGGCAGCTTTCACCCTGACAAAATATCTGCCATCTAGACAGCCTGACCTAGCAAATGTACAGAAGAGCACACACACAGGAAGTGTTGTCACTGAAGAAATGGTTGTGAGATATTGTAGTATGAAGTGGCCCCTGTAGTGACAACACAGTAGGCTATGTCACAGGCGCTCATCTCTTTGGAGGGTTGCTGGTGGTCTTAGCTGGTGGATCTTTGGGCTGAAAGAAGGGGGAAACTTGGGTATTTTTAAAATATGAGACCTAGGAGAGTAGTATTGTTAGTTGTGACAGAATCATTACCCAGACTGGCCCACAGTTCCAACCCTAGGGCTCCTGTCACCCACCCTGCTCTTTTACCCTTAAGATTTATCCCTGGATCTGCTACTCAAGGTGACTCCTATCCTGGGCAAGTGAGACGGGGGAAGGAGGGGATGAGAACGAGGGGTAGCGAGACTGCATAGTGTGAGGTAAGAGAAGGAAGGGGCTGGTGCTGTTAGAGGATGGGAGGAAGGAGAAGGAGGGGAAAGGAGCTGGATTGTGGGGTGTATAGTAAGAGGAGGAAGGGGCTGATGCTGTCGGGATGACAGGAGATGGGGAGGAGTGGGAGGAAGAGAAAAGGTGGAAAGGTGCTGGATCATGGGGTGTGCAGTTAGAGAAGGAAGGAACCGGATCAAGAAGGAAGAGGGGCTGGGGCTGTTGGAGGATGGGAGACAGGAGGAGGAAAGGGGCAGCAAGAAGCTGGATAGCAGAGAGTGCAGTAAGAGAAGGAAGGGCTGGGGCTGTTTGGAAGGTGAGAAACTTGGGTGAGGAGTCAAGAGGAGGAGAAACAGTGCAAGGTGCTTGAGTATAGCCCGCTGATTCTAAAACTGGGTTGAGTTTGCCAGCTCTGAAAATCTGGGAGAAGCATGGTGATGCAAGGTGGGGGCGAGAAGCTACAAACTTACAAATAATGAATTTCATGAAAGGGGAAACCCGTGAAAGTGGAAGGCTAACTGCAATTCAAAAAGGCCATGAAGAGACAAACTGAGATTGTGTTTATTCTTTTGCCCCTGACAGCCATCCAGCCACAAGGTAGAAATGAAGCCAGATTTAACCACAGCACAACTTACACCACCATACCCATATTGCCTAAATAACACATCTGTTAAGATGTGGATTCTAACAGCTAAAATTTTGCAATAGGAGTTTCAGTGAATGTCAAAATCAAAGTGGTCTTTTTGTGTTAATGCTACATCTAGTCCCAATTAATAACATTAATTCTCTATTCAGCAGTAACTACAGTTTTCAAAAAGTCTACAGAAGACTGATCTACAGGATATATTACAAGCACAAGGAATAAATGGAACATTAGACAAGACAGAGATAAAATACCAGTTCTAACAGAAAAATACTAATGATGGGCTTTTACCTTACCTGCAAGCAAGTTTCCAACCAAGATCAAACCGTCTTGATGGGCTGACAGGTCTAGTGGGAACCAAGCTGATGAAAGAAGAGACAGAACCAAACCCGCCATTCCAATAGTGCTATTCCTCTGAGAATCTTCTGTAGAACTCTGCGGGTTAAAACTGGAAGATGAATTACGAATAGTTGATTACCTCAAGAAAACAAAGAACTAATAAAATAACACAGTATAACACATGTTAAGAAGTTACATATCTAGCAGCCACTTTCTTTAACAGTTAGGATAGATAACTATTACCTTTGCATTAAAAAAAATCCCCTTTGTTATTATTATTGGATAGAATAGGCACTCTTGCCAGCCTACTGCACTATATTAAGCAATGCAGTATGCAACTTCCATAAAGCTATCCTGTGCTCAAACAATAACACAAGTACAAGCTTCAAACTAGGATGATCCCCTCATACTGGCCATAATCTACTAAGAAGTATTAAAGAACTCTGTCTAAAGAATTCTGTCAAGAACATTAAGCTGTCATGTCTAAAGTTTAAACAGATGAAAATCTGGTTCTTCCTACAAGCATAACACACATTAAATATTGTTCTCTGAGTCTATGTTAGAATCTATAAAGGTCAGATAAATTACCTTCATCTTTAGTTCACTCTCCAGCTACAGAGAATGGGAACATTCTTGCTACAAATTCTTGCTCTTAAAGGAGACAGGATAGCATTTTATATTGCTCCCATATAGACAGGAGACAGAATACTCTGATAATTAGCTCCTTCATGGTAAGGGTCCCACATTAGACTGGACAAAAGAAGAACCATAAAGCAAAACAATAACTGACATCCTCATGTGGCAGATATCAGACTAGAAAACTTCTAAGAAAAAGAAACAGCACAAAGAGAAGTAATCTAGAAAGAAAGATTCCAGGAGTCCCTATTGTCTGTTTTCCAAACCATCCTGCCCAGAAAACAGTGTATAAAAACAACTACCTACCACCTCACAAACAATAGAAACTAACTGGATTAGTTTGTTTTCCTCATGGAGACAAGAGGCTAATCCTTACTATTTTGGGATAAAGAATGAGCGATTGGACTTACTGTGAATAACTATTCTGGGATGGCAGGAGGAGCAGTCCACCACAACTGGGTTATCCCCATGTGCCAACCAAAGGCAGTTAGATGGCTATGAGTATGACCTAAGCAATATTGGCATTTTTTCTAGATATATGTGATACAGCAGGGTGGAAAGAACCATCAACCTTCATTAGCTATTATAAGTCAGATAGTTAATAAGGCAGCCCAGGCTGCATTCAGCAGGACAATGCTGCAAGTGGGAGTTTCATAAATAGTGGTCCTACCCAGAAATGAGGGCTTGGTAAGTTCCAATCATGGTGGATTGCTCCTCTATGCCATCCTGACAATGACAGCTTGGACTTAGTGTGATAATCATTCTGAGATGGCAGGAGAAACAGTGGTGCTGAGAAATGGGCTGCAAGTCATCCTCAGCTGTCCAGGCAGCGGCTGGCAGGAGGACCAGAGGTGGGTTTTGAGAGGGATGCACAGCCTGATGGGAGCTGCTGAGAGGAAAGGCTCCCTGCAAAAATGAGTGGCTGAAGTGGAGGGTCAGGGGTTGAAGAAAATCACAAATAATCAAACCCGTGGAAGTCAAACCCACAAATGTGGAGGGCAACTGTAGTTTTTGAAAACTTTGAGATTAATAGAAAACAAATTCCAAAAGGGGTTTTTTTTTCACATCAATTATTTTTTTTTAAAGTTCTTATGAAATAAAATTCAGTCTGCCTAGTAATTGGAAACCAATTTTTTTACTTTTGTATTTCTAAAATTTTTAAATTTGTTCAAACATTTGTTATGATATTATCAAGCTATGTTTTTAAAAGTTATAGCTGACATTCTGTTGTTAATCCCAAGCAGAGTAGACCTATTCAATCACCTTTTGAATGGTGAGTCAACACATAAGTAAATCTCACTGACTGAGTATATCTATCCTCCAGACAAGAGTGTGTATGGTGTAGTAGTTTGACCACTGGACTACAATTCTGGAAACAAGAGTTTGAATCCTTGCTTGGCCATGGAAATCCAAAGACAACACACACACCCAAACAAATGTTGGTAGGAAAACATAGTGATAACATCACCTTGGGGTCACCTAAGTCAGAAATTACTTGAAGGCACACAGCTGCAAACAACAACCTACTCCAGTCAGGACTAACAGGATTGAGGCCACTGTTTTTAACCATATTGCATTTATAAGCAGCCTTGAGTCCAAGTTTTGGTGAAAAACCAATATATAAATAAAGATGTTAATAGTAATAAGAATAAGAAGATTTAAGGTATTGAAGAAATTTAAGAAACTTAAGATGACGGAACATAGTGGAGTGGAGACAGTGAAAAGTATAATTAAGTACAATGTTTATAAGCCAACAGATACAACTAACAAATGCTAAAAACTGCCTAACAAGCAATAATTAATAGCTCAATATTCATCACAATTTTATATACCTCTGAATTAAACCTAAAAGTTCCAGACCTTTGACAATATATCAGACTAACTTGGAATGTTTCTTCTCTTTAAGTTTCAATGAAAAAAATAACACTCTAGAGCAGAACTTGGATATTCTGTTTTTTAAACATCAACTATAACCTTGTATACCTGAGGAAGAAACATACCCACAGTGCCATCCTACATTCCAGGTGCAAACAGGAAATGATGTGGACAGAAGACATAAAGCTTCACAGCACCCAAACTGAAAAGTCCAAAGAGAAAACACATTACTAACAATAACAGAAGAAAACATGAAATATGACAGAACATTCTGAACGTTTAGCTTTCATTTTAGATTTTGAGATAGAAATGGTATATATTTGAGGGTGGATTTATTACTTAAAAATGTAATTGATAAACAAGTCACTGACATATCTGAAAAACTCACTGTTAGAGATCTTGTTGATGATGTTGTCAAGGCATGGGAAACCGCTGAAATAACTCTAGAAAGGTTATTTTCCACTGTCACATCTGTTGGACTTTGTAGCACGTTATATCCTCTGTAAGTTCTAGAACAATTACAACAGCCGTAAATGAATTTTCATAAGAAAAAATATTTTCTTCATAAATTGTTACTGAAAAATAGTTGGAAGTGACTGGAACATTACTTTTATCTGCCAAAAATGGCAGCAGTGTTGACCAGTGGATGTGGATCTTTTGAGAATTGCCATAAATGATCCAATCTCAGCACAAGTCCACCTCTGCTCCATAGTACTGATTTAACATGCCTAACTCTAAACAGATTTGGCCTGCAGCCAGATCCCATCTGATCCACCACTTCTACTCTCCAGCCTCTCTTGCTTCCACTGTGGAGCCCACATGAGCTATTTGACAGAGATCTTACATTGACAGGGAGCCCACTACATTTCCACACTAGGCAGGAAGAAACAAGTCCCCCTACACACATGCTGTTGAGGACTGGTTTGCTCCTCCCTAAGCAGCTGACGGTCAAGTGGAAAGAATGGGGAGATGACGATCCCGACACAAAGAAAATGAGATGAGTCTTGCTTTATCACTGCCACGTTCCCTCAAAGGAAACCCACTTCTTGGCATAAAAGGGCTCCTCACAATATTCTAGAGAACTGGATCTAACAAAGCTTCCGGGCTCAGGTTTTCAATCCACCAAAGAAAATCCCATCAGCCGGAAAATTTGTAAAGAATCAAGAAGGAGCTCTTCTAGTATATTTTTATTTCTTCTTTTAGTTTGTCATTTTATATGTGAATACTAAGATGCTATGCAAAATTATGTTTTTGATTCCTCATTAGGTTTCCTACTTTTGTAGCTGATATTCCTTTATGTACCATACTAACTAGCTTGTGTGACAACATTTGGGGGGGAAATTGAGAAGAATACTCACTTAAACATATTTTTTTATAATAATTTTTTATTGATTATATAACTGAAAAACAAAAGCAAAAAATTAAACACCATGTGTTATACATAATAGTGAAAAAAAAAGAAAAAAAATTTTTTTCCTTTAAACAACATAAACTTACATTATTTTTTTTTCTCTTTTACACTTGAAATCATAACCTTATTCAGCTTATTCCATATCATACAGCTTATACATTTTTGTTACCTATCTTTAATTCTTATTTTCATTATATTCATTTTTAATATTATAGTTTCATTCTTAATTCTATATTTTCGGCTTCCATTTAACCTATTACTATTATTAATTATAATCTTATTACTTCAAAGCCAGTTAACTTTTAACTTTTTTTTTCCTTTTAAAAATTAAACATTACATATCCAATTTCATCAATAGATCACAAGTTTAACACACACGCGTAATATAAAATAGAAATAAAAAATACAAAATACAAAACAAAACTAAACAAAAAAAATATATATATATATATACCCAACCCCCAGAGCCAACTTTTTATTTAATCCACTTTCCAAAATTGCCATTCTTCTTGTAATAGGGTAGCTTTACCATCTCTTATCAAAGCTTTTTCCAAAAATATTTTCCAAATTTCCTCAAAATCATTCCCTTTTGTTAAACCTTTCATAAATCTAATTCTACATGTTAATTTATCATTAATTGCAATTTTCCACACTTCTTTATACCATTCCTCTATTTGAAATTTTTCATTTGTTTTCCATTTTTTTGCTATTATTAATCTCGCTGCAATTAACAAATTTGTTATTAATTTTTTTCTTACCTGAGTACACTCAACCTTAATATATATAGACAACAACACTATATTTGGACATACTGGTATTACTACTCCTGTAATCTCTTTTATCTCTTTAAAAACCTTTTGCCAAAATTCCATTATCTTTTTACAATTCCACCACATATGCATATATGTACCAATTTCTTGACATTCTCTCCAGCATAATCTTGTATATTTCTCATCTATTTAATTTCACTGGAGTCAAATACCATTTCCAAACTATTTTATAATAATTCTCTTTTATTCTTATTGATAATTTTTTTAAATGACGTTGTTTCTAGATTTTTCTCCATTCTTGTATATCTATATTTTGTGCTGTCTCTTCCTCCCACATTTTTCTAAGATAATCCTCTTCTTGTTCTTTTGCTAATATTTTATATATTTCACTTGTTGTATCCTTTAGTATTTCATTTTCTTGCATATTTTCTCTTTGAATAATAATTTGTTCAAATTTAGTATGTTCTTTAAAATCCTTAACGTATCTTTTCATACTCTTTGTCCATTGCTCTAATTGTATGTAATTTAACCAGGATATTTTAGTTTCCTGCAATCTCTCTTTCATTCTATCTTTATTTATCATTATTTTCATCCAATCTTTTAATCTATATATTTTTTGTTTTTTTATTTCTTTCTCTATTATTTCTCTCAAATTCATTGGAAATTTTTCCATCATTACTATCGGAGTTAATGTTGATATATTCGGTATCAATTTTATTTTATTTTTCTTCCATATTTCTATTATATTTTTTATAAAAGGATTTTCTATCTTTTCCATTTCTTTCTTTGAAAAATTCCTAAAAAATATATTTTCTAATTTGATCTCAATATTCTTATCTTCTGTCACTAACCAATCTAAATCACCCTTTCCTGAAACCCCATCTATAATATATCTCAATTGATTTGCATAATAATACCATTTTAAATTTGGAAGTCCCAGGCCACCTTCTTTTTGACTTTTATACCAATATTTCTTGTTAATCCTCGGTTTCTTATTACCATTACAATAATTATTTAATATCTTTTGGCACTCCTTTAATTCTTCCTCTGATACTTTTATTGGTAACATTCTAAACAAAAAATTAATTTTAGGTAATATTTTCATTTTTACCACTGCTATTCTACCAAACCACGATAGCTTTATATTTTTGTAATCCTCTAATTTCCGTTTAATTTCTAATCTTAATTTCTTAAAAAAATTTTCCTGAAGTCCTTGTAAATTTTTTGTAATATCTATTCCTAAATATTTAATTGATTCTTTTACTTTAAGTAACCTTTTTTTATTACTTATAAATTTTTGTATTTCTTCTTTAGTATAATTAAACAACATTATTTCTGATTTGGCCCAATTTATTTCTAATCCTGTCTTCTCCCCAAACTCTTTTAAATGTTTATCTATCCTATCTATCTTTTCAACCCGATCTTTAATTGTTAGCAATGTATCATCTGCAAATAAGCTTATTTTATTTTTCTCCTTAACTCCAATTCCATCCAAATTCTCATCATTTCTTATCACATTCGCTAATATTTCTATAACTATTGCAAATAAAACTGGAGATAATGGACATCCTTGTCTCGTTCCTCTTGTTATTTGAATCTGCTCTGTAAATCCATCATTTACCATCACTACAGATGTATTATGTGAATATAATTGATTTATTAACCCTTTAAATCTCTCTCCTATTCCTAATTTATTTAATATTGTTTTTAACGCCGGCCATTCCACGCAATCAAAGGCTTTAAATATATCTAACGCTAAAATTCCAGCTTTTTGTTTATCTCTATCCATTATATTTATTTTATTCATCGTTTTCCCTATTAAGTTTGCCATCTGTCTTCCTTGAATAAAACCACATTGATCTTTATGTATATACTTATAAATAAATTTATTTAACCTCTTTGCCATTATTGCTGTCAAAATTTTTGCATCTTGGTTTATTAAAGATATTGGTCTATAAGAACCTGGTTCAGTAGAATCTTTATTTGGCTTTAAAATTAATATTATTAATGATTGCTTCCATGATATTGGAATTTTTTCACCCTTTAATATACTATTGTATAACACTTTTAATTTAGGAATTAAACATTTTTTAAATGTTTTATAATATTCTGGACCTAGTCCATCCAATCCTGGTGATTTTCCTCCTTTTAAATTATTTATTACTTCTTCAATTTCCTCTTCAGATATCATTTCTTCCATCAACCCTTTATCTTGTTCTGTTAGCCTTTCTTTCCAATTTTTATCAATATACTCCTCTATATTCCCTACAGATTTTTCCTCTGCTGAATACAATTCTCGATAAAATTCCTCAAATATTTTTAATTTCTCTTTCATCAGCCTTTTTTCTTTACCAAATTTATCTTTTACTACGCCAATCATATTTCTAGTTTTTTTTATTGTACTGATTTAGCCAGCATTTTAGAATTTTTATTACTATATTCAAAAAATTCCCTTTTCAAGTATATTAAATTTTTCTGGACTTCATCCATTTCTATCTTTTCTAATTCATCTCTTTTTGCTTGTAATACTATAAATTTCTGTTTTGTTCTATCTATTATATAATCATTCTCTAATTGTTTTATTTCTTCTTCTAATTTCAATTTTTTTTCTCCTAATTGTCTCTTTAATTTACTTGATTCTTTAATACATAATCCTCTTGCCACTGCCTTCATTGTATCCCATAATACATCTTGTGTTACTTCCTTATTATTTATATCCCAAATTTCTTGCCACTCCTTCTCTATTTTATTTACTATCTCCTTATAATTAAGTATTTTGGTATCCAATCTCCACCTTTTTGCTTCTCTATAGTTCCTTTTCATAGTTATATCCAAATTCATCAAAGCATGATCTGTCACTTTTATTGTTTCAATTTCTGTATTTATTAATCTAGGTATCATATTCTTTGAGACAAAAATATAGTCTATTCTTGAATAATTTTTATAAACTGATGAATAATACGTATATTTCTTTTCCTCACCCTTTATTAACCTCCAAACATCTATCAATTCATTTCTACTCACCAGTTTATTTAAAATTGCTATATTATTATATCTATCTCTAATTAATGGATCCGATTTATCTTTCCATCTATCCATCACCATATTAAAATCACCTGCCATTATTATATAATCTCCTTTCATATTTTTAATCTTGCTAAATATTTCTTCATAAAACTCTTTTTGCTTCTCATTAGGTGCATAAATATTCACTATAACATATATTTCTCCATCTATTTCACCTTGTATAATTACATATCTACCTTTTTCATCTAACTCCACACTTAATACAATAAAATTACATTGGAAATTATTATTGCTACTCTTGATTTGGATGTACCAAATGCTTCCTCATAAGTGGCAACCCAGTTCAGTCTAAGCTCATTTTTTTTATCTCTTTTTCCATGTGTTTCTTGTAAAAAAATTATATCAGCCTTATCTTTTTTTAATATAGATTCTATCCTTTTTCTCTTTATTATTGACCCTAAACCTTTCACATTCAATGTTGATATTCTCAATCTATTCTCCATTTTTCATATTTCCATTCTCTTAATCGCACTCCCCATTGGCTCTTTAGTGTAGTGCTCCCCTTCCCCTTCCCCTTCCCTTCCCCCTTCCCATCCCCTCCCTCCCCTCCCCTCCCCTCCCCACACAAACATTTATCCCCCCTTTCCCTCCAAAGCAATTCTGCCTTGCCAACGACCACCTATGGTCTTGGGGGGGAGGTGAAGGTATACCAACTCCCGGCACAGAGACCAATACCCTCTCCCGATTAATTTTCTTTCCCACATTTTTTCCCTCTCTTCCCCCTCCCTTCCCTCTCTCTACCCTTTTACTTTATATACATATACTTCAATCTCTATGCATAAACAATCTATAAGAATATATTCTAATCACTAATCATCAACTCTTCCCCTACTCTATAAAGCTCTCTTTCTTCTTCTGTTATATCATATTATTTCTTCCAGTCCTCCTCATCCTCTATCCTTTCGTTTATCTCCCGAAGTCTTCTTCTCTTCTCCTCCAGTTGCTCCTCCTACTGCTCCTTCTTCTACTCCTCCAGACGCACCTTGCTCTTCCTTTTCATCTTGTTGGATCAGCTTCAGTTCTCTCAAAAGTTGCAATCCTTGTTCAAGAGAATTTATTCTGTGGTATTTGGCTGCGCATTGGAATTTCAGGAAAATGGGATATCCCCAGGTATATCTTATTCCAGACCTCTGTAGAATGATGATGCATGGTTTCATTTCTCTTCTCCAATTTATTGTTTCCCAGCATAAATCATTATAAATTTCCACTGTATTATCTCGATACTTCAATAATCCTGGATTTTTTCTGATAGCTCTCATCAAATCATATTTTTTGTTGAAATTTGCAACTCTCATAATAATGTCTCTGGGAGTTATTCCTCTCTTCATAGCTGACACACGATGAATTCTTTCTATGTCATGTTCTTCCCATAAAATCTCGGGAACAATGCTTTTTAACCATTTTAAAACTTCCTCTTTCAAGGATTTTTGATTTTGTTGTGGCAGCTCCGCAAATCCACGAATCCTTACATTGTTCCTTCTATTTTGATCCTGGAGCTGAATAATCTCTTTCTCCAACACAGAAATCCTGTTATCATGTTCTGCTAATTTGGTCTGCTGATCCCCTTGAGTATTTTTTATATCATCCACTTTAAAATCCAATGCTTTTAACTCTTGCGAGATTTTTTCCTGCATCTGCACCATTTCTCCCCTTATATTGGATGCTATTGTAGTTACAAGAGTTTGATTTGACTCTGTTATCAGCTTATGTATAAAAGTTTTCATCTCTTCATTAGCCCCGTTCGCCGCTTTTGGCTTGGTCGCCATTTTAATTTCTTTTTCATCTCCGTTAGAGCTTAAGTTTGTATTTTCAAAATCTCTAACTAGACGATTATATGTTTTATCTGTTGCTGTAAGTCGTCTCCAAATAGGCTGTTTATACACCTTTTTTTTGTTTTGTTTGGACGACATATATCCAAGAGCCGAAAAAGAAAAACTGTTTTGCTTTGACTCCGTTTCAGCAATTCTTTCAGGTTTAAGCAGAGTCTTTTATTTTTCCTCCAATTGGAGAAGAATCAAAACCAATCCACTATCTTATCTTACATTCTTTCCCACATTATTTAGTTAATTACTCACAGTCTTTCTTTATTTTAAAAAAGGCTTCTGGGGTTGTTTTATTTTCCTGTATTCCGAGAGACGAAAATTAGCCTCCTTGTGCCATCGCAGCTGGCTCCTCCCCCCTTAAACATAATTTTTGACCCAACCCTGCTCACTCCCAGAAATCAAATCTTTGTCCTTGATAAGTAGGAGGAAAGACTAGAGGAATATAAGAGCAGATTAATCTATACTTCCTTACATATAATGGAGACAGTAGTTACACAAAGTCTTTTTCCTTATTACAGAAATGTTATAAGTCTTTTTTTAGTATCTCGTTCAGATATTGTTTCTGCAAAATGGAACCGAGAGCACATATTCGATTCAGTGACACAGGAAATATCAATGACTATCTATTTATTTTTACTGTTGCCTCATTTTACTTGTTTTCTAGACTTAAGGTTAAAGACTAAATAAACTACCATTAAGCCTCAGACCACAACTAAAAAACAAATTCTTAATTTTTGAAGAGTATTCTAGACCATGAAAAGAATCTCTACATCTCTAAGAAAGTAGTTTAATTTCCTTTGCAGCACAGACATTTCTTCAATAAACCTAAAGAGGTTTAAGACACAGTGTACAAAATTAAAACTGATCTTAATAATATAATGAAATGCAGACTGATACTTAGAATTATTTTGTCCAAAAAAACATCAGAATCAAAGACCCAATAAAATATAACTCTACCTGGTTATAGTGCTTATTGCAAACTGAGAAGCAGGTTGAGTTTCATGCATTAGCAGCTTTAGGTAGACACTACTTTGGTCTCTTGCTACTGCTACAACAGGATCAGCTTGTCCTTGGTCACAATTATAAAAGAGCTTTGGAACAAGTCTGAAGTAAAGAGAAAACAAGGCTATAATACAACTCCTTAAAATTAAAAAAAAAAAGTACAATTTAGATCATATGTAGTCTTCCTAGTCTTCAAGATGAAAATCTATCTGGATTTAACATAATAGGTAATCGCTACTTTTTAGCTTTAATAAGCTCATCAGCATTGTTAACCTTCAACGTTTTAGATTTCACCTTATATTACACTACTGTGGCCAAATTTAAAGCACAAGACATTAAGACATACAGTTTTTATAGATAAATTAATTCTAGAGATCTCCTACACAATAAATATCTGATAGATATTTATTATCCTCATAAAGATCAACTAGTCCTTATAAAGATCCATTTAAATTATTACTAAGCTTCCTCCTCCAGGCCCCAATACAATCGGTCAACATGACAACTGTAGGAATCCTGAATTAAGAGAGCACAAAGAAGTTCTTCCCAATAACTGCTTCAGCCATGGGGCTCTCTTCCCCTAATTTTTTCTAGAGATGCATAATTTGCTGGAGTTCAGCACAATGCCACAAAAATTCCTGAGACTAACCACTAAAGAAAAGAACAGGTTGCTTACCTGTAACTGTGGTTCTTCGAGTGGTCATCTGTGCCCTCACACATTAGCTTTCGCGCCTGCGCAGTAGCGTTCAGAAACTTCTAGAGCTTGTTCGCTTGGCGGGAACCCCTCCCCCACGCCGGTACTGCGCATGCTCCTCCCGCCGAGCAACGCTCTCTCCTCAGTTCTGTCATCCGCCGTAGAACCTACAGGGACCTGAGAAGAGGGGAAGGAAGGGCGGGTATGTGTGAGGGCACAGATGACCACTCGAAGAACCACAGTTACAGGTAAGCAACCTGTTCTTCTTCTTCGTGGTCTCTGTGCCTCACACATTAGGAGACTGTGTAGCTTACCGGTTGGATGGCGGGTCAGGTCCTAGAGTATGGAAGCCAGCACCTCACGTCCAAACCGAGCACCTCTGCGCGACCGGCAGTTGAGCCTGTAGTGGCAGACGAAGGTCGACGGCTGGGACCAGGTCGCCACACGGCAGAGTTCGTGCAGGTCTACTCCTCGCAGGAGCGCCACAGAAGTAGCCACAGCTCTGGTGGAGTGGGCTCGAAGAAGGGCTGGCGGAGGCTTCCTCGCGAGCTCGTACACCAGCTGAATAGTCTGTACCACCCACTTGGAGAAGCGCTGAGTGGACACCTTGTGGCCCTTCCGACGCTGCCCGTAGCAAACGAAGAGGTGCGGTGTCTGTCGGAAGGGAGCAGTTCTGTCCTTGTAGAAGGCCAGGGCCCGACGGACGTCCAGGGAGTGAAGGGACCGCTCCAGTGGTGTCGTCGGGTCCGGGAAGAAGGCAGGTAGGATGATGTCCTGATTGAGATGGAAGCTGGACACCACCTTCGGCAGGAACGAGATGTCAGGTCTGAGGAACACCTTGTCCCGATGAAAGACGAGAAAGGGCTCATCTACTCGAAGGGCTGTTCTCTCACCTGCTCGTCTTGCCGAGGTAACAGCCACAAGAAAGGCAGTCTTTAAGGTGAGCAGCCTGTCATCCGAGGTCGCCATAGGTTCAAAGGGCGGCTTTGTAAGCTGCGACAGCACCAATGACAGGGACCACGGCGGTAGCGGTGGCGATACCGGTGGGTAGAGGTGTTGTAATCCCTTCAGGAACCATTTGACGGTATCGTCTCTGAAGAAGGCTGATGCCGAGGATCGTGGCGGTTGGTATGCCACGATCGCGGAGAGGTACACCTTCAAGGACGGAAAGGCCAGGCCCTGCTGTCGGAGGTGAAGGAGGAAGTGGAGGACGGTGGAGAGCCTCGCGGGCGATACCGGCTCACGTTGCTCTTCAGTGAAGGCCAGGAAATGTCGCCACTTGTATTCATAGTTGCGACGGGTGGATTCTTTTCTGGCTGCGATGAGGACGTTACTGAGCACGGGATCGTCTAGTGCGATATCCTCCAGGCATGGAGGGCCAGGCGTGGCAGGTCCGGATGGAGGCCGCTGGAGTGCAAGAGCAAGCCCGGAGTCGGCGGTAGCCGGAGAAGGTCGCCTCGCGCGGCTCGTAGCAGGAGTGTGAACCAGTGCTGCCTTGGCCAGTACGGGGCTACCAGGATCGCGTCGGCTCGGTCGGCGAGGATCTTCGATATCGTCCGGCCGAGCAACGGGAACGCGTACAGGAGTTCCCCGGTCCACGGAAACTGGAAGGCGTCCCCGATGGAGGCTCGATCGTGGCCTGCTCTCGAACAAAATCGGCTGCACTTCGCGTTTTCCCTGGTCGCGAAGAGGTCGATCGATGGTTCGCCCCAGCGGTGTCGAATCAGGCTGAACGCCTCTCCGGAGAGAGACCATTCATGATGGGATGAGGTGTTCCTGCTGAGGGCGTCTGCTGTGGTGTTGTCCTGCCCGGCCAGATGAACAGCCACAGGATGTACTTGTAGGCGAACACACCAGTCCCACAGCTCAAGGGCGATGTTCAGCAGAGTTGTGGAGTGAGTCCCTCCTTGTCTGTTGACATAACAGACGGCAGTGGTGTTGTCTGTCAGGATCAGGACTTTACGCCCGGCAACGATGTGGCAGAACGCCCGCAGTGCTTTCGGGATGGCCAGTAGCTCAAGGGCGTTGATGTGAAGAGCCGCCTCGTCGCCGGTCCATCTGTCGCGGACTTTGAGATCGCCGCAGTGGGCACCCCATCCGTAGAGGGAGGCGTCGGTAGTTACCGTCACCTTTGGTGTTGGCTGTTGGAAAGGCATCCCCGACATGAGGTTGTCTCGTGAGTGCCACCATAGGAGGGACGTGCGGACTCCCTCCGGCAGCTGCAGTTGGATGCTCTGTTCGTCTCACAGGGGGTCGATATGCGGACGAACCAGTGTTGAAGAGGTCTTCCCCTCAGTCTTGAGAGATACGTGACCGCTGTTGTCGAGGCCATGTAGCCCAGTAGTTGTTGGATCCGTCTCGCTGACAAGGTGGACGCCGCATATGCGTGAATGGCGGCTTGGATCAAGGTATGCGCCTGAGTGTCTGGCAGGTACGCCCTGGCAGACATGGAGTCCAGAGTGGCACCGATGAAGTCCAACGTCCTCGCCGGTACGAGGAGAGACTTCTTCAGGTTGACCTGTAATCTGAGACGGTTAAGGAGTGTTAACGTCATGTGGACGTCGTGGCAAAGTCTTTGTTTGCAGGACGCCACCAACAGCCAATCGTCTAGGTACGGGTAGACGGAAGCGCCCTTCGTCCGCAGGAATGATACCACTGGGGCCATGCATTTGGTAAAGACCCTGGGGGCAGTCGAGAGTCCGAACGGCAGCACCTTGTACTGGTAGCAGGTGTCGTCGACTGCGAAGCGGAGGTATCGTCTGTGCTGCGGGCGAATGGCGATGTGGAAGTAGGCGTCTCGGAGATCGATGGAGGCGAACCAGTCCCCTCGATGGAGAAAAGACAAGATCGGCGGTAGCATGACCATCTTGAACTTCTTGAGGCGGATATAGTTGTTCACCCCTCTGAGGTCCAGGATCGGTCGAAGGGAACCGTCAGCCTTCGGTACCGTGAAGTACCGGGAGAAGAAGCCGGTGGATCTGGCCTTCGATGGGAGCTGTTCGATTGCCCGTTTCTCGAGGAGGGACTGGATCTCTTCCAGGAGGACCGAGCTCGACAGAGTGGAGTAGTAAACGCCTCGAGGTGGAATATCTTGAAACTCGATGGCGTAGCCAAGACGGACGATGGAAAGGACCCAAGAGTCCGTAGTGACGTGTTGCCACTCCGACAGATGTCGAGCTAGGGTCGGTCGGTCTCCGAGGGCTGGTGGAAGGCTGAAGAGAGGTTGTTGTTGAGGCGGCCCGCTGAACAGGTCAAAACCTGGACTTTGTCTCGGAGGAGGATTTCTTTGACGAGGTGGGGGCGTAGCCTGAATGAGCGTCGAGCGGACGACCCCGACGAAGGCCTCGAGGGACCGGACTGAGCCGATCTCTGGAAGGACGAGGTGGACGACCTTCGCCACGACTGGCGGAAAGTAGAGGGCCTGCAGGCCTGCGGGGTTGGGTGAAGGTCAATCTTTTTCGCCGTCAGCCTCGCCTTGACCAGGTTGTCCAGAGCCTTGTTGGTCGACGCATTGAACAGGCCCTCGCCATCGAAAGGGAGGTCCTCGATTCTCCTCCGAGTGTCCTCCTGAATGTCCGCCGGTCTCAGCCAGGCATGGCGGCGCAAGCTGACGGATCCTGCCATGACCCTCGATGCAATCTCCACAGCGTGTCGAGAAGAGACGATCTGCTGGCGGGAGATTGCTACCGCCTCGTTGAAAATCATGGCAGTAGCCTGGCGGATGTCCTCCGGTACAGATTCTATGGCCGGGGAGAGACGATCGAGGACCTTGCGCAGGTATGCCACGAGGCAAGCCTGCGTGTTGGACAGCCGTATATGGAGGGAGGCGGCGGAGTAGAACCTCCTGGCATAGGCGTCCCAACTTGCAGCCTTCCTTGTCCGGTGGGGTGGGGTGCTGTCTGCCGCTCCCCTTCATCTGAACCGACTCGACAACCACAGAGTTTGGCACAGGGTGGTTGAAGAGATAACCGGCGTTATCTTTCTGCACCCTGTACAGGTGTTCTAACCTCTGCGGTATCGGCTGTGCTGAAGCCGGCTTGTCCCATGCAGACTTAACGACTTTAGCGATGCGAGGAAGGAGAGGCAACGGGGCGGTGGCAGGTTGCCTTCCTTCGACCATCAAGAAGACCGGGTCGTCATCCTCCGGCTCTGCGTCCGCAATCTTAAGGCCAAGTGTAGTGGACATCCGAAGCAGCATCGTGGAGAACTGTTGCACGTCCTCCGGAGCCAAATCGGGCACCGGTTCTCCGAATCTCAGAGGAGGGGACTCCTGTGAGGCCGCTTCAGAGACGTCGGACTCGGCACTGGAGTCATAGGACTCGGAGCTAGGTGAGTCCTCTCGCCGCTCTCACTCTGGCTCTTTTGTTGTGGCCACCGACTGTGCCTTTTTAGGCTTGTCCGCGGCAGACACGGGGACCGTGGGGGTGTCCCGTTTAGGCGCAGTGACCACCGACTTCACCTTCTTGGTGGCGACAGGTGTTGTTTGGCAGGCCGCCGTGGCCATGGCCTGCTTGGTCACCACAGTCTCCACAGGGCGTGTCGCTGTAGACGTAACCCTGGGCGGCGGCAATACCGCACGGTATCGAGGCGAAGGCTCCCTCGCTCTGTGGTATCGAGGCGAGGGGGAGCGGCTGAGAGAGCGGCGGTGGTCGGCTGGCGAACGGCTACGGTGTCTGCGGTACCGACGTTCCTCTCTCTCTGGTGAGCGGGAGCGGGACCGACGTTGCTGTTGAGGTGACCGGGACATTCGGAAGGTCTCCCAGCGTCTCAGGTCACGATGGTACCAATCCCCGTACGATGGAGAATGTGACCGGCAGGACGCCAGACGCTCTCTCCACTCAGATTCCCTGGAGTACCTGGCCACGTAGGATGCCGAGGTGTATCTGGAGGCAGAAGAGCGAGGCTGTTCCTCTTGTGTCTCCCGAGGAAGCGGCGATCTTTGCGGCAGCTCCGAAGAGCGTGACCGAGATCTAGCCGATATCGAGCGCCGTTCCGGGGAAGCAGAGACTTGTCGGGATGGTCTCTGCTGCAGGTCAGCCGACCTGCGGCGGCTCGAAGGGCGGTGGCGTTGTTCCTCCACCAGGGTTGGAGGTTCTTCCACCAGCGAGTCAGGGTGCTCTTGGGGAGCATCTTCGATCTCGTCGTCTGAGAGATCGGTCGGCTCGCCTCGCCCTTTTGAAGGCTCAAGAGTTGGAGGGGGAGGGGGAGGATGAACGTCCCCAGCCGGGGAGCGTTTCTTCTCCTTCCTCTTCTTCTTCTTGTCCTTCTCCTTTCCCTTGTCTCCGTCCGGAGCAGGGCGTTTCTTCTGAGGCGTCTCTTTGGCCGGAGCCTCAGCCTTCCTCGTCGTCGAGGAACCTTTAGCTGACTTGGCAGCCGCCGACAGCTTTGGGATCCTCGGTAACGCTGCGATGGGCGTTCTCGACGATGGCACCGAGCCCGATGCCGACGAAGTAGACGGAACGGCAGCCGCCGATACCGTCGATGGTGCGGTCGTCTTCTTGTCAGCCATCTTAGGTTGGGAAGTCTGCTCAATTGCCTTCAAACACTGCTCCCAACAGAAGGATTTGAGCCTCGAAGACCTGTTACGGAGAGTTTGGGAGGTAAACTCTCGGCAGCTTGGGCAAGTCCGGGTGTTGTGGGTCTCGCCCAAGCAGAAGAGGCACTCCTTATGGCCGTCAGAAAGAGCGACCTTATGCCCACACGAGACGCACTTTTTAAACAACGCGGACATAAGACGACCGACAAAGTTAGAAGAAACGCGGAGGAGTCCGAATTTTACCAAGTCTGAAGGGAAGTCCGAGAGAGAGGTCAAGAAACAGTCCGAAGTATTCCAAAACCGTGAGGAAAATAGCCAAGCAGAGGAAATAGCGAGGAACAAGCTAAAGAACCTTCCGTAAGCGATGGCGGACGAAAAAGAACTGATGAGAGACCGTTGCTCGGCGGGAGGAGCATGCGCAATACCGGTGTGGGGGAGGGGTTCCCGCAAGCGAACGAGCTCTAGAAGTTTCCGAACGCTACCGCGCAGGCGCGAAAGCTCCTAATGTGTGAGGCACAGAGACCACGAAGAAGAACTGGCTGTTCCATTTTTTTTAACTTCAAGGGAGATATTTAGCTCTAAGTGTAGCTTCTCAGTTTTTTTTTTCTCCACTTACATTATCTAAAATTTGTAATTGTATTTGGCAATTAATTTGTATGCACTTTTATTTCAGCAGAGGACAACCTGCAAACCTTTGACATAATTTCTAAAGTCCTCCATAATTAATCAGATCAAACCTCCAGTAAGAGTGATCTGTCCTTCTCCCAGGTGCCAACCTAAGTGGAGAGAAAAGGGAGTGCCAGAAAGAGGAAAGAAAACACTACAGTATATCCAGCACTGTCTCAGCAATCCTGTTCACCATTTGCTTGAAGCCTGATTCCTAGCCAGGAGGCTGTGATTTTCCTATTCTATATGATGGGCCCAAACACATATTTCTGAGTCTGTCTCCAGTTAAAAGTGAACAGACAAAATGAACAGATGAATCACAATTATCAAATGCTTTTTCAGTGAATCACATTTTTAGAACAAGTGAATTTCCTGCTTAGCATTTCCTTGAGGAAAATGCACTCTTCCAAGTTAACATCACCACTAACTTCCCAAGATGTTTTTTTCAAGGGCCTCACAGTATGGAATGTGGAAACAACCAGCCCCAAGGTTAATCTGCCAAGGATTCCAAATGGAAGGATAGGTGTTTGCTTCAGTCTCCACAGACACAAATCATTCTGCCAGGCATACCCTCAACCCTTAGGATTTCGATAAGAAGAAAAGTAAAATTCTAAAATGTTAACTGTGTTTTCATACCAACTTGATAAGTCACAAAAGACCAAATATTATCTTGTACTCACTAATTTTAAATAGTTTGATTTCAATTTTAATACAGTTGGCCTTCCATATTTACACGTTTCACTTTCAAAGACTTGATTATGTACAAGTTTTCCAACCCCTGTCTATCCACCCCATGCACTTCTTTTCCACGACAACATTCCCTTTCGGCAGCTCTGCTCAGGCCATGCAGCCCTATTAAAACCCACCTCTGGTTCCCCTCTTCCTCCTCCTCCTCCACCAGCCACTGCCTGGTTATCTAAGGATGACCTGCAGCCCTACTTCTCAGCACCACAAACTCTCTTCCAATGCCCCTCCACACCCAAAGAGGGTGATGGGTAAGAGAGAAGAAGTATAGGGCTACCATGCTGATCCACCCCCTTTCCCTCTCCCTTCCCTGACCTAGTTTGGACCCTGGGTGTCCACTCTCCCCACCATGCCTTGGCCCCCTTTCTAACCACCTCACATATTTTGATATTTGCGATTTTTCCATTATTGCAGGGTCCTGTGCCCCTAACCGTAGTGAATGTGGAGGGCCAAATGTATTATTAATTTGTGATTGCTACAAATTGTTCCAACTTTTATTACGGTACTCTTTAGGGAGGTTTTCTTTTGGAAACACAACCTGGTCCAGTATCAAAATGTGTCACATTTGGACCTCTCCATATACTATAGTTCAACAACTCCAATATTCTGGAATTGCACTGTTCCTCACATTTAAGTCTCAGGTCAAGCACAGCTAATTCTGGAGAAGTTATCTGTGTATGCATATATATTTAATTCCCTTCCTTCACTAGACACACGGACACCTTCTACTTTCACAATAAATAACTCTTTAAATATTGTTAAATGAGTGAATTATAATTCCTCAGCTACTAATACCTTACTAAAGTAGCAGCAGCAACATGCCTCACTCTGGGGTCTTCATCTCCAAGCAGAGAAATGACTATATTATTGAGCACACGATCCTGAAGTTTTAATAGCTATGGGAATAAGATAATACACAGACTGATCAACAAATACCAATTATTTTTAGCTGTTTGCAAGTATTACAATTAAACTTTCCACAGTGATAAAATAAGAAATTGCACAGAATGTGAAACCACAAGAAAAAAAAGTTTTACTCTATCTTCAAAAGACTTACAGTTGTAGACAAATTTTTACATGAAAGGCACAATAGAAATGTGAAGGTAATAAAACAAAATGATTCTGTTTAAATTTAGTGAAGTTCATCAGCTACAAATGGGGATTAAACATCTATTTTCTGTCAATACAATCCCTAATTCATAATAACTTTAAAAGGGAAGCACTGAATAAAACTACTCACTCCAGTATAATGATGAGAACCTCTCTGCAAGTTGTTCGCTCTTTTCTCCAAAAAACTGATTAGCCTAAAGAAAGAGTAGATGAAGACTGTATTATGATTACTTTTTAAAATCAATCAATCAACCAACCAACCAACCCTGAGCAAAACATTACATTAGTAGAGCATTTATAACACTTAAAAGAAAACAAAGTGTTTAATGATAAGAACAAAATTTTGAAATAAAAGCACTTACCGAAAATCAACCTCAGCAAGCGTTTCTAACAGCTCAGTTCTAACAAGCCAATAGGAACTATTCCTCAATGTAAGGAGGTCAACCATTAATTTTAAACCCAAGGCACTATAGTTGCTACTGCACAAACTCATGATGCAATGCTAAAAAGTAAAGAGAGACTTTAATTGTTTTTAACAATATACTGTAATTAATAGTTACTAGTACTCGTTAATTTAGCAATGGCACTACATGTTTATCTGATGAATTTGAGTATTATGATAAATGTACTCATGAAATAAAACATTATTAAATCAAAGTAAGTTATTTATAGAGCAAACATGGTATCATGATTTGAATGCTGGACTAGAACTATGGGACAGCAAGGGTTAGAAGCCTCACACACTCTCATCCTGCCAACAGGCAATGGCAACAGTGCTCTAAATAAATCTTGCCAAAAAAAAAACAAACCCCATGACTGGGTCACTGTAACTCAAACTCAACATGAAGACATAACAGCAACACTATTTCTACATGAGACTACATGCATCACCCTTCCTATTCGAAACTACCACTGCACTAAACAGAATCAAGCTGATGCAGCTACAGCATCAGCATCATCCATTTTTCTTGCTTTATATTGTTCTGGAATTTCCTTGTCCTTGTCTTAGGGACTTAATTTTTTTCTTTTTTCTTTTCCATTGGAATTTTTATTAAGAATTTTAAACTAAGCAACTATTCAACAACAAAATCAAAATCAAATTACAACCACTACTGTAAAAAATACACAAACTTTATACCAAAAACCTACAAAACACTACAAAATAAGAAAACACAGCTAAGAAAACAATAGAAATATTTTTTAAAAATGGTTTCCACCTTTCCCAAAGTAGGCTCTAATTACAGATTATGAAGATGTATAAAACAGGAACTGGGAAGTATTGGAAATTTCAAGAGACTGATACACCGTACCACATGTGGTGGTTGTCTCAAAAAATGGAAGAGATATTGGTTTGGTGTACATAAAATGATATCTGAAATCTTCCAACAAACATGACATATGAGTTAGAAACCAGTTTTGAAAGGAAATATTGCAGAATCTTACTTTATGTGGTTACAGCTGCGAGACTCACTCTAGCAAAAGATTGGAACTGTTAGAAATGAAACTGTTAGATGCTTTAACACACAGGCTTCCAGGGTCAACTGAAGATAGAGTTACAGTGGAATGGGCTCCCTTAGATACTTTTTTGAATAAATACTGGAAAGTATAGTTGCTCAATGTAAATAAAGGCTAATCAATGAAAATGTTATAAAGCTGATAAGACTAGTGAAGGTTTTTTTTGTTTTTGTTTTTTTGGTAAATCTCGTAATCATGAATGTAACAAGACGAGTTAATTGAAGACAGGTAAAAGCGAACATAAGATTTTGGGGCATATAGCCAGAAATGTCTTGATGTAAAAGGTACAGAAGGTATAGGAGTACTCCACCTAAAAACAGTGGTACATGCGCTGGTAACTTCACGGATTGACTTCTGCAATGCGCTCTACATAGGGCTACCCATGTGCTTAGTCCGGAAACTTCAATTAGTTCAGAATATGGCAGCCAGGTTGGTCACCAGAACATCTAAAAGTGACCACATAACACCAATTCTGAAGTCTTTACACTGGCTGCCTGTTAGTTTCCGGGCACAGTACAAGGTGTTGGTTCTTACCTTTAAAGCCCTCCATGGCTTGGGGCCAGCCTACCTGCGGGATTGCCTTCTCCCATATAATCCGCCCCGCACACTAAGGTCTTCTGGGAGGAATTTACTGCAGCCAGTCAGAACTAGGTTGGCTGCAGTTACCCAGACAACCTTCTCTTCTGTCGCTCCCAAGTTATGGAATGGCCTGCCGGAGGAGACCCGGCATATTACCAGTCTTGACTGCTTTAAAAAAGCGCTAAAGACTGTTCTCTTCCGACAGGCCTTCCCAGACTAGTGTTCCACCACCTCTCATCAATTGTCCTCTTGTTTTTAATTTTGTTTTAATTTGTTTTTAATAGTTAATGTGTTTTAGGGGGTTAGAAGGGTTGGTGGGTGGGGAGGATGGGTTACATTTTAGTGTTTTTAATGTATTTATATACTGTCGTAATGCCGCCTCAATCCATTGGGAGAGGCGGGAAAAAATATAATAATTATTATTATTATTATTATTATTATTATTATTATTATTATTATTATTATTATTATTATATGAAAACCACTGAAAACTATATCCCTCCAATACTGATTTTTCAAACAATTTAATTCTATATTACTAATGCTTATTTTCCAAAAGATGTCTGTAAATGATCATTTTTCTTTTGCCGTTTCAGTTTTCTGGAAGACACTTCCTGCAAAGATATTTACAATTCCATATTCCCAACAAAGTTTTTCTTACATAATGATTATTACAACCCATATTCACTTTAAGTCTTTTTATAATAACCTGTACCAACAAAGTTTCAGTTCAAAAAAAAAGTATTGGTCAAAATCAGAATAGTCTGAAGCAGAAACAACATCCCTAGGTAGAATATTAAATTTAATCATAGAAATAGATAAAGATAAAGATAGATTGAGAAGTTGGATTGGATTTACTGTGAACGGTCATTCTGGAGTGGCAGGAGGAGGAATCCACAACGATTGGGTAATCCTCGCGTGCCAACCAGAATCAGCAGGAGTCCATGTTCCAAATCAGTTGCTACAGTTAGGACCCCGTGCCTCCTCTGTCAGTTTCTTCTCCAGCCACGCAAACCACAACATTTTTACTACTCGACTTCTTTAACTTTCAAGTTTCTAACCTTAATCTACCTCAGACCTTCATCACAATCGCTTAACCTCCCCAATGCCTACATCAACCTATATATATTACACACCATCAGTGAGGGTGTGGATTCCTCCTCCTGCCATCCCAGAATGACCGTTCATGGTAAATCCAACTTCTCATTCTTGGGATGGCACATAAGAGGAATCCACAATGACTGGGACATACCTAAGCCATATCATGGGTGGGCTTTATTTACACTGAAGTACCATCTGGAGTACCTTACTGCCAAAAGCAGCCTGCTCCACTTTAAACTTGTCCACTTTTTAATATCTTATAAAGGTAGATGGCTCCGACCAGCCTGCTGCATTACAAATATCTTGTAATGATGAAATCACATTATAAACAGTACTAGTTGCCATAAATCTTGTAGAATGTCGATATACGTTGCACGGTCTAGGTTGACCTGCCACATCATAACACTGAAAGATGCAACTCTTAATTCACCTTCCAATGACAGTCTTAAATGCCTTCTGCCCCATAGACTTATGATTATATGATACAAATAAAGCCTCTGTTCTCCTGACGTGTGCAGTTCTTTTAATGTAAAGATGGACAGCTCTCCTCACATCCAAAGAGTGATGCCTTTTCTCTTCTGCACTTTTCGGATGAGGAAAGAAAGTTGGTAGGTAAATCACATCTGGTGCCACCTTTTCCATTCACTTTTAGGAAGAAAAGTTAGATCTAACATCAGTACCAATCTTTCCTCCTCAAATTTACACAAGTAAGCATTAACAGATAATGCAGCCAATTCGGAAACTCATCTAGCCAATGTTATTGCTACCAGGAAAATAGTCTTTAGCGTTAACAAACGCAAAGAAGCATCCCTCACTGGTTCAAAGGGTGCTTTTGTTAAAGACCCCAGCGCAACATTGAGATCCCAACTCAGGGAATCTATGCTTAGTTGGGCAAGAAGTCAACATTGCGCCTCTTAGAAACTTCTTAATATGAGGATGCGCTGAAAAAGGAACTCCATCAAATTTTAATAGCACAGACAACGCCGACACCTGACGCTTCAAAATGTTCAGCTTCAGTCCCCATTGCAGTCCATCTTGCAAGAACTGCAAAACATGCATCACTCGAACCTCAGCAAACCACAAGGACTCAGCAGAACACCATTTTTCAAATGCTTTCCAAGTCATACTGTATATATTCTGAGTCGATTGCCACCGCAGCGCCATAATGGTATCTACCACAGCTGGCAAGTACTCTTGCAATTCTAAGGCCTTCCTCTCAAGATCCAAGCCATCAAATTCAACCATCTTGGATCCGGATGATGGACTTGATTTAAGAGATCCTTTCGGATTGGCAACCTCCTGACATCTCCTCCATCAAAGAGAACCAAGGCCTTCTTGGCCAGTAAGGTACAATCAGCACCACACTTGCATTTTCTCTTTTTATTTTCAATAGCTCTGTATTATCTGCACTGGCAGAAACACATACAGTTGACCCTTCGGCCACGGAACTGATAGAGCATCTGTTGCCTCTGCAAACTTGCTTCCATCAGTCGAAAAGAATCTTTTTAGTCTGGAATTCTTGGCTGAGGCAAATAAGTCGACTTGCAAAGGCCTGAATCATTTGTTCAAACTTTGAAACACTTGGTAATTCAGAGTCCACTCTCCTGGATGTAACTTGTTTTGACTGAGGTAATCTGCTCGCACATTCAGTTTCCCTTTCAAATGCACCGCTGTCAGCGATTGCAGATTTTGTTCTGCCGATTGAAACAACTTGTTTGACTCGTCTATCAGCACTCCTGAGTGAAGATCCCCTTGGTTCATCACATAGGCCTGGGCTGTCATTTTGTCTGTCCAGACTTGAACATGCTTGCCCCTCAGCAAACTTGCAAATTTGAGAAGTGCCAGACAAATCGCTTTTAACTCCAAAAAATTTATATTCCTTCTCAAGCCCACACCGGACCAAACACCCTGAGCACTGTTTCCTTGACATAAGGCCCCCCAGCCTGTCAGACTGGCATCCATTGTAACTTGAATGTAATGACTGACTACAAATGGGACTCCCTTGTTTAAATTTGAGACCTCTGTTCACCACAACCATTCCTTTCTCAAAGTGGTCGGTAGCCTGATCACATAATGCCTTTTCTTTCCTATGTTCCATTGATGGGGTATCAACAATCTTTGCAAACCTCTTGAATTGAACCTGCCCCATGGAACTAACTGGATAGTTGACACCAGAGTTCCCATTACTTGAGCCAACCACATCACATCTGCTGCTCTCATTGCCATCAATTTTCATATCACCTGTTGAACCTTCACACATCTGTCCTCCGAGAAATAAAGTCGACCACTGTTTGTATCCAATCTTGCCCCTAAATGCATCAGCATCACTGTGGGATTCAAATGACTCTTTTCTAAATTCACTAGAAAACCATACGTTCTTAGAACCTCCACAGTTCTCTGTACACTTACTATTAACTTCTGCTGTGAATTCGCTTTCACCAGCAGATCGTCCAAATAAGGGTAGATGTGTACCCCTGCTGTCTTAAATGAGCTACTTAAGGGACCAAAACTTTTGTGAAAACCCTTGGTGCCGAAGCTAAACCAGAAGGCAAAGCCTTGAACTGGTAATGTTTGTTCATGAACTGAAATCTGAGATACTTCATGTCTGTTCTCCTCGTGGAGACATGCAGATAAGCTTCCTTCAAATCGATGGAAGCCATCCAGTCACCTACCCTCAGATTCTCTCGTATCATTTGCAATGTCTCCATCTTGAACCTGAGATACTTCACAAACCTGTTGAGATATCTTGGGTTCAGTACAGGACGATAAGTCCATTGCTTTTTGGGACCATGAAAAATGCGGAGTAAATCCCTTGAACCACGGATCCCATGGTACCTCCTCCACTGCACCTATTTGCATTAGATGATCAATCTCCTTCAAAACTATTTTCCTTTTCTCCATCCGTGTCGGTATTGGGGGAGCAACATATCTGCACTTCGGCATTCTGTCGAACAAAATCGTGTAACCTTTTGTCACAACCTGCAAAACCCATTGATCCGATGTTATTCGGTTCCACAGAATGCCGAAGCGCAGCAATCTTCCCCACACACAAGGACTCTGCTTGTCAGAACTGATTCCGACCCTTACACTGAGAGGTTCCTGAATTTCTCTCTGTGTTCTGTCCTTTCCTGTTAAAAGATCCTGACCTTCCAAATTGGCTTTTTGGCCTATACCATTGCTGGCGGCCATACCTTGTGTCTTGCTGTCCAGTACTTCTTCTACCTTGAAAGGAATAGTATGAGGACCGATATGGTATCCCTTCCAACTTCTTTTTCTGCAACATAGGCATCACCTGTTTTTTCTCTTTGTTCCCAATTAACACTTTTTCTAATGCCTTATTACCAAACAGCAAATCTCCCTTAAAGGGCACAAATGCAAGATTATTCCACGACTTCTGATCAGCATCCCAATGACGCAACCATAAAGAACATCTTGCTACAGTAACAGCACTAACATTTCTTGCCATAAAAGCCACTGCATCATAACTGGCATCCGCCACATATTCCAAAACCTTTCTAAGTCTAGATAACACTCTTAAACAAGATTTAGATTGAATTTCCTCATCATCCATCAATTCCTGTAGCCACATCACTGCTGCCCGTGAAAACATTGAAGCAGCCACAGATGCTCTTACTGCCACTGCTGAATTCTCATCAGCTTTTCGCAAGGCAAAATCCACTCTCTTCTCATCCACATCTCTCAACATAGTATCGCTCTCCCGAGGGAGCAGGGCTCCCGAAATCAATGCAGCAATAGGACCGTCCACTAAAGGGATCTTCAAAAACTCTACATCTTTTTTCTCAAAGCAATAAAGCTTATCTGAATGACCTACAAATCTACGAGTATTTAAAGAAACCTCCCATTCCGTATAAATCAATTCCTTAAACGTACCTGGCACAGGCATATTCCATCCATGCGTTTCTTTCTTTTTGATTACAGCTGCAACTTTTGCCTCTTTTTCCTTTGACTCCTTAGAACTACTACCATCCTCATTCTACCTGTAAACCTAAAGTATGTACTACTTTCCTAAGCAGAACTCGAAATTGATCTGCCTGAAATAACCTACTGTTGCCTACTTCATCTTCTATCTTGCCTTCACAAAGATTATCAGTTTCCATTTCCATCTCCTCTGAGACCACCTCATCTTTTTGCCAATTATCCTCTTCATTCTCCAACTTATTCCTCCTTTTCTTCTTAACATCTGGCTCACTATAAACATTCTCTGTACTCTCAGATCTTCTTTTCCTCGATACTCCTTCTTTTTGACTTTCTTTATCAACATCCAAAACCTTACTTCTTTCACCTCTCCTCTGAACGAAATTCATTTTGGGAAAACATTGTACCCACATTTGATTGACTATTCAAATTCATCATAGTATTTAATCTTTGGTTAATCACTGGATCAAATTCATTAACTCTATTAAATTGATTCCTGTGTAACATTTGATGCACGTCATTAGAAATAGTTTGTTTAATCATGTTCTGTAAATCACACAAGTTTAATGAATTCATCTGGAAACTTGTGTCACCAGTAGGTGGTGTAACCCAGGTGCTTTGTCTTAAAGCTGAACACCCATCCTCAGTGCAGCCAAATAATTGCCACTCCATATTCATATTTGGCCATCTGCCTTGCTTTAACTCACCACCACTTCTTAAAGTAAACAACTCCGTGGGAGTATTATGAGCACTCAGGCAGCAACCGCTCCGTTCAAACTGAGTTGATTGTTCCATTTCGCTGCACGCGCCATGACCTCCTGCCCACAGAGGACTCGGCGAGTGATTGACAGCAGCCAGGCGCGCTATCCCTGCACGCTCTGGCAAATCTCTGCCCTTTAGCAATGCACACTCCTTCAGGCTCTCTGCACCTGCTCCAGAGATAGGTTTTCACTCCGGAAGAGCCCCTCCCATCACTGAAGAATGCACGAAATCAACAATGGCAGCCCAAAGCCGCGTTTGTTGATTTCCCCTTTGTCATTTTGATTTTAGCCTTCTTAGAAAGCGCATCCGGACCCTTCTTTAAGAATGGTATCCACTTTCTTTCTTTTAACCAACTTATCTTTACTTTCCTTCTTGCTGGAATACTTATTCCCCGAAGATCTTACCTCCTCCACTTTGCTCTCTCTGGAGGATAAAAATACTTTTCTTAACTCTGTCATTTTCCCTTCTCCAGAATGTTGCTGCCCTGCAACCACCTGGGAGGTACTTCCACTCTAATCCTTCTTTATCTCCAACTCAGAGCCTCGCTGTATGGTAGGCATCTGAGGAGAAACATTTCTACTGGTGACTTTCTTCTCCTCCTCAAAGCCTTGCTGGTTTGCAGGCATCTGAGATTCCATCTCCAAAGATATTCCTCACAATCTCACTGTGTATTTATTGAAATAAAATGACTTATTTTCACAATCTGACAGAGAAGGGAAAATTTCATCCAGCTTGCTAGGCAGGATGAGAAAAACTGACAGGAGGCGGCACAGGGTCCTAACGGTAGCAACTGATTTGGAACGTGAACTCCTGCCAATTCCAGTTGGCACGCGAGGATTACCCAATCGTTATGGATTCCTCCTCCGTGCCATCCCGAGAATACATTTCTCAATCTTTAAAAATCTTTTAAAATTCCATGTTTTAATATTTCACTTTTTTCTCCATTTTAAATCTTGACTTATATATCAAAAAAAAGTCTATAAATTTTTGTCATCATCAAATCTTGTCTTTCTTTAGGGATTAGTGAAATTGTTACCTCCTTCCAATTGTCTGGATTTTTTCTGTCAATAAAACCAAGTTCATTAACTTTTGCAATGGTAAAAATAGCTTTCTCAAAACTTTTTAAATAATTTGTCAATAAACCATCCAGTCGTAGAACTTTGCCAAACTTAATCTTCCTGATAGCTTGTTTCAACTTGATAGCTTGTTTCAATTTTTTCAAGCAGCAGAAAATTTTACGCTTTTTCTGTGGGATATTTTTGCTTGTTACTGCTAATTACACAGATGTGAAGTCTTGGCAGGCAGCCAGAACAGGTCAATCTCTTGGCAAGGTTCTCTACTTGTCGATATGTGAAAACATGCAATACATGTGGTCCAGTTCAGACTCTATCTCTTCCTTTTGTTTCTATGGCAGCTTTGCTATAGCATCTGCCATATGTTCTCAAATGTTTTCATTTGCTTCTTCCAGAATTGCTCAGAAATGCAGATAAATTTCCCTCTCTTATTGTTCCAATAAGGCAAAAGTACCTAAATGTTGTTTTCACCCTCTTACCACTCTATCTGCTCTTGCCCCAAACAATTCTGCTTCCTCTTCAAGGCACTGTATCCTCTCCATTATCTATCTCTCCAGCCACCTAAGAGATATACTGCTCGACTTCTTTCTTCTCTGACTTCACTTCCTTCAATTCAGCATTCATTTTGTTCATCCCATTTTTAATCCCTTTTAAAATTCTGACATCTTGTATGTCTTCCCATCTGTTCACTCTGTGTTCTCATTTGTGATATCTGAGTCTTCACAGCACGAAGCAACTCAGTAAACATTTGAGCTATTTCTGTTACTTTAGAAGGCAGTTCTACAGATCCTCTTCCCTCTGATCTTTCTGCCCCTTTTTCTTTAAATCTCATTTTCCATACTATAGTTCAAATTTGTATCCAAAGGAAAAGGTCTCTCCAAAGAATCCCAGAGATTTTTTTTTTAAAAAAATCAATTTCAGTAACTCATTTCAGACACCAGACATTACTCACTGCTCAAGCTTCTCTATATAATTGCCTTCAAAAAGCAGTCAGCTTCTCAAGGCCAGCAGCTTAAGGTAAATAAAAATTCTTTTTCACACAAGTCTATTTTTGTTCACTCTTGCATAATATTTCAGAATCTTTATTAATCTATATTAATAATTTCTAATAAGATTTAATCCATTAGTAAACAATCTATACTTGCTCTTAAAGTCACTTTAAGAACTAAGAAAAAAGTCTTCCTCCTCCCAATCCAAGCCAGCATTCTGATTCTTGCAGGGAAGCTGAACTGTTATAGTTACAAATCTGTCCACTTTTGGGAAACTTCTCAAAATCACTTTAACTTAGTCTTGATTGTTGCAAGAAAGAAGATTTGGTAGAGCCTAAGGCTTTTTGCAGCCAGCAAATAGCACAAATCACACTATGGGGCTTGATGGTGATCACAAACCCCTGCTCCACCTGTGCTCAGTTGCCTCTATGGGGAAATCTAAAGTACCAGGAAAGGTTCTTAGGAACTTAAATTACAAGAAATCATGTGAATTGACAATGAAGTATTTTTATAGTAGCTGCAGATCTCCAGGATTTCAGGCAGAAATCCTTTACATCAGCCACTTTCTTTTAGCATGTTACAGAAAAAATGAGAGCGCCACCTGCTCAGTTGTATAGAACAGAAGCTGGGCGGGGAGTTCCTACAAATGTAAATGACAAAAGGGTACACCAAGTAACACACACACACACACTTCATAGGCTAATGGATAGAGCAACACTCAGAACTAGTTCAGGAACCTTCTACATACACCTACAAAAAAAAAAAAAGACAAAAAAAATAAAAAAGACCCAGTGAAGGAAGGATAATTTCCAGAAGGGTAAAGGGCAAAAGGATGCCATAAAACACACACAACAGGCCAGTGGATTAAGCAACGGTTCCTCAGTACTACTTTTAAATTCTATCTCAACAGCCACTGGAATGATGCAAGGCAACTCAATAGGCATCCTTCTAGCCCCATCCCTATGAGATGGTCAGAGAAATACCACTTAATAACATACAACACTACAATATAGTCAAACATTAACTTCTTCCATGTAACAACTATCCTTTAATTTCTACAGATTTACACACATACATTCGAAGTACATGTTTTAAGACCGCAGGGTTTAAGTTTTATCGCCATATTATGCTAGAGCACTTATTAATTAATTTTCTGCGCTGCCTTTCTTCCTGCAAGCCAATTAACTTGCAGATCTACAACTTTCCTTTCCCAATATACATTTATTTATGAATGCTATATCTTCCACATGCCACTGCACCTTCCAATGTCCCAACATTTCCAGATGGGGAACATGAAAAACACAATCAAGATACTTGGTATCACCTGACACATTAATTTATTTTACTTTCCATAAGCCTAACAATGAAGTGAACAGGATTCTTTAAGTACTTTTTAAGAACTTTAAGTACTTCTTTAAAAGATCTCCTTACCCTAAAATGACCAAAAGAGGACCAAATCTAGAGATCAAGGGAATATGCCCCCCTCCCCAAGCAAATATGGGTAGAGTTTTGGAGAGAAAAAACCTCCAGTGTTCTTTAAGGCTGCATCCTTCTAAGATCTCCTAGGCAATCAATGCAGCCCACTAATCACCTATAGTTGCCAAGCCTGCCATAATCATACGTGCTGCATATTTCAAAATGCTGTATTTCAGAGAACTTTCTACTTACCCGGACTGCTGTACAAGCCAGTTTACAGGTGACTGAAGATTCATCTTTCAGAGTTCTTTGTAACAAAGGCATACAGTCTACCAGTGAAAACGTATTTCCTGGCAATAAGAGAAAACAAGCACAATGAAACAACTAAAAAAATTATGGCAAAGAACCCAGATATTTATAAATTAATTCACTGTTACCTGTTGAAACTCTTATGCTTGCTAGCCAGTTTTCCACATCAAAGCGAGATTGAGTGAGAATGGAATAAACCATCATTCCACATAAAATGGCTGTTGCTCCTCTAATCTGGGGATCTCCATGGTCAATATAATTCACAATATCCTTTACATACTCCTCATCTAGGAAAAACAGGAACAGAACATAAATAATTATGCCCTCTTCATAAGTCTTCTAATTCTTGACACTTTTATAATGCCTATAAAATCAACTCTAAATGTATTCTAATTGAAAGTCAAATGCAAATGACTTAACAGCCCAGCACTGAAGTAACCACAAAGTGGATATTTCATATTCATGTTTCCTAGCTAATCCAATCTCATTAGTGTATTTGCTAGCACACAAGACTCACTTTTTTTCCTGAAAAGTACTGTTTGCAAATGGGGTGCGTCTTCTACGGCAGCGCATCTTATACTCCAGCCAGTGTATAAATGGGGTGTGTCTTATACATGGGTGCGTCTTATACACCAGCAAATACGGTAATCCAATATTTCAACAATTTGTTTTAACATTCCACTCAATTCGAAACAAAACCAAACATTTATCATGTGCAGTTTCAAATAATACATGAAGCTGGGACTGAACATGAAATAGCAGTTTTAAATTATCTAAGAACGTCTACATTATTCTATTACTAGGGGAAAAAATGGCAATCAATTTTCAACGGAAGACATTTCAGCAAAGTGTCCTATCTTTCACTGTATGTAGCAGGAAAATTAATGGGGCATTAAAGAGCTTCATTCTCAATCATAAACAGATATTGAATCACAGTCCTACATCGCACTGTAATGCACGGCATGCAGGCTGAACCTTCTCATGACATATAAACTAAGTTCAACCTGTGCAATACATATATCACGTTTGAGTATGGATCAGATAAAGCTCCTTCTCTGAAAAAAGGACAACTGATAAATACTGACACTTTCTCTATATCTATGAAGAGATAAGATATGTGACAATTTCTGAAACAATCAGAAAGAAATATTAGATTTTTTTCCCCCACAAAAGTGGTAGTAAAACAATTTAAAGCTCAACATACCACATTCTTCTTTGTTTGCTTCAGAAGGCATTTTATATAGTTTGCTGAAAAAAGCTTCAGGATGGAGAGCAACAGCTGCACCCACACAGCTTATTGCTAAAGCTTTCACACTGACTCTTACATCTTTATCTGGTACCAATGCTAAATAAAAGAAGATAAATGTAAGAAGATAAATATAAACTTAATAAACTATAATTCATTTCAGTATGTAATGTAAACATTTAAAACATGATCAAAAAATAAAAGCTCAGCAAAGCACATTTTAAAAACTCTTCTGCCACACGATTTAAGAACCTACAGGCATGCCTAAATAAAAAGGACTTTGCCTGCTGGCAAATGGACACCAACTGTGGGAGGAAGTTCCATGGCCTAGGACCAGCCACTGGGAAGCCTCTCTCCTGTATCTTCAACAAACATGACTGTGATAATGATGGGATTAAGAAAAGGCCTTTCTCGGGAGATCTTAAAACTTGAGGGCTCATAAATAGAAATATGGTTTTCAGACAGTTTGGAGGCAAGCCATATAAGGCTATAAAGGTCATAACAAACACTTTGAATTCTGCTGAGGAGCATACTGGTGGGTAGCTAGGAAAGCTGTTGGAAGAATGGAATTATATATTCCTTGTAATTAGCCCAGTCAGCACTGTGGCTGCAGCATTTTGGAGTTGCTCAAATTCTAACCAATTTGCAAAAGCAGCCCCATACAGAGTGCATTACAGTAATCCAAATGGGATGTAATCAAGGCATGTGTCACCATAGCCAGATCTGACATCTCAAGGAACAGAAGCTGTTGGCACACTAGTTTTAACTGTGCAAATGTACTTATGACCAACACTGAAACCTGATCTGATCTGAAACCTGGTCTCAAACCTGAATCCAGGACTAGGCCCAAACTGTGAATCTGAGATTTCAAGGAGAGTGTAAACCCACAAAGCCCAGGCTATACCCCTATTTCCTACTTTGACTGACCAGAAGCTGCTTTGTCTTGTCTGGGTTAATTTTCAAATTGTTCATCCCCATCCAGTCCTTGACCAACAGCAGACACTGGTTGAATACTGAAACTGCTTCACTAGTTAGATGGGAAGGAGAGATAGAGTTGGGCACCAACAGTATAGGGGTAACACTGAATCCCAAACTCTGGATAATTTCTCTCTCTAGTTTCATTTAGAAATAACTAAACAGCATTGGAGATAAAGCCTTGACAGACACCACAGGCCAATAGTCAGGGTGTCAAACAGGCATCCCTCAAGAACAGGTTGCTTACCTGTAACTGTGATTCTTCGAGTGGTCATCTGTGCCCTCACACATTGGGATCTTTGCGAATGTGCGGTAGCATTCGGAAGATTCTAGAGCTAAGCAGCTTGGCGGGAACCCCTCCCCCTGCTCGTACTGAGCATGCTCAGCCCACCAAGCCAACGGTCTCTCTCCTCAGTTTAGGAGTCTGCCAGAACAGGACCTGAAGAGGGGAAGGCTGGGCGGCTATGTGTGAGGGCACAGATAACCACTCGAAGAACCACAGTTACAGGTAAGCAACCTGTTCTTCTCCGTGGTCTCTGTGCCTCATACACTGGGAGATTGTGCAGCTTACCAGTGGATGGTGGCTCAGGTCCTAGAGAACGGAAAACAACACCACACGGCCAAAGTGGGCATCTCGTCAAGCCCGGCAGTCCAGTTGGTAGTGGTGCGCAAAAGTCAAAGGTCGCGACCAGGCAGCCACACGACACAGCTCCTGCAGGTCCACCCCTTGAAGGAGAGCTGCTGAAGAGGCCACGGCTCTACTGGAGTGGGCACAGAGCAAAACTGGCGGAGGCTGCTTCGCCAGTTCATATGCCAGCAAAATTGTCTGGGCCACCCATTTGGAAAATCTCTGGGTGGACACCTTCTGACCCTTTCAGCGACCACCATAGCACACAAAGAGACGTGGATTCTGACGAAAAAACGAAGTGCACTGAATGTAGAAGGCCAGAGCTCGATGGGCGTCAAGCGAGTGGAGGGATCACTCCAGAGGCGTAGACGGCTCCGTGTAGAAAGTTGGAAGGATGACGTCTTGGTTAAGGTGGAAACTGGAGACAACCTTAGGTAGGAAGGAGATGTCCGGGCGAAGGACCACCTTGTCCCGATGAAAGACCAGGAAGGGCTCATCAGACTGCAACACTGTCAGCTCGCTCGCTCACCTGGCCAAGGTGACAGCGACGAGGAAGGCAGTCTTCATGGTGAGGAGTCTGTCATCGATAGTAGCCATGGGCTCAAAGGGCGGTCGCGTCAGCTGGGATAGTACAGCGACCAAGGACAGCGACCAAGGCGGGATCAGCGGAGACACTGGTGGGCAAAGGTGCTGCAGGTCTTTCACAAATTGCTTGAGGGTAGCGTCCCGAAAAAGCGGTGCCGAGGGGGAACCATGTGGCTGGTAGGCAATAATAGCCACAAGGTACACTCGCAAAGATGGAAAAGCCAGTCCCTGTTCCCAAAGGTGCAGAAGGAAGTGCAGCACAGTAGAAAGGATGACTAGCAATGCCGATTCATGACGAGCATCTGCAAAGGCCAAGAATCTCTGCCACTTGTAATGGTAAGACCTACATGTAGACTCCTTCCTGGCCACAGTGAGGACATCCTGTATAGCTGGAACATCTAAGGGGTTATCCTCCACGCATGGAGAGTCAGGACCAGTAGGTCCAGGTGCAGCACGAGACCGTCCGAGTGGGAGAGGAGGTCCAGTACCACTGGAAACTTGAGAAGCCGGCCTCGAGTGACCTCGAAGAGGGGCCCAAACCAGTGCTGCCTTGGCCACTATAGAGCCACGAGGATGGCGTCAGCACAATCAGGAAAGATCTTGGCGACCACTCAATCCAGAAGCGGAAATGGCAGGAATGCGTACAGCAGCCCCTCGTCCCACTGAAACTGAAAAGTGTCACCGAGGGATCCACAACCCAGGCCAGCCCTCGAGCAGTAACGGGAACACTTCTTGTTCCGACTGCTGGCGAAGAAGTCGATGGACGGCTGACCCCATCAGGCCACTATCGCCCGAAAAGCGGTCCCGGACAGGGACGACTCGTGGTAGCACGAGGTGTCCCTGCTGAGGCTGTCTGCTGTGGTGTTCTCCCGGCCCGCCAGGTGAATAGCAACTCAGAGTGGTATGCACCAGTTCCAAAGACGAAGGGCTATGTTGAGGAGGGTGGTAGATTATGTACCTCCCTGCCTGTTCACATAGCACACAGCCGTTGTGTTGTCCAAGAGGATCCGCACCATGTGGCCGATCACCAGATTGCGAAACACTCGTAGCACCTTCAGGATGGTGAGGAGCTCCAGGGCACTGACGTACAGGTGAGTCTCTAGGCCAACCCAGTGTCCCTGCACCCTGAGATCACCGCAATGCGCTCCCCATCTGTAGAGGGAGGCGTCCATTGTCACCGTGATCCAAGGGCACGGGTCGAAGAATGGCATTCCCGAGAGGAGATGCCGGAAGGACAGCCACCAGAGAAGAGAGCGGCGAACCTGTTGAGAGATCCGCAGGAGAAGGCCCTGGTCGTCCAGTAGAGGGTCGAAGACCCTGATGAACCAGTGCTGTAGCAGATGGGCGTGAAGGGGGGAGAGGTAGGTGACTGACATCGTCGCTGCCATGTAGCCAAGAAGTTGTTGGATCCTCCTCGCTGAGACCACAGGGGTGCGGAGGACAGCGGCAGCAGCTCGGCAAAGGGAAGGCCTTGGTGGAAACAGAGTCCAAGGTGGCTCTGATGAAGTCCAGAACTCTGGTTGGTTCGAGGTGCGACTTCTTCGGGTTCACCCTGAGGCCAAGGTGGGACAGAAGAGACAGTGTGCGATGGATGTCTTCGTATAACTTCTGCTTGCAGGGCGCCACCAACAGCCAGTTGTCAGGGTAAGGGTATACCATAACACACTTCATGCGGAGGTACGATACCACCAGGGCCATGCATTTGGTGAAGACCCTCGGCACAGTGGAGAGTCCAAACGGCAGCACCTTGTAGCAGATGCTGTCAACCACGAATCGCAGGTACCTCCTATGTTTGGGCCGAATTGCGATATGGAAGTAGGCGTCTCGTAGATCGATAGAGGCGAACCAGTCCCAACGTTGCAGGAAGGGCAGGATGGAGGACAAAGTGACCATCTTGAACTTCTTGGGGAGGATGTAAGAGTTCACCACCCTGAGGTCCAGGATCGGTCGCAAGGTACTGTCCGATTTCGGTACCGTGAAGTACCAAGAAAAGAAGCCGGTGGTACTGGCTGAGGACGGGACCCGTTCTATGGCCCCTTTCTGCAGCAGCAGGAACTGGATCACCTCTAGCAGAGCCAGGTTAGCCGGGGTGGAATAGCAGACGCCTCGAGGTGGTATATTTTGAAATTCGATGCCGTAACCAAGACGGAGAGAACCCAAGAGTCCATCATGATGTGACACCATTGGGAGAGATGTCAGGCCAAACCCGGGTGGTCAACAAAGCTGGTGGGCAGGCGTAAGAGTGGATGTGGTGGTGACCTGCATGGGAAGTCAAAACCTCGACTTCACCATGGACGAAGATTTCTTCGAAGAAGGTTGGCGTCTTCGTAGAGGCCTTCGGGCAGAGGACGGTACCGAGGATCAAGCGGATGTTCGACACGGTGAGCGAGACTGGTAGGAGTAAGAGGACCGGCACCAAGAAGAGCGGGAAGCGAAACTGCGACAGGACTGCTGCGTTTGGTGTATCCCCATCTGTTTTGCCATGAGGCGCGCCTTCACGAGGTGGTCCATTGCATCATCAGTAGTCGAGCGGAACAGGCCTCGTCCATCGAATGGCAAGTCCTCGATACGCTTCCTACCATCCTCCTGGAGTCCTGCAGAGTGTAACCAAGCGAATCACTGAAGGGCAATGGCTCCCACTATCACTCGGGTCGCACCCTCGACCGCATGCTGTGAGGACAGTATCTGTTGGTTGGACAGTGCTAACGATTCATTATAAAATTGGATAGCGCTCATCCAATGATCGCCCGGGAGATGAGCCAGCAGGGGATAAAACCTGTCCCAGATGTTGCACTGGTACGCAGCGAGACAGGCCTGAGTATTCGAAATCCTCACAATGAGGGAGGACGCCTAATAAAAGCATCTCCTGAAGGAGTCCAGCCGACGTCCCTCTTGATCAGGTGGAGTGGTGTGTGCCCTCTTATGGTCCTTGGTTTGGGAAGACTCAACCATGATGGAATTAGGCACCGAGTGATTAAACAAGAAATTGACATCCTTCTTCTGTGTCGTATAGAGATGCTCCAGACAATGAGGTATCAGCTGCAAGGAGGCCTGCTGGGCCCAAGGGTGTTTCAACACCTCCTGCAGAACAGGCAGGAATGGTATCAGTGCTGCAGATGGTGGGCGTGTGTCTACATAGTGAAACATGGGATCCTGCACCATTGGAACTGGTCTGGAGACATCGAGGCCAAGGGCATTGGCCATGTGAAGAAGGATGTCAAAAAACTGTTTAACTTTCTTGGGCGCCGAGTCTGGTGTGGGCTCCCCAAAGGCCAGTAGTGGAGACACATGCGAGTCCGGAGTGGAGTCGCCAGAGTCAGAGTCTGACTCGTATGAGTGCGAGGAATGTGAAGGCAGTCCCTGGGCCGGTGGTGGCTGAAGGGGCAGAGAGACAGTTGGCAGAAGTGGAGCGGTGACTGTCGATGTTGCAGAAGATGGTACCGATGGTAGAAATGCCAGTTGTGCTACTGTGGACGTTGAAATCGGCAGAACAGTAGGGATCGGACGCTGAATCGACTGAGTAGAGGTCGGCGCCGTCTTCGGATGCTGGGGCGGTGGAGGTGCCTCTGCAGCAGGGTGAGAAATTGTAGCCGTGACCCAAAGAGGTGGTGACACAGGCCTGTAGCGTGGTGAGCAGTCTCTAGACCACCCATGATAGTAGAGGGATCTAGACCTCGAACGCGACGGAGAGTGGCGGTACCAGGATGCAGGATGATACCGGGAGCCCGACACGGCGACCGAGATCAACAGCGATATGGGGACCAATGACGGACATCCGCGTCGTACTGGTCTCTATAAGCAGGGGAGCAAAAATAGTAGGACCCCAGTTGCTCGCGCCACAGATGTTCATGTCTGTACCTCACGATGTAGGATGCGAACGAAAAAGGTGAATCAATCCTGGGCCTAGATCTGTCACAATCGGAGGCGGCCTCCCGCCGCTGTGGGGATCGATGTCTGTCGGCCCGGCCTAGAGAGCGCGCTGGCAAGCGCGGTCACGAGAAGACACTCAATGTTGAGACAGAGCCCTCGGAGTCTCTAAAGAAGGGTCCAGGCGGTCCATCCCATGTAGAGGGTGACCAAGCAGCATGGTTGGCGCAGCCAGCACAGATGGATCTGAAGGCACCGAAGAGTCATCCAGGACCACTGGGAGTTGGGAACCATCGCGCTCCACAGATATATCCAGCGGGCCCCCCTCCACAACTGTATCCATCACAGGTTGTGTTGGAGGAGGCGTTGGCAGACAGGTTTGCCGCGGAGAAGGCAACCTCTGCTTCTCCTTTTTCTTCTTCTTCTTGTCCTTCATCGCAGGATCAAGAGAAGAAGGCCGTTTCTGCTGGGCCGCGGTAAGGGGCTTGGTTGGTTTCGCCACCTGTGAGCCCGCAGGGGCATCCCCCGGCACAGAGGTAACCGGCGTCCTGTGAATCTTTGGAATCTGCAGTAAGGTGGAGACCGGAGTCAAGGAAGACAGTACCAAGCCCGATACCGTCACTGTCGGTATCGCAGCCGCCAATATCGACGAGGGCGTGGTCGAAGTTTGCTCCACTGAAGAGGTATGGGAAGCCGTGACAGTAAAGAGGGCGGTATTTTCAGCCACTTGCTCCTTGATCTTCAAAGACTGTTCTGAACAGTGGGATTTTAGCCTGGACAACCTGTTCCTCAGGGTCTGCACCGTGAAATCTCTACACACAGAGCAGGCCCACACATTATGGGCTTCTCCAAGGCAAAATAGGCACTCAGAGTGCCCGTCAGAGAGGAAGACTTTACGACCACAAGAGACACAGTTCTTGAACAAAGCAGACATAAGAAACAAGAAGAAACTCTCACAAAGAAGTCCAAAGAAGGAGGGATTCTGATGAACAAAGTCCAAGAAGAACGAAGACGGAGAAGAGAAAAGGCCAAAAAGGCAAGCCACTAAGCTGGAGAACCTTCCGTTCACTGTGAACACGCTGGCCGATGAAAGAAAACTGAGGAGAGACCATTGGCTTGGCAGGCTGAGCATGCTCAGTACGAGCAGGGGGAGGGGTTCCCACCAAGCTGCTTAGCTCTAGAAACTTCTGAACACTACTGTGCATGTGCGAAGATCCCAATGTGTGAGGCACAGAGACCACAAAGAAGAACTCTAGCTTCTAAGTTCGCCCCCATTAGAAGGACCAGAGCTACTGTAAAGCAGCGCCCCCAAAACCCATTCCATTGAGGCAGCACCAAAGGATGAAATGATGAACGATATCTAAAACCACTGAGAGGTCCAGCAACACAAACAGGGGCACATCTCCCTTCTCTAATTCCTGCCATAGGTTATCTATCAAGATGATCACAGCTGTCTCCATGCCACAGACAGGCCTGAAGCCAAACTGAGATGAGACTGGCTGATAATTCTCTAATGAGAGTTTTTCAACAATTGCCTCACCACAGCTATTTTTAGGCAGAATGGAAATCTGCCTTGCTACAGTGAGGCATTTGCTACACCTCTCACCCAGTCATTCTTTGCTTTTAAGACCCAGGAAAAGTATGCATTCAGTACACAAGTGGTGGTTCTTATATCTCCAAAGATCATGTTCACATCCTCTGGTTGCTTGTGGTAGCAAACACTAAAATTTAACTAGCTGATGTCTAGAGAGGTACTTCATTTTATTTGTCTCAAATCTACACCATTCTGTTTCAGCAGAGGCAAAAGCATGCAGTTACTTCAGTTCTAATGTTACAAAAGAGGAAGAAAAGCTTCATTCAATCCCCTTTTTCCATGCAACGTATCATTTTATACCTTCTATCCAACTATAATATATCCAACTATAATAATAAAGTCTATCCTACACTAAAGCTGCAGCAAAATATGGTATCACCCTTTATTAAAACATTGCTTAATGGTGCCATTCTACTAATTTGTATTCAGAACAGAGTTACACTGAATTCAACACTGCCCACTTCCAAGTTATGGGAACACAACCTGGACTACATTCATAGACCAGGGACGTACAACTGAGGGCCACAATTGTTTCCTCATAGCTTACGCAAAGCATCCATTTAAGTCCTTTGCAATTCATAATTAAATAATATCCAAATTAAAGCAACATTTAAAGAAAAATAAACCAACCAGATGTTAATTACATTAAATAAAATAAAATACAGAAAGACTGATTTTTAATTTCTTTTTAAATATGTCCAGTTTCTTTCAACTTACCACCTTTCTCCCCTGTAAGCAGAAAAGAGGCTGACAGAAGACGTACACAGTGAACCAGTGGAGCAGCATTTTCATCAGTATAACATCCTATATCTCCTTTAATTCTGGAGAGCTGTATTTTAAAAAAAAACAATACTGTAACAATAACTGTAATAAAAGACAACATCCAAGCAGTATTGGAACTACTGAACATTTGATTATTTTAAGGCAGGGGTGGATGAACTCCTATAGGTCTGTCCTATCTTTTCACCACTGCAGGTCTACACACTCTTGTTGCCACTCTGCCATCAAATTTGAAGCCATGCAACCAAAATCTGATAACAGTAGAAATTTGGGAGCTCTCAGTTGACTGCAAAACTTCATAGTCAGATCATGAAGCCCACATGATATGTGTTGCACAGGCTTCCTTTGGGACAAACCTGGGTTGAAAGAAATCAGTTGCACTATCTTTTTCAACGTACCCTTTCAGAGTAACAACACATTTCTCTTGTATGTTGTAATTAGTATAAAAATTCCAAAATAATGTTTTCTGAAAATGACTTCTGTAAGAAGCCAATGGTTCCTTCCTAGCAATTTTTATTTAAAATTTCCAGAAAAATAAAACACAGTCACTTCTCTCTCATGAAAATCAGCTGTAATCCCACTCACTTTTTATTCAGGTTTTATTCAAGTAAACATGTACTTTTGCGTCCTCTCTCAATGGAGGTCGATCAATCCATCTAAGAAGTTTATGTGCTGTCAAACTGAAAATGCCCTGGGGCAGTTTAAAATATCTTATTCCTTAAGAGACTTCTTCTGAAAAGCAACAGACACTTTTTCTGAATCTCCTAAGTACTCTTTGCACAAATAAACTGTACTAAATGTTTTCCTACAGATGGGGTGGATTCAGACAGAAAGGAGGAAGAGAAAATGTTTGAGGTCATCCATAACAGGCAGTAAAGAACAAAGCTCTCTTTGGTCATGATAAGAAATATACCATCCAAATCACCTGACCATTATGGAAAACATACAGTTGCGCAATAGAAGGAAGACTTCCAACTCCAAGATCTGTCTAATGGAGATTAAAGTCACCAGAAAATTTGTTCTGACCATCAAAAGTTTCATTGTATCAGAAACCACAATCCTCAGGTCTGCAGTCAAACTTTAATTCCCTGTCAGGAGTCTATATACAAGAGACCGTGCCTCTCAGAAACAATTTCTCTGTACTGTTACCAGCCATGTGGATCTGGTTGTGAACTCTGAGGACTGGTAATATAAACAGTAACCCCTAAGACATATAAGATACATGAAACAGAATACAGAAAGCTCTATGTATTAGAGCAATGGTTCTTAACCTGGGGTCCAGAGACCCCTGGGGGTCTGCAGAGCCCTTACAGGAGGTCCGTGAAGCCCTGCTTCCAGATACCAATGGCAGCAGCAACAATAGGAACTTAGCTATGGTCACTCAGGGTCTGAGGGGGGATATGAATCCTAGCCCCCAGAAGCATTTTATAAACAAATAAATATTTGAATATTTGAACAAATATGTGAATATTTAAATCTAAATTTAAATATTTAAATCTTGATTTAAGTCTTCAGGATCCCTGGCAACAAATTACATTTACAGGTGGTCTTGAGGATCCCTGGCAACAAATTATATTTACAGGTGATCCCTAGTAAAGAAAAGGTTAAAAACCACAATATTATAGAATCTGTGTGTGTTAGTGAGAATACAAAGACAGGCTAGTTCCATGTATGAAGCCTACCAAACTGTTAACAAATATACAACAATGTCAACAATTCTTTGACTGATAATAAACTCATAGTAGATACAGCATTACAGAGCAATGGCTGATGCAACCAGCTGGCTGATTTAATGTGATGGAAGGCAACCAGAAACCAAGATCTAACTACACCTGAGGTTGTGCTACCTCTCAGGAGAAGACTAAAAATTTATATAAATGAAGAACATTAAACACCTGTTACCTCATCAGACAAGATATGTCAGCTGATCAATCTAGGAAAGATATAAAATAAGCTAAGAGGAGAAAGAAGGCAGACTGCTTTGCAGTCTGCATCATATGAAAAACACTGTATTCAAACAGCTGTGTTGTTGTGAGCTAATAACCCAGACATACTGAAAAAGATAGACCATGATGGCAAGAGCAACAACTACGCTATGCTGAAGAGCATTTATTCATATTTATATGCGCGCACACACACACACACACATATATAGATATTCCATTTATTCCATTATGATTGTAATGCATGCCTGTTATGGATGTTTACAGATACATAATGGATACTGCTAGATATAGTAATGCCCTTGGAAGCCTGTGCATTCACCGATATCTGTTTAGAGATGAATCTTCAATAAAAGAGATGGTAGTCTTCTGTTAACAGGTGCATGTGTTATATTTATTAAGATGGTGACATCCCTCTATGTGTTAACTACAGAAAAGCCTGATAAGAGAGATGCAGAGATAAAGATCCTTATACAAGTATAGCATCTTAGTTGCCAAATACCACAATGTAACGAATATAAGATGTCTCACATGCAACGTTATTGATGAAAGTGTAGTATAGAATAAAAGAATCATAGAAATGTAGAGTTGGAAGACACCACAGGGGCCATCCAGTCCAACCCCCTGCCATGCAGGAACAACCTCAAAGCACTCCCGACAGATGACCATCAAGCCTCTGCTTAAAAACCTCCAAGGAAGGAAACTCCACCACACTCCGAGGCAGCATACTCCACTGCCGGACAGCCCTGACTGTCAGGAAGTTCTTCCTGAGGTTCAGGTGGAATCTCCTTTCCTGCAGCTTGAATCCATTGCTCCTTGTCCTGGTCTCTGGAGCAGCAGAAAATAAGCCCTCTCCTTCCTCTACATGGCATCCCTTCAAATATTTAAACATGGCTATCATGTCCCCTTTTAACCTTCTCTTCTGCAGACTAAACATACCCAGTTCTCTAAGTCTATCCCCATAGGGCATGGTTTCCAGGCCTCTCACCATTTTGGTCGCCCTCCTCTGGACTTGCTCCAGCTTGTCAATATCCTTCTTGAATTGGGGTGCCCAGAACTGGACACAGTATTCAAGATGGAGTCTAACCAAAGCAGAGTAGAGTGGTACCAGTACCTCCCTCGATCTAGACACCATACTCCTATTGATGCAGCCAAGAATTGCATTGGCTTTCTTGGTTGCCGCATCACACTGCTGACTCATGTTCAGCTTGTGATCTATGAAGACTCCTAGATCCCTTTCACACGTACTGCTATCCAGTCACATGTTCCCCATCCTATATTTCTGTATTCTATTTTTTCTACCTAAGTGTAGGACTTTACACTTCTCTCTGTTGAATTTCATTTTGTTCGCCTTGGCCCAGCTCTCCAATCTATCCAGGTCACTTTGAAATTTGATCCTGTCCTCAGGTGTATTAGCAACCCCTCCCAATTTGGTATCATCTGCAAATTTGATGAGCATGCCCTCTATTCCTTCATCCAAGTCATTGATAAAAATATTGAACAGCACTGGTCCCAGGACAGAACCCTGTGGCACCCCGCTAGTCACTTCTCTCCAGGATGAAAAGCAGCCTTTCGTGATCACCCTTTGGGTTCGGTCGGTCAACCAATTACAAATCCAACTAACAGTAGCCCTCTATACTCGTTTGATAGTTGGACTCTTGACCCTGGAGACCAGGGTTTGATTTATCAGTCAGCCATGGAACCCCACTGGTTCCCCACTGTCAGTCCCAGAAAACTCTGATAGGGTCACCATGAGTCAGCAACAACTTGAAGGTACAGGACAACCAAAAAAATGTGCCCAGATATTGTTATGTTTGTGTTTTTCCTAAGGGGAAGGTATATGTATGTATATGATTGCCTATAATAAATAGCTTAAAAGAAATTAACAACAAGACTGCTCATCCCTGCACTTAAATATCCTAAGATTCCAGTACTTAAGAAACACTTAAGTGGAGTGTTGATGTTACCCCCCGAATGAATTTCACCAGGATCACAAGCTGGAGGTTCACACAACCAGGAGGTGATAACAGGACTCAAGACAGAAATAGAGTAGCTTACTAATAGGAAAGAATCCTCAATCTTTCCATCTAAAGAGATAGGGGTAGGGAATCACGCCTCTTTGATTCCTTCCTCCAACTCAGTAACATCTCTTAAGGTATTTTAATTTTAAATTCAAGCATGGAAAGCGATTGGACCCTTGGAGTTTCTTCCAACTTTATAATGCTACATTAATGTGACTGTAACCTAGAAAAGCAGTCTTCAAAGTGTTGGTCCACGGACTACTGAAAATCTGTGACTCATTCATTGCTAGTCCCAGGAGATTTTCAAGGAAAGAAAGACAATTGTAGCCAATGGACAAACATACAATACCAGTTCTTGGTACACTGGGGAACAAATGAAGAGTCTCCCACATAAGATAGTTTTAAAAATACTGACCTAGAATACATCTGATTTTCCCTAAGGCTGAATCTTTCATAATGCCTTCAGACCAGGAAAGCATCTCCCAGAGTGTGGTGTAAATCCTGTTAACAGAGTCCTCAGAACATCCTTGCTATAGCACATCTGCCTTTAGTAAGAAAAATTCAGTTTCTAGATATTAGACATGAGAGTTCTGGTCACAGGTACTAGTCCCTGCTGTAGTATATAGCACCTGAGGAGGCACTTCCAGTAATCCTGCCCCATTATACCCTGACTGATCTGTAATTTCTGGAATTATCTCCTCGTCCTCCTCCTCCCCCTCCCCCCTCCCCCCCGCCTTTTTTGAAGAGAGGGACAATGTTTGCCCTTCTCCAGTCCTTTGGCATCTCACTTGTTCTTCAAGATTTCTCAAAAATGATGGCAAGTGGTTCAGAGAGTACATAAGCAAGTGCTTTCACTACTCTGGGATGCAGCTCATCTGGACCTGCAAAGCTGAATCCTTATAGGACAGCTAGGTGACTTCATCAATTTTGATTTGTACTCCAAATCCCTTGCCAAGGTCTCTGCTGCGGCATGGAAGCACACAATGCGTTTTGCAGGGAAAAACTGAAGCAAAATAGGTACTGAACAGTTCTGCCTTTTCACTGTGATCTGTTAGCATTTTACCATCCTTGCTGAACAATGGTCCAACTGTCTATTTGACTCAAATGTACCTGGGGAAAAAACTTTTTGCTGTTCCTTGCTTGTCTAGCTAGTGTTAACTTATTCGGAGCTTTAGCTTACTTTATACTATTTCTGTAAGCTGTACTTTTTCTGTACTTTTTCTTGGTGATTTGTCCTTTCTTCCCACTCATTTTTTCTTTTCACTTCCTCCTTTACTTTGCAGTGAAGCCATATTGGCTTTTTCAAATGTTTCTCATTTTCCTTCTTCCAAAGGATTGTTTATGATTGTGCTTTCAGCAATTCCTTCTTCAAGAACTCCATCTAGCCTATTTCCTGAACTTAAGTCAACTTTCTTGAAATTGAAGGCCCATGTTTAAGTATACTCTTCTTTACCCTACCCACAATTGTGAATTCTAGCATTATTTCTCTCTAAAGTGCAGAACACTTTGATTCCAATGACCAAGTCTTCCCTATTGGTTAGGATCAAGCCTAGGATTACTGATCCCCTTGTTCCTTCCTCTACCTTTTGAAACAAGAAAATATCTTCAAGGCACATCAGGAATTTGTTGGAGAGTTTATGCTTAGCATAATTATTCTCTCAACTAAAATCAAAGTGAATGAGTGCCACATAAATACTAATTCTTACATCTTTGAGATTCCTGAGATTATACCAGACTTGCTAATGGCAGGCGGAGCCAGAGGGATGGATCGTAAGCCTCGAGAAGGGGAGTTGGGAAGGGAATCCCCCATTTAATACTCCTTTAATGCTCATTTAATGTTGTGGTCTGGAGTAACATGGTCCAAGACGCCATTTTCTTCTAAGTGGAACATCTTTCTTCTGCCTACTAGAGCCATCACAGAGGAGAAGAGGGAAGAAGAGAGAAGATGAAAAAGCTAAAGAGGAGAGTCAATTTTAAAAAATAAATAAAGAAGAGCAAGCAGGAAGAACAGGAATATAAAGAAAAAATAAGAACAGTTAGAATACGCAGGAGCCTGAAAAAACGAAGGAAAATGCAAGTGAAGGCAGTGCTCTGCTCTGAACACAGGTAGGAAGAACTGAGTTCTAAAATGGATGAGGTGGGAGGAGTCAATTCAGTTTCTTCATTAAATATCACAAGTTTTCATCCTACTTCCTGCCTATCTCTGGACAGTGATGGGACAAACCCAGGATGACTGGATTCCTATTGTGCCCCCATTTCAATCCTCAGTCACTTCAATAATCAGTCAGTATGCTGATGTTTCATTGTGCCTTCAGCTAAGAAAGAAAAAAAAACTTTTTCTTTTCTCTAGGGAACCTGTACTGCTAACTTGCATTTTTGTTACTCAGATTCTGGTATCTTTTTTCATTACAACTTTGAATTCTATTCTTTTACACTGTTGTTTCATTTTCTTATGATGTTTTATTGCATACTACTTTGAAAGTGGTTTTAACCAGAACAAATATGCTTTCTAACCTTTAAATACGTACTAACCCCTGTATCTATTACTTCAAAAACTGCATCAAATTTTCACAAGCTATCATTTAAAAATACTATTATCAAGGGAAAGAAAGGATCAACTTCCTGGTGCATTTCCTCAGGGCAAGAATAATCTGAAAAAAGTACAGAAGAAAAAGGACTTACCCCAGCCCTGTCCCATCATACCATATGCAAAATAATATCTCAAATTGCATCAATTTGAACATGGTTTCTCACTACTTATAAATCAAAAATCAAGTAGATACCATGGTCAAATAAGAGCTAAATCCCCCAATTCATATTTTGTCTTCTATATGACACATGAGAAATGGTGACTAAATGTACATATACCCTCGCCCAAGGCTCACATCTAATCCAGTATACATTCTTATGCAGAGACTTTATGAGCCTTGCTAGATCACACCAAAGGCTGACATAGTCTAGCATGTTGTCTCCACAATGGCCAATCACATAAGTGAAGAGTGCCATTTGAACAAGATCAGACCTCTGATCTTCTCCTTCCTTTCACTTTTGTCAACACAGTTCATCAAACTAAATATAACCAGTGAATGAGAGCAATAATCTTACTTTATTTTCATGATCACCCAGCTCTGTTTCTTCTTTTATCATGAATTTATCTGTGCTGCTGGTAGAAGGCTGTCTGCTATGACCCACGCTTTTTAATAAATGGGACTGCTGAAGAGCTTCAGAAAGAAAGCAAAATATAGGTGAATGTTGATTTAACTTGCATCATAAACATATTTGATTTTATTAGATTTAAATATCAATAACTAAGTTGTAAATATAAATGGCTCAACCACTACTATATTCACATATATTTCCCCCTTTTTACTTATCAACATACCAAGACAAGAACTTCTTGAATCAATGGTCATCTCATCTTGGAGGACATTTGTAGTTTCATCTTCCTCATCTTGCAGCTGTCCAATTTGCATTCCAGAATACTGGTTTTCAGCACCTTCTATAATCTAAATTGTACATGCAAGAAACTTTAGCAATAATTACGTTTAGCAGTACAATTTAATCTCAACTTAGAATTATTTTGTTAGCACTGTTGACTCATAAGGAAAAAAACATAACAGAAAAAGCTGCACTTGAAAAGTAAGTTTAGGGGATTTTTTTTCCTGGCGGAATGACTGTCAAATCAGTCAACATATTTCCAGGCAAGTAATACTAGGATTCATCAAAGCCAGAAGTCCGTGGATCCAGATAGTTAAATCCAACAACAATCTCAGAAGCTAACTCGGCAAGAACTCAGGTTCTGCTATAGGACAAACAGGTACAACTGACAAAAGATCCAGGTAAGCGCTTTGGTGCACTGTCATAGAGGAAATCAGTACTCAGAACCTTAAGGGCAGAGAAAATGTGAATGGAGAACTGGTGTTCCATGTGCACAGTGAGCACTACCCCACTATGTCAGTTCACAGAGACCATAAAGAAGAACTGGGGCAAGTTAAAATACAAGTTCTTTAGTGGTGGTGGTTCAATCTCCAACTGAAAAACAGAAACAGCTGCTTCATAGCAAGAAAAAAGTTTATTCAGAAGATGCTTCTAGAACATCCTCAATATTCCAGAGGCTGTTTAAACACTATTATTGTTTCTGGTTTGCACTAGTCAAAGTGGATTTTAAAATTAGGCTAACATTTCTAAATACAATTCTCCCCCACACATTTGTGGGTTTGACTCTTGTGAATTTGATTATCCACGGTGCCCACTTGGCCCCCTCCACGCGCTCTCCTGCCCGCAACTGTCAGCAGGCAAGGGATTGAAGGGGAAGGAAGATCCCCCCCGCTCTTCTACCACTGTTGCCCGTGCAATCACACACGCTGGGTACAGCGACAAAGCAAAGGGAGGAAGATGTGTCTCCCCACATTCTCCTGCTGCCTCTGCCCGCACGATTGCACATGGGGGAGGAGCAAGAGAGCAAAGGGGGGAAGATCTCCTCCTCAAGCTCTTTTGCTCTTGCTGCCCACAAGATCACATGTGCTGACCACAGAGAGAGAGTGAAGGTGGGAAGATCTGCCTCCCCATGCTCTTCTGCCACCACTGCTGGCACGAACATACATGCAGGGGGCAGCGAGAGAGCGAAAGGGGGAAGATTTCTTTCCCCACAGTCTTCTGCCACCATGCCAGCATGATTGTGCATGCTGGTTGCAGTGAGAAAGTGAAGGGGAGAAGATCCTTCTCCCCACTCCCTTCTGCCACTGCTGCCCACACAATCAAGTGTGAGGGGGGTGTCAAGAGAGGAAAGCAGCAGGAAGATCTCCCTCTCCATGCTCTCCTGTCACCGCTGCCCATGCAACCTCCTCCCCCAGCACTCCTGGCTGCCTGCAATTATTCCCGGTTTTTTACTTTCACAGGGGTTCTGTGTCCCTAACCCCCGTGAATGTGGAGGGCCTACTGTAATACGAATGGTGACCTCATATTGCCAGTGACTCAAGTTCAATTATAGGGTTCGCTCAGATTAATGGGAATATGAAAGATCAGCTAAAACATGTACAGTCGGGAGAACATCAGTATTTTTTAATCTAGGAGGATTTTTTCCACAATATCCAGATTTCATTTTTGTCACACTAGAATGACAGACTGGAGTGGGGGATGGGGATCAAAAATGTAGTAACTAATGCACATGTTCTAGCTATGGTTGATGATTTACCACTCTCCACTAACAAACTGAATAATATTTCCATTTTTGGTGCATCTAAGAATATTATCTGAGGGAGGGCAAATTTCCAGCTTGTTTAAAAGAAGCAATTATACGGCCGCTTCTAAAAAAACCCTCCCTAGAGCCCCTGGATATGAATAATTATAGACCAGTCTCCCATCTCCCATTTTTAAGCAAGGTGATCAAGAGGGCTGTTGGTCTTCAGTCTTGGATGAAACAGATTATCTAGATCCATTTCAAACTGCCTTCAGGGCAGGATATGGAGTCAAGACTGCCATGGTCGCCTTAGTGGATGATCTTCGCCTAGGTATCGACAGGGGAAGTGTGACCTGAGAGGGCTGGGGAAGTGTGGCCTGAGGCATGGAGAGATATATCTGGGTGTCATCAGCATACTGATAGCACCTTGCTCCATGCCTCCTGATGATCTCTCCCAGCGGTTTCATGTAGATGTTAAATAGCATTGGAGACAGGACAGCGCCCTGAGGGATGCCAGATTTAAGCTCCTTTTTTGAGGAGCAGCTGTCCCCAAGCATCACCATCTGGTATCTACCTAAGAGATAGGACCAGAACCACTTAAGTGCAGTGCCCCCGATCCCCAGCCCTCTCAGGCCACACTTCCCCAGGAGGGAGGTTAAGCCACAGTGAGACGAGTGAAAATGTGAGAGAAAAATATGTACATGATTATTGAAGCCCCAAAGCCTGTAAGAACACTCCATCTCAAGAAGGCCTGAAAATGCTGTATTAGACCCTGCTATGCATAAAATATTACTAAATTTATATCAAATGTAAATTTAATTAAATTTAAAGGGTGGCAACAGTAAGAACAGAAATGGATTCTCCTTGTCAGCCCTAAATATACAGTTCACCCTCCACATTCGCGGGTTTGGCATTTCTCCACTCTGCCAGGTGGCTGGTTTTCTTTTTTTACTTTTGTGAAGGTTCTGCACCCTGAACCCTCACAAAAGTCAATGGCCACTGTATACTATTAAAGTTTATGCCTATGTGATTTGTCATTGTAATGCTCTCTCAAGATCAAGGAATTAGATTATTAACCTAAAGTCAAATAATACAATGACTAAAATGTTACCTTTACAGGTATTCACAAATTTGATTATTCACAAGCATGCATGCTTGCCCCCCCACAATTTTTCTCCTTCCCCTTCCCATGCATTTTGTCCCAGTGTGGAGATCGTGCACTGAGGCAAAATGGAAAGAAACAGTGGGGCTCCAAAAAGCCTTACTTGCCTCTTTCAGAGTTTCTCCCCTCCTATTCCCATGCATTTTGCCCCAGTGCAGAGATCTCACACTGGGGCAAAATGGATGGGAATAGGTGGGGGAGCTCCAAGCAGCCTTCCTTTCATCCTTTGGAGTTTCCCCCTTACCTTTCCCATGCATTTTGCCACAGCGTGGAGAACTCACGCCGAGGCAAAATGGATGGGAATGGGCTGGGGAGCTTCATATAGCCTTCCTTTCCTTCTCCAGAGTTTTCCCTCTCCCCTTCCAATGCATTTTGCCCCAGTGCAGAGATCTCGTGCTGAGGCAAAACACATGGGAATGGGGTGAGGGAGCTCCAAACAGCCTTATTTTCCTCCTCCAGAGCTTCCCCCTCCCCTTCCCATGCATTTTGCCCCAGCACAGAGATCTCGCTCTAGGGCAAAACAGAAGAGAATGGGATAGTGATGGGAGGCTCCCAAAAGCCTTCCTTTCCTCCTCCAGAGTTCTCCTCCCATCTATTTTCTCCAGGCTGGGGCATAATGCATGGGAATGAGGAAACTTCAGAGTACAAAAAGGAACCTCCTCCCCACCCCATTCCCTTCTGTTTTGCATGGAAATGGGAACAGAGGGAGCCCCAGTGGGGAATGAGAGGGGGAACAGAGGGGGAGTTATTTGTGATATTGCCACTTTCACAAGGGTTCTATGCCCCAAACCCTTGCAAATGTGGAGGGAGGACTTTATTGCAAAAGTATCTTGTGATACATTTAAGTTCTACTACAAGAGAATGGAGATGAAAGGTATGGCTCAATTGCACAATGACTGAAGGTAGATTAACTCATTGTCCATTCTAGTTATCTACTGGGATTAAGTGGTTATTGCTATACATAAGTGTTAAAATTATGTTAAGCCAGTTCAAGTTTTAAAATACAGCAAATGTTACAGTGCTGTAGGAAAAGAACAGGTATGACTACATCTGAATTTTTATTTGAAATATTCAGAAATGCAATAAATCAGACTCCTCAGCAGCCATTTGTCATCCCCCCCCCACCTACTCAGTACTTACCATTTCAGAACAATCTGAAGGGGTCACAGCTGAATCTGGGCCTTCTGTAGTTGTCTGAGAACTGTCACTGATGGGAGAGGACGCCCGAGTGCCACTGTTCAGGTCTACTGCAGGGTCTGACTGAAAAGTACTGATTTGGCTGGAGCTTCTGCTAAGAACTTCATCATCAGTATCCCCTTTATTAGCTGAACTTGTCAAATCACAATTTGTCAAGTCTGAGTCTGACTGTAGTGTATGTTGAGAACGTGGTTGCTCAGTTATGATGTCATACACCGAGGAGTCTGCTACTGAACTTGTTGCTGTTGAAATATCTGAAGAAGCTAATTCACTTGTTAACTCACTCTTCATGGATGCTAGAAAGAAAGAAAGAAAGAAAGAAAGAAAGAAAGAAAGAAAGAAGTCCATAAAGATCCAGGAACACAGCTAAATATCTTTTGCCTACCAAATAAAATTACAGTAAGTAAAAATTCTAACAAGAGTGTATCTCTACACTATTTTTCAGCATTTCACCAACTCCTCCATGTTTTATTTTTAGCTTAATCATATCATGCTATAGTGGGGGTCTTCAAAGTTTTTTCCAGGGGGCACATTTTGAATTTTGACAGTATAATGGGTTCTGACTAAATGGGGAGAGGGATTACAACCCAGAAGTAAGCTTTAAAGAAAAAAAGTTCACAAGAACATGCATTCAGAAAAACGATGTAAAGTATTTATTCATAAAGTATAAGGGAGAGTGAAAAAAGAAATCTAACAGCAATTTTAAAATTAACTGATCTATATATTAGCATGAACTTTTGTCCATATCAATCCACTACTTCAGAGGCACTGATTATTATTATAATTACAATTATTATTTTTCTTACTATTATGAAGGAAAATAAGAGGGTGAAAAAAGATAAATCTAGTAGCACCTTTAAGATTAACCAATTAAGAAAGAAGAGAGGAGAGGAGAGAAGACAAGACTGGAAAAGGCAGTGATAGGAGAGTTGCCTAGGCAGTGCCATGTCACTGAGAAGTCAGAAAGCCACTGAGAGGCAGGAGGGAGAACTGAAAGAAATGGAGTGGAAAGCAGAGAGAAAGAGCAGGAGGAAGTAGAAGAAGAAAACCAGCCACCTGGCAGAGTGGAGAAAGAAGCAGCCAAGCCAAGATTAGCAGCTCTTGGCCCATTCTTCCCCTCACATTCGCTTGCCACAAGCATAGTGGACACAGACAGCGAAACAGGGGGGTGCATGCACTTAGAGATGTCACTTTCCTGTCTCTCTCATCACAAAGGATGACCCCCCATAAAAAAAAGAAGTTATACTTTTATCATATTCTTTTTTTGGAAAAAAAAGTTTGAATATTTTTAGCCTCCACAAAACTTAATGAGCTGAGCTCTCCTTCAAGAAGGAAGAAAGGTGGAGAGAAATTAGAGAGGAGAAGGCATGCAGTACCTCCCTCTTTCTTTCCTCATTGCTATGGGAAGGAGGGAGTGGAAGCAGGAAGGGAAGAAAGACAAGAAAAAGGTGGGAGGAGAGGGAGGAAAGAAAGCACAGGTGAAAGGAGCACAATGGATTTCCCCCTCCTCCTTCTGCTGTTCACACATGCATTTGTGTCTATGACTTACCTTGTCTTACTGTCGACATATATGCCTTTTTCTGCCATCACTCAATTTTTTTCATGCACCCCCTTAAATGTTCTCCTGCACACCCCAGGTTGGGAACCACAGTTTTAGAGAATAAAAAAAAGCACTAGGAAAGGGTTATATTGTGTTTGAAGTCACTGGGCTGAAACAAGCTGTAAGAGGATTAGATTAATGGAGCAATTTAGGTTGTGAATGGTAAAACACTAACAATTTTTCTTTTCTTTATTATAGTAGCTTTTAATTGTTGATAATTACTTAACTGCATTAGTAGCATATTAGATATTATCTGACATGTATTTGAGTTATGATTTGCTATTATAATATAAAATAGAGTAGTGGAATTAGAAAGAAGTATAACAGAGGCTGAACAACAACCGTACTTTGTGAAATGAGAAGTGACAAGAACTATATTTTGTGGAGTGAGAAGTGAATTAGTAGTATTTGTATTTTGAATCACAGAATCATAGAGCTGGAAGCAACCACAAGGGCCACTGAATCCAACCCACTGCCATGCAGGAGCACCCTATCAAAGCATTCCCAACAGATGGCCATCCAATCTCTTTTTAAAAGCCTCCAAGAAGGAGACTCCACCACACTCCAAGGCAGCATATTCCAGTGTCAAACTGTTCTTACTGTCAGGAAGTTCTTCCTAACGTTTAGATAGAAAAAACAATGTCCTAATGTTCAGATGGAAAAAGGGGGAAATCACCAACTGATAAATAGGGGGAAATCACCAACTGATAAATAGGTTATCTCCAAAAATATTGATCACAACTGATCGATATTTTTGAAGATAACCTAGAAAAGGAGACAGAGATTGGAATTGTATGAGGTGCCAGTAAGACATAAATGAGGAGATGCCAAATTCAAAAGAATGACAGAATTAAAAAGCGACATCACGGGAAAAAATTCATTTGCTTCTAGACAAAATTTAGATAAAAGAGGATGAATTGAAGAAATTGTTCATGGATACAGACTGTTAAAGCCAATGGCAACAGTGTAGGAAATACAGAAAAAAATACATTTTGCAAAGCAGAAAAATGTTGAATTTGCTAACAAACCAGGAAGATTGTTGGCAAACAAACTGAGAAATGATAAAGAGAAGAAGCTTATACTAAGGATACAAAGAGGAAAAGACATCATATACGATGGAGCCAACATCAGAAAAGAGTTTTATCAATATTATATCAAATTATATAAGAAACAACTTACACCTTGGAGACAATTCAAGAATATCTGGAAAAACAAGCTTTGCCTGAGATTTCAGAATCCCCAAAACAAATGGTGAACTTACCAAGGCTATTAAGAAAATTAAATTGGGAAATGCTCCAAGACCATATGGACTTACTGCATCTTATAAAACCTTTAATGAACAACTACATTTATCTTTACGGAACTTATTGATTCAAACAAATTAAATTAATTAATTTAATTAATTCAAAAAATTAAGTCAAAAAGAATTCCAAAGATTGGAGAGAATGGTATTAATCTTTATTAATCCAAAAATGACAAGACTTAACTGAAGCAAAGAACTAAAGGCCTATCTCACTGCTGAATGCAATTATAAGATTTTTACAACCATTTTGATTGAGAGATTAAAGAAAACTTTCGAAGACTTCACATATAACAATCAAGCAAGGTTTTCAACAGTTACAGAATAAAATATAAGATGCATTCTGGACATTTTAGACTACTTAGATTATCATGATGAGATACAAGCTATGCTTATAGTTTTGGATGTAGAAAAAGCTTTTGACAATTTGGATTGGGATTTTTTACCTAGAGTGTTTAGATGCTATTTGGGAACAATTTTATTACATGGATACAAATGAACAAAGTGTTCACATTTTGATTACTGGACAACTGAGTAACCGCTGTGAGATTCAAAAGGGCATCCTCTCTCCCTTACTTTTTATATGGGCTCTGGAAGTTTTGAATAGAGGAATAAGAGATCATGAACCAATCAAGGGAATAACAGTTTAAAAGGAAGAATATAAACTAAGAGCATTTGCAGATGATTTGGTAATTTTTTTAAAAAAGCAAATCCTAATCAATGTATAGTGAACAAAATAAAAAATTGTTGGACAAAATAAAAAAAATTGGGAACCTGTCAAAGTTCAAGATGAATAATCAAATAACAATGGTGCTCACAAAAAAGCATGAGGAAGTCAGAACAGGGTATTTCAATTCAAAACTCTAACTTTAGAATTTACAAAAAGTGACCCCTCGACTTTCGCAAAGGTTGGTGGCACAGAAATCTTGTGAAAAACAAAAAACTGCAAATAATTCCACCCACCCAAGTGAGTGCTCCTCCTCCCATCCGCTACCAGGGCTCCCCCTGCCATTTGAGCTTGCCTCCTCCCCATTCTCCCATTGTTAGAAGAATAGGGGAAATAGTCAGAAGGATTAAAATTTACATTGTACTATGATTTCAAAGAGAATTTTTATAAGATGATGTGTAGGTGGTATTTGACTCCAGAAAGATTGGCCAAAATGAATAGAGATACATCAAATAATTGTCATGTCCATGGCTTGACGTGCTGTATAACCTTCATCTGACATTTTTTTCAGTAAATCTATCACCTTTAATATTAATATTAAAATAGATTCAATATTAATTAATAAGAGGAGTGACTGTCTCCTTTCAACCATTTCTGAGCTGCCTGAAGTGATCAGGCACTTTCTCTTCCCCATTATTAAGCTGTAATCCACTGTGGGAAATATCCTTTTAAGCACAATTGTTTTCAGACTGGAATATGAATCTGTGATACCTTGATAGAAAGGACCCTCAGAACACAGCAAAACTGTATGTTATCTGCATCTTGAAGTTTTTGAGGAAAGTTCAGCAAAAGTCTAATAGAGTTAAGACAGAGCTCAAACAAAAGTGGCCATTTTCTTCCAAAGCAATTCTGTGCCACAAATTATACTGCAATATTACACGTGAAGTGTACTGCTCAGAAAATACATTCACTACAGAAATATAGGTACTCAAAGTGACAGCTTTGTTATTCTGTTTTCAGCATAGTAAGACATAACAGAGCACTTGGGAGTACTCTTGATTTTAACTGGGGAAAATATCTAACACAGGCTTTTGTGGACAACACTCCACAATATCAGACACCATTAATCAGAAATATAGGTGTACTTTTTCAAACTAATCCTCAACTATAACATTTCTATAGCATTTTTATATTATTAATCTTAAAAACAACAGTTACATTTACCATTTCTAAAAGACAACATCTTCACAGCACAGCAAACAAAATAATAAAAAGCATATTTAACCTGTAAAACTTGTGTTGCTAACTTCAGATCTTGTTTCAGAGTCATCTTCTAAGCCTTCTTCGTCTCCCCCAAGGAATATTTTACCTGGTAATTAATGCAATAATGTATTTAGTATTATCAATATTTGTGTAATGCTTCAGTTATTTCTACTACTTCTCATTAATTCAATAATCTACCTGAAACATTTATTTTAACAAAACTGATAGTGTAGCTTTCAGATGTATGGATAAGAAAATAAAACAGAAATAGAAAGGAAACACAACAGAACTTAAAATGATACTTGAACAAAAATCTGCTAGTGATAGGCAACAGAACCAGCATTAGAAATATTAGAAACTGTTGATACTTTAAAGTAAACAAGTAGTGTATGAGAATGATGAAATATTTTAAGGTAGACCCAGGTGCAACACAAATCCCTCACTATGCCTGAGGATGAGGTGCCCCCCCCTTCTATCAATTTTTTACAACTCATCATTCCCTTCCCCTTTAAATCTCTCCTAGTTCACTTCCTACATTAAATGAGTATCTCCTAGAAAACCTTATGGGAGGAATCCTTTCCTTCAAAGCACTGCTGTACCACAAATTATACTGTAATACTACATATAAAGTATATGGTTTACCCAATCTCCTGGAGAGCACAGTAGGGAATTTAATCAAAAAGGACTCTCCTCAAAGTAAACTGGAAGGGAGTCATTATGAACTTCAGGGATCCAATGGAGCAAAAGGTCACACTTTCACCAGTCCCGTCTTGAGCTATACAAGTTCATATATCCAAGAGTTCATGAATTTATCTCTTCTTTTTAAGTTCTTCATATACAAATCTAGATGAGAGCCCTAGTTCACAGAACTACAAGCATTCTCTTTTATTCTGCCCAAAAGATGGTAAGTTGTTCTATGGAAATGCTTAGATTGGAAGGATGCAGACAAATCTGCAGTCTCAGCAGTGGATAAGAAGCATGTTGCTCCAATTAGACAATGGATTCAAACAAACCCCAAGCACTACATCTACTTCAAATAAAACAAACAATAGGTCCAATTAAGATGAAAATGATTGACTAGAAACATCTGCATTTCATTCAAATGTACTACAAAGGGAGGAATATACCCTTGCTCATACTCTTGGCATCTTACAGAAACTTTGTTATAAAGAGATGATCAGAATAAATTCAAGCAAACTAGCAGTCTTTGAACTTCAAAGTCTTAGCCTACTATCCTATAAGTGAGTACAAACATTTTCAGGAGGAATAAATCAGACAATATAAGATTTGGGAGATTTACTTCAAACACCAGAATTAGAAATCCATTACTCAGTATTCGGGACACTGCAGAATATGTTTTAACTGCAAAAACACAGCAAAACTTTAGCATGAGATGCCAAATTTGAGAGTTCATAATTAACAAAAGTTTTGGGAGGCATTCTAGGAAAATGTATCCACAAGCCCACACACTGGGGCTAAGGTGAGTCCACAAATTTTCAGAAACTGTCCTCAGGAAGCCAAGACCACTCAGATTAAAAAACTGAGGTAAAGTTTAGGTACTTAATCCCAAAGATAATGAATCAGGAAGAAGTTTACTGATTTGTGGTTTAAACTTACCAAAGTGTATTAAATACATTCTCATGGAGATCTCTTATCTATATGACTTTTCCTAGAAATTGGAGAACTAAGTACTATTTAATCTAATAGTTTAATTCACAGTAATTGCTAGAGTGGATAATGTCCATGGATGAGGTAAGGGAAGCTAATCAAGAAGCCATGCTGCATAACAACTAGAATAGCATGTAAAGCTTAATTTTTGACACTTTTTTTTTTCTATGACAGAATTTAGAATGGAGTCACCGTAGGAAGGAACAACAGGGAAGTGAAGACAAAAAAAAATCACCAAAAAGCAAGAAGTGACTTTTGGAATATTATCAGCTCAATTCTATTAAAAGAAGACAGAATCACAAGTGTTTGATTGTCCCTGGACACAAAGAGACCCCACCCATCTTCATTCTTTGCTACTGGAATGGGAGAGCTAACCACTCAGCTGTCACAAGAGCCACACTCATAGGTATCTTTGTGGATTAGATGCTAAACATGAATGTAGTACTCAAACAATTAATGTGATTTGAGACTCAATAAACCAGAAACATAGTGGCTAGCTCTCGCGAGCTATCTGAAGGACTCTCATGCAGAAGATGAGAAGACTTTGTTGTTCCAAAGGGGTGGATTAGAACCATTGGCTGAAAATTTGAGAGAAGCAAATTTCAGTTCAACTTTGGAAAACTTCCTAATGGTGACAACAGAGCAGACTGATGAGGAAGGGGTAGACGCTCCTTTGTCTCAGGTGATTAAGCCAAAGGTTGAACACCATTTTGTCAGATACACTAAAGCTGCATCTTTCACTGCAGATTCTGCACTGAGACAGTTTAGCAACTCTTTCACTGAAGTATAACTGTAGCACCCGCAGCCTCACTCACATGCACTCTCTACACCACTTAACAGTTCCATTTCTGGTTGAGAACTGATTTAAATAAATAGTTGAGCTTTTTATTTGACTAATGTATGGTTGAAAATCTGTGGACACAAGTAAATTATCACATTTCGTCTTGACTATTTGCACTTGTGACTGATTGAGAAGCAAGAGATTTTGTAAAACAGAAACAAACTTAACACTGCATTCATTCGTCAGTCTATTCTTTAAAGCACTAGAGGATCTGTCAATGCTTGTCTACTTAAAAAAATAACTAGACTTTCATCTCCTTTATTTAACCCATCTAACATGACTGATTATATTAGATAGCAGCTCTGTTGTATCATTTCTGCTGCAGAGTCTCTTCCAATGCTATGATTTACAAAGAGAGGTAAAACAGAATTGTTTGACCAAAACATGCAACTTCAGCATAGCATCCAACTACAAAGATGCACTGTATAAAAAAGGAGTTTAAAGTATCTGTATATCATGCTTTTAAGCAAGCACCACAGAAGTTGAAATGAAAATAAGCAATTCAAACTGAAAACTGGGTTTTAAAAAAAATTAGACAATTCATTTAAAGAAAGCTGTCATAGTCAACCAGAGCATTCACAGCCAAATAAGAATTTAGGCAGAGTTACAAAATCACTAATAAGAATGAATGAAATGTTGACAATGGCATACAACATTGTTGTGGGAGAGAATTCTTTTAATAAAATAACCAGCAGTAATTTGAAAAAATAATACTACATATAATTCTCAGTTTCTTAATTAAAGAAGAACTGAACAAGATAGTTGGTAATAAAAAATAATGTTCATGAAGTCACAAGAATGAAAAGAGGCAGAAAATATAAAGATCGTGATTTCAAATATACATACATACATATAAATATAATCACCTTTTTGCTTTCTGGAAAAAACAGGGCTGCATGAAGACCCCCCTCCAACTGTAAATTACAGAAAGTAACAGATCAAGGTACTGATCATAGTAGATATCAATAAGGAATTATAGTAGCCTCTGAGAAATTTGGCAATTTGTTTTTAGCTCCAGTAAGGAACACTGCTATTTTGGAAAACAAAACAAAACTCTTTTCTTGATAACAGCCAGCAGCAAATTTAACTACCAGAAATTGGTTGTGTTTCCAACACTAAGAATAAGCTTGTTTGGCACTCTATCTAAATGTTCCAATCAATAATTGTAAAAATCATTATTTTAGCAATTAGATAAATAAAATAAACTTTCCAAGATAATTTAATTCACTATGTATTCCACTTCAATAGATTTCCAGTACGGGACTGATGACGACAACACCATTATTGCTATTGCTTTGGGATTTAATTTTTAACACATCCAGTAAGCTTATTTCAATCTTCTCATTAAGTATTTTTTAAAAATTCTGCTGTTTGCTACAACAGCAATTTTAACGCAAGAGTTTGAAAATATGTATTACAGATACCCATTTTTGAAAGTAAAAAATGTATGGCTTACCAATAAGTTCTACTATGCTATCACTGCGGTTTCTGCCAGTAATTGCATCTTTGGATACACAGGCCTGTGCAATGCCACCAGCAGTAGTCAGCGCAAGCAAAAGATTAGGAGGTGGTGTTCTAAGAAGTTGTTGTAACAGTTCTAATGAACAAGTCACAACATTGTGGTCTTGATGTTGTGTATAATGTAGACTCAGTTCATAAACCTAAAAAAAAAAAAAAATGAATGAACGCAAGGTTAACCTTTAGAATGAAAATCAAGAATTTATCTCAGTGTTTCAGTACACCTTCCTCCATGAAACATAGCTTTACAATTTCCAGTTGGTCTCCTTGAGCATCATCTTGATACTGCTTCATAGGCCAATCAGCAATAGTTTGAGAGACAATGTGAGGTTGCAAAATCTCCAGTGCAGACCAGGAAATTTGGATTTACAGTCCTATATCTACATCTGGGGAGTGCAAGAGAACTGTATATTTAAATAATGCTGTGAAGAATTCTTCCAAGATGATATTAGTTGGGGTAAAAAACAACCACCAAATTGTACACCGCCTACCAAGAGCAGAAAGGATGGGCTATGTAACCACAGGGTAGCATTAGCACTTTACATACCACAGATGGCAGCTTATTAATTCGATAATTATCTTGGAGAAAGAATAATGACAACCTTTTAGCACAACACCTTGAAAAGTTTGGAAACGGAATGTTTAAACTTTCCATGATGGTCCATTCTGGAGTAAGCAATAAAGAGACCTGGTGAGATGGGCAGGAAAGTATCATGTGATTTAGTTTCTTTATAGCCTCCTGCCTTGTCCCTTGTCAGGAAAAGAAATGCTACTTGCACAAAACAAGGAGGATTTACAACCACCACCCCCAAGTGGAATATAGGTTGTGACATGTATGCTGCAGTATAAGACTGCAGAACTCCCATCAGATAGCTTTAACAAGTGGGGTTGTATGCCTTTATTGCTAATCTGAACCACTCCTGAGTGGATCCAAAAGTGGCCAAAAGGCAAGTCCCCCTGGACTAGGTTGAAGACCATGGGGAATCAGGGCTTCCAAGGCTAATATTAATGACTGCTCTTCCACTCTAACCTTGCCCAATACTTAGGGTATGAATCAAGTGAAATTGGAAACAAAAAGAAGTGGAGGCCACTGGATGCTGAGTATGTTTTTGATGTGGCTTATGATTCCACTTCAAGAGTCAAGAAATAGGACAAAAACTTGATCATTTTGCTAGTAGGAAAAAGTCTATTTTGAGGGCTGAAACCACTGAAGAAAAGGTCCAGATTCACTGATCACTCTCTTGATCCAGGTGTCAGACGTTCCACTGACATTTGTGGAACAGGCAGGAAGACTCAATGAATAGGACTGAATCTGATTCTAGATGAGGAATGCTTCAAGCATCAGATATTCTTATGTCCAGTAAACTTTCGATTGCTAGGAAAAGACTGATAGGGAGACTTGCTGATTGGATGACTTAGGTCCATTCTTGCCAAAGAGAGTGGTAAAGTCCTCTCACCGCTCAGCATAGCAAGATTATCTTGTAAACTTAAACTAAAACTTCCTTTAGGGCCTCATCTCCTCATATTTCAGTTCTTTCATAAGGAGAGACAACAGGAAAGCAAGGGGGGAGAAGACACCCAAACCTCCAGAAATTAAGATCTTGGCATCAGGAGAGGACTGGATGGCTCTTTCTCCTTGGCAAGAATGGACCTTTACAGTAAGTCTTACAATACGCCATTCTTAGCTGGCCAAGAAGGAGCCATCCATTAATGGGATCTATCAAAACAGATACAGGTATCCAGGTGGGAAGGCGGCAAGAGAGTGCTTCAGTGTCTTGTGACTCGTTGCAGAACTCTCCTAACGAAGTAGGCCCTAGCCAAGGCAAACTTGTCTGGTTTGCAGAATTTTATGATCATGGCAGGAGCTGCCCATTTGGCTGCTTGGCAGATTTCCTCTAGAACTGCACTGGTCAGCAGTTGTATAGTACACATTTATATTTTCAGTAATGACTTCCCACAGTTCTAATCTGTATTGTTTTTAGATATGCTTTGTATAGTATTTGTATATGTATATGTATTGTTTTTAGATATGTTATTAGCTGCCTTGAGTCCCATTACTGAAAGAAAAGCAGGATATAAATGAACTACCGTAAATAAAAATGAATACATAGACAAGGCAGACATACCAAAATCTCTCTGGCTAAAGTGACTACACCTAGAAACAGGGTCTTAACAGAAAGAATCCTGAGTGGCACTGTCCTTAGTATTTCAAAGAGAGTCTTGAACAGGCTTTGGAACACTTTGTCAAGGTTTCAGGAGGGAAATGCGTGGCTCACAGGAGAGATGAGTAGGTATCTCCTTCTGAGAAATCTAAAGTGTGGACAAGATCAAATATAGTGTTTGTCAGAGGAGGACATGATGGATGTTAGTCCTGCTTTTTGATGACAAAAGGTTTTCAGGTTAACTCCTATGATTAAACTTGACTGTAAGAATTCTGGTATATCCTTCATCTTTGTCGCTTGTGGGGAGACAAAGTTTCTACAAGACCACATGAGAAAACCCTTCCAACTTGTTTTGCAGATCTGCAGAATGAATCTCCACTTAGATGACAAGGAGGGGTTTTGCCCACCATGTGGGAGAAGTCTTCCTCTAAGTATCTTTCCACTCAGTCACCCCCTTTTTGGACATAATAAATAGAACGGAATAGATACCAGTGAAGGTTGGGAGGTACAAGTTCTACAGACTCAACGTCCAGTAATTGGGATATAGCCCACTGGACTGCTAGGTCTTTTGAGAGATATTGATGATGAAGAGTATAAGAAGCAGTGCCTTGAAGTCTGGTGAAACTGTAGGGGTGTATCCTTTTATTGTGTGCAACACTAACCAGTCTGACATGGAGGCCTCCCAGGCATGGATCAAGAAGGACAGCCTTCCTCCTATCTGATGTGTAGAAGAGTGTTCTTATTCCTTGTTGGTTGGTTTAATGACTGAGGGGCTTCATAAGCCTTTCTACATGGGTGGAATAGATTTTCTCCAGGCAGCCTTAAAGGATCTAAAATCCCTAAGGTGAGAAAAGGAGAGAAAGAAATTAAAGGCCTGAGATCATTGTTTAGTCTCTCTCACTACCTCCTTCTTTTGTATAGAAGATATAGCCTTCTTTTTATTTCTAGTCTCTATGAGGATGTCTTTAAGAATATCCTCACCAACAGGAAATGGGAATGGAAAATGCTGGAAATGTGATGAGAAAGAGGGATCTTTTTTTCATATGTGGTGGACCTGCAAAATAGCAAAAAAGTTTTGGAAAGAAATACATGATGAAATTCAAAGAATGTTATGGTTTTAACTTTGAAATGAGGCCAGAACTTGTTGAATATGTTAGGGCAACAAAGAGAAATAAGATCTCATCAAAAGACATTGTTATATATAACTGCAGCAAGATTGACTTATGCTCAACATTGGAAAGAAGGAAAATATATTGATTCAAAGTCCTGGATATGGTAGCGACAGAAAAGTTAACTTTTTCACTTAAAAAAAGCCAATCCAGGGCTTTGAAAGAGAATGGCGAGAGGTATTGAACTGGACAAAAGAATGAAATAGGGGGAAAGAAAGAAGGCTGCGAGAAAGGAGGAAGACAAAATGAGGTGAAAAAAGATAGAATGTGAATACTTAAATATAAGCTAAAAGTAATAGCTTACGATTGTTGTAATAAAGAGATAATGTATGGAACTGAATGCTTATATGGAACGGAATGTTAAACTCAGATTCAACTGGGAAAATGGTTGTTGGAAGCGGGGAGGGTTTTTTTATTGTTTTTTCATTGAAAATTTTAATAAAAATTTATTTAAAAAAAAAAGAATATCCTCACCAAAGAGGTTCCCAGCACAGGGGACTGTTTTCTTCTTTGTCTTCTTCTTCTTCTTGGTCTCTGTGACTCACATAAATTGAGGACTAGTAACTATAGGAAGAAGAAGTATCAAGCTCTCCTAAAAGCAGCCTGTGCTTGAGAACTCATGTATACTCTGTAATGTAAAATAGACACAAAGGGATGAGACCAGATAGCAGGCCTACAGATGTCACGCAGAGGCACACCTTTCAGGAAGGCCTCCAATGCTGCCATCGCTCTGGTCATATGGCTTCTTACTTGGGTAGGAGATTGTCGCCAGCAAGTTCACAGGTCAGACATATGTAGCTACAACCCATTTGGAGAAGCACTGAGTGGAAACACAGAGACCTTACTGGTGGAATAACAAAAAGTCTCTCAAAGTTAAAAAAAAATGGATCCATGTAGTTGACACAGAAGTCAAGTGCTCACTGCACATCAAGGCAGTGCAGAAAATGTTCCAGGTCAGGGATAGGATTCTGCATAAAAGCAGGAAGTACAATGTCCTGGTTCATATGAAAGGCAGAAACTATCTTGGGCAGGAAATAAATGTCTGGATTAAGGACTACTTTGCTTTTATGGAAGCGCAGGTAAGGCAAGTCAATTCTCAAAGCTAAATGATTTCTTGGCCAGTTGAGAAAGGAATAAATTCAGGCTCCAGCAACTCGTAGGTCTAGCAATAGGTGGGTATACATTTTTATAGCCTCTCAGGAATTTTTTAACCAGCAGACAGAGAAAGCAGGATGGTTTGCCAAGGAAATAGCTGCCAGATGACAGAGGACAAATATAAGCCCTTGTCTGAAAGAGAGGCTAAGAAATCCAGAAGATGGCTCACTTATAATTGGTCTGGAGGAGTGTCTCAAGGAATCATAAATTCCACAAACTTGTTTCACTTGTAAGAATAACTGTCAAGTAGAAGACTGATGTGCAGCTTCAAGCACACACATGACAAGTTCAGATAAACTGCCTGGAGAAACAGCCTCTGTGTCATCAATCTGAAATCTGCAACTCAAGGTGCCTCACCCTGCCCTTGTAGATGGTGATGAGATTAGGATGGTCTAGCAACTTTTGAAACTCCCCTTGTGACAGATGCAGTAGAGTCACAAACCATGATTGTTTGGGCCACTATGGAATGATCGGTCTTGCTCTTGTCCTGGAAATATTCACAATCACCCGGTGATGAGGGGAAACTGAGGAAAAGCATACACACGTGGGGCTCCCCCAATGGAACAGGAATGCACTGCCAAGTGATCCCTTCCCTCTGTGAGTCCTGGAGCAGAAGATCTCACACTGCTTGTTCAGATGTGATGCAAACAGGTCTATTGTCAGCGCACTCCATTTCCTCAAGATCTTGACCATGCCTGGATGCCGCTTCCATTTGTGGCAGGACACAGATACTCAGCTTAGAACATTCTCTAGGAAATTCTTGTCCCCTGCAGAGACCAAGATCCCTCAAGCAATGCCCCAGTACCACAGGAGATACCTTGCTTGTACAGGTAGAAAATCACCATGATGGTGTTGGTAACTACCGGAACCACGTTGCCTCATAGGGACTGTTTGAATGACTGCAAAACCTTTATGGCAATCAACATTTCTAGTGCACTGATGTGGAGATTGCTGTGCTCTGCAGATTAGCAGCCTCACTGTGAGTCCTACCCCAGCCTTTGAGAGGAATGCATTGGTCGCAACCATCATACTGCTTGTTTAGCTTGCACATTCTGATGGTCTAATCACCACCTCAGAGATCAACGGATGACAATGGAATTGTCAGCCTTTTGTAGGTACAGCTGGTGACAAGATTAAAGCAGCAGAAACTGAGCCTACGGAGGTCTCATACTGAGTCTCACAAAGGGAATGACAGATGTAGTTGATGGCATGAATTCTAGAAAGACCTGAACATCCCTCGCGTACACTCCAGTTGTGAAGAAATCAAAGGGCACGCCTCTGAAGAACGTGTTTCTAGTTGTCTGGAAGGAAGGCAGCTTCAGTGCAACAGTCTAGTAGAGCACCAGTGAACCTCACCTATTGAAACAGTTCTACATGAGACTTCTTGTGGTTCACAATGAGACTTAGAGTGTCCAAAAAATGAACCATGAGGTGAATGTCCTTGACAAGTCCTCACGAGTGTGAGCAACCAGTAGCCAATTGTCTAAATAAACAAGTAGGACACCCTGCTGATGAAACTATGCAGCCACCACAGCCATGCATTTGGTGAACACACATGGGGCAGTGCAAAGGCCAAATGGAAGGACATAAAAACAGTATGCTCTTCTTCTCACCACAAAGCAAAGGAACTCCCTGTGGGACAGCATGATCATAATGTTAAAATAAGCATTTTTTAGGTCCAGAGTAGCAAACTGATTACCCTTCTGCAATAGTGGAAGGATTGAGCTGAGAGTGACCATTCTGAGCATTACATGATCTCAACCTCCAGGATACCAAGATGTCAGAGCAAGACAGAGAATAACCCATATATTTTCTACATTATGCCTTGATATGAAGAGACAATAGAGGGAGTGGTTGAACTCAAGAATTTAAAGCCATGATATCATCACCCCAGCCCAGTGGAGTGGACAGTGGCTGAAGCCTGGGAGAATCAATGACTCACCCTCAAGAGACAACACCCACCCACGGAGATGCTGGAGGAGCTAGAGATGGGATGGAGGTTTCTCTGCATTTGACAGAGCACCTTCATGTTATCAAGTTTGGAGGAGAGAGTTGTCTGCCTACTCCAGCAATAGGTGTTTCTGCTGGACATGAAAAGGACCCAGAGCAACACAACAGCAATGATTAGGAACAACAATCCTTCCCTCTCTTCTTCTTATGCTATTCATAAGAGGACTGGTGGGATTCAACAGCCAAATCTCTTCAGTACCAGTGGACCAACCTGGTGTAGAGGATCACAGCAGATCAGCCAGCTCTGAAACAGGCCAATCTCCAGTGTTCTTGGACTTCAGTGGACAAGAAGAAAACTCCGATAGAGGCTGCTCAGAAGCCAAAACAGACTGACAATCATAAGTACATCAGTAGATTAGGCTCAAGGTACAAAAGAGAAGTGCAAACAGAAGAACTAATAGAGGCAGCAGCAGATGCTATATACAGATGATTATTTTCCGCTGCCTGACTTGTCACATCCAAGGCATACCCTCAGAAGAAGTGCCTTTAGTCTCACCGACCAATTCTGAAGGGCATAGGGTGTAAAGGCCTGGCAATACTTACATCCCAACACTGTGCCCCTCACCCAGGCAAAGGAGGCATTTACAGTGGTTGTTGTTTTCTGGGATTTTACCAAAGAACACAGTACATCTCTTTTTCCTTCAATAATTTTTTTAACTTGAGAGTACATAAAAAAACGGATAACAAGAAATAGAATTATAACATAAAAGTCAGATGAGAAATAGAATAAAAACAGTAACACAATAATTACATCCTAATCTACAGGTTACAAAATCAAATAAAAAATATTAAAGAAAAGAAAAAAGCTTTAGCTAAATTAAAATACATAAAATAAAATGACTTCTAACCAACAAAATATTCAGTATTCAGTGTTAGTTTAACCCCTATATTAGTAGTTACTATACAGTAATATTTATTCTAAATTAATATAATAATTTCTTATATATATCTTATCTTTTTATCTCTTTCTCTCTAAAAGTGAAGAAAATCACTAAATAAGGAAAACATTTTTCTTTACACATATCATTTCTAGATATCTTTGTCAATTCAGATTCACAACAGCCTTATATTTATCTATACTCTTTTTCTTCACTTTCTCTCAGTATTTTTATAATGTCACAAATACTCCATCACCCACTATAACCAAAGTTTTTTCAACTCAAATTTTTAGACATCATTAAAATAAAGTATTATGCATGCTGCAATTCCAAATCAGTACCTTTTAACAAAATATGCCTCCTCCATTCATTTAAATTTAACAAAATACTTACTGCCCCCTCTTGTTTCAAAATTTTTCAATGTCACTTTTTCTGTTACAAGTTTCCATTTCTTTGCCCTAAGTTAACTTGCAAATTTTCTCCTAACGTGACTAAGAATTCCTATTTTTTTCCCATTATACTGTGCAATATAGTCTCTCTCTTTCATTCCTGTCATTTCCAGAGAGCTATTTAGTTCCACTTCATATCATTGTTGAGTCTCTTCCAGGTCAATCCATTTCACGAAAATGACATCTTGCATCCATATATTCCTCTTCTACAAATCTTTTACCAGCTTTCTGTATTCCTCTCTGTCCTTCCACAATAAAATTATCAAGAAATGAATCAGGCATACATCCATTTCTCTAATTTCTTTTTCAAATTGAACACTGGAGTCCAATTCCAGAAGATTTGTAAAAATTCTTTTCAATTCTCCAAGCTTCTTCAATTCTTCATATTAAGATCCCTAAATTCCTTCAAAAAATTCAAATACATGCTGGTACTTCCTCTTGGTCAAATTAAGAATCCACTTTACTCATTTGTAGAGTTGAAAGGAAGCATCCCTATTAATGTCAACTGCCATTTATTCTGTTCCATAGGCAAGAAGAACTAATGAAAGAGTAGAACACCATCAAATTAATGGAACTTGTTCTTAATTTGGAAGCATCAAAAGAGCAAACTGTCAGATAACAGGATGTCAAAATGTGGGGGCTTCCTGAATTTCTAACTGTCACCCAATAGAAGTGCTCTCCGCAGCCTCAAGCCATGTTGTGGTCACAGTCGTAAGAAGGATCTGTTTCAATAAGAACTGCATCAAAATCTTCAGCAGCACTGGTGATTTTGGAAGACGCAGCCACTGCCACAATGGGTGATGTTGGATATGTGCCTTTACAGCTCCCAGGAAAGCTAGCTAAGAGGGCATGCACATCCAGACTATTCAGACATATTCAGAGGCAGGTGAGCTCCAAGGAGTGGAGCTTGTTTTCATTTGATCATTCCCCATCCCGAAGCAGCCCATTAAAGAAAAAGGTACAAAGGAAAGACAGAGTGAAAAGGGGGAAGACTACAAAGGGAGAAACTACACTGGGAAATGGAAGTTTAAGGAATGGGAAAAGGAAAACTGAGAAGAAAAATGATTAAGGTGAAGGAATAAAGCCAGAGGAAACAAGGAACAACATTTTCCAGAAGAGACAGCTGTCAGACATTCTGATGGACAGGCAAATCTCTTGGGATTCAAGAAACAACTGAAAAATTAATCTTTTTTCCCTGGACCCAGAAAAATACAATGGATGAGGATAGCTTAGCAACTCCAATTTTCAACTGTACACAGGCCTTCCTGCTCTCATGCCTTACAATAAAAAGAACAGAAACTTATCACATAGTTCTTAAACCATCTATTATAGCAGCAGGAATGACTATGGAAATTAAATATAAAACACTAAATAAATGTTGATTGCTGCTTTACTAGTACTTCAGTTATTTACTAGCGATTATTTACTAATGGAAATGCGGACTTGTATTCAGAGTAATATACATTGATCTACAAAGGGAAACTTTATTCATGACTTCACATGTCTCTGTGTACTACAAAATCAATACAAAATACATTTATTCAATCTGATTGCTCATTAGTATCATCCAAATAAAGAAAAAGTAGTGAATTTTGTAAGTGCTGTAAAATGCAAAGTTCTCTGAATGTATTGTTATATACAAATACTAGCTTATCAACTGATATTGCAATCTTGGAAAACGGTGTGGCAAACACAAGATTGACTTTTGAAGAAAAACACATCAGACCACACTGTAACAAAGATAAGCACCTGTCATTCTATTCTTACCTGTACAAGTTGATTTAAAGATGGAGAAATCTCTGTTTCTTTCCGTATCACACCAAAGCTACCTTTAAGACTTGTATCTTTCACCTGCTGCTGCAGTAAAGGTATCAGGTATCTTAAGGTGAGCAATACGCCAAGAATTAAGACACTGGGATACTCCTCTTCAATGGGAAATAATAAACCTATAAAAATCATAACAATAATTTTATGTTTTTAAAGTTAAACTTTTAAACTTTTTTTTCAATTACAATAGGTAATTTATCAGTAAAATCCTGTTCAAGTTTCTAAAAGCAAGACTAGTCTCTTCTATTCATTGTAGGTTTGCTCAGGCATTGTATTTTCCCTGCAACTACCTTTGGATTCAGAAAATAAAATATTTTAAGTCAGAGAAGTTAACTTTCAAAATATACTGTTCATGAGGAAAGCAAAAGAGTAATCTCAGACAACTACAGTGTTGTCATGCAACGCATATCTCTCACTGTGCAATATTCTAAGAATGTATGTTCATCTAAATTAGTAAAGCGCATTTCTAGCTCTCTTCACAGGGAGGTAAACTGACTGCATATGGCATGATGTGACTCTTGACCCCAAAAACACAAGCACCCATCACTATGTACAAAAAACAGGTAATCTAGGCTAAAATTTGAATACAGACCTACCCTCCAAGTCATCAGTAACAGGACATCAAAAGACAGGGGCTTCATGTTGCAATATACAGGCAATTCAGGGTACAGGATAGGGTACAAAGAGAATTATGGAGACTGGATGCAATGCATCCACATTTCTATGTGTGTGAACTCAAACTCTTTACTTCAGAAGTATACCCTTGATACTTCTCTCATCATGAACCTACCTGCACCTTGAGCACTCTCTGCGGCCTTCCTCCCATTACTTCCTGAAGCTGGTAATGAGGAGGAGGGCCTTTTTGGTGGTGGACCCCTGACTTATGAAATGCTCTTCCAAGAGATGCACACCTACTCCCAACATCATATTCTTTTCCATGCCAGGTTAAGATATTTTCTGTTCACATGCATTTCACGAGGTGTGATAGATCCAATTTATTAGCCTTGGGACAACTGAGTCTTCCCATAATTTGTTACAAAGGCGTTGTGTGACAAAGTTCTGGGGGATGTGGATATCTGAAGTACCAAAGCAGCCTGGAAGGAGGTTGCTAGGCAAGTAGAATAGCACCTCAGGAGAGAAAGCCCGCCAAGTAGTATGTGGGAGCGGCCTGTGGCTGAGAGAAAAGATTATATAAAGCCAAAGTACCTGGGGGAATGGTTTTTCCTTCAATAAGAATGTAGCAAGGACCTAAGGAGTGGAGTCAGCCAGAGAGCTTGGCTGTGTTGGGAGGTTTAATTCTCAGTGGAAGCCTAGTGAGAGGCAGAAGATGAACTGAACTTTAGAATCTGGTCAGAGAATGTGACCTAGATTGGGGTTAGCCTTTGGTGAGTGTTTAGCCAAAGGGCTGTTATATGATACTTATGCAATAAATCAAAGTCTAAAGATACAACTGAATTGTCAAAAAAATTAACTGAGGAAATGTATCAACTTGACCTGCATTTGAAGTCTGAAATGCTACTTTATTCTTATTATCTTAATAAATGTAAATATAACAAATGTAAACACTGACTCAGTTTGAGTTGTATACAATATATAAAGTAACACAAGAAACATGTTACAATATATTAAGTGATTCTAAACGAACAATGAAAATCCTCACCCTTTTACACAGAGGTGGGATTATAAGGGGGGAAACAAAACTGTGTGGTAAGACAGGGTGCCTTATCAGATTCGGAATTGCAGCTGACACACCAATCTGGTAGAATTAAAGGCTTGTCACAAGTTGCTTGATATTACAGATTGCTTTCACGGTTTCTAACGTGCACATTTTATCAGTAAGGTCTCCTGAGCCTGTTTTAGAGACATAAATCATCAGCAACAGCACCAGTTTTAACAAAAATGTGAAAAAAGCAATGATTCCACCAATTTCTCATGTATCAGGACTGACCCTTCAGGTATCAGGCACAAAATCACAAAAAAAAAACATAAGAAAAAAAGAAACAACATGTGCATCAAATCTACAGCATTCTGCCCAGCATTCTGTTCAGCAATACAGTATATATTCATGTAGAACTTGATCTCATGGGTAAGTCAAGGGCAGGTTTGTGAGTCCAAATTATGGATTTTGATATGACCTGCAGATAAGTCAAGGGCCATTCCACGGGGGGGGGGAAAACAACAGTGCTGCCTCAGAGAGCCAGCCATTTTTGTTTGCTGCCACTACCATTTTAACACCCAGGCATTAAAAAAGGGCATTTGCCACTTTACTCAAAGAAGGGGATTTTTTTAAAAAAAATAAAAGTTAAGGTATAATATTAACTCTTGTCAGAAAAGGACAAGATTATAGTTGCAAAAAGCAAAAGTTCAGTCCATCTGAAGAGAATCTAAAAGAAGCACTGACTCCCCTCTACTCTCTCAGTGCTCTTTTGAGGGAAAGTATCAAAGAGCTGCCACTGCCATTCTTCCACCCAAGCATTCAAAAAGGCTAGAAGCAATGCTGCAGTGGACAGAGTAGACAGGACCAGTGCTTCTTTTAAGTTTTCCCAGGAGGAACTAAACTCTCGTCTTTCACCACTCTACTCAGAGAAAGGGACAGTTCCTTTCTTTACAAGAGTTAATGCACAGTAATTACACTAACTCAGGTGTTTTGGGTCCCAGGTGTTTTGGGTCAATTTTCTTACTAAAATTTCTAGATACAGTAATTAACTGGATTAATATATGAAGCCCACAAGCAGGATGTGACACACAATGCCCTTCCAAGCTGCTGCTTCACTACAAATGTAAGAGTCAAAGGAACAAAAATCACTGTTTAACTATTATACTTTAAGATATTATACTTTAAGACTTCAAAATCTGTCTAGCAATAAAAGAAACTGCAAACTCTCCACTGCTGATAGAACTATGCCTTTACTATTCTGTTCACCACAATTATTGCTCAGAAAGTTTTCTCACCCTTTGGGTTTTACCTTCTCTTCTGCCTTTCCTAATAGCTCAATAGAAGTGAAAAAGATGAGGTTGTTTGTCAAGAGCATGTGTCCCTGAATTTATGTGCAGTTCATCAAAAGAACATGCGCATGTCTACGTAAGTGTACCTGCACGCCTATCAAGAATGTCTGAGAACGAATGTCACAAAAGAATTGTGTATACTCCCAACCACAGTGTACCTTTACCATTATCCATCCTTCTAAATGCATGCACTCCCATCCAGAACACATACATACCCACTATTTTCCAATATTTAATTGAAACCTGAAGCACCGTTTTCGCTATCTTACCTAATAGTACATGCAGTAGCCAAGTATAAAAATACTGTGTTCTTCGTGAATGCTGGCAAATGCTCACTACTGATGCAGCTGCTGTTCGACGTATAGTAGGAGAACTGGACTTAAGGTTAGCTACAAATGCTTTCAATAAAACCTAAAGTGAAAGAATATTTTGTTACTACTTCACTTATCTACAAAGGCATTACAAGAACTAGGGTTAACACATTTTTCAAATTTTGTCTAAACTTTACACTGAGATGCAACACTGTGTATATTAAAATGTATTTAATACTTGAAAGAAAAAACTTTCAACAAACAACAATGCTACCAATCTGCATATAGATTAAAAAAGAAATGAATCTGGTTTTCATCATTTGCAAGGAAAATCACAGCAGTTAAAGAAGAGAGCAGTTCTATCTTCTTTCTAGCAATCGATATCATTCCATTTGTTTTCAGTGCATCTGCAATAGCCCACAAAGGTCTCACAAATTCAATCCACAGCAGTGGGAAAAAATCCTGCATTCAAATAGTGGTCTTCACATACCCAACTTAGCAGAAACCTAATGCACCTAATTCATTATGGTCTGCAACAACAACATTCGGCTGGCACTATATTAGTCAATGGCCAAAAATTTATTCAACTGTTGTCTCTAATCAGTGATCCAAAATTAAATTTTAAGTACCCCATACAGAAATAAGCTCTGCATTTTACAAGCTGCTGCTCAGAATTCAGCTGTACATTTTGCAAAACGTTATAAGGGATTAAAATGCCCTTTTTTGCAAGAATTCAGTTGGGCACTGTACTGGCTACGTACTTTTCATGCTTCATGGGAAAATGTTCAAACCAATATTGGTATTGGTATTCATCATAGTATAATTGTAATACATTGCATATTTTATTGTGTACTTTATCAGCTCGTGAGTAACAATAGCTTTACTTATGCTCTTCATTGGCTATGTCCCATGGCATGCCTCTTGCTGAAATGTAACCCCTAAGATCCTTCCCAAAATTCAGTTCAGTCCCTGGGTCAGAAAGGATTCTTCACCTTTGTAATGTGCAAATATGTCACTAATAAATATTCTTCCTGACTGGAGAAAAAACTTTTAAAACAACAGATCTTCTTTCTGACCATATCAGACCAAGAACTATTCATATACGTACAGCAAAGCTATCTGCTTGCTTCCATTTCACAGATCAGAACTTGCTACCTAACTCTGCTCAATGCCTTTTCAGATTCTGATCTCATCACTCTGGTTGTTCTGAAGAAGGGAGAGAGACAACATCTTGATAGTGCTAAATCACAGTTTAATATAACATGTGACCTAAGCCAAAGTATACAAGTAGAACAAAGCTCTAATTCTTTAATTTATGATATATTTCCAGCATAGCTCATGTTGTTTCCATGGAATACACATCCCACACAGCAGTAATTCCAGAACCTGCACAACTCTACATACCTGTACAACTCTACACTCAGGTTTTAAGAATTACTATTATCCCTTTACAATTTTGTTGTTTTGCACATCTCCAAAGGAATGCATTACTGGTTTAAAAAAAGGGAGGGGGAATATTGCTGATAATCATTTTATTAACTCCAGCAAATTAAAAGGTGAAAAGTAAAACATTTTAGATAATTATACCTTAATTTCATTGTCATTTGCAAAATTTCCAAAAGCTGCCATGATTTTTGGTATGGCTGCAGCCAGGGTCTCTTGTACCGATTCTTCAGACCGCTTGCTCACTCGTGTTAGACAGGGCAAAAGGTTTACAAAATAAGGTCTGCAAGCACAAAAGTGACAAAAATATTATTATTCAATATGGATGAACAGAAAATTTGTTGAGTTGGAGCCAAACTTGCACGTTCTGTTCACAGAGGAAAGTGGACTCCTTCTGGAAACAACAGAAACAAGCATGCTTATAAAAGCTTTTCTCCATTAAAGCTAAATAGAATATGCTGATTGAGGTAATGTTTCCCACAGTGATGTACTTGAAGCAAACAAATCAGTTGAAAGAGCAAATATACCAAAAACACTGTAAAAAAGAACAAACAAGACAACACAAAAATTCTAAGGGAAAAGTAAGGTTCTTTGCCCATTTGAGATGAAGAAGGCAACCAAGAATGGGTTGTACTCTCCTAATACCCAGGAAAATTGGTGTTAGATGACCCAGATTTCAATTTGAGACCTGTCATCCAGAGACTTCCACACAAGAAGTTAGTTAACAACTGTTGCTAGAATCAATAATCTGCATCATCCACCTGGTTCTATAGTAAAACACAGGAATTCATTACCATACAGGCACGGTGCCCATCCACTGGTAGCTCCTCCAGGATTATGCCCCCCTCCAAATTTCTAGTTTGTTTTCTTTTGTTGAAATAAGTCCCTCTCTATTAGTTACTTTGATCCTTTGAATTTCCTGCCATGTCCTTTGACATTCTAACTAAATTCCCTACCCTAGTAACCTACAGGCTAATCCTAGTAAATCACCCGTTGATTGCTATCACTTGGATGCAAACAAATGTTTCTTAGCAAGGCTAGTTAAATGCTATTTACTGTCTCAGTTGGTAAACAATGCCAACCACCTGGTAATATCTTAAGTCTCTAAGAACCTTGTTAACATTCTCATTCATCCCTGTCATACCTAGCACATCCTCCATGCATACACATTTCCCACATCCCACGGCATAGAGAGAGCGCAACATAACACAGGAATTGGCAGAAAGTGCAAGATCGAGATGCACACAGTTGACAGAAACTTACTTAACTTACTTAAGAAGCTATAATTACTGTTAAAGATGTTTCTATCAAGATTTCCTTTTGTGTACTGAATTTCCATGCTGCAAAGCAGTTTGCACCTTCACTGTGTCAGTTATCTTGTATTCAATTTCAGACCATAACACAGCAGAATGTGTAAAAGTCAAAGTGAGGTATTTCTGCAAGGCACTGAACAGGACAAAGGAAAGACAAGTTCAGATGCTGGAGGGGCCAATTTTCCACCATGTAATCTCCACAGGCCATACCACTTTCCTCTTGCGAGTGTGCACGGTGTATGAGACTGGCTGAATAAGACTGCATTTCCTCGAGTACAATTCTCCATGTTTAACACAGAAGTTGGAGGGGGGATCTGAAGGTCACATGTTATCTAGCCTTTACTATGTAAAGATCTTTGCCAACAACAGCAGATATTTGGGGTGATGATATTCACCCAAGGCCATGTGCCTGTGTCTATACTGTATAAAGCAAGTACCACCCTCATCTAACATGGATTTCTTTCCCCCAATAGTTGAGTATTAGGTTCCCGCTCTTGGCTTTGTTATACAGTGGGCCATCAGTATCCACTAGGGTTTGGTTCCAGGACCCCCCATGAATACGAAAATTCGGGGATGCTCAAGACCCATTATATACAATAGTGCAATGCAGTCCCTTATATAAAATGCCAAAATGAAAGTTGGCTTTTTTTTTTAATGGAATATTTTCAAGCTGTGGTTGATTGAATCTCTGGATACAGCATCTGTGGATATGGCAGGCCAACAATACAAGGTTTGTCTGGGCAACTCATCCTGTGCCTTCTAGAATGCTATGGATCCATGAATTCATTCTGTTATGAAGCAGGCAGATAATATAAAACTAAGTATGCACTGTAGAACAGCTTAATTCTCATACTTGATCCCAATATTAGCATCTTTTACACCCTTCCTTTCTTGTACTCTGCTGCATATGAAGTATCAAGCCATTTTTGAATATTGCACAGAAAAGCCAAGGAAGTCTATTCTGGAAATTGTATTTGGTTAGCAAAGAATAAAGGGAAGGCTATGGCTAAAACTGATACCCCAAGTCCTCAAATGACAGAGAGTGCCAAGGCAGCCAAAGCAGTGATGCTAATTATATAAGTAACATAGGTTCAAAGAAGTTATTTTGCTGATGTTAACACAGAAGAAAATGTACTGCCTGGCTTTTACTGCTCTTTGTCTTCAGTCCCCTTACAGCCAAGAAGGGGTATAGCCTCTGCCAGCATAAACCCTCTGTCCAGAGCACGCTTAAACACTTAACACAAACTTACATAAACATCTCAAACAACACACAGGTCCATAACTCTTACATTTAAATTTCTTTTCTTTGGTTGATTTTTAATATCCTTGCCTGATGAAGAAACTAGTAAGCTTTAAAAATCAGCATGATTTATTTTACATGTGGATAGCCTACTAATGGTATCACCGTGTATTTTGGAATGTGTTATACTCTGTATCTGATATGCTGAATGTTTTCTAATGGACACTTATATCTTCGAAAGTTGGAGGAGACTTGTGAACTCATGAAGGTTAAGAATCAATGTGCCTTATGCTGTTGGGTATTTCAAGAGAGCTAAATGCAAAGAAGTGGCTAAGAGAGAAACAGAAACAAAAACTGTTGTCAGGAACAGAAAAGATAAAAAGATTAATGGTGAAGTTTGAAGAGTCCAGTTTATTTAAAACGTATGTAAGCTTCCTTTTATGACAAACTATCAAAAGCAATGTTAAATACTGCTAGACATACTTAAACTATGATTACAAAATGGAAATAATAAAACAGAATTAATAATTTGATTCAAATAGTATCATATATATCACCTCTATTAAGGCCAGAATTCATCTACTGCTTGAGGAAAAAAGGCAAGTCTTTAGGGTCTACTCAAAGACTTGTGTAAAAATAAGCTGGCTAACCATCAACTGCAAGAGTTCCACAAATTGGGAAGCTGGCTTGGAAGAGATGCCACAGAAAAGGCTCTATTCATAATATCATCAGCCTAACTTCTTTGAGAGGAAAACAAATAAGCAAGGCCTTATTTGATCTCAGAGTGCAGTGTTATCAATGAAAGCAGTCATTCAAGTCTCCCAGACCAAGAAACTTAAGGGGCATTAGAGATCAATACCATCACTTTAAATTGGGTATGGAAATACAACCACAAGCAGTACAGCTAGTACAGTATAACTAACACTTAGGACTGTTTGCATTTTCCAGCCAGGCTAGATCAACTGAATTGACTGCTGAATGGTGACGGGAAATCCCAATGAATCAGACTCTATTCCAATTGAGGATAGCTATAGGATTCAGGCCATAGTCTGACAGCCTTGCATCTATCAGTGCTTGAGCAGCCACATTCTGTACCAGCTGATGTTTCTGAACAATCAGAGCACAAGGCAGCCCACATAAACTGCACTATAGTAATACAGTAGAGTCAGGGGAGTAATTCTTATGCTTCTCTCCTGTTCTCCTGCTCTCATTTGGGCAGCTGAATTAGCATACCAGGAAGTGCACTGAACTCTGATAATTACCAGTTTTGGCATGGCTTCCTAGTTTAAATGGAAACACCATAAGTAAATGCCAAAATAACTTTCTATGTCAATAGGAAATAGGATGCATCAGAAGGCCATATTCTAGGTTTTTATACACTGCAGACACAAAATTAAAACATCAGAAAGAACTGAGCACACAACTGCAAAGTGACTTCATTTTTTCTTGTACATATTATGTCTGAATTAGCCCAACATACACAAAGTATGTACAGATAGTTCCAGAAAAATAATCTCACCGGCATTTCTGGGGTCGAACAAGGTGTGCAAGTTCAGCAAACCTCCAAAGAGCAGCACGCAGACTCCGAGAAGCACCATTCTAGCCAGATATAATGAGAAAATGTGAATTTCATCAATTTCATACTGCTTTTCACTTTACAAAGAAAATTTTAATATGATGCATGAGCATCTCTAGATCAGAAGAGAATCTGGGGCAAAAATTCCATTTCAACATATATATCCTGATTTTTCTTTCTAACTAACGAGTTAACATTATATGCATTTGGAGACTGTAAACTAATGTTAACAGTGGTTTTAAACAATGGTTACACTTCACTACATAGTAAGCCAAAGAAATTAACAACATGTTATTTCCCAGAAGCTATCAAAATGAAATAAGCAGCACAACTGTCTTTTAAAATTTAATGAAAGCTTGCAAATTCATATTATCATAAAAAATATAGTTACCTTCTGAAATTTGTAAAATAGTAAATTAAATATATCCATAAATAAAATTATACAGGTGTGTTTGAACAAAGTACCTTTAATCTCTATAAGAACATTAGTAGAACCATCCCCTTCAACATATACTTTTTCTGACATCGTAAACATTTGAAAGGACTCCTGTTCCCTTCAAGACAAATCCACAATTGCTTCAATGGTGGGGGTGGATGGGGGGTGGGAGGCAAGCTTTGGAAAACACCAAGAAAAGCTTCCTAGGAAATATTTTCTGTTTTGGAGTAAGTGAAGTGCTTTTTGAACACTTAAAATGCCATGAACTGTATACTATAAAATTTCATATGTAAGAAATTCTGATAAATTGTTATCTGCTCTGTAGTTGGCTGCAACTTACAACAATGCTAAGAATAACATACTTCCAAAAGATTCTGTTATTAGCAGCCCTGTTCAGAGTCATTGCTTCTTTTACTGACCCTAGCCATCCATGATTTGGCCTTCCTCTTACTGCTTTAAGTTTTCTCAGCATCACTGTCCACATGGGTATGTGCAAAGTACAGTAGTCTCAGTATATTATCATTTTGTTTCTAGTGACAGTCCAGCCTTGATTTGTTTTCGGACCTCTCTCAAACGATAATGTAACTCTACAGACAATAATTATGTTACTGGTTAAACTGACAATAAGATGAAATTCATAGGGTCACCATTAAGTCAACAGGCACCTTGAAGGTACATACACACACAACAGTTTTATTAAGATTCAACTACTATTTATTACAACTACAACTACTATTTATTATCACTCGTTCTTGTGAACCAGTAGATTACAAATCTGAACAAATTTAGAAGTTCAAACAAAAAAAATATCTCACCTTTTTAATCTCTTTATAAAGTTCTAACTGTAACCTAGGAAGACTGGAGTCCATCAAAGCCTAGAATGAAAGAAACTGGTGAATTTCAAATATCATAAAACTATACATTGCTCCTACATTTGATGCTCAAAAGCTTGCATGTTTACTTGCCATATTATTATTAAGCTCTTGAATGAAAATGACAGCTGTTTTCTAGATGTACAGAGATGACTCTCACATCTCAGTATTTCTTGCACAAATTGCCTACCAATTACTTCCTCTTGAACAGTAAGAAAACTTCAAGAATACTACAGAATTTTAGACAAATTTTAGAGTGCACATAGATCACATGAAGCATGTAGCATGTCCACGAGGCTTAGCGATCTGTAAAAGCTGAGAGTGTTGCTCCTTAGTGCAAAATTAATTTCAGGGGATCTTTAGCAAGTGGGCAATCCATTTTTGATGTTCAGAGTTGACTACTACTACTGATACAGCAAAAGTGGCACCTCCTACTCACAAGATAGGAAGATACTTTGTTTAAGAAAATACCTGAATGGAAAGATGTTATGAGTACCTGACTGAAACAGGGTGACCTCCTAGTACAACCCACATTTTGCTATGTGCACAGTGTCCTCCAAATAAGAATGCTGAATAGGTTGGATGGAATTCCAGACTTCAAATATCATCAACTTACAATAGACAACATAGTGGTTCCAAACAGCTCATACTAAGTGTAACCTTACTTTTCTCAAAGAACCTGAAACCTCTTGACCAAAAATGTACTGCTGTAGAAGCCTCAAACATATAAAAAATATAAAAAATCATATACTATTTAGCAAAATATGTAAATAACCAGCAAGGATAAAAATAGTGGTCCTCTCAGTGTATCTTTAATCCAATTTTCCTTTAGATGTTCCACAAGTTGTTCCACAAGCAAAAGAATGTATGCATAGATCCAAGATCTGTTAAACGCAATAGAGCTTATGAGCTCTATAGTGCCCAGCACAAGGAATCCCCAAATAAATGTTTAGTAGCAGACAAAACTAGTGTAGTTTTCACTACATAGCCTAGCCTTCCAGCTTCTACATATGCGCATTTTACAACTGGGAGAGGATATGTAGCCATGGGAGCAATATACTGCAAGATATTTACAACAAGGGCATACAACAACAGTAAGCATACAATAGAGTTGACTCTGCTTCAACAGATCTTTTACCTAGAATATCGGTCTCCCACAAATGCTCACAGGCACAATCGCATCTACAGATACTTCTGCTGAGGCCTGCAGGATTCTCTATCATAATACTGCTTCTTTTAACATTTTTGGAAACTTTAAGGTAATTGTAAGGTACAATTCTTTGAAATGAAGCTCAGAATTCAGAATGCCTGAATTCACAGAGGAATTCTTAGAAATAAAAATGATAGGTGAATGTAGCCCAGTCACCAAGATGTAGGCCACCAAGAAAAGAAGAGGGAGGGAGGGAGGTTGCATGTCTGTAATGACTAGCTGTGTATTTCTGTGTATTTTCACTTTCAAATATCTCTGCTCTGCCCTATGAAGATGTGCAAGTATCTTACCAGGTTTGTTTTATTTTCTAATCTGGGGTGTATCTGTACCACCTGGTTTCTTTCATTCGATGCAGTGTGCTATTTCCCTGATGTATGTGTTGTGAGGGCATTCTATTTTGTCTGGCATTTGCGGCCACTTGATTTGGATCTCAGTATCAGACAGGGTTTGAGTTTTAGACACTGGATTTTTTTTATTATTTTTTTTTGCATTTGGCTAAGGTTTTGAACTTGTATACGTGTGTGTGTGTGTGTGTGCATCCCCACGTGTGCAAAATATACTGAAAATTTAAGCATGTAAGCAAGTCTTTAAAAGTATTTGTGAAATTCATTCATTCACTGTCTTTCCTTCATGCCTTATCTTCTTTTCACGTGTCTATTTCTTATTATCCTATTTTTGTACATGAGTATTAGGAAGGACTATGTGACTTCCCCAGATAAATTATACAGATTCTTCTGTGTAGAAGTCAAACCAGAAGACAGAACTTGAACTCATAGTTTTTCTCATTTGTTTTATAAACAACCAGCTTACTTCAGCTTGGGTTATAATGCTTTAACCAAAAAAGTCAATCACAGCAACAGCACACCTTCACATATACTGATTACCAGACTCTTTTGTTTGTACCAAAAGATTTTAGAGTCAGGGTGCTTTCCCAGTTCCTTTTATGAAGCTTTAATCTCTATCATTCCTAAAACTTGAAAAGATCATACTTGTGAGCAAAATACAGACCCATCTCTTTTTTAACTATTGATAACAAAATGTTCTAACTGCAGTGCTGGGGAAAAATTGCTGCCATTATTTCACTGCATGCTGGAAAGGCATTTGATAAGATTAATTGACAGTTTATTTTTGTGATCTTTAAGGAATTCAGATTTCCATCAGAATTTCTGAAAAAGATTCAGACTCTTTTAATTCCTTTATTTCAAGAGTAATTATAAATGAGATGCTTTCTGATTTCCTTTTTATCTAAGGGGATCAAGACAGTCCCAAACAACAAAGGAAAAAAAGGGAAACATATAAAGTAAAACAATGCTGCTACACAGTAAAATTAAGGAGGAAGTGAAAAGAAAAAGAGATATACAAAGAATGGAAGGAAAGACAAAGGGTGAATATAGATGTGTAGCCCAAACCTGTAGGAACAGGGTAAAGAAAGCTAAATCTTAGAACAAGCTGAAACTGACTAGAGAAGCGGGAAGCAGCAGGAGATCAATGCTGTTTTCCAGATATATTCAAAGCAAGATAATGACCAAAGAAACGGTAGAGCAATTGCTCAGCAAGGATGGTAAAATGTTAACAGATTACAATAAAAAGTAGAATAGCTCTGTAACTATTCTGCTCCATTTCCCCCCAAAACAGAACTGTACATATTCATGCATCAACAGAGGTCTTAGTAAGGGACCTGGATAGTCAGTAATCTGTTAATCGAAATGAGTCCAAATCTGCAGGGCCAAACCACATCCCACAGTACAAATGACACTGCTGATGTACTTTCTGGACCACTTGTCCTCATTTTTGAGAATGGATGAACAAAACTGGGAGGGATTGTTAACACACTGGAAGATACGAACAAAATTCAAAAAGATTTTGATAAACTGTGCTGAAACTAATACAATCCAATTCCATAAAAAACAAATACAGAATGCTACATTTACACCACAAAAACCGAATACACAGGTATAGGATAGTAATATACAGTTTAGCAGTAGCACGTGTAAAAGGATATTTGGATTACTGTTGATCACATGTTGAAACACAACCTAGCTATGCAATGCTGTAACACAGAAGGCAAATGCTGTCTTAGCCTGCATACAATAGTTTCCAAGTCAAGAGAAGCTGTTGTTGTTACTGTATTACTTCAAGTAGTTTCCAACTTATGGCAATCCTAAGGCGAACCTATCATGGGTTTTTCTAGGGCTGAGAGTATGTGACACACCCAAAGACACCCAATAGATTTCCATGGCCAAGTAAGAATTTGAATAAACAATTCATCTCCTCACACTTCTTTATTCTTCTTCTTATTCCATTATTTTATTAAGAATTTAAATCTCTTTATTCTTCATTTCTCTCAATGGAAATTCCCCAGCTCTTGACTTTTTACTCTTTGTTAAAAGCATACATAGATTCAGCAGAAGTATTCATTTCACCACTGTAACTAGAAAGCCTGTCTTAAACATAATCCAACATTTTATTCCAGTTATTTCAAAAAGTTGGTTTTGCAGTCCTTATATCCATTCTGAGGCAGGTTTCTCTCACAGTGGGACAAGTTCAGAGCCTCAATCTCTACACTCCATCCACTACTGTGTACCACAGAAGTGGCAATTTAATCACCAAAAGCAAGGCTTGCGGCCCTTCGTGGCTAATCCTCTGATCTCCCTGTAACCCAAGGAGATCATTTTCACCAGTCCAAACACTATTTGGTCAACAATCGCCAACCGAAGCACTTCCCCTAAAGTGGATCATTCAGAGGACAATTGTGGGCTGCCAATTCAAGCCCACAATTCCTTTACAACCTCTTTCTGAATAAAATGGTTTAGATTCTGCTCATTTAAGGATGCTACCTTAAATTATATTCCTGAGATGTGGAGTTCAACAATGTTGGATCCTGTGTGTTTTTACTGGGGCAAAAAAAGACTTATACTCCAAGACTGTAAAGAACCTCCATCTATTGTTCAATGGTCAGAAGATAGAGTCAGCCCTCCACATTTGATTATTTAATTTGATTATTTGCGAGTTTCTCCAACCCCTGCCCTCCCACCTCAGGTGCTTCTTTTTTGAGGGAACCTTACCACTTGACGGCTCCAATCAGGCCTCACAGCCCTTTAAAAACCCACCTCCGGTCCTTCTCTTTCTCTACCAGTCTCTGACTAGCCAGCTAAGGGTGGCTCTCTGCCCAAATTCACAGCACCACAAACCCTGTACCCATGCCCCACACGCACCCAAGGAAGGAGATGGGCAAGAGAGAGGAAGTACAGGACCACCATGCCAACCATCTCGTTTCCCTGACCTGGTTTAGACCCTGGATGCCCACTTTCCTCACCTGTGCCTCAGCCCCCTTCCCACAGACACACAAATTTTGTTATGTGCTAATTTTTCATTTTTGTGAGGGTCCTGTGTCCCTAACCCTAGCAAATGTGGAGGGCTAAGTGTAATGCTTTAGCTAGCGATGCATGAACTTGTCTTTTATAGACAACAACTTTAAGGGGAAAAAACTTTTTGAATAATGGTCAACTTATTTCAATATATATGCCTAGTCTATGTTTGTATTCTATGTATTTGTTTCTATTTTCCTTTCTTTCTCTTTTGTTGTTTTTTCCCTTTACAATAATTCTTACCAAGTATAAATACTTAATGCTTAAAATCACAGTAAAACACGATGTTTAAAGTCTGTTTTAACAATGAATAACACATCATCTCTCTCATGAAATAACTTTCTGGTTCATTTTAGAGCTATTGTTTTCTCCCTCCTAACCAGGATATGATTGCTGTCCTGTAAGTATTTAAGGAAGCTGTAAGCCTTCCATAGCTTCAGCTCATCAGACATTGCAGCCATAAAAGTCTCTCACAATTTCAGATGTGCTCACTGACCTAGTAAGACTGAAGACTCCTGCCCTTGATGTCACAGCTCATTCATTTCAGAAGTTATTTCTGCTATTTGATCCCCTATTGGCAGCACAGTATTTGAAGATTTTTCCTTAGTCTCACTCCGTATGTGGTCCAATTCCACAAGCGACTGACACTTATCTCCCAGACATGACTCAAACTCTTTGTTTTCAGATTAACTCATCTAGACCCCAGGCTGTTATTCCACAATAAATTCTAACTACTAAGCGTATTTGAAAATTATATTCTGCTCATGAACATGCACTTAACTCATGCTTTACACAGTGCGTTTGATAAATTTACTATGTATGAAGAGTATGCTTTAAACTAATTAAAGATTACTTACATTACTTTAAGTAGTCTCCATCTTCACCTCCACAAAATGTGGAAGAAGCAGAAAACATGGAAACAGGCACTTGATTTTATTTGTAATTTGGACATGATCAGGAACTAGCACATAATCATGTCAAATTATAAAATCCTTCTAAAAGTGATCAATTCAAACATTTGGCCAGAGCAATTCCTCTCTTCCCTGAAAGGTGAGTGGAAACAGAGGAAGAAAAAGAATAAAAGGGTAACCCCACCCAGGATAGCCAGGGAGCCTCTGACAGTACATTGTATATAGTTGTTGATAGAAAGAAGGGCTGCCAACCACTGAAGTATACCTATGTCTGATTTGTCCTGAACTACAGGGGGAATTGAGAATTTTCATAAGTCTGTTTAACTGAAGAAATACAAAGACATGATCTTTGCTCCAAGGAAGATTTAACTGTCCTCACATGCTATTGTTCACTAAAACACCTCATCTATTATTTATAACACATATGCCTTTAAAGACTGCAGGACCAAAATGCATACAGCAATTGGAAAGATTATTTTTCATATATATGGGTATTTCCTTTAATCACTCTCTTTTAGTTCTGTTTGTTTTTAACTACTTGAATAATTTTAAATATTTAATTCAGTGGTTCTCAAACTGTGGGGTGCAACCCATAGATGGGTGCAAAACTAGCTCACGTGGGGGGAGAGAAATCAGCCTGCAAGTACAAGTGGAAGGAGGGAGTTGAAGGAGCCATGCAAATCATGAGAGAAAGAAGGGATGGGGGGATGTCAGGTATTTTTCTGGGCTGGAGCTCTGCCTCTTCCCCATGTTGTGATTGTACAGAGGAGCTCCTCCTCCTGAGAGTTTTGTGGCAGTGAACATGGTGCCTTTCCCCTCTCCTCCTATCCTAGAGGAGAGATGCACACTAGCTTTCCCCTCAAATACACATACATACTATTTCCCAGGAGGGAGATAGCTCAGGAAGTGACAAAACAAAAGCACACGCCTCTCAGGTTCCTGTCTTGTGTGAAGCTGGCAGCACTTGGAAGAGGGCTCGGTGTGGGTGGTGGCACAGGCTGAAGTTGCTGCATGGCGAACATGGGGTTGCGAGGAGCCAGTCAGTAACAGAAGTCCAAAACAAACTCACCTTCCCAAATAAGGCCAGCAAAGGATACCTGCTCCCATCCTGAGGGACATAAATCTGTCTCATCTCTCTGGCAAGCAGTTTGGCCATTCCTTCCTCCCTTCCCTGGGCAGAAGTCTTCAGGGGAGGTGAGAATGTCCACACTAAAGAGTCTTCCAGCCAGGTCCTTCCTTTTGTTCTTATTCTGACAGTGTCTAACCAAGAAAGTGGCTTGGTTGGATCAGTGAGAATTCTTGCTCCAACTAAACGTGTACAGAAACCAATGAGCCAGTGAGGATTTTTAAGTCTCTTAAACTGATTATGAATACTTGCTGGCTCTCTCTTTCTCCGTCACTCCTCTTTTGAAGTTGCAAGCTTTAGTATCCTGGTTTCTTAATTTCCTACATTTTTTCTTTCTTAATACCATTCCAGAAACATCTGTCTATAGTATCAATCTGTATTTCAAATGGAAAATGTTAAGATATGTCACATTCTGAAGCAAAAAAAGCAGAAACTTATCTGAGTCTTTCCAGACAGAGAAAGTTTTCAACTTGGAATATACTTCCTTGAAGGGTGATGGTGGAAGGAATCACTTATTGATTTACAGACCGAGGCTTCTTTAAAAATAAAATTTAAAAAGAGCTCCTTGACAGAGTTTTGCATTAGCATTCAACAAGAATACCCAACATTAAGTGAAAAGGCTAAGAAAGCGCTCATACCAGTTGCAGCTACTTGCCTTTGTGAAACTGAATTCTCAGCTCTCGTGGCTATGAAAAGTAAGTATCATGCAAGACTTGATGTCATCAAAGAGCTGACAGTTGATCTTTCTAGTATTAACCCCTGTTTTAGTAAACTTTATGCTCAGAAACAAGCACATCCATCATATTAACTATGAACATTACTTGGGAAAAGTTACACAAGCAAACATTAAATAAGTTTATTGAGTCAGATATTCATTTAAAAATATATTTTTAAACAACATATTTGCTGGCATATTAGACACACTGGCATATAAGACGCACCCCACTTTTCAAGGGGTATTTTTCAGGGGGAAAAATTTTTAGTTCTCTGGTGAGCAAAATGCACAGGAGGGAAAGGAGTGTTGTACCAGGAAAGGAGGGGAATGAAAAATGTTGCACAACCTCCGCTCTCTTCCTGTTTGCTTGGGCAGAAACTCCCAGCAGAGTCAAAATGCACAGGAGAGGAGAAGAAGGTAAGGAGAAACTCAGAAACATCTATGTTCCTATAGATCAAGGCTTCCACTACCCCTTCCCTTCCTGTTTTGCCTGAGCAGGGAGAACTCTTTTCACTCCTCCTTCCTTCCCTATGTTTTTAGTGTTACAGTATTTGCTGGTGTATAAGATGCATCCCATTTTCAGAGGGTATTTTTTAGGAAAAAAGTGTGCGTTATAAGCCAGCAAATATGGTATTTTTATTCATATACTACATTGAGCTGGAGTGGGGCACAATGTCCACATGTAGATGTAAAAGAGGTCACTGGGGTAAAAGGTTTAAGAAACACTAACTTAATTAAAGGCAATGAAACTTAATAAACCCTTTTTTATTATGTTGGTTTTTCTCCCATTTTCTATTTTATTAGCATTTATTGGCTAGAGGCAACTTCCTTGTTTTCATTCTGTTTACCTTCCAATGTGCATTCATTGACAAGGAAAACTGAAAATTTAGCTATGTAGAAGAATACTTTGTGGTTCATATCTTTTATGAAAGAAATAAGGGAAAACCTACAGAAATATTAATAGGAACAACAACACACACTAGTGTGTCAACTGCTCCTGAGAATACTGAGTGACTATTATAGCACTCTTTAGAAGTGTTCAATAGATACTTATAATTTTATTTAAAGAAACCATATATCTTCAAATAACTAGCTAAATACTGAGGTACAATTTGTGAGACAACCGGTAAATGAGAGTTCTAATTCCTTTGTAGCTCAGTGTTACTACAGAGAAAACATCCAGGAGGCTTTCAAAAAGCAGTCCAACAAAACCAATAAAAACAAGCAGATCACAGACTCAGTGCTGAGACAAAATGGTTCATACTGCTTACACAAAGCATTCAATTTTTCATACATGTGAAACACTTCCATGATAGAAGCAGGCAACATGCTATTATTCCCCGGTAACCCCCTTGTTTATACTAGCGTTAAACTTGCAATTCACATATAAATTAAGATATATACTGTACAAACTAAATAGTTAAGAGAGCTGGAGAGCTGAGCCAAGATTAACAAAAGGAATTTCAACTAGGAAAAACCAAATGTACAAATATAAGATGGGTGACATCTGTCTTCAAAGCAATACATGACCTTAGTAGACCACAAGCTAACAGTGTCATGCAGCAGCAAAAAAGGCAATAGAATTTGAGGTTACATCAACAAGAGTACAGTGTCTAGATCAGGAGTGGGCAAACTGCAGGCTGCATGCAGCCCTCAAATCCATTTCTGAAGCCCCTCAGAATCCAAAGAAGTTTTTAAAAAATTCCCCAAACGTCCTCTAGGAACAGAGGCCATTTTTACCATGTTTCCACCTCCAGGACATTTTAGGTGCAGATGAGGTCTGTTTTGTTTTGTTTGTTTTACAAAAAAGAAAGTGAACAGTAATTGACTTCCCACTTCACTTCCTGTTGTAAAGTGGTCCAGATGGGAGACAAAAATGTGGTGAAAATGCCCCACATATTCCCTAGGAAGCATTTGGGGGCAATTTTTTCCCCAGGGCATGCAGCCCTTCAAGGTTTCCCCTTAGCCTTCAACCACTGATCATGCCAATCCAGATCCCAGGAGCTAACTGTATCACTCTCTTCTGCTTTGGTCAGATTTCAACTGAAATATTATACCCAGCTGTGGACACTACAGTTCAAGAAGAATAATGACAAGCTAGAACATGTCCAGAGGAGGGCAACCAAGATGGTGAAAGATCTAGAAACCAAGCTTCATGAGAAATAGCTTAGAGATCTGGGTATGCTTAGCTTGGATAAGAGAAGACTGAAGGGAAGTCATATAGAGAATGGAACAAGCTTTTTCTGCTGTTCCAAGAATATGACATGAACCAATAAATTCAAAATGCAAGAGCAAAAAAAAAAAAAATTAGGAACAACTTCCTAACAGTAAGAGCAATTCAATAGTGGAACAGGCTGACCCAAAATACAGTGGATTCTCTTCCTCTGGAGACCTTTAAATAGAAGCTAGATAATAGGGAGCACTTGGGAGCACTTCAGCTGTTGATTCCTGCGTGGCAGAGGGCCCTTAGGTTTCCTTCCAACTTTGTAACTCTGTGATCCAGAAAATGCATATATTAAGGTATTTTGTTTTCTTACATCTTAAATGATCCCATCATCTAAAAACAGCTTGGTACATTTAAAAATTTTATCAGCAATTACAGATCAAAAAATGAAATGTAACTTACTTTTATTACTTTATTGAGGCATTCATCAGCAACCATTCTTACATCTGACTCCACATCATCACTACAGAGAAGAAAAAGTTCCATAGCAATTCCCAGCAATTTCTGAAATTCTGGAGAGTTTCTTAAATAAATAAAAGTTAACACAAGATCAGTTTTACTAGTTGGATTTCTGCAACATAGTTTGAAATAAAGCACATTTCCCAATATTTTCAATTAAATATTCAAAGTAGAAGAGCAGGTAAGGTATATTAAGAAAAAGATCAAGAAAACTCCTTCAAATGAAAACAAGATAATATCTGGCCAGAAAACAAGGGAAAATTTAAAAATAGCATGGAATCTGCCATTTCAATACATACAGCAAACTGAGTATTTTGAAGGCCCAACTGTTCCAGGGGGTAGACTTTTAAGTCAAAAATGTTTATAGTAAGCTATACAGATGGAACCTACACAGCTAAATGACAGTTTATCCTGATTTGAAGTACATTACATTCTCTTATGGAGATAAGATCTGGCTAAGATACAGGAACCTGACTTTAGTACTCAAACCAAAATTTCAGATCAGTATGAACTCAAACTTTTTTATTCAGTACAATGCTATTATGGTGAACCAAATGAATCCTACTGTATTTAATGGGGTTTATTCTTCAGTTTACTTACCTTGGAATAAGCCAACTTATGGGACTTTGAATAGACATACAATTAACTTGGGCCCCTTTCCCACCTCCTTTCTTCATACGTTAACATATTGGATTACCAGCCAACTTTGGTTAGGACAAACCATAGCTGCTTAAGTATGCATGTTACTTAGGGCTTCACTCTATTCCAAAGCAAAATGTGTTCATTTTCCCAATCCTCTCGTGTGTAATGGAGCATAGGAATAAGGAACATATGGCCTGCCATAGTTCATTTAAAGCAGGGGTGGGGAAATGCAGCTTGTGGTCCAGAAGGAATACCCTATGGCCATTTTGGGGGCAGGGGCAGAGTTCAAAGGAAAAGGTTTCAAAAAGATTTTACAAAACAATTGTTCCTAGATGCCCTCCAGGGAGCATGGTGGCATTTTTGCTGTATTTTGGGATGTTCTGGGACAGTTTAACCCAGGAAAGACTTTAAAAAAAAAAATCAGAATGACCGTCCTGAGCCTAAAATGGCTGGTGAGGAAGGGCTAAAAATCAAGCTGTAACATCTGTTTCAGACACAACAGTATTAGGCAATAAAAAATGGTTTACTGGCCTGAGAATAAGCTTGGTACCCTTGTGTTTCCTTCCTCCTCTCATTGTACACTTGGCTTTGGTGCTTCTATCCTGAGTTATTTAAACCACTCTTCCTATGATACCATAATTAGGAAACTGTGTCTTTCTTCAGAAACCAAGTCATGAAACCAAGATCAACATCCATGATTTACCAGCCTGAAATCTTTAGATGAAGCAACCCAATTACCCTCAGTAGAAAGCATCAAGCTGAGGATTCAGAAGTTCCTGTTTACTCTAAATTCAATACTCTTAAGTTATTGTTCAATACAGATTTTTCACAGGGAGAAAATTTGTGAAGTTTGCCCAAAAAAGCAGCATTCAACAAACACACCATGAATAAAAATAAGGTAGCAATTTCTAAGAGAAGCCTGGGGAAATTTCAGTGAGACTCACATGTCAGAAAGCAGCCTCATAGCTTGGAGTGTGGGGAGGGGGGAGGGAGGGAGAATGGCTGGGAAAAAACTGCCACCCGAGGCAGACTGCCCTCATCACCCCACCCGTCTGTACACCAATGGTAGGAAGTTTCCCTTTTTTATACCATACCTGTCCATAGTACAAAAAAAGTGGGGCTACTATCAAAAGTGGGTAAAAATCTCTGAAGAAAAAGCGTGATTAAGTATATTGGACAAAACCGTATCTATGTGGACAGCAAGTCCAAGTAGTAAGACACAGCTATGAAAGAATGCAAGAAGTAATTGCCTGCCTAGCTTTTCTTTTCTTTGATCAAAACAAATGTTTCCATTCACAAGTGGTAGGAGAAAACTGTGAGTCTGTCAACCTTTCCAGATTTCAAGCTGCAACTAAATACAAAATTATAGTCTACTTGTTCTGCTTAAAAAGTATGCTGAACTCATAAAAAGAGAGAAATGAATGGTTTCCATATTACTTAGTCACTAATACCAGTATTTATATTAACAGACTTCAAATCCTTACCTCAAAGACTGAGCAACTATATTTTCACATATTGTTAGGCAATGATTCACTCGATCTTTCTTGGTTGTAGAAAGCTCTTTCTTTCTGGAATATGAGAAAATATTTTATAGATTTCAGTTACAAGTTGAGAACCTTAACCAAAAACATTATTTTTATCTAGGTCTGCTCTCATGTACTTTGCCATCACCTTCAAGGATTTAAGATTCTGCTTCCTTTTCACTTCTTTCTTAATCTCAGTTCTTATGTGTGATCATAACCAGGCCAATGCTATCACGAACTAGATTCTACACAGAAGTAGTTAGCCCCAACCCACATGTTTGCTATTGATAGCAAGTGCACAGTTGGCCCTCAATTTTTGCAAGTTTAATTTTCACAGATTTGGTTATTCACAAGTTTGTAGCCGCTACATGACTAGCAACGTAGCTATAGGTGAAGGTGGTGATGGTACTGTAGTATAATGACAGGGAGTGGCTCATGGCGGAACCACACACTCTGCTTTCCTCTGTCTTCCTTCTCCTCCTGTGCCCCCACTCCAAGCTTTCTCCCATCTCCTCCCAGATCACAATGAAGATCCTCCCTACCCAGCACCTGCCTCTTAGCCATCTTCTCCCCAGAAGTGAAGGACCACGAAGCACTGTCCAAAAAGGGATCTATGCACATGGAAAACAATAATTCTGCTCTCCAAAAGTAGAGGATCATAAAGCACTGTTCAACAAGGGATTTGGGCACACAGAAGTCAGTAATTCTGCTCCCCAGAACAGGGGATCATGAAGCACTGTCCAAGAAGGAACTTGTGCACATGGATGTCAATAACTCTTCTCTTCAGAAATAGGATCACAGAGCATCGTCTAAAAAAGGACTTGTGCCCACAAAAGTCAGTAACTCTGCTCCCCAAAGATACATGTCACACTGAGAGACAAAACATGTGACTGAGGCTATCCTGGTACTTGCCAGCCTCATTCACGTGTTCTGCAGCAAAGAGGAGGAGCAGGAGCCACTGCTGGCCCACCCCTGTGAGAATGTAGGGCTTTTTGTCAGGGAAGGCTTAGATACCAGCAGAGGCACTGGATGCCTCCTAGTGCCAAAGCAGCAAAAGCAGTAATGGACAGAGCTGTTGGCAGGAAAGGAGACTGAGAGAAGCAGCATTCTGCTACTGCTGCTGCAAAAATCTTCTTCAGTGTCCTCATTCTTCACATAAAGACCTAAAACTGACCACATAACACCAATTTTAAAGTCTCTTCATTGGCTGCCTATTAGTTTCCGGGCACAGTACAAGGTGTTGGTTATTACCTTTAAAGTCTTTCATGGCTTGGGGTCAGCCTACCTGCGGGATCGCCTTCTCCCATATAATCCGCCCTGCACATTAAGGTCCTCTGGGAGGAATTTACTGCAGCCAGTCAGAACTAGGTTGGCTGCGGTTACCCAGAGGACCTTTTCTTCTATTGCTCCCAAATTATGGAATGGCCTGCCGGAGGAGACCCGGCACATTACCGTGTTGACTGCTTTAAAAAAGCAGTCAAGACTGATCTGTTCCAAGAGGCCTTCCAAGACTAGCATTCCCACCACCTCCCATCAATTGTCTTGCTGTTTTGTTAATAGTTAATTGATGGACTGTTAATTGTTGTGTGTTTTAAGGGGTTGGTTAGGTGGGTTGGTGGGTGGGGAGGACTGGGTATGTTTTTAATGTCTTTTAATGTATTTCATGTATTTCATGTTGTTCACTGCCTCGATTCATGTGGAGAAGCAGGATAGAAATAAATATTATTATTATTATTATTATTATTATTATTATTATTATTATTATTACTATCTATTACTACTACTACTACTACTTCTTCTTCTTCTCCCTTAAGAATGATAACACTGAAGGAGATTTTCACAATTGCAAAGTCTCTAGCATGCATGTTCAGGAAACCTACAGATATTCACAGCTGTGATACTGTAGCTCAGTTTAAAGAAGAAGATACCTTGACAGAATGTTGCCTAAGAGCTCCTGGATAAAAAGGGGTAGAGTGAATACCAGCACCCAGACAATCCCAACACAGAGAACTCTGTATCAGAAGGTGTTGGGGGGGGGCTCTGTGAGGTTAGACAATTATTTTAAAAAGGGTTTCTACCTCTAGCAATTGGAGACAGAGAGCTGGAGTCAACTGGGAAACAGACTGGTGGAAGAGTCAGATGTCTGAGGACAGTTACTAATCACTGGGTGTTGAGTGGATTTAGAAGACGGATCTGACATCACTTAAGTGAAACAACAGGGCTTCAACCTAAGAATCAAAACCTGAAAGCATTCATTCTGTCTGGTATTAAATAAAGTTATTCTGTTAGTTAGTTTGTAAAACTGACTCTGAACAGCATTATATACCCTGAAGGAAGGGCAAGGCACATTTACCACAAAGAACGTAAAGCTAACACACACACTAGTCCTCACTGAGGTCACCTGAAGGCCTATGATCCTTTCAACTCTTTTAAATAATTCCCCAGTGTATTGTTTCCATCTTTTTTTCCTTCTTAATCATGCACCGTGTTTTAAGGCTTTTCCCAAAACACATCCAGGGATTACTGTTGCTTTCATCAGCCTCCACTTTTTTATATTTTGGTGGGAAAACTTAAGAGATCTTAGGGGGAACCATGTTGTGGGACGTGGTGACACAGGCTTATTTGTTGTCTATTTTTTTCTCTGTTTTGCCGAACACATATGGTCAGTAAGGGATTGAACAGCTGCTGTTTACTTTGTAGGCTTTATCGAACTGTAAGCACGCTACTGTAACTGAGCCCCAAACGTCTACATTTCTCCAACCTTCCTTAAATGTCCTACCAGTGCTGATGCTGGTGAAAAAAGCTTCCTGCTAGATAGATTACAAGAAAGAAACAGGTGTAGCTGGTTATTGTTTATGTTAACTGAGATTTTGTTATGGTTAACTGAGGTATATCTGCAAACCCAACTACATAAAATCATATATAGTAGTTGCATAACATATTATAATACATAATATATATGTACATAATAAAATATAAAATAAATTATATAGCTTTCATATATAACATACATATGCATTACATATAGTAGTTATGTAATAACTATACAGGGGGGAAAAACAATAAAATCTGTACAATTTGAAAACTAGAGAGGTCAGAGAACATCCGCACAGAAGATTTCCAGCCCTGCAATCCCCCTACTGTCATTGGCTTCTGAATACAGTTGCAACTCAAGTTGCCTGCCTGAACTGAAATGGTGAAGACTCAATTATTTCAACAAAAACAAGGCAGCAAGAAACACAGTGTCCCAATACCATCTCTACTGAGCTCTCATAATTCACTCAGGCAACACCATTTAAAAAGCCAATGTGCTGTAGTGATTTGAGCGTTGGGCTAGGGCTTCCAGGAGACCAGGTTTCAAATGTATACTTAGCCATGGAAACCCATGTGACATTCCCTGAGCCCTAGTGGAAAACAACAGCAAGCCACTTCTGACCAAATCTCAAGTGCTCTAGAACTGACCAGGAAGTGGAAATGGAAGCTACATCATGGCTTCAATAAAAATGCCATGCATTGGTCTTTTCCAGTTCACTCCAAACAGACAGACAAGTCCAAAGTACGCAGATGAGACAGTAGAAGAAAGTGTTCAAACACATAACTAGTTATCTGTTCTGTCACTTGTAATTAATATGTATCATTTCCACATATCCAGAAACAGAAGGTTTTGTATTGTATTCTAAAGCTTACAAAGGGCAGATACTACTGCTCTTCATTTTCAGGCTGTCATCCAACTATCATTATATACGCAGACAGGTAAGGAAGTATCTGGAAAACTAATAATACCTTTTTACTTTGACTTTAAAAAGACATACTATGAAGTGTCACTACAGCAGGGGACAGTATTTTTAAAGTATTAACTTACAGAAGGCTTCCCTAAAGCCACTTGCTGCTCCAACTCAAACAGACCCTTCTCTCTGGGGAAAGCAACCCTTCCTTTCTCTAGCAGGTCCAGTCCAAAGACACCCAGCTGCCTACCGACTGATCCAGACCCAACACCTTCGTACAAAACTACCTGAAAAAAATCTGAAGAATGAAAATGGAAAATTTTTCTCTCTCTCTCAGATCTCATCTCATCTTCCACCAATGAAAAAGGAGGAGAATAAAAGAAATTCTTGAAGAGGCTGGACACAAAATACAGTTCTTCCCAGCAAGAAGTTAAAAGGACATACCCAAAACAATTCATGCCGTATCCAAGGACACACAAATGCATGCGTGTGCAGGGCCACCATCTCGACTACACCCCTTTAGTTTAAAAACATTCCCGGACGTACTTGCTTGGGGGCGTTTCCGTGCAAACCTCGGACAATTTCAGTTGCGAAGACTAACGAAAATACTGACAGTTAATGCTATTTAAATAGGTTTTTTATGCTTTAGCTACATTTGGTTTTACACAGAATTCGCTTTACTTTGTAAGCGTCCTTGGGCCCCAGCCTTGGGGAAAACGCGGGGTGTAAATAAAGCAAGAGAAGTAGGGATAGAGAGGTTCCAAGAAAGAATACGCGTTAAATGAAAAGCCTTCCTCGGAACTGATGCCTCGTTCTACCGGGGACTCCCCCACCAGCGAGACACACACAGTCTTTCACTCTCCCGCCCGCATTCACTCACGGTTTCTGAGGAGGCTCCTCGGGAACGGCCGCGGCCACCCCGGTCGAGGAAACGGCTGCTACTGTGGCCGCTGCTACGGCAGCGGGGCTCTGTTGCTGCTGGAAAGAGCGTAGGGACTCGAAGGCCTTCATCAGCTTCTCCATGGTGGCCATGGCCGCATTCAGGTGTGGGAAACCGGGAGACGAGGGGTTATGAATCCTCCGACGACTCCCCACTTTGCCTCTCTCAAGGCTTCACGCACCGCCCAGGCCTTCCCAGTCAGCTATCCAGAGCAAAGAAGGCCACGGAGGTTAAAGACAGGTACCTCTCTCAATCCACCACCACCAACGCATCGCCGCCATCTTGGAAAGCTCCCATCATCCCCAGCAACGTCACCGGCGGAATATCTCCCTGCTGTTTCCTTCCCTTCTTGACGGCGGCGAACGACGAGCACCACCCCGCTGCCGACTTCCGGACTTTCTCTAGAAAGGCGTCATGAAGCACCAACCATCGCAAACCAGAAGCGGGTACAGCACGCTTCCCTTTCGCTATTGGCGGCACTCCGGAGCAGGAGGCTTGAAGAAATACTGTAGCCAGAGGGAGGAGCCGGTGGGGCTAGCGGAAAGGAGGAAGCGGAGCAAGGGCTTACTCTCCCCAGGTTGTCGCTTACCTGAGCTAAAACTGGGCTGGCAAATGCGACCTTCTTTCTTTTCAGCTTTGAGAAATCACTATATTGGTTTTGGATGCTTTTAAATATCGCTTGCTTAAACTAACATGTCATTTTGCTAGAAAGCGTTGATTCTGTTTTTGTTGCTTGAAGCAGCTCTGTTGGTCCGCCATCTGTTCCTGGTAATTTCTTTCTCCCAAGTGCCCTGAGTACAGCTTCTGCTTCACTTCTAAAATTGTAGGTTCAACTGGAAAGGGTGTTTTTTTCATGAAGAAATATGTCACCCGTTAATCTCTTTCATATATTTCTTCTTCAGCATATTTTTTCCATTAGCTTTTTTCCCAACTTGGTCATATAATATGTTGCTCTGCTGGTTGTAGAGGATCCCCACTGGTGGTTTAAATTTCCCTTTCACTTCTCCTATCTTGTGAAAAAGGTTTCTTCTTCTTCTTCCTTTAGTTGTCGTCATTTTCTTCTCTGGATTATTATATTAGTTTTTCTTGTCCCTGTGCACATGTTGCTGAACAGTTACATTCAGGGTTTTAATCCTGTTTGTCACTTTAATTTTGTTTTTCTTCTCTCCTTAACAGCTTGAAGGGTTTCATCCGTCATCCATTCTGGGTTTTTTGGCTACAGATAGTGTCTTCTTGCATTCCTCCCTGACGACGTCCCTGGCTTCAGTTCAGAGTTCTAAAAAGTGTCTCTGAGAGATCCTCCACTAGTGTCACTCCACTCTACTGTTGCTGCCCAGTAGCTGTTTGATACATTTAGTCTGGCTGCTCAGCAAAAGCCTATCTGAGGTGGGAGACCCTACCAGCAGCTCTGCTACCATCAGTATAGCCTCTTGCCTCACAGGAACACACAGTCCCACCACCACAGAAAGGTAATGCCATGGTAGATATACAGGACATACACCTCATTAAAAGATTATATTGCAAAACCAAAAAACTTTAAAAACATAAAAGTGTTCGCCTACTAGCAGAAGGAAAGCAGAAAAAGATCCCGTCTAGCCTCCTGTGTGAGAGAATTCCACATCCCATGCCCCATGTTTGTCCTAAGAACACATTGAAAATGTGCTGTGTTGCAGCTTGCCTTCTTGCTGTCATTGGGGGCAATGAGTCCCCAAGCTCAAAGTACATAAAGAAAAATTTTGACAAATGCATGAACTCATTAGTGAGTGGAATGGGAAAAACACTGAAGATAGAATTGTCCAAGGTAATAGCAAGCTTCCTAGCATGCCATTTAGTGGAGCTGCAGCAATCTTTGGTGCTGTTTATGCTGCTCTTGCTACAGGAGCTGCGCCAGCTGCTCCAGATGAAAAGAAAAAGAATCTGAAGAGTCCAACGATGATCTGGGATTGGGCTCTTTGTTTAAAATGTTATTTAGTATTAACTAGCAATAAATCTTTGATAAAAGATCTTGTATTGTTGATTTCTTGTTCACGTACAGTTTTCTGTGCTAGGTAGAATTGCATCAGAGATCACATCCAATGAAAAATCAGAACATTGTTTCTCTATTTGATTTATAGATTTTCTGTTGTTGCATTTTAAAAGCTGTGATACATAATTTGTAGGGAACTGGAAATAAATTTAATGCACTTATTAACTCTGGACCTACCATGAAACAATGATTATTTAATTATGTACGTGCATCTGCCTACGTTTGCCAGTGATGATCAATTATGTAGACCCCAATTCAATTCAACTCAATGTCAAATTTATTTAAATTGCCCACTCAAGTTCTCCCAAGACCAAGGCAAGCCAAGCATTACACATGCTGCCCATCACATTCATGAATTGGAGTGAGAGTGCCTAAGAGACAGCCCTCCAACCCAATGTATTGTGAATATTGCCACGGGAGGTGGACCTGAGGCTGTTTTATACCCCCAGACAAGAACTTGCCATATAGACTGTAGCAAATGTCAAATTTATTTAAATTGCCCACTCAAGTTCTCCCAAGACCAAGGCAAGCCAAGCATTACACATGCTGCCCATCACATACTTGCAGTTGAATGCTTTGCACTTTTAACTATTTAAAAAGCCAAAACAGAGTCCTAGCCACATGGAAATTCCCACTGCTTTCTACAGGCAGCATGTACTTGGGAAACAGGTATCAAGTGGAACATAAACACTCTGAACAATTTACTTTAAATGAGGGTAGGAAACTGGTGTCTGCATGTCACAGGACTTAACCTTAGCCAGGACAGCCAAAGATTATTCTGAGATTATTATTGCTGTAAATCAGCAACTGAGCTTGGAAAAGTTACTTTTTGGAGTATAAATTAGACGAAGCCCAACAAAACAGCCACTGCCTACTGTCACTGGGGGAGAGGTTTTGGGAGCTACAGTCCACAAAGTAAATTTTCAAGCTCTTACTGTCTGAGGGCCCACAACTTCCCCTCATAAATCTGCGTGAATTTCGACGGCCATGGGACACGGCCTTGGTGTTTTTTACATCACCAGATTTCCGGTTCCCCATTTCAGAATATTCTCCCTCTGAGGAGTGACAGTAATAAAAGTTTAAATAGGAATCCACCAAGAAGTCAAGGCAGTCGCTGTTCCTTTCTGTGGCAATGCCTTATAACAGTCATTCTTGCTATGCTGACACAGGACTGCGGAAGCGAGTTATTTTAATAATTACATATAGAAAGAAGAATAGTTTTGCCAGCGAGGAAAGGCAGGCATCGAGCATAAAGACTCAAAAACAAGTAAGAAAAATTGTCTTCGGCGTCCAGTTCAGCAATAGCCACCCTCCCCGTAGCATCACTGGTAGAAATCTCCGGCCAACCGGCCAGACCGTTCCGAATTGCTCTTCCCCTCCTCAGGTCTGACGGAAGAGCTGGCCAGACCGGGAACTCAACGTCCCTGGGAGGGACTTCCAACGGAAGCTGCGTAGTCCTGACTTCCGGTGTCTCTTCGAGGGGCGTGTTGGCCGGCCGAGGGAGTGGGGGGCGGCTGTGGTTCCCATGTGCGTGGCCTCGGGCAGCCGCAGCGGGTGAGGAGCTCCCAACGGCCATGGCCAAGGCCAAGCGGAGGGGACACGGCGCGCTCGCCGGCAGGGCTCCTGGCCCTGCGGTCGCCTCGGTGCAGAGTAACCCCTTCGAAGTGAAGATCAACAAGCAGAAGTTCCACATTCTGGGCAGGAAGACCAGGCATGACGTCGGGCGTCCGGGCGTTATGCGCTCCAGAGCGCATAAGAAGGTGAGCGAGGGGGCAGAGGGCGCCGGTCGCCTTCATGCAGGGGCAAGAAAACTTCGCCCTTGGGGTCCCTTCACCCTAGAAAATTAGAGCGCTATCGGTCCGCTTTAACCGACTTGGGCCATTTCCGCACTACACTCTTATAGCGCGATTATTCCACTTTCAGCATCCTATGGAATCCTGGGGCTTGCAGCTTCGGGAGGGGCCGACCGCAAACCCCATGATTCCATAGGATATTGAAAGTGGAATCATAGCGCTATAACAGGCTAGTGTGGAAATGGCCTTGGTTTCGTCCTATGGAATTCCGGGAGTTGTAGTTGAAACGTCGTAGCATTTAGTAGTGACGTTTAAAGCAGACTCATAGTGCTATAATTGTTTAGTTTAGGGTGATGTGAGTACCTCCTTCTCGACGTTCAGTGAGTGCCTTGCTTCCTAAGGTGAGCCCGAGGTTGGTTGGTTGGTTGTTTTTGCGGGGAGCCTTTGATCGTGGGGTAGAATAAGGGGACAATTCACTGCCCTCGGTGAGCCATTCTCTACAGCCTCCTCACCTTCTGTATAAAAGATAAGTGTACCCCTATAAGAAGCTGAGATAAGAGACAAAATGTATATCCTGCTACTTACTTGTTCTGTAAGTCACGAGCTTGCTTCCACAATATTGAGCTGTCCTTACCTGATGAACTGAACTCATAGACCTGATGGACATACTCGCGTCCTCTCTCCTGAGAAGGATTTTTCTGGCTTATTTTAAAGCTGTTGTTTTGTTTTCCAGCCAATTGTTGCCCCACTTAAAATGAGGAATCCAGGAGTTAATTGTCTCTGATTACACAGTACTGTGCAATACCACTATCCTAAAGGAGCAGTAAATTCAAGAGTTCATTGTGTTTCAAACTCAGATTTTATTTAACAATTTGAGTGTTCTTTGATCTCTAGCTGAAATTAATGTACGTTACTGTTCATGCAAATAAATTCTGTGAGGTATGTCAGCCATGCAAAGAAGCTTGTAAATATCAATTGAATCCTATATTGTGGTTCACTGTTATCAAATTCCCTTTATATTGTGAGATGCAGGAATAGGCATATGTTTTATATATGTATGTATAAATATAAAAATTGTAGAGCCAGTGCAATTTGGTAAGGAATAGAATTGATTGTGGTATCTGTAATGCGTGTATGGTTTGCAACACCATCTTCTTACATGGTCTGCAACCCCCTCTTCCTATAGCATGGATGAAGACCATGCTGTCTTCATCACTTAAATATTCAGTTCTGCCCCCTCTTTTTGTAACATCTTTCTTAAGAAAGCAACCTACAGATTAGTAGTAGTAGTGCTATTTGTCTTATTTGGTGATTTAAAAGCAAACTGTACTTTCAACAAATTTGTTTTGGATTTTAGAAAAATGCAATTAATCCCTTAATATACTTTTATGAGTAGCATTTGTACCTTGCTGTACATTTGGACATACTCTAGCAAAAAATCAGACAAGACAGTTCATGGCCTCATGTTTCCGGCAAGAAAAGTTGTTAAACAAAAAGACAGAAATGGAAAAAAAAAGAAGAAAAAGCTCAACCACAAGTTCTCAGCATGGAGAAAGGGCTGCTGAATGAAAGAAAGGCATAGCTTTATAGATTTGAGCTTCTCTTCCTCAGCCTGATGGAATAGCTACTGGCTATGATATTCCAAGGCCAGATAAAATGATAGCTTGCTCTGTCTTGAAGAGAGATGTTACAAAATTTTATTGTGAACGTGTCTGCAATCCTTTTTTAAAGTGCCAAGAAAAGACCAAAACATAAGGCAAATATTTGGAAAAATTAAAATGTAAGGAAATTACTTTGGATTTAATGCCAATGTCCTGTTTAAGCAGAATTATAAATAATATTTTTGATGTTTCCCTTTTCAGCGTACTCAGACTTTGCTGAAAGAATACAAAGAAAAGCAAAAATCTAATGTATTTAAAGACAAACGTTTTGGTGAATATGATAACAAAATAAGTCCAGAGGAAAAAATGATGAAGCGGTTTGCTTTAGAACAACAGGTAAAGTACAAAAAATAGTTTAAGACAATGATATAAATTTTGACCTCTAGAAGCTGATTTTGATTGTTGTAGAAGGGCAGCAAATTGTTATGTATTTTATGTATTATTATTGTTTGTTTTAGTGATAAACATGTTTATGACATTTTTTGCCTCAGAATTCAGAATAACTTGCTGAGTTTATACTATAATGCTTGATATACCTAGCTTATTGGATTATAGCATATTGCTGTAGTAAGGTATGTTTTTGCAGATTTTTCATCAGCATTTGTCCTATGGGCAAATGGTAAAAGCAAAAATTCAGGCAATTAATTAATATGGATGTGGACAAAGTCTGAAGAAGCTACAAGGTAAGAACTTAGTAACTAAAATGTGGGAGGAAACAGTATGTTGTATTTTGAGGAAGTTAAGAATCATAAGAAAATGAAGTCATGAACATGCAAATAATTTAAGTTTCTGACAGGTATAAGTGAAAGTTTACATTAATGCACTTGACTATATACTTTCAGACCATGGATATAAACTTTGTGTTGTTTCACTGGTTAAGCAACATCCATATCCATGTGGTTATAAAATAGGTTACCTGACCCAAGGATATTTTTTTATTGGGTGTTTTAGAACCTTTTCTCATATAGGCAAACCCCAGTTGTTGCCTACGGTTGCAAATAAATCTGTCTAACTTAGGGAAATAACAAGTTTTCAAACATCAAATGAATTCTGTAGGTAGGAACTACTAACGCTAACCAAGATCACATAATATTTGTGGCTTTTTGTTACAGAAAAAATATGAAAAGAAAGATGTGTATAATCTAAATGAAGAGGAAGACTTAACACATTATGGTCACTCTTTAACAGACATTGAAAAACTTGATGATATTATTGATAGTGACAGTGATACTGAAGAAAGAGGTGTGCTGTCAGGTAAGAAGAGTCAAATACACATTGTGGTACATGTGCCAAATGCAACACAATTGTGATGCAGTAAGGCCTCCTTCATGTCTATTTTTTGTTGGAACTGTAGAATTTTAATACTCAGCAGTTACAGAACACAGCAACTAAGATCTGACAGACTGATCTTATTTTACTTGTGATATTTTATTGTTTCACAAGATGATATTGTAAGTTTTGATCTGCCATCCCAGAAAACTGGTGTGAAATGTCAGCCTTTTCTAGGACACTGTGGCTACAGTCCCCTATATACTTAGATGAGATTGAATCCCATTAAATGTGGTGTTGCTTACTTCAGAGTAAGCATGGACAAAATTACTCCATTAAAAAGTTTGAACTTTTAGCAAATACAACTTTTTCTGAATTTGTATTCTCAGTTTGCTAGGCTTTTTTAATTAGTTTCATGTATTCATTTAAAGCGGACCTAACAGCTGCCCACTTTGGAGGTGGTGGGCTTCTTCGCAAGAAAACACTTGCAGGGCAACAGGAAGAAGAAAACGGACAAGCTAAGTCACGGAAGGAGCTCATTGAAGAACTAATAGCAAAATCCAAGCAGAAGAAGGTAGGCTTTGGATTTCTAATATTACAGTTGAATTCATTTGAAATTAGATACCTATGTACACAGTGTTCCCCTAAGAGGTGGGGTACTTTGAGGTCTATCCACAGTGCCATAGTCTCATTAGAATTTGGGGAATTATAGCTCAAAGAAGGTCTGTGAGAGGAAAGTAACAGCAGGATCTTTTCACCTGTGTATACCGGTACTAAACTGTAGAAAGGACTCCAGTTAAACAAGAGTATTTTATTTGGAATTAACAAACACAAGAAATCAAACACTCTAAGAACCACACAAAGCTATCAGAAAGTGAGGCAAGAAAGGTTGGATAGAGGGAGATTGAGTGAAAATGGTGATAGTTACGAGTCCTGAAGCAGAAGGTTGAAGCAGAGTGGCTCAGACAGCACGTCTGAGATAGCATGAGGAATGAGAATCTGGGGTTCCAATACAGCATAACACGCCCAACATACTACCATGTACTACAGTTTACTGGGGCTGGGGTTTTTATATCCTATTTCCTGCCCTGAAGGAGGATGCGTGTACAAAGCGGTAATGGCTTTCTTACGAGGTTGACAAAAGAGTCAAGAATGAGCTGGCTGTCTTACCTCTAGGTGACAAAACATTGTTTTGGTCAGGTGGTATGAATAGGGAAGGCCTTCTTAGGATATGTTCAGGGTAGGGTCCTTTACTATTTCACCTGGGCAGTTTCACCTTCTTTTATTTTTGGGAATTTTCATAGCTCGCAGTTTTGGAGGGATCATCACAAGCCCGTTAGTATCAGGCTTCCCAACTAATCCTCTCTGAACTTACGATCTGATTGTGTCTGAGATCATCCTGTGCTGGTAACCTGCTTATAGCTGGCACACTTTCAAATGTGTTTCAGCCATAAATATGTCCAATAATGAAAATAGCACATCCCCCAGAGTGGGGGGATGTATGATGTGCTAACAACAGTCTTAATCTCTCTCAAACATGCCCAGAAGATTGTAATTTTCTGCTCAACTTTTTACATACTCAAAGTAACATAGGTAAATTTTTGGGCTTAGTGCTGGGGCTGATGCTCACATGCTCATTCATCACTTAAAACTCTGAATGAATTCCAGCAGACTGCCTTTTCACTAAGTCTGTTTAGGCTGGAGAGAGTCCCAGCCAGTGACTGTGCTGGCTGGGATGGATTGGAGCTATAGGCCAAAAACATCTAGAGTTCCACTTCTGCAAACTCCTTATTTAGGCATTAGCTGCCTGTCATGTATGCAAGTACCAAAGAAGATGTATATGTATATGTGTGTGTGTGTGTGTGAGAGAGAGAGAGAGAGACTAACTCAAGTGTTTTCTTGTTACAGATAAAATCCAGTGTTCAATTCATTTCTGTTTGTTGGCTGTGTGTAATTTCACTTTCTGTTCCAATGCCAGAGAAGGACTTGTACGTTTGAAACCCATTGTGTGAGAGCTCAACTGCCACATTTTTGTATCCTTTTTTTAAGAGAGAAAGACAGACTCAGAGGGAAAATACACAAGAACTTACAGAAAAATTGAATAGTGATTGGAAAGAAATTCAAGACTTTCTTTTCCACAGAACTTCCAAGTCAGAAATGGAAAATCATGTGGAGGAGAAGCTCAAGGTATGTATTTTATTAACAAACTTGTTGTCATATGTTCCATTGTCCCAAGTAGTATCTGAGCTTTTTTCTGTTTGTCTGTTAATGATGCAGATTCCTGTATGAAGATAAGGAAAAACTGAAAACCTTCAAGCTGTTAGGATGCTAACTTACTATTTTCTACTAATTTCAATGTTTATTTGTTGTGAATGGTTCTGATCTAGTGGATGGGCTGGGTTGTGCTGTGCCATACTCTCCAAATCTAACATTTCTGAAATAACCATCACCTAGCGTAAATTCCTGCTTGTGGAGTTTACTCTGTAACATCCAAAATGTTTAGCGTGCCACAGAGCTCTTAGGAAAGGGGAGGTGTGGTAACATTGTCTGTTCATGTAGACAGGAAAGTCTAGGATGTTATTTGCTAGGATCTTAGTAGAACTGAGCAACTAGAACTGAACTTTAGTGCTTTTATCATTTTTAGATATAAGCTACACGTAACTGGCTATTCATTGTCATGTCCTAGATAACATGTGCTCACAAACTGCACTCAGAGTTTAACCAGAAATATTTGGAGCAAAGCAAGCAGCACAGCAACTTTCCTGAGCAATTGGTGAGACTCCCACACGTTAGATGATTCCAGATTTTATACTTTGTCATAGAAATTTAGACTCACATAACAATGATTGGTGAAAGTAATAAATGTCATATCACCTCACCAGCATTTTCTCAGACCCCTTCCATTGTTTACATATCTTTCAAGGTAGGGGCCAGAACAAGTTCCTTTCTCTGTATCTTTGTCACGCCCATTCCCGTAACTTCTTCTGGCTAGTTTTAACATTCCCCCTTCTGTTCTTTTCCTCCTAACTAGATACAAAATGACACCAGGCAATGCAGCAATTAATCATTTGGCACCTTGGGGTGCTTCAGAACTTTCAACCAGATATGACTGCAATCAGCAGTTGGCAATTGATACATTGTAGTGCTTAACAACCTATAGCCCCATTTCATCTTAGTAAATCTATTCTATTGCATATCCTAATATACTGCCAGCATATTTATGACAGGAGCCATACATCCTGACATTCATAGAAAACAGGATCAGAATTTAAAATGAACTTAGTAGTTTGGAAAGCTGGACAAAATCTAAGAGAATGAATTTCAGCAAGAATAACTGTAAGGTATTATACTTAGACAGGAAAAATGAAATGCACAGATATTTGATGTGTGACACCTGTTTGGCAACAGTATCTGTGAAATGGATGTAAGGGTCTTAGTAGACCACACGTTTAACATGAGTCAACAATCTGTTGCGGCAATCAACAAGGCCAGTACATTTCTAGGCTACATCAACGAGAGTATCGCATCCAAATCAAGGGAAATAATAGCACTGTAATCCTGATCTCTGGGGTCCCGTGGGGGACACCTCAATGTGCTCCACATGATGGGGAACAGAAACTAGCCAGAGCAATAGCAATGCAAGAGGCAGAGTAACTTAGCAGGGTCTTTTACCCAGTTTTTACAGGGTCAGGCCAAGCCAAAACTCAAACAAGAATGTCCAGTAAATGATTTTATTGAATGAAAGTCTCACACAGCAACGCAATCACTCACACACACACACTCAAGACCTATTAAGAAGCAAAAGAGAGGAAACTGCATAGGGGAATATTGAAGAGGTTGTAGCTGGGGTAATACTGCACTTTTTCTTGAAGTCCTTGGTCTGGGAAAAACAGCGGAGAAGTGGGGCTCAGCACAGAGAGGGCTGAGGGGATTACTCAACGGACAGAGAAACGGTCAGCTGGGATGACCGGGAGTGGTCCAAAGAACTGCTCAAAAGCTGGGACTGTTTGTAGGGGAAAAGGTACCTGGAAGGCTAATTCTTTCCCAAGGAGAACAATGAGTGTTGCAACAAGAAAGAAGCTCCACAATGGTAACTTCCTTTGCATGATGAGATTACAAGGTGTTGCCAAAGTCTCGGGATCTTTGGCTGCATTTGGGTGTGGTGTGACTTCATGTAAATGGTCCTCGCCTGATGGGATATTTGCTCAGCTTGGGACAAACACGCTAATCCCCTCAAGTCAGCTTCTCAGGGGCTGAGGACCCTTTGTTTATCGTGGGTTTTCCCAGCTTGAGGTCTCCTAGGGCTACATGACTGGAGATGTTACTGACCTGACCTGGTTTTCGATCGTTTGACCATTGCTGCCTACGTGCCCATCTGAGTAACCTCTCAGGCACATTGAATCATATTTTAATATCAAAATTGTAGACCCCGGGACAGGTTTTTCCAGTGGGGTAACAGCAGCATTGTTCAGGTTTGGCTAGACCTCACCTGGAACACTGTATCCAGTTCTGGGCACTGCAGTTCAAAATGGAATTTGACAAACTGGAACATGTTCACTGAATGATGGCCAAGATGGTAAGGGATTTGAAAATCATGTCCTGTGAGGAACAACCTAGGAAAGTGGGATTGTTTAGCTTGGAGAAGGGAAAACTGACAGGTGATATGATAGACATCTGTAAATATATGAAGGGATGTCATGTTGAAGATGGTAAAAGCTTGTTTTCAGATGTTCCAGAGGCTAGAGCATCATGTGTATGATCAGTATAAATACCTTCACACAGGTGCAGCAGAGGTGATACCAGCTATCATCTTGTTCCATACCACACAGCTGCTCCATTATACCTGAGTCTGCTTATTTTCCCCTTGGTGTTCTGGCTAATGAATTTTAATCTGGTGCTGCATCCACATGTCATTCAAAGCCATGATTTAGCATGACATTCATGAGCTACAGAAAGTCTCTGGTTCATGCACCCTGTTTTCCCATCTGACTAGAAGGTATTCAGGAATTTCCACTTCTAGTAAATGCATAACTGTATTTAACACCTACTGTGGTTAGTTCCAACAAGCCAGTTTCATAATCCCTGGTTGGAAGTTATCTTATTTGAATCTTGCTTCATTAATGCTGACCTTTTCTAGAACAGAACAGCCATCTATTGAGCACTTTGAGATGTGTCACTGGTTGCCCTGTGGATTTTGTAAATATAATTCTCTTGAACTATCTTTTTTTTTTTTTTGGTATCCTGAATAAATGGGCACAATTTTGTGGTTGGAGGGGAGAAAAACAAGTTTTTCTCAAAAACATTTGAGAAAGAGACACAAATCAGAGAGGCTGTGATGTTCCAAGTTGAAGTATCTGTCTACTGGTTGCTCTGACTGTCTGTTTGGAGAAGCAGAGTTGAGGTTCCTGAGGTGTGTACGCAGGTCTGTGGTTCTTTGGCCCACTTATTATTGATGACATCCTACATGCCTGCATTTAATCACATGAATTAAGTTGGAGGGGAGTGTTGTTTAATATAGCAGGTCTTGCCAGTCATGGTGCTCCTAATAGTGACAGCCTGTATGTAGAGTTGATGCAACACTTTGAATCAAAAGAGTGTAGTCCTGGATTGCTGACTGGTATTTTCAGGGTATCTTTTACCAGCAGTCTCTGATGGCTGGCATAGAGCTATAATTGGAGGTTTGCTGATGGCTCAAGCAAGAGGCTTTGAATTTGTTAGCAATGGGTAGCTATCTCAAATTTGTAGTCAGGAGATGCTAGATGGAAATCTAGCATAAATGAAACGCATTGTTGGTTGCTCTTCTGATGATATTAATTATATGAAAAGGATATCCCCTTTGAAGCAGATGTTGTTTTAGTTTGTTGATCCTTTTACAGAAGTTTTCTTCAGTGTTACAGAGGTGTTTAATTCTTAGAGCCAAGCTGTAAGTGATATGTCTTTTAACGTGCTTGGGGTAGCAGGATCTTCAATCCAGGTAAGCATGAGTATCAGTGGGCTTACTCTGGAAATCTGTGACAATTTTGTGATTCTCATTGGTGCGAAGGACACCAAGGAAAGGAATATGCAAATATTCAGTTGCGTTATTAAGATGTAAATTTGATTGTAGGATGGATAGAGTTGATGTATATTATACATGTTTCTAAGCGTTCCTTTCCCTTGGTCCAGACAATAAAGATGTCATGAATGTGTCACCACCATATGAGAGGATTGTTACTTACCTCATTAAGGATTTTATTTTCTAGTTTGCCCATGAACAGATTTGCATAAGAGAGAGCCATGCAAGTACCTGTAGCTGTACCCTGTAGCTGTGGGTAGTGATCTTCATTGCATGGGAAATTATTGCAAGTGAGGACTGACTGGCCTTGCTAAACTGGAGGATCATTAGAGCTCCTGGTATTATGGAGTTAATGTGAAACCTGAATCCCTTCAGTATGCAGTGGTATAAAGGGATGTGATATCCAGTGTAACCAGTATGGTGTCTTTATCAAATACATATGCAGGTGGTACAGCTGTCCCAGTTCTCCTGGGGAGCAGTGTGGTCTCCTAACTGCTGACAGTAGTTTACGTGTAATCTACTGAGATTATAAAACATTTGCATATTGTTTAAAATATTAACACAGAATGATATTTTTATCTCACTATAAAGGATAACCAACTTACCCTGGTGAATAATTCCAGTTTCGGATGCATTTCAATATTGCAATCTTTTTCAGTGACAAAAGTCAATGGTGGATTTGTTACAGTAAACTGTGAGAGGACAGTTTAGGCTTGCACAGAGCAAAAGCTGTGCCTGTATGTTTATTTCTTTTTAATGTCAATGGACATGGAAAATTCTTAACTCTCCAAACTTTAATTCTGGCAAAATTGGGTATAATTGAAATTTGGATGGGGAATTTGGTTTGGGGAAGGGAGTGACAGTGGTACATCTGGCTGTTCTGAAGTCATCTGTTAAAAATAATAATAATAAAGGTAGTGCCTCCACTTATACATGTTCATAAATGAAGGGAGGAATCTCAGTTATTTTGGTGGACGAGAATATAGAATATTAAGTGTTAATTTATCTAGATTAGAAATGCTACACATACCTAAATCAAAGAAAGATCATTTGAACTCAAAAGAATTTTCTTCTGAATAGATGAATAAAAGTAAAAGTGCATAGTTTTGAGAGAGTGCCTCCACAGTCTTCCTCTTTGTCACACACAGACAGATTAACCTTTCTGTATGATTACCATACCTCTGCTTTCATTATCAGTCATAAAATGCTGACCAGGTTTGGTAGTGTTTTGGGCAGTATAATCTGCTCTGGATAAACCAAGGCATATTCAAAGGATGCCTTAAACCACTTTGCCACCGTAACTTGTTTTCATGTTGAAATACTTCCTGTTTTGGCATTAGTATGCTAGGTATGAGATCCGTTGCCAAAGAATTCTACAAATAAATAGAAGTGCTCAGTTTAAACAGTATTTTTAACAATGGAAAGTTGCAATAATAAGATCCATGAAGTTTATCTTTGTGTGCTAATCTACCTTTGTAATCACATAAATTAATGCTATATTCTAAATATTTAAAGCAGTGGTTCTTAACCTAGGGTCCAAGGACCCCTGGGAGTCTGCAGAGCCCTCACAGAGGGTATGCGAAACACTGTTGCTGAACACCAACTGTAGCAGCAGCAACAGGGACACAGCAATGGGGAGAGATGTGTGAGTGCCAAAACTGCTCCCTTATTTGCAAACAAGGGAGCAGTTTCAGCACCCACCTACATGGACAGTGCTGCTGCATTCCTGACGAAAGCGACAGGGTGGCAGGCGCCTGTGCGCACTCAAATCATGACTCTGGAGATCAGGGTTTGAATCCCTGCTCAGCCATGGAAACCCACTGGGTGACCACAGCCAAGTCACATTCTTTCAGCCTTAGAGAAAGGCAGATCTTGCCAAGAAAACCCCCATGATAGGTACATCTTAGGGTCACCATAAGTTTTCAAAGAAGAGAGGCTGAGAGAATGTGACTTGTCCCAAGTACTGAGTTTCTGAGTGGAGATTTGAATCCTAGTCTGCAGAAACCTTTGAGAAATAAATATTTCAGTCTTTAAATGTAAATTTAAATATTTAAATTTTAAGTCTTGGCAGTCCCAGGCAACAAATTATATTTACAGGAGTACCCAGTAAAGAAAAGGTTGAGAACCAGTGGTTTAAAGATTTTGAAGACAAACTATTGCCCAGCAAAATCATGGTACATTTTTAACCTCAAAAGATTGAAGTGAATATGTAAGTTCTGTAGCAGGGGAGTAAATATATATTATGTGAAGAGGGAACACAGAGATCATAGGCTTTGATCTTTGGTGTGAAAATAGAAGACCTTGTGTATTTCTGTTTTAATCAGAGAGAAGTTGAAGATGTAATCCTTTGAGAAGGCTGAATAGGCTTTCAGTTTGATTCTATTACATATAAATCTATCATAGAATTCAATGAGTATGTTTTCTCTGATTTTCTTTACAGCCTGATGAATATGACATGATAGTTAGAGAACTTGGCTTTGAGATGAAGGTGCAGCCATCTAGTAGGATGAAAACTGAAGAAGAGTTGGCAAAAGAGGAGAAAGAAAGACTCCTAAAATTGGAGGTATAGTATTTTTGTATACTGCATTGAAATAGCCTTGACTGACTGCATTTTTAGGATTCTCTATAGCATTTCAGCTCTGTAATATGAATACAAATTAGATAGTTCCAAAGATTTGTCAGCATGCCGTAGTGGGTATGTAGTGTAGTTCTGTGTTCTCCAACATGGGGCAGTACCTGAAGGGACATTCCCTGTGCCTATGCAGCTCTCTGCTGCCATCCTCACTCCTTTCATGGAGTTGCTTCAGATTAAGGAAAGTTAGATGTTACTTCTTCTAAATTAGAAGTACTACACACACTTAACTGAAAACAAGACCATTTGAACTTGAAAGGATTTTCTTCTGAATAAATTTTGGATTGCCCTGTAAAAGTGCATGGTCTTGAAGGGGTGTCACCTTCACCTTCTCCCACTCTTTATCGCATGTAGAGAGATTGAGTTTTCTTTCTGATACCACATTTCTGATTTAATTGTCCATTGTAAGGTATTCACGAAATTTCTGGTGATGCTTTGGTGCTGTTCTAAAAACATCAGTATCAACTGTCTTTCTGTCTTCATCTCTACTGCTGCTATGCCAAGAAGGAAGCCCATTCCTATATGCTTTTGACAAACCAAAATGAAGAGGAGCCAGGAACTGGAAACACTTCAATTCTTCTCCGAGTTCCTTGGAAGAAGGAATGATATAAATGTAATAGACAAATAATAAATAAATGTTCAGTTTAATTATATACATCTTACTTTCTTTGACACCTGGGACAATAATAATGATAAATATGACTGCCCTTGATTTCTTCCTGCAAGATCTGATGAATAATACTAGTGGGGCAGGATTTCATTCTTATGAAAGATAATCAGACGAGGTGTTTGTAATATAGCATTGTCCTGATCGTATGTTATATTGCAGGCTGACAGGTTACGTCGAATGCATGGAGAAGATGAACCAGAGATGAAGAAGAATCCCAAACACATATCAGCTGATGATTTGGCAGATGGGTTCCTTCTGGATAAGGATGATAGACGTTTCCTTTCTTACAAAGTATTTTCCCTTTTTTTAAAACAAAAAAACAAGAGTAGATTAAAAAAAAGTGAACAAATTAGCATTAATGTGTTAAATCTGCCACATTAATTTAACACTCTGGTTCAAGGTTTTGGGGAAAAAATGTATCAGCCATGTGATCTGTGCTTTTACCAGATATTACAAAAGTGGTGTCTCAGCAAGGGCGCTGTTTTCATAATAGGCATGCTAAAGAGACAAATACAGTAACTTCTGCTAATGCAAATTGCAAATTGATGCATATTGTCAATAAGACAGTCAATAGAGGAACAGTTTGTAGAACATGAACTTTTAGTTGGCTATGGTACAGTTCCGATCTTGAGCATTCGAAACTAGCATCTCTGCATTTCAGCTGTTATGCAGTAACCCCACTTAAGTTTACCAGCAACATGGGTTTGACAAGGTGTTCAGAAGTGTTTCATAACTTTAGCTATGCAAGGGGGGATAAGACAAGCAGAGAGAGACTTGAGGGCCAAAACACAACCTATTTCTCGCCTCTCAATGCCACAGCACAACTCCAGCATCAACAGTTGCAAAGAAAGAAGAACCCTTCTAGCTTATCTCTGCGTGCACAGTTCTGCCCTTTCTCTTTGTATTCTGCCCTGTCATCTCCCATCAAAGTCCAGCTCCACTTCCCCCTCTGCTACTCCAGTCACAAACCACTACCACACAAGTTTTGTTGAGATCATCTAGCCACAAGGTTGCCTCTCAGAAATTCTGCATATTCCCCCCCCATCTTCTTTTCCCTCTTGCCTTTTCTGCTAGTGTGCCCCAGACCAACATTGACTCCTGCTATGTGAGGAGGTGTAGCTTCACAGTTGCTGCTTCTGAAAGCCTAAGCCTGGCAAATGCTGTGTGTCTGCAGCAGTGGCTGGGGAGGAGAAGGTGATGGTACAGCAGCAGCTAAGAAAATATACTTGCAGACAGAGAAACTCCTGAGACCCAGGCAATTTTATTTTAAGCAGATTAAAATTTGTGGCAAGTTAAATAGTTTGCGTATGAGTAATATTGGCTGAGGTCTGCACCTAGCCCATTTTTCCCATGTCCTGTTGTTCTTAGAGTGCAAATTACTATAAGATGGACTATTTTAGGAACAGAGCTATCACATTGTAGCAGAACTTACTTTGTTCTGTGCCTACTCAGAGCCATGGAGAATGTTTTTAACTACTAGATAGAAACAAATGAAAGAGCTTTGCTGTTGGTTCTCCTTCCACTTCCTTAACAGTATAGTTCAGGAGCTGCCTTGTTTATTTATTGCACTGTTTATTGTACACTTTATGATAGTTACAGGGTTTCTATTTAGGTTAGGTAAACTACAGAGAAAAAAGTAGGCTCATCCTAGTCAAGTTTCCTGAATAAGGTTTTTCTACTCGTTTGGGATAAGATCATTTCCAGAATCTGCACCATTCGCTGTCAAAGATGTATTAGTAAGGAAGTTCTCAATTTTAATGCTTATGGATTTCTCTGATTAATATATCACTGCCTGTTAAATAGGATGGCAAACTGAATATTGAAGATGATAAAGATGAGAAGGAAAAAGAAAGAAAAGAAGATGACGTTGAGAAAGAAGAAAGTGAAGAATCTAATGCTGTTGACATTCATTCTGATTGGGAAGATGATATGCAGGAATCCAGTGTTAATGAAGCACAGACAAGGCAAATTAAAAGTAGGAAAAATAAATCGCAAACTAGGGAACAAAATTCTGTTAGGGAAGCTGCCAAACTGGAACTGCCATATGTGCTTGATGGTAAGGAAGAAAAAAACCTTTTGTATTTGTTGGAGAAGCAGTTGGCTTATATTTGACTGGTAGAATAGAGTTTTATCTGTTTATTTTAAGAGATCTAATTATCATCATATTTTAATTTTGTGTCTGAGGATCTAAGGAGAAAAAGATGGCTCAAAACAATGATCTGTTTTTTAAATTAAGAAAATACCATTTCATATAAAACATTATTTTATGTATTCAATGAAACAAAAAATTCATCTAGTAAACCATAAGAACCTAATACTCTAGTATTAACCTGCAGTGGTAGTCTTTGGACTGGTGCCAGGGGTTCACAAGTTATGAGCTGCCAACCTGTGGTGAGTTTCCAAGAATAAAACAAAACGGTTGAGGCCAATGAGTACAAATATAGTACTGTTCCCTGTCATATAAGAAAAAAAAAATTTTCAGTCCTCCACATCAGATAACCTGAGGAATACTGCTTCTATTTCTTATTCTGTAATTCTCTGCTCTGGTTTCACCACATTGTATTTCTGTAGTGCCATGTCTTCATTAGCAAATACTGTATATACTCATGTATAAGTCTAAAAATTTTAGTCAAAAAGTACCCAAAAAAACGGGATTGAATTATCCACAGGTAAAAAGTACTGTACCTTAACTCTTATCAAAAAAGGAACAATACCATCTCTGAGTAGAGAGGTGAAAGGTGAAAGCTTTCTTTCTGTCTGTCTCAGGTCTGTCTCAGAAAAACCTAAAAGAAACACCAACCCCACCCTCCTTACTCTCTGTTGCAGTTCTGCTTTTGGCCTTTTTAAATGCCTGTTTGGGAAAATGGCATTTTCCATGAAAGGAGCTCTGATGAGAGGCGTCAGTTCTTCTTTTAGGTTCTTCTGGGATGGATTAAGCTCTCATGTTTAACCACTCTGCTCAGATAAGGGGATGGTTCCTTTTCTGTTAATAGTTAATACTATACCTTAATTTTTTATAAAAAAAATGAACCATTCCCTTATCTGAGTAAAGTGGCAAAAGGCTTTTTTAAATGCCTGGGTGGGAAAATGGTGGTGGCCAGAGGTGGCTGGCCCTCTGAGGTGGTGCTGGTGCTTTCCCCTCTCCGTGGAATGACCGTTAACTTATCTACAGGTCATATCAAAATCCATAATTTTGGTCCCAAAACCTGCCCTCAACTTATACATGAGATGGACCTATACACAAATATATACAGCAATAAGTTTTAGGAGGTACTTTGCCTTTGTCTAAGGATACCAGAACTTTAAAATAATATTTTTATCTTTCCAGATTTGTTTCTGAACTATAATATACTATATTGTTTGAAAGCATTACTAGAAGAAGGGAGGGATATTTGTTCCAATTTTCTGAATATAAGATGGTACAGTATCATCTTTATATTTTCAGATCATTCAGATGACATCTAAACAATGAGATAATAGTAAAAAGAGTAAATACAAATAATTTTGTGTTGTTTTAGATTACCAAAGTAAACTTTTCAGTGGGATTTTACAGCTCCACTGTTCACTTAAAAACACATGGAAATTAAGGTGATCATAACTAGTTACTGAAGCCATGCAAGTCTATTTTAATATTGGGATAGTAGCAACTTAATCTACTTTTTGTAATCATAGCACAGTTTTTCTCTGTGACTTAATGTGTAAGGTTGCCATATTTTTTTTGTTTTTATAATAGCTCCAGAATCTTATGAACAATTTAAGGCTTTATTGTCAGAAAAATCAATAGAAGAACAGCTACATGTGATAGAAAGAATTCAGAAGTCAAATCATCCAAGCCTTGCAGTTGGAAACAAAGCAAAGCTAGAAGTACGTTTTTACAGTCAATTACATTACTCAAAGAGCAATCTGGGAAAAATGTTTTCTATTGGTTAAATAAAACAAAGTAAGTTACATTCAATAGTTTATTTGCTAATTGCCTTAAAATTACGTTTCTTAGAAACTCTTTGCATTCCTTCTGGAGTATGTTGGGGAACTGGCATATAAGGAGCCACCAGAGCTGAAAGCAATTGACAACCTGATTCAGTAAGTTTAGTATAATTATGTCTCCATATTTCAATGTATAAAGAACTGGCTACACTATACAGATGTGTTTCACTTTACACTCTCCCTGTCTTGCCAGAGATGGCTGGTAGTGTTTGGGACTGGTAGAACAGAGCACAGGCCAACTGAAAGTGGATGGAGCCAAGAGACTGGGCAATTTCTAAGAGCCTGGAGCTATGTTTGCCTACCCCAATATTTAAATCACCCAAAATGGCAGATCATACTCCCCAGAGGCCTCTTGGTGTACAGTTTGCCTTGTATATATATTTCCCAGGCCTTCAGATCATTTCTGGTTCTAGAAAGATATATTAAGGCTAGAAAAAGCTGAGTGAGTGGGAGATAGATAGCATTATGTGCTCTAGAGGTTTCTGGGGGTATGAGTTGCTGTTTTGCAGTATAAAAAAGTGAAGAGTCAAGAGAGCTCCACTGCAAGCCCTGACGCATGTTTCCTTTATCTGAAATGCTTGGGACTAGAAGTATTTCAGATTTTTTCAGATTTTGGAATACGTTTTGGAATAGATTTATAGCTAGTTCATTCGCTGAGTATGAGACACAAGGCTGGAGAGAGACTGAAGATCTGTAAAATGACAGGAATCCAGACATAGTGCTCAGTGCAAATTCATGCCTCCTGCCATTTCGTAGGTCCTCAATCTCCTTTAGCTGCCAGCTGCCCAGACCTGCCTTTGAGGTGGTAACTGTAGTGTTTCTCAGATCAGAGAAACAAGCAAACAGGAGCACCGCAGCCACCACCTTGAAGAGGCTGGCTGGCAGCAAAAAGTTTAGATTTTGGGGAGGTGTTCAGATTTCTGGGTAAGGGAGGCTCAGCCTCTGTTGAGATACCCCCAACATCAAATTTTGACATATAAGTTTAATCTCTTTGAACTATATAAGTATTTCTTTTTGAGAACAAGGTGTCTGTTAATTATCACATTTTGCAGATAAGTTTAGATTGAGCAATAATTTTTGATCTTTTTCTCTGAAAATGGATAGCAGTTTTGAGTCCCAAAGCCTCAAATTTCATGCTGTTTCATGCTGTTTAACTCTTGACCAACCAATGTTGTCTGTAGGGAGAGAAATACAGCATTTTATGTTTGTGATACAATATGGCACTAACTTCACCCTCTTGTTGACAGGCCCTTGTATAATCTTTGCCAGATGTTCCCTAAAGCTGCAAGTAATCATGTGAAGTTTATTCTTCAAGATGCTATTCATGACTTGGAAAAAATTCAGGAAGTTAAAGGTCATGCAGCATTTCCAGGGTTAAATGTGGTATGTTTTATTTTACTTATTTACTGTTTCACTTAATTACAAGGTCTTTCTGACAGTTTATTGTAAGCAGCTTATAATTTTTACAGTGATGATACCATTTTGTGTAATACAGAATTCAGGTGGTTAAGAAAAAGTAACTTAACAGCATGCAAACTTTCTGACTAGAGCCTGTGAGCATACAGAATGATGGTGACTGTTGAGTCCATAGACCAGCCTTCCCCAAAGGTGCCTCCAGATATATGGAATGAAACTCCAATCAGCCCAAAACAGCTTTGCCAGTAGTCAGGAGATAATGGGAATTGTAGTCCAGAACATGTGCAAGATGGCTATTTGGGAGTGGCTGGTGTAAAAAGAAGAATAGTTCTTTGTTGTTGTTATTGTTGTTGTTTTTTAAAAAAGGTTAGATTGTGTAAATCCACCACCAAGTCTCTAAAAAGAATTGAAACATTAACATTCATGTCTCCATTGAAAATCAACCAGAGAGTCACAAGCGGGGACATGGTGATGGTTAACAAGAGAAAAGAAGGAAGTTACTGTTTTCTGTTGTTATGAAATTCTAGAGCATCTAGTGTGAGGGACAAGTTTGTGAGCATACATCATGTTTGAAGGGGTCCCTAGGTTTGCAAAAGTACAAAGTTTTAAAAACCTCTCAAAACCAGCTTGGTAGCCAGAGAAAAATGTTTGTTTCTGACCATTCAAAGTAGTATACTGGAGCAGGACATGACTGCCTAACTTGAAAGAAGAGTTAATAAAAGAATACACTTAACATATTATTTCACATCCCTCTTTGATTGCAATGTGGTGAAATAGACACTAAAGAAAGCAAATCTGAGTTTGGAAGAACAAAATTGTGATCAGTCACAGCCAGATTGATAGAGGTGGCCATACTTGTCTCATTTTTCCTTCTGATGGTACCAGGTAGAATGGACATATACTGTGGAGAGTTTTAAAAGACTCAGATTGTTTCTTGCACTATAACTGAAGTATTTGGAATGTAGTAAATATTTTTTTACTTTTTCTAATATACATATTATTTTTGTTGGAACATCTGCTTTTATTTTAAACAGATAAAATAAAAATTGAAAATAATAGTATAAAGTATAAATTCATTTACATTCGGTTAGCTGCAAGGACTTAATTTTGCAAACAGTGGGATAAAATCTGCTAATGTATGTGTGTTTGTGCCTTCAAACCATCCACAATATATGCAGAAGTTCAGAAAATGTCCATGTACAATTAACTAATACTAAATCTGTTAATAGTACGTGGGTAATAGTATATGGACATTTGCTGGACTTCTATATGTACTGTGAATGGTTTTTCTGTTATGGTTGTCTGTTAATTGTACGTTTAAGTATAGTGGGGCCATCAGTTCACAGTTGAATGTGAATTCTCATTTGAATGACAATTTTAATGCAGGAATTCACTCATTCATGTGTGTGTGAGCATGCAAAAGATACACTAGCTGAACACAAATGAATGACAAGTCTGCGTTATGTCTGGGATGGACTTCAAATGATACATACTAATTGAAAGTCAAATGGCCTTATATAGAATAGCACATAGAGCAAGATGTGCAGGAATTGCAGGAAGCAGATATGGGGAAATAATTACATCATTGCTTGTTCCACATGGTTGTATCACTAAAAAAGTACACTAGGACCAATACAGAATAATTCTGTAATAGTGTGAAGATAATGCTGAACTGGGTCTAGCATTCATCTTGAGTATGTTACTAAGCTGTTCCTTAGATGTGCCTCTTGCTAAGCAGTTTATGATCCCATGGTTGATGATGAATCTTTATCCTTTCAGCTCATATATATGAAAATTATTGCAGTAATTTTCCCAACCTCTGATTTCTGGCACCCAGTGGTAACACCATCATTGATATATATGAACCTGCTACTTACAAAGGTATATTAGCAATATTTTTCAGAATTTCACACCTGTAAAACTTTTCTTCCATAAGCTAGCTAAAATATACAAAGATATTCACTGAAAGTTTAATTAATAATATTTATTACGTGGAAGTAGAAAATCCACTTGACTGTATCATCTGTATGCAAATGAAACAGCATGAAGTTCTTAAACTCTTTTCCCTTGGAGAAAGCTTTTTCTTAGTTTGTTTCTCAAAATGTTGTAAGAACTTCCCACTTCATCTAGGTTTCATGTCCAGCATAATGAATGTTGGGAAAATGGCATGGGATTTTAATTTTTTCTAGTTCTGACAACTCAGTTTGAGATTATGTATTCTCAGCCAGTGGAGAAGAAGCCATCCAGGAAAAAAGTTATTTCTAGTTGCTGCCCAGATGAGGAAAAGGATCATGTGTCATTTTTTAAAAAAAGTATCTTCCTATTGAATCCCAAGTTCCTCTCCAGGTTTTTTTCCTTACCTCGCCTAGGAGAGGTTGTAAGCTTGCTCGTGCATTTTCCTTTGGCTCAGTTTTCTTAATATCTTAACTTTTTTCTTCCCTTTCTTTCTTTTATTGTCAAGTCTTCTTACAAAGAAAAAAAATAATCACCCATGTTCTCCCCCTCCTTCCTTCTTGCATCATTCCTCATTTGCATGCTGCACTGATTTTTTCTGTAGGAAAGTAGGATATGGAGAAGGTAAAGGCAAAGCCCAAAGATATTTTCAGACCTAAAAAAAAAACATTAGGCATGTAAGATTGGTACATGATGTGCAAACACTCCTATCAACTCCCACGGGAGCTGTAAGGACGTGCACTCGCTTACAGCCCCCGCTGTTGTGTCTGCCTCCTCCGTAGCCATTGCTACAACTGGGAAGCTGAAATTATTTGGGGACAGATTTCTTCAGAGGAGGCTGAACTCAGCTCTGCCTCCAGCTTTCCTGAAGCTGAAGCAACTGAGGCTGCTTTGTTGCCACAAACAGAAGACCTGGGTAGCATTGCAGATGAGAAATTGGAAGGCACCCTTGTTATACAAGAGGAGACTCTTAAATAGATGACTCAACCAGTTGCAAAGCTTAAGTGGCAAGGCAAAAAAATCAGGCTCTCATGAGCAGATGTGCAAATGGCCACTGCCATGTGCACTTCCAGGCAACTACCAGCCAATTTTACCAAAGGAGTCAAGCCTTTGCAACGCTTTTCCCTGTCTCTATTCCATTTTATATTTTTATTTTTTAAAAAAATCAGGATTCATGGCTCAAACAGCTTTCCTCCATGATTGCTAATGACCTTAAGGTATTGAGCCAACTGCCCCCCCACTCCACTTCCAAAAGGCCTAGATTTCCTTCCCCTACCTCATCTCCTTCTCATATCTCTTCTGTCCTCTGCCATTCCCCCAGGGAAACAAGGCAGAGTAGAGCTAATATAACTAAATCAAAACAATGAAAAAATTATTCTTCTGATGGCAATTCAACTTCACTCCCAGGGAAGGGGGCTTCTGTAAGAGATGTTGCTATAGTCTCCCTTTAGTCCAGTTAGAGATTTTCCTGATTTTTGAACCGAGGCAATGGTCCAATACTGGGGTTCAGTGGGAACTAGCCAGAGAGACATTTCAACCAAAATGACTTTATCCCTCTCCTGTCTAAGGCTATAGCAGCTTTGAGGTTACAGGACTCCTAGCCTGAGTCTCCCACTGCTTTAACCACTGATTCTTCCAGTCGGGGGACATCCATGTTTCCCAAACCAAAGGCCACCTTATGAATAGCTCCTTTTCCTTCTGATTTCAGTGACATAGTCAAATCAGAAAGAAATGCCCTTACATAAAGCAGGAAAGTCATTAATGTAGTGCCAAAGCTTTACACCCTCTCTCCAGAGGCTATGCTACTCAAGCCTGCTCTTATTGATGAAGCTGTGCTTATGCTCAGTTCTGACCCATGCTCTGGTCCCTACAGAAGGAAATTCAGCCTTTAACGACTCTAATGACAAGAGAGCAGACACCTTCCTCAAACACTCTGAAAAGGACTCTGTCCTTTCTATTTGGGCTTCTACTGCATCCCTTATTGCTAGGACGGGATATAGTCAATTGCCAGGATCTGGATGCCAAGTCTCTTCATTAAGCCTTGCTTAAAATATAGACATCCCTAGTCTTTGTGGCTGATGCCACCAGAGTCTCCTTAACATTTTCAGGTCACCTCATTGTAGCCAGAACTGTACACAGAAGGTCCTTTCATCTAAGACACTCATTGTAGCCACAGTCCCTTCAAAGGAAACCTCATTTTTGTTGATGAGGCCCTCAGAACATCCTTATTGAAACAAAGGACAAGAAGAAAACAGTGCCTTCTATGCCAGAGATGGAGGCAAAACAACAGGGTGAGAAATCCCAGCCCTTTCATTCTTTTCACTTCTACTTCCATGTGAGAAACTTAAGGTCTTTCAAGCTAGCCTGACAAGTTGTATCAAGGACCATAGCAGTACTTAATGACCAGTTTTCATTTCATTATCAGGGAGGTGCAAGCAGAAATGCCCCACAAAGCAGCCAACCTTCTAGAAATAAACAGGCCTTGTGACTATCATACCCCCAAGATTGAAGGAAGACTGTCACACTCCTTATAGGAGTGGTCTCGCAGACCGCTGGGTGCTAAGGATAGTGAGTGAAGGTTACACAGTAGAATTCAATTGAAAACCCCAAACACCACTTCTCAGGTAATCAGTTTCCAAAAATCTCTCAAAGACCTTCATGATGCATCAAGCTATAGCTCACCTCTTGGAGGTAGGAGCAGTAGAACTGGTCCTTCCAAACAGAAGATTTCAAGGAGTGTACTCTGTCCTTTCAATGGTGGTGAAAAAGATGGAGTCCTTCCAATTTTGGACCTCAGATTTGTAAACAGACATGAAGTATGACTGTTCCAAATGGAGAGCCTACAAGTGATTCAAGAACACCTCTCTGGGGGATTTTCTCCTCCTAGTAGGTCTTTTGGAAGCTTATTTCCATATCCTTATCCATTCATCAACATGAAGGTGCCTTCATTTTGTTACCTCAATTCCCACTACCAACTCAAAGCCCTGTCTTTCAGGTTGACCTCAGCTTCTTGGGTATTCACCAAGGTAATGATTACAGCCCCATGGCCCACCTTGAGACTGCAGGGCATCCACATCTTCCCTTAAGTGGATGATATCTTTTTAAAATCTCACATTCAGGGGCCTGACAAGTTGTATCAAGGACCATAGCAGTACTTAATGATCATAGCTTCATGGTCAACAAGCAAGAGTCACCTTTTGCCCATTCATAGTCTAGTCCACCTAGAAGCCCTAAAAGATCCCAAGACAAGTTGCATTGCCCCATCTCCAGAGAGAATAGAAAAGGTGAAGGGAGAAGCTTGCCTCTTTTCAAAGAAGAAGTCTGCAGACCTCATGGCACTGATTCATGTACTTGGCCTAATGATTTCCTGCATTCATTATCCACTTGGATGAGATTTTACTCTTGTCCACTGTAATGGCTTCTCCAGCCCTTTCAGAAGTACAGCACATCAGAGTTAGTCTAACCAGGAAGGTTCAAAGGTGTGTGGCCATTCACATCCAGAATGTCCCTACCAAAGGAGGTCATCACCACAAACATCAGCCTGAGGGACTCACTTCCAAGACCTCTTGCCTCAGGGGTTTGAACTCAATCAGAAAGAACACACAGCATCAACTGAGTAGAACTTTGGACTATCAAGTTAGCTCTCCTCCACTTACAGCAAGCCCTCAAAGTGTCATATGTCCTAGTCCAGATGGACAATGAAACAGCAAAGTCCTATTTGATAAGATAGGGATGGGTTCATTCCCTCTGCATCCATAACAAAGCCCACTAGCTTCTCTCCCTTGCAGCACAATACATTCAGGGTACTCTGAACACAGAAGTGGACTTCCAGAGCCACCACACTAACTCCTGGAGAATGGAGCCTGGACACAGCCATCTTTGATCAGATCCTGACACACATTGGAAACCTACAGGTTGAACTTTTTGCATCAGACACAAACTACAAACTCCCCAGGTATTTCACCAACTCTAATCCCTCAGGGTGGAAGCCCAGAATGCTCTCTACACAAGCTTGTCTCAAGGCCAGCTGTACATGTTCCCTCCAACCCCATTTATCTCCAGGGTTCTCAGGATATGAGACTAGTAGTAGCGACAGTTGTCCTCATAGCCTTGCGTCTCACATCTGTTGGTACTCACAACCCAGGAACCTCTTCCACTCCCAGTTCAGCCCAATCTTCTTCATCAAGGTCCCATTCTACATCCAGATCTAGGCTGGCTACATTTAGCCACCTGGCAGCTGAATGGACAGTTTATCTAAGAGCAGGCTGTCCCTAGAGAGTGGTAAATACTCTTAGCCTTCAGACAAATTCCACCCTCAGAATATATGAAACCACCTGGAAAGCCTTTTTCAGATGGGCTCACGGGAAGTCTGTTTCTTTTCTTGTTTCTTGAATGAAGGAGGTTGTAGAATTTTTGCAAGCAGGTCTCAACTTAGGGCTTAAAACCCAACACCCTACAACACCAAACTACAGCCTTGGCTTCCATATTAGTGACTGGCAACAAGAGGCCTATTTCTTCCCATTCTCCTGTAAAGAAGTTTTTAAGGGAAGTTTCTCTCCTTAGTCCACAGTGATGTGGCAATCACGTCAGCCAAAAGGGTTTCTGAACTGGTAGCCCTCTCAATGGACACCTCTGCGGTAGATTCAACTCTCATTCTGTCTCTCTCTGGCTTAATCTGAGTTTCTCACCCAGGGTAAATTCCCTTTTTTGCCACACACAATCCACAGTTTTGACATCCTTCTGTGCTCACCCAGTCCACCCTCTAGGAAAGCAATGGCACAAACTGGATATTAGGAAGGCTTTGAAACTGTATGCACTAGGCCGTTCAAGAGAATGGAGGCGCTCCTCATCTCCCTTGCACTGCACGATGTAATAGCTCATTCTAGCAGGTCAGCAGCCACTTCTATGACATTCTCAACTGATATCGCTCTAGAAGAAATTTGCAGGGCAACAATTTGGTCTACTTTTACCTTTACAAAACATTACAAATTGGATAAATTTTCCCCTGTTTGGGCCTTCTTCAGCAGATGGGTGCTGCAACAGATCCTGTCAGATTGATTCAGTTTCTTGCCACCATCCCTCCCAGGGTTTACATCAGCTAAGGTATCTCCATTTCCTGGATGGCTTCTTCTCCACTGTCTGAAACCAGCACATTGGAGTGTACCTTACCATAAAGGTACATTCTAGTCAAAAAGAAGGAGCCATCCAGTCCCACCTGTGAGTGGCAAAACTGCTTTACCTATATGGGGGATCCTTTCTGTTCTCTCTTTCCTTTTTTTTCTTGGCTTAGGAATGAGTTGAGGAGGGGCTAGGGATCCAACAAGAAGATACTTTTCTAAAACATGATCCCTTGCCTTGCCTAGTGGTAACTGGAATTAATCTTTTCCTGCCTGGCTGTGTCTTGGCTAGAGTGTATCTTCATGGTAAGTGTCCAATGTGCCATTTTCTAAATTGGCCTTCAGTACTTACAGTGAAGATTTTTAATTATTAAATGCTTCTGGGTACAGGGAGTGATGTGTAGAATCTCTGAAGGATGGAAATGAAAGACTTGTGAAAGAGGCAATACTGTGTGGCATAAGATCCATAGAAAGTAAGATCTGTGTTCATCTAAAGATACTGACACTAAATGTAGATAATACAGATCAGTTTAATAAAGGGACATTATGGTGTTACAACTATTGTGTTGCTTTTTTTCTTGTGAGACCTTTTGAGAGGAGTTTGCCTCTCTGAGACCATTTAATTGTTTTTAAACTAAATAAAATTAAGGAAAGCAAGGAAACTAGTATTTTAATCCTATTTGGAGTCATGAAATATATTTAAAACAACATAGGACATTCTTTCCAGAAGCTGAATACCCAGTGCTTATTGAGACATTAACTATAATAGAAGATTGTTTGTCATTGATTTATAGTTGTGTGTGTGTTTTAGTGCCCAGTAACAACATTACAAGATGTCGTGAAAGGATTATTTGTTTGCTGTCTCTTCTTGGAATACGTATCCTTCTCTCAAAGATTTGTTCCAGAACTTATCAGCTTTCTTTCGGGAATTCTTCACATGGCTGTACCCAACAGAAGAGTACAAGGTAAAGATTCTAGGCCTAATCTACAAAAAGATTGCCCCCTCTCATTCCTACATATCCTGTTACCCCAAAAGGTGGGTGACCTTTAGGCAGGCATCTCCTTAGAAAGATGAGGAATTGAAGCTCAATGGAGGCCTGTGAGCAGGGGGTAACCACAGGACATTTTCACCTGTGTATACCAGTAGTAACTGTAGGATACCAGTTGAGAGTCAAAGGACTGTTTTTATTACAGGAATACAAACAGAAACACACACCAGCAGTCAAACACTCTCATGAACTTCACAAGGTTAATGAAGGTAAAGGAGAAAAAGGTTGGATAGCAAGAGATTTTGGGGTGAAGTGGAGGATAATTACTTTTCCAGAAGCGGAAGATTGAAGCAAGGTGGCTCAAACGAGAGTTTGTGGGTAGCCCAAAGCAATAGAATCAGGGAGCCAATGGACAGAGTGACATACGTACATGCATCCAAGGTACTGCAAATTGTCAGGCTTGGAGTCAGGGTTTAGGTACCCGGTTTCCTGGCCTGAAGGGAATTAATTGCTCTCTGGCAGAATAAACAAAAGCGGTCCAGAACAGGCTAATGGTCTTTAGGTGACAAAGCACAAATAGGAGTCATGATAATCTCTTAATATCTGGGCAGTTGAGGACTCAAAGGAGAGTTTCCATGGGAAGAGGTTATAGGTTGCTCCGTCAGTTGCTCCATTGAGGCAGTTTCCTTCGCTGTTGTACTTGAAGATGGGTTGTTGTGGGAATAATAATAATAATAATAATAATAATAATAATAATAATAATAAAAAATTTATTTATATCCCACCTCTCCCCATGGATCGAGGCGGTACTACAAGAATACATTAAATACATTAAAAGCATTAAAATATAACCATAACATTATCACAAGCCCATCAATGCCAGGGCTTTCTGACTAATCCTTTTGAACTTATGACTTGGCCATGCTGAGGTCATCTGTCTTAGCATGTGGTTTCGAATGAGACTCCTTGTCCACAGGCCTTCTAGTCATAAGTGTGTGATTTTACATTAGAAAAGATATCGCCAATTAAATGATATTTCTTGCCAGTCAGACTACCATGGAGTGGGGGTGTACAGCATGGTAACAATCCCCCATGACTCTGTCTGAAAGATGACAAATCAGTGCATTTTCCTAGTAAACATTTTGTAGCACTTTTGATATGCAGTCTTCTGTATCAGTGGATACTGCAGTCTGTGTGAAAATAATTTGTATCAACTATTTCCCTTCTTAAACAACAGCACATTTTTCTTTGAGTACACTGTAGACTACAAGAAGCCCCTGCATTTTGATGTTTCATTATTTGACAACTCGCTTTTTTGATGCTTCCAAATCTGAGGGACTGCTTGTCTTCAGGAGAAGCTCTTTGGAAAGTAGCCTCACCTGTGGAGGCCTTTTTGTTGGGAACATGGGAGAAGATTTTCTCTTGTGTTGCTCCCAGACTATGGAGTGCATTCATCCTGAGCCAAGATCTATTCCCAGTGCCATAGCTTTTAGCAAGGATGTGAAAACATATCTTTGCAATCTGGCCTTTTAAGTTCTCATGATCATAAATGGATTTGATTATCATAGAATCATAGAGCTGGAAGAAACCACAAGGGCCATCGAGTGCAGCTCCTGACATGCAGGAATGCACAGTCAAAGCATTTCCAACAGATGACCATCCAGCCGCTGTTTAAAAACGTCCAAAGGAGAGTCCACCACATTGAAGGCAGCGTATTCTGCAGTTAAACTGCTCTTACCATCAAGAAGTTCTTCTTAATATTTAGTTGGAATCTCTTTTCCTGAAGTTTGAAGCCATTGCTCTGTGTCGTAGCCTCTGGAGCAGCCAAAAACAAGCTTGCTCCATCCTCCATATGACATCCCTTCAAATATTTAAACATAGCTGTCATGTCATCTCTTAATCTTATTAAGATAATTTTGATGGTTTTATTATTTTTGTTTGTAGTGATGTTTGTTAGCTACTGTGAATGGTATCTTTATTAGTTGAAATGTAGGGTAAGAGTGTTATAAACAATGCTATTTATCTGCATCAAAGGAAAAATAGCTTTCTCAAGCCATTTCTTTAGGGGTTTTTTTTTTTCAATTTTGTCAGTTTGCAAGACATTCATGATTAATTATGTGGGTGGTATTGGCAGGGGCTACATGATTCATGAATTGGTACTTTGACATTTTTGAGGTAGCAAAACTTTGCAGCAGTTCATATATTTCAAATTATTACTTTGATATAAGAATTTTGTTATGTACCTTCAAGTTGACTCTTAACTTACAGCAACCTGACCACAGAGTTTTCTTGGTAAGATTTTGTTCAGAGGAGGTTTCCCATAGCTTTCCTCTTAGGCTAGAAAAATATGACTTGCCCAAAGTCACCCACTGGGTTTTCCTGGCTGAGGTCAGAGTCGAACTCCAGTCTCTCAGAGTCCTATTCAGCACTCAAACCACTATACCATACTTGCTCTTAATGTAAAAATTACCTGAAGTTTAAGGACTTAGTCAAATGTGACATCAGCACAATCATATTACATGCATTGTTCCAAAACACCTTAATCTTACCAGAGTTCCACCAGATATGCTCAGAATCAGCTTTTTGAGATCCACAGCTTCAATATGCATCATTAGTATCAATATCAGTCAAGGGCAATTGATAAAACTATTTATAATGTGAAAAATAATTCATAACATGGAGACAAAGCAGGACTCTATTTTTGTCATACTTCATATATACCCTGGTCGCCACAGTCATACAAAATTGGATGTCCTAAAAAAATCCTGTTTAGGTTGAAACCAAGTATATCATACATCAGCTTCTCAAAACAAGGCAATTTCATATATTTTGCATAATGTTTTTTTCTTGGTAAATACAGGGGGTTTTTTTATTACTAGATCTATTGTAGAGTAAATCCTTCAGAAAAAAATTACATCACATGGTCTTCTGTGGTAAGATTCCACCTAAACATTAAGAAGAACTTTCTGATGGTAAGAGACCAAAGTTTGATTCTCTGCTCAGCCAAGGTAAACCACTGGGTGACCTTGGGTAAATCACATACTCTCAGCCCCAGAAAACCCTATGATAAGTTCATTTTAGGATCACCGTAAGTTGGAAACAAGTTGAAGACATGCAAACAATGTACATTTTCCATACATGTAATTTCCAAATTAGCCTGATTCCTTTCCACTCCTTGAATTATGTTTTCCATTTTAAAGTCCAAAATTTCTACTTCACCCTCACGTCCCAAACTTAAGTCAGTCACACCTTAGCTTTAACTGTTCTCTCAACTCTTTCAGATTCATCTTCAGGTTCATCTCCAATCTTGCTACTCTTCCAGTCTGATCAGTCTAATCTTATCAAGCAGCTTCTGTAAGATTTCTGGGGAGGGCACCATCTTTCCTGAATCCGGCAAAAACCAGGAACTAGTTATTTCATTGTTCCTCACCAGTGCTGGTTACAGTCTTACCACTTTACAAATCATAAGAACTCCACTTTTGCATACTGTGATTTCCTCCTTGCTGAATTAAATTCAGTACTTTTACTCAATAAAATCTAATGAATTCAGTCTTATATCTCTTCAAAGTTACTGTCCCCTCAGTACATTGTATCCCTTTAAGACACCAGAAATTCTATTTTTAAATAGCAATTTTGTAAGGTAAAGCTTTACTCACTCAGTTCTTAGTTGCAGAAAGAAGACAATTTATAAGGCTTGTGTCTCAGCACCTTAATCAGAAGAATTTATTTCCTTTATTTCCATGAGGGATGTTATTTCCAGAGAGTTACAAAAATGTGTTTTGCAGACCTAGACTCCATTATCTGTTGAAAGGGAACAGCTTGCTTTTTCACAGCTGGGCAGGCTGTCTCCCACAGTCTCCTCTTGCTGCACTCAAGCTCAGCCACCATGAAAATGACAGTCTTGTCACTAGGAGCCAGAGTGTCTGTACTTGTGGGTGATCCCTAGACCTCCCTGTGATCCAAGGAGAACTTCTCATTGGTCAAATCCTTTGGTGATCAGCTGTCTGCCTTAAAAAGCACCCCCACCATCACAGAGCACTTACAGGAGCAGGCAGCGATCTCTCATGCACACAATAAGTCACTGTCCTCTCTCTTTTTGAAGATATCTACGGAGAAACTTCAGCAGTGCTCTTGGTAATTGGTTCCATTGTCAAACCTCTATTACTGTCAAGAAGTTATTTTTGATGTTTGATTAAAATCTGCCCTCCAGTAAATTAAAATCATTAGACCTGGTCCTACCCTCTAAAGCAGCAAGGAACAAGCTTCCTCTCTATCACAGCCCTTTAGACAGTTAAACAATGCAACCATGTAACCTTTCAGTCCTCTCTTCAGCATGCTGAACATGTCCAGCTCCCTCAACCTTTCCTCATATCTTTTGTTCTCCATGCCACTTATCATCCTTGTTGCCCTTCTTTGAACCTGCTCCAAGTTATCTATATCCTTCTTAAAATGAGACACCCAGAACTGAACTCAGTACTGCGGATGAGGCCTGGGTGGCACAGGATATAATGGGACTGTTAATTCCCTTGACTTAGGAACTATGGTTCTATTAATGCAGACTAAGAGCCAGTGTGGTGTAGTAGTTTGAGTGTTGGATTGTGACCCTGGAGAGCAGGGTTCAGTTCCCCCCTCAGCCAGGGAAACCAACTGGGTGACCCTGGGCATTTTACACACATTCAACCCCAGAAAACCCTGTGATAGATTCACCTTAGGGTTGCCATCAGTCAGAAATGACTTGAAGGCACATGACAACAAAAATATTATTTGCCTTCTTTGCTGCAGCATCGCGTCTCTGGGTCATGTTCCAACTTACAATCAATAATAATTCCAGAGTCTTTTTTTCATGTACTACTGCTAAGCCAAGAATCCCCCAATCTATACCTGTGCATTTGGTTTCTGTGACCTAAATGTAGAGTTCTTGCCAATTAGACTATACCATGGACTGTACCATTCTGTTAGGTTCAGTTCAATTTTCTAGATTATCAAGGTGCCCTTGAATTCTGTTCCTATCTTCCAATGCGTTAGCTATCCTTGCCAGTTTTGTATTATCCATATGTAGTGATGATTCCCTCTACCCCATCATCTAAGTCATTCGTAAACATGTTGAAGAGTGATGGCTGCAGTACAGAACCCTGCAGCATCGGGGGGGGGAACAATTCAAAATTATCTGGTAAACTTTCATCACCATAAATGTTGTCAGAATTATCCATCTCTGAATACTTCAGAATTTATAAACAGATTTGCATAGCTTAAAATGCTTAATGATGATTAAAACTAATACTGTGTGCATTCTTCTCTTCCAGGCTATAGTTTGATATATCCTTTTGGGTCATTAAAAAAACAATTTGACCTACTTGTGGTCTCTGAAAAAGCAGATACAGAGACTTGGCAAAAACAGACTTTTCCACTTCATATGATAATTAGATTACAAAAAAAAAGGAGAACGGAAGTGAATCATCTTCGGTATGTGGACAAAGTACATTTATATGAGAAACAAGTTTAATGTATTGAATTCTGTACTGTTGGGTTGTGTACTTTGGACATATTAGAAAATATTTTCCATTTTATGGGAGATGCTAGAAGAGTATCCAGAAGGTTGGATTATTACCTTCTAACCACCCAAGAAGGCAAAGATGATAGGATGTAGATTCCTCAAATACATTGTCTTCAAGCTCCACTCACAATTCATTCCTTGTTTCACATTGCCAACATCTGATATTTCTCCAGCTACTTCTCTAAAATTTCAGACTTTTCTACTTCTCTCATCTTCCACTTTGCTGCTACTTAATTCTAAGTGTCTTTCTATATGTGTTCATATTGTGTGTTCCTCTTATCTTGCTTTTGTCCTCCTGGCAAGTCTTTCACTTTGTCAAGGTATAATCAAAAGCAGGAGGGAGACCACATTAAATTGCTCACCTCACTCCCAAAGCTTGCCACCAGTACATTAAGTGAACTTCTGCATTCCTCCACAAGGCGAAAGAAGTAGCATGGGACAGCTTACGCTTTCCTCAAGCGCTCACAACAGCAATGCTTGTCCTGGCCCTAAGCTAGTAATATGGCAGATTCAGCAGTTTCTAAGACTCCACTTTCTAGCCAGTTGCTGCAACTCCAACTATCATAAACGTGATTATAGACTGGGAATGGGATGTAGCAGATGTAGCCCTATCCATCAGCTCCCAGTTTCATGTCAAATGCCCTCAGATATCTGCCAGACCAGGCCAAGCCAGTCTCCGTATGTGTGGCTATCACAGCAAGTCCAGGACTGGTCTTCCCCAAGACCTCTCAGGAGCAGCATGGACGGTCCAGAACACCGTAAATAAATAAAGAGATACATAGATACATACTGGAAGTAGTTAGAGGTTCACTTTTGGTTTTGAAAAGAAGTACATTTTGCTTTTAAACAGTGGTTAAGGGTTCTTCAGTCTAACTGAAAGGTCAGTTTCCAGAAAGCTAAGAAAGGATGTCTCACTCCTTTTTGTCAGAGAAAGGAAAGTCTGGGAATTCTTGGGAGCCCAAAAACAACCTGGAGAGTACATGACAGCTACAGTGCCACACCTTGCACACCCAACAGTAGTTATTTCTGTACTGGTATAGAGGACTGATTATATTCAGCTGGGTGGCATTGCGGTGTGACCAGTTCGATAATATACTTTTGTAGACAGAGTTTTATTCTGTTAAATGTGATTAGGTTGACAATAATAAAGCTCAGGTATAGTTTGTTTACAAGGGTGTTGTTCTTCAGAGTATATTTTGCAAATGTTCAGGCTAAAGGGCTCTCAGCAGCAACAGATTAACTGTCATTTGCTAAAAAAAAAAAAAAAAAGCCTATACAAATGATGCCCTGTCTACAGAAGCCATGTGGTAACCAGACAAAAACCATTATGTTATTTATCATAAAATGGAATATTGAAACTTTCTATGAAGGACCGTTCAATAGTGTTGCAATAGAGGCATCAGGAAGGCAAGGATTATGTGATGTAGTTTCTTAAAATGAAGAATTGGTACTTACGTGAATGATCATTCTAGGATGACAGGAGGAGCAATCCCCTACACGGGTTGTGATCCTCGCGCCAGGTGATGCAGGAGCTGTCCTCATGCCAACAGTAAAAAAACATTTAACCGCTCCAGCCCCTCTCCGGTCAGTTCTCTTTCCCTAGCGGACTAAGTTAGAAATTCCCTGGACCTCCACCACTCTTTAATAAGTCCGTCTTCTCAACATAGTGGTGGCCGTAGATTGCTCCTCCTGTCATCCTAGAATGACCATTCACATAAGTACCAGTTCTTCATTCCCAGGATGACAGGAGGATCAATCCACTACACATGGGAACTTCCCAAGCTGTTCTATGGGTGGGCGTAGATCTACATCACTGCCTGCAAAACCCGGCGTCCAAAAGCCGCCTGTGCAGATTTGTATTTGTCCAGCTTGTAATGTTTAATAAAAGTCAATGACTGTTTCCAACCAGCTGCACTACATACTTCTTCCAAAGAGCCTGACGAGGTGTATGCCACTGAAGTTGCCATGGATCTAGTGGAATGCAGCCAAACATTTGCTGGACGTGGCTTCTTAGCATGATCATAACAAAGAAATATGCAGGCTTTGATCCAACCATCAATGACAGATTTGCTGGCCTGCTGACTGAAAGACTTTGGCTGAAAAGACAGTAGCAAAGCATCAGTCTGTCTGAAATCTTTTGTTCTCTTAATGTAAGCCTTCACTACTCTTCTCACATCCAAAGTATGACACTTTTTCTCCAATGGGTGCACTGGCTTTGGACAGAAAGTTGGCAAATGAATCTCCTTCCGCCACAATGTTGTTGATACACACTTCGGCAAAAAAGAAGGATCGAAGCCCAGAGTCAGTTTGTCGTGCTCAAATCTGCACAAATGTTCACTCACAGACAGAGCCGCCAGCTCCAATACTCTTCTGGCCAACGTGATTGCAAGCAGGAAAATGGTTTTGAAAGAGAGTAGTCTCAACGAGGATTCCTGCAGCGGCTCAAATGGTGCCATGGTTAAAGCGTTCAACACCAAGTTCAAATCCCAGGTGGGAAACCTGTGCCTGGTTGGAAACGACGTCAAAGTCGCTCCTCTCAGAAATCTGATATGAGGATACTTTGAGTAAGATTCCCCATCCAAAGTTAGAAAAGCTGACAACGCCACCACCTGCCTTTTTAAAGTGTTGGGTCTTAAACCCTTCTCCAGGCCATCTTTCAGGAAGTGTAAGACATGTGAGACATTTATGTCTGCCAGATTAACGTGGTTCTCATCGCACCACCTCTGAAAGACCCTCCAGGTTCTGTCATATACTCTCTGAATGGTCTTTCTGCAGGACCCCAATATAGTCTTAGCCACGTTGTCAGCATATCCCTGCCGTGCTAGGAATTACTCAATTTCCATGCTGCCAGACTCAGCCAGCCTTGGGCCTTGGGTGAGCAGCTCTGCTCTCAAGGGCAACCTCCACGGCGGTGCTTGTGCCATTTGCAACAGCATCGGAAACCAAGGTCTCCTTGGCCGGTATGGTGCTATTAGAACCACCAATGCCTTTTCCATGCATATCTTTGAGAGAACTTTCTGGACAATTCGTATTGGGGGAAAAGCGTAGTGCAACCATGGAAGCCATGTCACCGACAGAGCGTCGTGTGCTTCTGCATCTTTGCTTCCATTGATTGAGAAATACATTTTTAACTTGGTATTTCCACCAGAAGCAAACAAGTCCACTTGTAACAGACCAAAAACACCGCTCAAGCTGCGGAATACCTCTGCATTTAGAGACATTCTCCCGGATGTGACCAGTTCCTGCTTAAGTAGTCTGCTTGAACATTCGACTCTCCCTTCACACGCACTGCCGTGATTGATCTTAAATGCCTCTCGGCCCACTGGAATAACCTGGTTGATTCCAGTACCAAGGGCACTGAATGTAAACCACCCTGTTTGCAAATGTATGCTTTGACAGTCATATTGTCCATGAATATCTTCACATGCTGATCTTTTACCAACCACAGAAACCGTTGGAGCACCAAACAAACGGCTTTCAACTCTAGGTAGTTTATGTTGTGCTGCTTGTCTGAAAACGTCCAAATGCCTTGCACTGCGTGCCCTTTGCAGGGAGCTCCCCATCCACGGAGACTGGCATCTGTTGTTACATGAACCTCGCTCTGAATGGGAATCGGAACTCCTGAAGCCACCTTCTTCTCCTTCAGCCACTAAGAAAGTTCAGTCCGCACTTGATCTGGCAAGGTCACCTTGTAATTCGTTTTCGCTGATATTACTAACTGGTGCTTCAGCAGTAGTCTGCAGAGGCTTTGAATGAAAACTTCCCCACTGCACCAACTGTGTTGCAGATATCAGTATTCCCTGAAACTTTGCAAGCTGCATCAAGTCTGCTGACTTGCACTGCCTGCAGCCAGTGAGTTTCCTGTCTCAGTTTCACTAACCTGTCCTGCGAAAGGTACAGTCGCCCTTTCGAGGTGTCTGTCTTTGCTCCTAAATGTGTGAGCACCTTAGTTGGATTCAACATGCTCTTCTCGAAATTGAGAAGGAAACCATAGTCCCTCAGTGTTTGGATTGTTAACTCTACATCTTTCTTTAGCCTGCGCTTTGATTCTGCTTTCAGCAAGATATCGTCCAAATATGGGTATAGCTGTACCCCTTGTACTCAGAGGAAAGCTATCAGTGGAATAAGCATCTTTGTGAACACCCAAAGTGCTGATGCCAAGCCGAAAGGCAGCACTTTGAACTGGTAGTGGCAAGCCTGGTAATGGAATCTCAGGTATCTCCTGTCTTCCTTGCTCATTGGGACATGTAAATATGCCTCCTTGAAGTCTGTGGACGCCATATAATCCCCCATAGACAAATTCTCTTTGATTGTCTGAAGAGTTTCCATCTTGAACTTCCGGTATTCTACAAAAGTGTTGAGATACCTTAGATTCAATACCGGTCTGTACTTGCCATTGGGCTTGGGAACCACAAAGAATGTAGAGTAAACTCCCAAGAATTTCTGGTGTTCTGGAACCCTCTCTATCACACATATCTGTAGCAAGTGGAAAATTTCCTGTTGGACAATTCTCTGATTGCTCTTGTCCTTTAAAACTGGAGATGGAAGAAATCTGTCTTTTGGCCTTGAATGGAAACATATTTTGTATCCCTGAGTTACTACCTTCAAAACCCAACAGTCTGATGTTATTTGAGACCATTTGTGTCCGAAAGCCAGAAGTCTTCCCCCTACTGTCTGGTTTTGATAGTCAGTATTGAGATTTACCTCGCTTGGAATTATTTCCAAGCTTTACTTGTCCTTGTCTGGAATACTACAACTGTCTATTGAATTGTGGCCTGTGTTTATTCCACTGATATCTACCAGATCTAAAGTCAGATCCTCTTCCTGAGAAGCCATACGATCTTCCCCCATGAAAGGAGTAGTTAGTTCGGCAGAAATTTCTCCTTTCCACCTTTTTCTTTTGTAAAGTGGGCATTACCTGCTTCTTCTCTTTTGTCTCCACTAAGACCTTTTCTAATGCTTTCTCTCCAAATAGTAACTCTCCCTGAAAAGGGACAAAGGCCAAGTTATTGAGAGATTTCTGGTCAGCCTCCCAGTGCCTCAACCACAAGGAGCGCCTCGCTATTGTTAACAAATTTACATTCCTTGCTGCAAACGCAGCAGCATCATGACCAGCATCCACCACATATTTCAGCACTCTCTGAATTATCTCTACAGCCTTCAATAGTTCCTGCGTGCTTAAATCTTTAAATCTTAAGCTCCAGTGAGAGTGAAGAAGATGACATTCGTAATGCGGCAGGCAAACAACAAGCCGCTGAGAGCAAAAAGATAAGTGTAAAGGAAAAGGGTGGAACGGAAAAGAAGATAAAAAAGGCTGACAAGTCTGGTAGTGGTAAAAAGCTCCCGAAGGTGCCAGCGACAGCACAAAAACTTACAGGGGAGAGTTCCGGGCGCCATCTTGAAATCAGCCATTCTAAGGTGGTGTCACGTGCTCCAAGCAGGGCCTCAGAGGCTGCTGAGGGAGCTGCAAGAGGCAGAGCCACGGCTCAGGTGCCCACGGACAAGTAGCCAATCACAGGGGAGGACGTGGCACCAGAAAGGGCGGCAGTGCTTTCTGTTATGGAGCAGCTCTCAGTCCAGGCCACATACTCACTTTTGGAGCAACTAAAGCTAACACCGCAGTTCAAACACTTCTTGTCCGGGTGGTTCGAAAATGCGCCTGTTCGGAGCTATGAGTCGGAGGCTGTGATATGCGAGCCGCAGTGGCCATTACAGAGGGATCAGCGACCTAGCCCCGGAGATGAGTATAAGGGGGAATTGCAACGCGCACAATTTCAAACATTTTTAAATTCTCAGCTGCAACTGATGAATTTCAGTAATAATAATTTACAAAACCAACTAGCAATGCTCAATTTAATGAATTTATTTAAGAATTTACAAAATCAATTTCTACTTTTTAATCCAATGAATTTACAACAAAGACCCACAGTGAATGAATTCAACATGGCGGAGAATGTAACTAACCAACCACCAGCGAAGAAAAGGAGAGTAGAACAGGAGGAGTGTACAGCTGTAAGCAGTATGAGCAGCAGCAGCAACAATCAGGAGTATTTGACTAAAAAAGACAGGACTAGCAAAGATAAGGAAATATTACTGGAACAAAGAGGTGTTAAAAGAGGAATGCAGCATGATGTAGAAGACAGTGACGAAGAGAGGGAGCCGCACGAGGAGGCTATAGATATGAAGGAAAAGGATTTCATGTATACTGATGAGGAGGAGCGTGAAAAGATAGACTTTGATAGGATGTTTGAGGCTGAGGTTTTCAGGAGTACTTTGAGAAGAGTGTTGCAAACACTGGGTTTGGACATCTATAAGGAACGGGATGATGACAGTGTTAGTAAGGAGAGTAAACTAGCATCTGTAATTAGAAGGAAAGAGACTAGAGGCATTGAAATGCCAATGCCAGATTTTTTCAAGGATGTGATACTAGGAGAGTGGTCCTCTCAGTGGGGTTCTAAAAAGCTGTTATCTTACTCCCAAAGATTATATGCCTTTGTAAAGAAAGAGGTGGAGTTCCTTAAAGTGCCTCCAGTGCACGCCCTGATTGCAGGGTTGGTTTCGGGGACAATTGTCCCCAGGGAGGGGGACATGCAGTTGAAGGAAGTAGATGAGAGAAGAGCAGAAACATCTTTGAAGAAAGCGCATGAGGCAGCATCTTTAGCAATTAAAGCTTCTGTGGCTGCTTCTGTGTTTGCAAGAGCAGGAGTTCTCTGGTCTCAGGATATCTTAGATTCCCAAGATTTAGGCACACAGATTTTCTGGACGGAATGGTGCCTTTCTTTGTCCGAGCCCTGCTGATCACTAGTACTTTGGACTAAGTCATCTGTAGCCGCTACACGTGCGCTCAAAGATTTCTCTGCTGACATTATAATTCTCCTCTATCTATTTTTCTCCTACTGCCCAGTCTTGTTCCTCTCAACAACGTAACCTAATTTAAAAACAACCGGAGAGGGACAAAAATGCACCTGGCTGGTTCGCAGGAGAAAAAAGTACTAACCAGAGAGGAGCTGGAGCAGTTAAACGGTTTTTTACTGTTGGCACGAGGACGGCTCCTGCATCAGCTGGCGCAAGGATCACAACCCATGTGTAGTGGATTGATTCTCCTGTCATCCTGAGAATTAACTATCTTCCAGCTCCTTTTCCTGTTGCACCTGAGCTAAATAGAGACCATAGCATTAGGAGCACAAGCAGTTACCACTCTTCCTAATTTTAGCAAGATTCTGAATTAATTACAGTGGATCCTTCATATCTGCAGGGTTCTGTTCCAGGAATCTCTGTGTAAAATAAAATACATGAATGCTCACACCCCATAATACTAAATGCTGGTGCCATGTGCGTGAATGCTTCAGTGCATCCATTTGCATGTTGTCACCATTTTAGGTACAGGACACATAGAATCATAGAATCATAGAAATGTAGAGTTGGAAGAGACCACACAGGCCATCCAGTCCAACTCCCTGCCATGCAGGAACAGCCTCAAAGCACTCCCGACAGATGGCCATCAAACCTCTGCTTAAAAACCTCCAAGGAAGGAGACTCCACTACACTCCGAGGCAGCAGATTCCATTGCCGGACAGCCCTGACTGTCAGGAAGTTCTTCCTGAGGTTCAGGTGGAATCTCCTTTCCTGCAGCTTGAATCCATTGCTCCTTGTCGTGGTCTCTGGAGCAGCAGAAAACAAGCCCCCTCCTTCCTCTACGTGGCATCCCTTCATGGTCATGTTCACTCAATTTCACATATTTGGAGACAGCAGGTTAGGGAGGGCCCACTGTATCTGACTTTTAAGGAAGCTTGGTAACAGGGAGAAAATCACACTCTGGGCAAAATGTCCTATATTAACCATACTTTTTTTGGAGATCAGTTAGAGGTTAACCTGACCAAAGTACTGGGCATTAGAATGTCTCCCATGTATCAAGCCATCTCTAGAAGTCATCCACTCATATTCTGCAGTGCTAAGAAAGCTGACTAGATCAAGCTTATCTTAGCTCCAGAACAGCCTTATAATTTAAGAGTTCCTGCAAATTAGTTCTTAGTATAGCACTTTCCTGTCTGTTCAAACATGTAGGCATGTTATTGTGGAGCCATAAATCTCATGAGGTTACACTAAAATGGAGCTACAATTGACCTCTTCAGGACATTGTCCCTGGTGTTCTTGAGCGTGGCAAAACTTCCTTTCCTCATCTCTTGTCTTTTTCCTCTCTCTTCTCTGTTGGCTACTTTACTCTTGTCATGATAAAGAGGAAGGAGTTGCAAACATATGAATCATACCACAGGCATCCCCAACCACAGTGTAGGAACTGCATGGTAGCATTAAATAAAGAGGGAGAGAACCAGCAGACCTAATACAACCTTACAGTTTGTATGATAACATCTTAAGTAAAAGGCTTACATGCATGAATCTCATTGCATAACCTTGGTCCTATTTAACTTTATGCTCAATATAATCATGAGATTCTTATGAGGAATAAAATACAGCATGGAGTGTATGCCACTCTAGGTTCATTGGAAGAGGAACAAGATTTTTTTTAAAAGTGGTAAGAATGGCATGATGAATTCAATAATTTGCACTTCCTTCCTCTAGTTTTTCCTGTGAGTTTTTCAATGTTGAGGATGGAGAAAAGTTTTTTTCCTTGTACCTTCAAGAGAACTGAGTCCCAAATATTGCACAAGCAAATTCTTTTTTCCACTAGTATTACTGTGGCTTTTTCTCAAAACTTAATGCAAAAATGTGTTTTTAACGTTTTTAAAGTGATGGCTCAGCATAATATTTTTGTAGGTGACATAATTATTAACAATTATTTACAGGTTATCATGCCTAGGCCTGTGTCTGGATCTGATAAAGAGATGTGCAGCTCTGTATGGATCACTCCCATCTTTCAAGGAGATATTCCAGCCCATTGAAGTACTGCTTAGCTTGCATATACCAGTGAAGCATTACCCTAAACTATTGCAGGTAAAGATTTACTGCTGTCTCATTTAGATTTAGTTTGCAGAAAGTATGTTGTGGAGCTATCTCCCACACAAAAATATCTGATATGATGCAGTAAGTCCTTTAATGTATTTTTCATCTCAAACTTTATTAGTGTTTCTTGCCAGAAGTGTATGAAGGGAGTAGCTGGCTCCCCACAAGCAACTGGTGTTTCGAAACATGATATTTCTTAACCCTGGAATCCTGGTTTGGCTTCTGTGTCAGTAGCTGCTGATAGACTTATTCTCTGTGAATTTGTCTACTTCCCTTTTCAAGCTACTAAGCTTCACTGTATCATGAGGCAGTGAATTTCTTTAAGTTAGTTACTATTAAGACTCCTTGTTTTGTCAGTTGTACCAGTTACTGTCACTGACCTCACATTCTAATAGCATATAAAAGGGTAAATACTACTTTCTGTACACCAGTGGTTCTCAACCTTTGGCCTACTAGATGTTTTGAATATCAATTCCCAGAATATATAACCATTCACCATGATGGCTGGGGCTCCTAAAGTTGAAGCCCATTGAAATACTGCTTAGCAATGTAGAGCAATGATTCTCAAAGAGGTATAGAAATGTAACTGCTATTGAAGTCCAAAACCTCTGGAGGACCAATAGAACAGAACAGAATCTTTATTATGGTCATAGACCAGCACATCTGGAGGACCAAATTTGAGAACCATTGTTCTACAGTATATATAGTACGTCTCCCCTTGGTTGCCTCCCCTATGCACACTACAAAACATTTGAATATTTCAAACCAGTGCATCTAAAGTCAGTGCTTCCCAAGCTACCTGGTGGGTGAAGACCAGTAATTTTTCCTCAGAGTGCCAGGGATCAGTATGGTATTTGTATCCATCAGTTACAGTTGTTTCCTTCTTTCATGGATACTTGTCAGAAACTAACAGCTAATGGTTTGAGGGCCAACACTGGGCCATCACTTTGGGTACTACTATTTTAACTGTCCTCTAAGTGCAGGTGTTTCATCTACTTGACTATGTTATCTCTTTCTCTGCCCTCACAATACCTGTTTGGGAGCAGGACAACCAGGACAGTACATAGTTTACCAAGCTGACCATGTCTCTTACTAAAAGCACTGCTAATCAAATTTATTGGGAGAGGGGAATAAGAGAAGATGATACTGTTATAGATCAGTAAATGATTATAGAACAGAAAGCACAATAGTTCATGCTGGCATAAGAAGATATAACCCATGTGATTATAGATTGCTCCTGTGCAGCATCCAGAGAATGGACAATTCTTGCAATGATGGGATATAAATATTTTGGTGAAATAACCTAGGGTCTGTATTCCCTTTGCAGAATCCATGCTGATTCTTTCACAGTATAAGATGTACATTTGAAGGCCTGGGAAAAAACTGGAAAAATTAGGAAAAACCCTGGTTTTGTTTTGTTTTTTGTTTTTTCTGAAGCCTTTTTTTTTTTTTTTAAATTGGGAAAATGGAAAAAAGGAAGAAAATTAATTATGGAATGTTTTATTTTAGCACGATAGCACAGATAAAATCCCTAAGACAAGGTGTTCGTATATTCTTGAAACCATTTCTTAAAACTATGTACAGTATCAGATTATTCTAATCTCTGTGCACCAGAGGACAAGCAAGTCCCAGGTTACAAACTGAACTCTCCAATGCTAGAGCTAGAGGCATTCCTTCCTTTAGGGGCACTTAGTCCCTCCCTCCTCCCTTCCACACACTTTTTCCTCCCTCGATTCTTTTTATGGAAAGGGGTCCTTTATGTCTCTTTGATACTGTGGAGAGGAAATATAAATAACTTTCTTGGTTACTAATGTTGATGGTTTCCTCTGGGTTTTTTTGTTTTTGTCTGCTCCACATAAACTAGCAAAACCAAAGAAGTTCTATACAGTTCAGGAGATTCATTCATTACAAATAAAAATTTAAAAAAAAGTAAATTCCGTTTGTAATAATTGTTTGAATACACTATATTTTTAATATACCAGTTGTGATAATTTTATGCCAAATCAAATTGTACATAGTCATATTTTATGTTGCTAAACTAACAGAGTGACTTTCAATATGTAAAAAGTGCTAATGTTGCATTTTTTTTCAATTTTTCCAAAAATTTCCATTTTTTTTCTGGAAAAAAAAACAGAAAAAAATGTTTTATTTTCCATGGCTTCAGAATTTCTGGAAATTTTGTGTTCCTCTTGATACTGAACAATTGCAGTATTTGCCACCAGTTACCAGAGAACAGACCATACACAAACTGGTTTGCATCCTATGGGCTCTGCATAAAATTCCTTTTAAAATCAGTGTTGTTTGAGCTCCTTTTCTTGTCTTCTAGTAAGGTTGCTGACTTAATGACATTGAAGCTTTTAAATGTTGCAAGAAAAACAAAGCATTGAAGTCTGGATATAACTGAGCTAATGTTCTACCCATAGCTTTATTTTATTGTTTATTATTCAAATGCCTTCTGAAATTGGAATCTCTTGACATTTTCAGGAAATGTGTGATGATATTCTGAAGCAGCTGAAAGTCAAAAGGCAATATTATCCATTGGTGTGTGAAAAGAAAAAGCCAGTGCCTTTGAAGCTGTTCACACCTAAATTAGTGAAAGTGTGAGTATCTCTTGTTGTGCTTGACGTACAGCTCAAGATCATATATCCAATTTGTTTATATACCTAGATAAACTGTTGTGCACTATAACTTGTTTAAAAATTGAAGTGGCATTGGTAATTATTTTGTTAATGTATTGCTGTGCCTCGGCTATGCTAATTGAAATTAATTCAGGCAGTGAAAAGGGAAAATGGAAGATATTTCTGATTCTAACATTTGCATCAGGATTGCATTGCATTCTTAATCATTATGAACAGGGGACAATACAGCTGGTGATAATTATTTTTTATCCTGGCACCATAACCCCTGAGGCATTAATATGTTCTCATATTAAAGTTGCTGTGCTATTGGAGTCATACTACAAAAACAATTGAGTTGCATTAAATGCCACAGTATTAATGTTTCCCTTTTAGAGAAAGCAGTGTCTGTTGCTGTCATTTAGAGAAAGCAGTGTCTGTTGCTGTCATTGAGACATACATTTCTGTTCCCTGTAATTAGGAAAAGGTCAGAACCACCAATTAGACCTATAAGAAGTGCATGTGTGGAAGCTCTGGAAAACAAATTCTAAATTAATCAAAACAGAAACTTAAAATTGGTAGGTGAAGTATTGTGCCACTTCGGGAGCATTTTTCCTTTGCAGCTTGGAGGTGTGTGGCCCATCAGGGTCCAAGGAAGGGTCAGCATGACCCCAGATCATCAGAAGTTACCTACACCTGCCACAATTGTTGAGATGTAACATAGTGTTTGAAGTGGTGTGCTAAGTCAATTTTACAAACATTTCAGTCAGCATCTTGGATCCATAGCTACCTTACTAACATAAGATTGTCCCCATCTTGTGAATAATATTGGAAAAGAGGGTGTTCTAGCTAAATACAGCACAGATGTGTGTTTGAGATTAAGTACTTTCTAATTTCAGGCTGGAATTTGGAAGAAAACAAGAAAGCAATAAGAAAGAACAGGAAAGAAGACGTCTCATTCATAAGCACAAACGTGAACTTAAAGGAGCTGTTCGTGAGATCCGCAAAGATAACCAGTTCCTTGCTAGAATGCAGCTCGCAGAAAGCATGGAAAGGTAATTTATAATTGTGTTAGGTTCAATTTGATTTATGTTTAATTTGAGATAACTGAGAACTTGATCAGGACCATTATGCAACAGCTTTTATGTACAATCAAGCTCTCAACTGGGCAGAATGAATAGAGTATGTAACCAGTACTACCTATATACAGATTCCTTGAATCTGTTCAGGTAATTTTTAAAATATTAACACTTTCAGCTATTATCCTAATGAGGATTATGATTATATTTATAGTCTGTCTGTAACACAGATCTGTCTTCATAGTCTCTGTGCCTCACACAGTGGACTTTGCACCTGTGCAGAGACTCCACTGGAAGCCCCAGCCCTCCTGCGTATTGCACATGCCTGAGACTACCAAGCTACTGACTCCTCAGTTTCTTTCCATCCACCATTCGAGTTACTCCTCTGTCGGTTCTGGACCTTGACTACTATTTTTTACCTTTTTTCTGCCCTCCTATATTTGCATTCCTCTCTGTAAGCATTATTTTTCTTTAGTTTCTCTTCCTTAAAACAAAACAAAAAAATCTTTCTCTATACTTTCTCCCCCGCCGCCCTGCCTTCCTTTCTTTCTTCTCATGGCCTCACCTTTCTTCTTCAAGCAGTGTTCCTCTTGTAATAGGAAAGCGTCCCTCACAGATGCATACAAACAGTGCCTTTTCTCTCTGGGGAGAAACACAACATGAATCATTATAAGATCTGCCACCAATTTACATCGTGACTCTGAAAGTCAGGCTTCTAGGCTGAAGTCTTTTTGTTGGGACCAGTCCCTACAAGTATCAGAAAAGGTGGCTCAGACTACAGAATTATTCACAGCTTCTACGACAGTGGCAAGCATACTGGCCACGCTATCAGTTCTGACCCTCACACTGTGGTACCAACAGCAGTATCAGCTTTGGCCATGACTTTGACATCGGTGTTGACAGCATTGGCAGCACTGTCAACATGGGAACTGACAGCTTACAGTGGTATCAGCATAGACCACGGCATCATTGGCAGTACCGACAGTGATGTCAACTATGCTGGCACCTTCAGTACTGATGGCCAAGGACAAGCCTGCGAAGAACATACAGGGTACCAAGGATCTAGGCACCTCCCAAGTCCTAAAGAAGAAAAAGAAATACAAACATGGGGAGGCTCCTTATTTGTCAAGGAAGCCGTTAGGCTGTACCAGTTCTGTGGTACGGGCACCCGGCCTTTGCAACCAGCACCATCTGCACCTTTGGAACTGGCCTCAGTACCACACCTTCCAGAGGTCAAATGTCCTCCTGACCTGCCTGCAACATCCTAACCTTAAGGTTGAAGGTTCCAGCAAGCCAAGCTCATCTGGCCACACCAAGGTGGCCCACAACACAACTCATTTGATTGCAGTCTTGTGATCATTGCCAGTGACGTACTGGGAGAGATTGCCTTCATACACCTCTTTGCATCAGTATTTATCAGGATCACAGCCTTTACAAGGACACTATTTACATCAGTATCTTATGTCAACCAATACCGACATGAACATCTGTGGTAGGAACCTCCCTGCTCTTATCAGTCTTATTCTCCATCTTACCAGGACAGATACCATGAGTACCAAGGTGAGACGCTTCCAGAATTTTCCACCAGATGTCACTCTCCATCTTGATCAATATTCCATCAAGATCTTTGTCCCAAGATCATAGCTGCTACCACCAGTCCTGTTCCAGATCTCCCCACCAGTCCCAATTCTGATCTTGCTATGGATCTCAGACATTTTCAACACCTTACTAATCTCGCACACAAATTCTGCCTTGGATTGCATTGCCTTTCTTGTGTGCACTGACACCTGACTGCCCATCTTCTGAATCTTCTACCACCAGGGAACAGCAGCAGGTTGTGGAAGCTTCCCCTTGTCTCTGCCAATTCCTCCTCAGTCTCTGCTGCCATGGCCTTTGAGTTCAACACAGCACCTGATCTCACCACCACCCCTGACCACCACTACTGTGTCTCACCCTCTGCCATCACCAACACCTGCTATGTTCACTGTCCTCACTATAACATCAGCCACCACTGCGGTGCTTCAATCTGCCACTCCCTCTCTTCCTCCTCTGCCTCTGCCACACCAGACAGAACTACCTACGCATCAGACCTCCTCTCCTCAAATGTTGTTGTCAAGCTTAGACTGACAACATGATGACTGACTTGCCATCGGAGGAACCAGGCCACCCATCTACACCCTCTCCTCCAACAGCCAGGGTCCTAGAGACAGAAACTGAGGCCCCTGCAGAAGATATAAAGCATTCAGCAACATTGTCATAAGTCTAGATGTATCTGCTCCCTAGGTTCTGGCTGCTGATCCAGTCTTCCAGATCATCAACAATCAGTTTGCAACACTTGCAATGATTCCATTCCTGCCTACTCTACAAGAGGTCATTAAGCAAGCTTGGATGCAGCCTGCTCCCCTCTCACCACACTGTTCGGAGCAAGTCTTTGAGATCCATCAGACTGATGTAGCCTACCTGTTCACCCACCCTCACCAAACTACATTATTGTGGAGGCCTCCCATGCAAAATGTGGCAAGAAGCCTCACTCCACACTGCCAGACAGGGAAGAGAAGCACCTGGATATGTTTGGTAGATAATTCTAGTCGGCTGCAGCTCTCTCTATAACATGGAGGCATGTATGGCAGCCTACCAGAAGTACTTCTGGGACAAGATGTTATCTCTCATCCTGTACTTGCTAGAAGAGCAGAGGTCAACAGCTCTCTACTTCCATCAGGAGCCACAGGCGCTCATAGCACAACAGATTCAGTCATCATGCCACTCAATAGAACATGCTGTTAGAGTGATGACTGGAGCTGTGGCACTGTGACTTTGCATGTGGCTGAGGTCTGTGGGCCTGTCAGAGGATACCCATAAGCAGACTGAAGATCTCTTTCTGGTAGCCAGGCTTATTTCATGCTATGATTGATGAATTGATGGAGCACCTGTCAAAGGCAAGAGTGACTGCCAAAAAGATGGGTATCTATCAACAGCTGTAGCATCACAGCAGACTATCTCTTTCCTCTTGGCAGAGACAGTCCATATCATTCTGCTGCTCTAAATCACCATCCAGATCCTTCTGTATGGGCTCTCCCAGGTCATCTTTTACGTGGAAATTCTTCAGACACTGCCAACAGTCATCAAAGAACTCTTCAACAAAATTGCAGTTTTGCCCCTGCAGTTTTGCTCTGCAGGACGCCACCACTACCATCGTTCAGTCTTACTGCTACTGAGGTTTCTGATGTTATCCATATATCCACACATTATACCACTGGTGAAACATCACCTCAGACACTTGGTGTGATAGATGACAGCTCAGAGGTCGATGAGCAACTGGTTGTGCCAGGAACAGAGCCAGTGATAGACCAAACCAACTTGCAAACACCTCCATCAGTGGAAAGAAAAGTGGAGGCAGAGTTGCCCCAGCCAGCTCCAGATGGAGAAGGAACCAGCAGTGATTTAGAGGAATTACATTCATCTGTACCCCCCATCCCCCAATCATGCAGGAAACAGAAACGAATAGCTCAGAGGAAAGCTATTTTGGCTAGATTAAAGAAACAAAACAATGATGAGTAACACCTGTTTTCGTTGGCTATTTAAGTCTGTCAGCATAGTTTGCTGTTTGCTTGTAGCAAGTTTGGCTTTCTGGACCTTTTGGATTTGACCTTGGCTTGGCTCAGCTTAGCGTTTCCACTTGTTGTTTGTATTGGACACCCCCTGCTGCCTCTTCCTCTAGAGCAAGTACTTTTGCTTCCCTTCCCTTCTTGGTAGAAAGACACAGGCAGGGAGTTGAACTCTGACAACTGCATCTTCACCATAGTCTGCTTAGGATACGCCACTGATTTTTCAAATGTTCCACCCATTGGTGTATTCCGATCCACCATTCCTCATCCCACTCTACTAAGATCAACACCCTGTTCTTCGAAGGTGTCATCAAGAGACTTCTTTCCAAATGTGCAAACACTCAGTATTGCTCCTATTACTTTATGGTTCTGAAGAGAGATGGTAGTCTCCATCCCATTTTGGATCTTTGAAGTGTAAACAACTGTCCTTGCAGATTCAAAATGGTCTCGCTAGCCTCCAGCCTCCCATTTCTACAGAGGGAAGATTGGTTTGCATCGATAGAGCTAGGTGACGCATACTTCCATATTTCAATTCGTGTGCATCACAGGAAGTACTTGCATTTCAAATTCAGCAATGAGGTGTTCTAGTATAGGATGCTGCAGTTTAGACTAGCCACTGCACCGAGAGTCTTTACAAAGTGTATGGCAGTGATCATCACATACCTAAGGACCCAGCATTATAGTCACTGGCTGCCCATTGCCAGGCAATAGAGTGCAGAGATAGTAGGAGGCCTTTCACAGTCAAATAGAGACGTTAACAGTCAGTACAGCTTTCCTGTTCATGGTGGAGCTGAAGTGTCATCAAGAATCAGTCCAAAGGTCCAGGAATCCAGCGGGCAACACAATCAGACAGTACAGAGTCAGAAAATCCAAGCAGATAACAAGCAGCGAATCGAAAGTACACAAGGCACAGGCTGGTAAACACACAAGTTGTTTCAGGCATCAAGCCACCACCTTCTGCCTTCCCTAAGAAGACTGGAACCAGCTGGCTCTCATCCCAGCCTGATTAGCTCCTGATGCACTTGTGTCTGCTTGTTCTCCTTCAAGGACACCTGGGGAAGCTGAGTCCTGGTCCATGGCACCCAGGGCATCATCACTTACCCAAACATCGATGACTAGCTGTTGGTGGCATCCTGCAGAGACAAATTGTATCAAGATCCTCTTATCCCTCCACCATTTGGGGCTCAAGATCAACTCCAAGAAGTTGATTTTGCATCCCTCTCAATGGATAGACTTTATAGGGGCGAATCTAGACTCTTGTTATGGGAGCGGATTCCTGTCAGAGAAAAGAGCTCACACCCTACAAGACACAGCAAGGCATGTCATTCATTGTCCTGTGTCCTTGGCATGACACATACAGTGCCAGCTTGACCTCATGGTTGCCAACACAATGGTGATACCTCTTGTTCACCTCAGACTTCAACCTCTCCAGTGATGATTCATCAGGAACTTCAACCCCCTGTGGGACAGCCAATCTATGAGACTGACCATTCCCCAACATGTAACACCCTACCTGTTCTGGTGGACATCTCTCCACAATCTCTGTTGAGGGATAACGTTCAAGCCGCTTCAACCAACCATCATGGTGACTATGGATTCCTTTTTGATAGGCTGGGGCACCCACTGCAAAGGCCTTGTGGTAGGGTTACTGGTCAAATCACAAGAAGTATCTCCATATCAGTGCCTTAGAGCTTCTGGTGGTTTTGAAGGTGCTCAGGTCATTTGGAAAACTTCTTACAGGAAGATTTGGACAGATCATGTCTGACAATACCATGATAGTCTCCTACATAAACCACCAAGGGGGCAAACCCTCATCCACACTGCTGAATCTTGCCTTTTGCCTTTAGAACTACTGCTCCTGGAGGTTGATCTACCTGCTGACAGTCCACTTTTCTGGGTCTGACAACACTCTGGCAACCACCTCAGCAGGAGCAAGGATCTCCAGTACAAGTTGTCACTGGGGGCTCCCTCAGATAGACCTGTTCACCTCGGCATTCAACACCAAGTGCCAACACTTTTCCCCCAGGGCAGAGACATCCAAGGGGTTGCTAGGAGACACCTTCTTAGTCAAGTGGACAAGATGCCTCTACCTATTTCCACCATTCCTGCTGTTGGGCAGGGTGATAGCCAGGCTCACCAGGGATTGATTGAATGCCATCCTCATAGATCCATTCTGGCCCAGACAACCATGGTTTGGACCAATCTTAGTGATTTCTCACGGCCATCACATGCCCCTTCTGGGTGCAACAAATCTTTTGTCTCACTCGGGTGGTCAAGTCCTCCACCTCTTCTCCATTTTGCCACAAGGGAGGGTCTTGGCACAAAGGATCTTGAACTGAGTCAAGGAGACCATACGTCTCTTACAAACTGGCAAAGCAACCAATACCTGAATTCCTCTGGGCTCACTCAGTCAGAGCTGTGTCATCCTCAGCAGTTGCCCTCTGAGGAGTTTCCTTGCTTGAACTATATATAGCTGTGACCTGGTCTCAGCCATCAGTCTTCATCTGTCATTATAGACAGGAATGCAGAACTAGCAAGGATGCTTGCTTTGGGAAAGATGTTATTTCTTCTGTTCTTCAGTGACCTCTCTGTCCTTCCTTGGGTAAGTTTTTCAATTGCCTATTGAGTGAGGCACAGAGACCACAAAGAACAGGTTGCTTACCACTAACTGTGGTTCTTCAAGTGGTCATATCTACCCTCACACAAACCCTCCTTATCTCCCCTCTTTCAGGTCCCTGCTTTGGTGGACTTTGAAACTGAGGAGATGGTAGCTTAATGGACACAGACATAGGTGGTATGCAGGAGGGGATGGGGCTTACTGCTAAGCTACTCATCTCTGGAACATTCCAGTGGAGTCTCTGCACAGGTGCAAAACCTATTATGTGAGGCACAGATGACCACTTGAAGAACCACAGTTACAAGTAAGCAACCTGGTGTTCTCCAATCTAGTGCCCTCCAGATGGTTTGGGCTTTATCTGCCTTGATCCATCACTGTTGGCCATGTTCGTTTGAGACTAATTGCAGTTGCAGTCCAAAATATTACGAGGGCACCAGATTGGAAAAGTGTTGTAAAACATTTGATGTGTAGTGCTATGTAATTTCAAAAAAACTTTTGAAAGTTGAAGCTTCCTTTTACAACTAGATAAACTAGTAGAGGATATGATCATATTTAGAAAGAAATAAGCATCTGTAGGTGAAAATTTTCATGATCGTTTCTCAAGACTTTCTGTTCTCATCTTGCTTTTCACTGAAGCATAAATGTAAGTTGAGTATGAGGCTCTCCTATGTTCTGAAACCATCGGGTTCTTAACAGTAAAGACTTCACCTTGTGTTGAGCACAGTGTAAGACCTTACTTTCATCTTTGAAAAACCAAGTACTATTATCAGTAAAAAAGAAAAAGAAAAACATCTATAGGTTAGTTCTCATAAAAATATGGGGTGATGAGTTAGGATTTCTTAAAACTTCCGGTTGAGTTTAAGCTGTATCAAGGACAGAACTTAAGAAATGTGTGTGGGCATATAGTGTTGAAATATTGGTTTGTTTGTTTTTTCAGGGATTCGGAAAGAAAAAGAAAAGTGAAACAACTCTTCAGTAGCCTTGCTCAGCAAGAAGGAGATTGGAAAGCAATGAAGAGAAAGAAGTTTTAAATACTCAAAATACTGTACAGAAGAAAACCAAGGATATTTTTAGTGTAGCTCAGAATATTTTGATAATTTAACTTTAGTATAATACTTATGGGAAGACAAACATGAACTGTTTAAATAGCTATTTCTTTGTATGAGAATAATCACATTCTAAACAAAATCTTAAGTTTTATTTATTATACTTTTAAAAAATTGTTAATTTGATATCAAAGTGATTTTTTTAAAACATGAAACATTGTTGAAACCTTATTCCACCTTTTATTTTACCTTATTGTCCATACAAAGTGCCATATTATAAATAACAAGGATCATAGAATCATAGAGTTGGAAAGGACCACAAGGGCCATCCAGTCTAGCCCCTTGCCATGCAGAAGTACACAATCAAATTATTCCTGACAGATGGCCATCCAGTCTCCCTTTAAAAACTTCCAAAAATGAAGACTCCACCACACTTCAAGGCAGTGTATTCTGCATTCAGACTGTTCTTACCATCAAGAAATTCTTTGTAATGTTTAGATGGAATCTCTTTTCCTGAAGTTTGAAACCATTGCTCTGTGTCCTAGCCTCTGGAGCAACCAAAAACAAGTTTGCTCCATTTTCCCTTTACGTAAATATAGCTGTCATGTTATCTCTTAACCTTATTCAGATAATTTTGATGGTTTTATTATTTTTTTTGTAGTGATGTTTGTTAGCTACTATGAATGGTATTTTTATTAGTTGAAATGTAGGATAAAAGTGTTATAAACAATTATATTTGTCTGCATCAATGGAAAGAAAGCTTTTTGAGCCATTTCTTTAGTGTTTGTCAATTTTGCCAGTTTGCAAGACATTCATTATTAATTGTGTGGGATGGTCCTTGATTCAAGAATTGGTACTTTGACATTTTTGAGTCTCTGGAACAGCAGGAAACAAGCTTGCTCCATCTTCCATATGACATCATTTCAAATCCTTTCCAATATTTAAACATGGCTATCATGTCACCTCACAACCTTCTCTTATCCAGGCTAAACATACCCTAGCTCCCCTAAGCCACTCCTTGTAAGGCATTGTTTCTGGGCCTTTTACTGTTTTGCTCAACCTCCTCTAGACATGTTCCAGTTTGTCAGTATCCTTCTTGAGTGGTGCCCAGAACTGGACACAAAATTCCAGGTGAAGTCTGACCAAAGCAGAATAGAGTGGTGCTATTACTTCCCTTGACCTAGACACTATACTTCTAGTATGCAGCCTAGAATTGCATTGGTATTTTTAGTTGTCCCGTCTCAATATTAACTCATGTTCAGCCTGTGGTGTAACTAGATCCCTTTCACATGTACTGTGTCACCCATCCTATATCTGCATTTCATTTTTTTTCTGCTCTAGTATACTACTTTACATTTCTCCCTGTCATTTTGTTAGTTTTGGCCCAGCTCTCCAGTCTTGAGATCGTTTTGAATTCTGATCCTATTCTCTGGGGTACTAGCTACCCCTCCTAATTTGGTGTCATCTGTAGATTTGATAAGCATGCCCTCTAATCCATCATCCAAGTCCCTGATAAGGATCTTGAATAGCCATGGGCCCAGGACAGAACCTTATGTCACCCGATTGGTCACTTCTTTCCAGGATGAAGAGCCATTGGTGAATACTCTTTGGGTTCAGTTGATCAACCAGTTATAAATCCACCTAGCAGTAGCGTCATCTAGCCCAGCTTTTACCAACTTGTTTGCAAGAATATCATGGGTGTGTGTGTGAAAGGCCTTATGGAAATCAAGTTATGCTACATCCACAGTATTCTGTTCATCTACAAGACTTATAATTCTATAAAAAAGAGAGAGAAGATTAGTCTGGCATGACTTGTCTTTGAGAAACCCATGTTGACTTTTAGTGATCACCACTAGTAGCTTGAAGCACCTAAGTAGTCAGAAACATTGCAGACCCTTTCCGTTTTCCTAACAGAAACTGAGTGTTTCCTAACCAGAATGAAATGAATTTGTCTCCATTGCTCTGTGTTCTGCTGACTTCACTCGATTGAAATCAAAGCAAGTACCTGGTTAATTCCATTCTCGGAATGAACCTAATGATATAAAAGCTGTGCTTTGTTGAGCTCAGAACAAATGGCAAGCATATACATTCTCTCTCACTCTTTATCTCCTCACATATCAACTTCAGCATTTCTTTCCTTATTAGTTTTAAACAACATTCATCTGGTATCCAGTTATCTGTCTTTTGGTAACTCTAATCAATATAACTATCAAGATCAGTAGAGACCAGATGCTAGTTTTTGATTTCTCTTTCTCAGGCCATGTGTCAGGAATGGAATAGTAAAGGAACACAAATAGTACAGTGCATAAACACTATTTATTTGGAGTGAGATACATTGTACAGGACTTCAGTGAGTGGACTAAAGGCAATTAGCACAGTTCAAAGCATAAAATACCAAGAAGAGTCTTTCCCACCCGCAAGAGACCTTGAAGTCATGGGAAGCCTGGCAGTGCTTATCAGTGCATTCCTAGCTTTTTGTTTATCTAACGGTCTCTGGTTCTCATACCTTTGTTACAAGCAAGCTGCTAACTTAAATCCTACTACATATCCCATTACTATAATGTGGAGGGCTACCCGACATCCTGCCTGTCCCGAGAATTTTTTTTTACCAGAACAGAAACATATGCACGAGAATATGGAAAAGGCAGGTTAGTATGGAGAATCAATACAATGCAAGTGTTAAGTAGATGAGGATGAAAACACTGCAGAGGTTGATTTGTTGGAGTCAGCAGGTGAAACAGCATCAGACCCCAAAGAAGAATTCAAAGGAGCTGGTTTCAGTAAGCTGGAATGAAAAACGGTGGATAAGTTTATAGGTGTCAGGTAAGGAAAGTTCAAAACGGACATTATTAATGACCTATTTGACCAGGAAAGGACCAAGGTATTTAGGGGAAAGTTTTTTGGAGGGGCCATCTGAGGTAATGTGCTTTGTGGAAAGGTAGACGAGGTCTCCAGGCTTGTAGGCAGGGTTGCCATGGCGTTTTTTATTTGCAAAGTGTTTGTGAGAGGCTTTGGAATTTTCAAGAGTGGCACAAACAGCTTTCCAGGTAGATGAGACCTTTTGAATCCAGGAAGCAACTGAAGGAGGGGAAGTGGTGAGGGTGTCCGGAAGTGGGGAAATCGTCTTGGGTTGGTCCCGTAGATGATTTCAAAAGGAGGTTTGCTAGTGGAAGAGTGTAGCACAGAGTTGTAGGCAAATTTGGCGAATGGCAGAAGTGGGACCCAGTTGTTCTGGTTAGAATTGACAAAACAGCGAAGGTATTGTTCCAAGGTTTGATTGACACATTCAGTTTGGCCATCCATTTGAGGATGATGGGAACTACTTTTGGGTAACACTGAGAGTTTTAAGTAGGGAAGTCCAAAATTTAGATGTAAATATGGGTTTCCTGTTGGAGATTATTGTTGAAGGTAGACTGTGTAGTTTCCAAATGTTGTGTACGAAGAGGTCGGCAAGTTTTTCAGTGGTGGGTACAAGAGGAATGAAGTGTGATTGCTTGAAGAAGTGGTCAGTGAAGACCCAAATGGTATGGAAATCGTGGGAGTTGGGGAGACCAACAATGAAGTCCCAAGAAATAACATCCCAAGGTCAGGATGGCACAGGAAGGGGGTAGAGAAGCCCATGCGGCTTGGAAGTGGGTGATTTGTGGGTGTTGCAAATGGGACAGTTCTTTATGTATTCTTGGACATGTTTAGTGAGACCTGGCCAGTGGAAAAGTTTCCTAATGGCGTGGAGAGTTTTAAGGAAACCAAAATGCCCAGCTGGTTTGTAGTCATGATATTTATGCAAAACCTCAGTTCTATAAGAGTGAAGAACATAAATTTTAGTTCCGACAAAGGCTAAGCCATTAGCCCAGACAACTTGTAGTCCAAGCATGTGCAGGGTAAAAGGGGTCTTTTCTTTCTGCACAGTAGAAATTGGTAGTGACTCATGGCAGGGGAGTCTGGAAAGTGGATCAGCCAAAGTATTTGTTTTTCCAGGCTTGAAAATAATTTTGAATGTAAAGCGTTGGAAGAATTCAGCCCAACATGCCTGTTTAGGGGTTAGCTTTCTGGCAGTTTTAAGTGTTTCAAGATTATGATGATCGGTCCACACTTGAAAGGGAAGCTTAGCACCTTCAAGAAAATGTCACCAGGTGGAGAGGGCAAAATGAATGGCCATGGCTTCTTTTTCCCAAATTGACCAGTTACATTGTGGTTCAGATAATTTTTTGGAGATGAATACACATGGTTTAAGTCCATCCTTGTCGTGTTGGAGTAGAACAGCTCCCATGGCAAAATCGGAGGCATCAGTTTGTATTTATAAATTCCTTTTCAGTATCGGGGAACAGGAGTAGAGGTTCTGAGGTGAATTTACATTTGAGAGTGTCAAAGGCCGTTTGGCACTTGTCAGACCAGACAATTCGTTTGGAATGGTTTCCATTGTTGTAAGGAGATTTCTTTAAAAGATCAGTGAGTGGGGGCGCAATTGTGGCAAATCCCTCTGTGAAGTTGCGATAGAAGTTTGCAAACCAAAGAAACTGTTGTAATTGTTTTTGGGTTTTAGGTGCAGGCCAGTTCAAAATTGTATCGATTTTGGAGGGTATTTTGCATACACGATACCCTAAATAGTCAAAAGTATGTGCATGAAATTCACATTTAGAAAGTTTCACAACAAGTTAATTGTCTATGAGTCTTTGTAAAACAGTTTGTACAAGATTGGTGTGTTCTGCGAGGTTTTCTGAATATATCAAAATGTCATCTAGATAAACAACAACACCATTGTAAAGGAGATCTTGCAAAACAGAGTTGAGGAACATCTGGAAGGCTGGTGGGCCAGCTTGTAATCCAAAAGGTAGTACAGTCCATTGGTAATTACCCAGGGGAGTTGAGAAGGTGGCTAGCCAGTCACTTTCAGGGTCCATCCTTATTCTGTGGGAAGCCTCTTTGAGGTCCAATCTGCTAAAGTATTTGCCTTTGATCAATTGATTCATGATATCCACGGTTAAAGGAACTGGGTAAAGATTAGGCAAGACTGCCTGATTGATTAAATTATAGTTCACAATGAGCCTTGGATCTCCTCTATCTTTTTTCTTACGGAAGAATATTGGGCTGGCTGTGGGGGTGGAAGAAGGTTTAATGAATCCGAGTTGCAAGTTTTTATGCAAGAATTTTTTTAGAGATTCTAGCTCTTGCTTGTTCATGGGGTGTATTTTGGGTTTGGGGATTTTGGTGCCATCTATCAATCTCAGTTTGCAATCAAAGTCCCTATGTGGGGGTAGTTTGTCTGCTTCATGGCCCTCAAAGGCTTTCTGCAGGTCCCAGTACTCTTGTGGGATTTTCTGCAGTTCCTCGGGACTCAATTTAAATGCTGTGTTGGGTTCTGACAGTCCAGGTTCATTGTTGGCAGCATTAGTGTGCATGAGCAATCCCTGGGTCCAGTCAGTTTGGGAATTGTGTTTTTTTAGCCAATCGTATCTGAAAACTACTTGGAAACCAATTTTGTTTAGCACTAGGAATCTTAATCGCTCCCATAAGTTTCCCACTTGAATAGGTATGGGCTTGGTCCTTTCCCATATAGGGCCTCCTGCCATTTGAGATAATTTGACGGCTTTCTTAAGGGGTTTGAAATTTACTGCAAGCTCTTTGCCCACTATCCGGTTCAGTAAGCTAGTGGTGCAGCCTGAATCAACCAGGGCCCGATACATTCGCAATTTTCCCTCAGTTCCTTGTAAAGTTACTGTAAAATATACGTGCCGGGTTTACTTACAGTCACGGATTGGTGTACTTACAGTCACGGATTGGTTGGGGTCCCACTCATTGCTGTCCGATTCAGTGGTAGGGGGCTGTCCTTGCCATTGCAAGCTCTTGCGGAGATTCCACCGGTAGGATGCTTGGTTGGTGGTCTCAGAGTGTCAGCTTTGCGGGATGCAGGCTTGGTGGAGGGGGTTACAGGCTGTTCTTCGGTGGGTTTCTTTTGCCCCTGGCATTGGCTGGTGATGTGGCCCTCCCCACACAAGAAACAGGTTCCCTCTCAGAGTCGTTTTTTCTTTTCCTCGCTGTTTAGGAAAGTAGTCTTGCGGGTTGCCGGAGTGCAGCAACCTTTTTCTTGGGCTTGTATATGCCTGGAGAGCTGGACACTTTCCATGATGCTTTCCACTTCTCCAGCCAATTTCATCCATCCCAAGAGAATGGCAGGATCTCCTTGCAACAGGCAGCGATCCAGTATGGTGGGGTTTAATCCATCTCAGAAAAATTGCTTGCATATGTCATCTTTCCATTCTGGAACCTTGGTGGCTAGCTTTCTGAATTCACAGGCATATTCCCTGATGGTTCCTTGCCCTTGGCGTAGTTTTCTGAGTTGGTAGCTGGCTTGCTCTTGGAAGAAGGGATCTTCAAATCTTTCTTTGTGTGTGACACTTCCCTTTTTTGCTAAAGCCTTTTCCACAAATATTTTCCATATTGCTTCAAAGATCATTCCTTTTCATTATCCCTTTTTAACCTTGATTCAACATGTTAATTTATCCTTGAACGCAATTTTCCACACTTCTTTATACCAATCTATCCATTACATATTTATTCTCTAATTTTTTAATTTCCATTTCTAATTTTAATTTCTTCTCTCCTTGTTGTTTTTTTAAATTATATGATTCCTTAATACAGAGCCCTCTTGCAACTGCTTTCATCGTGTCCCATAACACCGCTTGAGAAATCTCCCTATTATTAATATCCCAAATCTCTTGCCATTCCTTCTCAATCTTACTCACTATATCCTTATAATTAAGCATTCCAGTGTCTAGCCTGCATCTTTTCGCTTTTTGTAATCCTTCTTAATTGCCATATCCATAGTTACCAAAGCATGGTTTGTGACTTTTATCACTCCTATCTCTATATTTAATAGCCTCACAACTATATTCTTTGAAACAAAAATGAAATCTATCCTAGAATAGTTTTTATGAACAGACAAGTAATAAGTGTACTTCTTTTCATCTCCCTTTATCAACCTCCAAACGTCTTTTAACTCATGTCTATTCATCGCTTTATTCAGAGCTGCAATATTATTCAATCTATCTCTTATTGTCGGAGTAGATTTATCTTTCCACTTATCCATAACCATATTAAAATCTCCTGCCATAATTATGAGGTCTCCCTGTATATCCTCCAACTCCTTAAATATTTTACCGTAAAATTCTTTGTTTCTCATTTGGAGCATATACATTAACCAATACATACATTTCTTCCTCCTTTTTCCCTTGTATAATTATAAATCTACCTTTTTCATCTTTTTTAACTCTTAATACATTAAAATTACATCTTCTAGATATTATAGTAGCCACTCCTCTTGCCTTGGAGGTACCATATGCTTTTTCATAAGTAGCAGCCCAGTTCAGTTTAGGTTCATTTGTTCGTTCTCGTGTTTCATGTGTTTCTTGTAAAAAATTTACATCTGCTTTATCTTTTCTCAACAATGACTCTATCAGTTTCCTTTTTATCACAGACCCCAAACCTTTAACATTCATATTAGACATATTACATATTTCAAAAGTCCTTCCCTAAATCTTAATTGGCTCTTTTGTGTGGTGCTTCATTCCCCCCTCCCTTCCCCTCTTCCCTCATCCCCCCCACCTCCCCATACCCACATAAACAGCTTCCCCCTTCTTTCCACAAAGTATCGATACCCGAACCTCTGTCATTGCTTTAACAAGCCCTGGGGGGGGAGGACGAGAGATAGCCATGTTCTCCAGCACAAAAGCAGGTTCCTCCTCCACTTGTTTATTATACATATCCCTTATAATGTAACCTTTTCCCCCATTATTTTTGTTATTATTTTTTTTCTTCCCATTATATATGTGTGTGTACATACACACTTATATGTGTATACATATATGTACGCACATGCATGGAAATTAATTCAATGGGCCTGTGGTTACTGTAACCCCTGGTGTCCTTTCTTGGAGATTGAAATGTCTATTGAGTGTTTCCAGTCTCTGGGCCATTATTTTGTTTTCCATATTTGTTAAAAGATTTTAGATAGAACTAGAGTAGATTCTGTCTCACTAGACTGAAGCAGCTCTATTGATATGCCATCTGTTCCTGGTGATTTGTTTCTTCGAAATTGTTAGGGACAATTATTTATTGTATATTTCATTGGTTTATTTCATTGAGGCCTAGCCTTCCCCCCCATCAAGTCTCTGACGAAAAAACACTGGGCTAGCTGTAGAGGAAGAGGAAGGGCAAATAAATCTGTTACCCTGAAAATTGGGGGTCCCGCAAGGAGCGCCCAGCTTTGCCAATTAAAATACCAAAAATGGGGAAATTAGAACTCAGAGCACTGGTTTTGCTAATGAGAGGCAGGGTAACATAGCGAGATCTTTTACCCTATGTATACAGCGTCAGGCTAGAGAGTGGCTAGACAAGGTTTTAAAATAATGAACACTTCTTTATTAAACAGGAACACACAGAAGACAAACACAAACTAACTAACCGGAAAAGAAACGAGTTGCAAGGGAGGGCAATACGACCTGTTCCGTAGTCCTGGGGAGAAGTTGGAGATTTGGGGGAAAAAGCTCAGCGTGGGGCGCTGAGGGGAGTCCTTTAAACACACCAATGACAGGGTGGGATGGCAGTCAAATGTGACCCGAGAATCGGTTAGAAATGAAGGGTTTTTATAGGGAAGATCGTGCCTTTTGGCTATGGCAGTCCCAAAGGAGAACAAAAGAGGTTTCGATGCTGGACAAAAGGATTTGGTGAGGTCAGGTTTAGCGTGATGGAATTTGCATGTGGAAACAATACCTTTGGCCGAGACGTTGATGGCCCAACTCACGAGTAATTTGACTGAGAGCCACGTGGCTATTGAGGAGTCTGTGGCGGGAAGTTCCCTAAAGCTTAGGATGAGTTTTGGGTTCCTGGCTACAAAGAGAAATGGAATGTAAACCATTAACGGCTGCTCTCTGTCCATGCTTATCCGGAGAACTTTGCGAACACGTGAGATGAGGTAATCGCAACCAGTCCAGCTAAGGCCAAATTAAATGATATCAAAAGGATATCTGGGGGTCCTCACTGGGGGTGCCATAGTGGAAATAACAAATCCACGTTTTAGGTTCTTATTGAGGAACTCACGCAGCGTAGCGAGTTCCTGCTTGGTCATAGGGTAAATTTTAGGTTTAGGGCGTTTGGCCCCCTCAATCAGGTTCAGTTTACAGTCATAGTCTCTGCGTAGGGGTAGTTTGTCAGCTTCGCAAACTTCAAAAAAATTTTGCAGGTCCCAGTACTCCCAGGGGATATTTTGCAGTTCTTCTTCGGTCAATGTCACTGCTTTCACACTGGAGTGAGGCTGGAGCGGGATTCTCCTGGGTCCTAATTCTCCCCCTCCTGGGTTTTACATTATGTTTAGTCCAGTCAATTTTGGGATTGTGACATTTGAGCCAATCAAACCCAAGCACTACACGGAGTCCAATCTGCTTGGGGATCAGGAAATGTAGAGTGCCCTGGATTTTGCCCACCTTAACAGATATGGCTTTGGTTCTGTGTTGTAGGCTGCTCCCCCATGGGAATACCATTCATCTGAGTAAGATTAATAACTTTCTTCAAGGATTCTAGTTCTACTTGCAGGTCTTTAGCCACTAGGGGGTGTAAAAGGCTAGTAGTGCATCCTGAATCTACCAGCGCCTTGTAGGGTTTGAAATCTCCTTCCCGCCCTTGCAAATGTACTGTAACAAAGACACGTTGAGTGTTCAATGTACTTACATTGATGAGTGCAGGTCCTCTCCTTCATCGCTGTCTGTATCCAGGGGGATGCTGTCATCGTCTTTGCAGGCATGGGCGAAAGCTCCATCCCCTGATTGCCTAGCTTGCTGTTTTGGTGTCTCCACTCTGTGGGCTGCAGAGCTGTGGGGTGCAGTGGAGGAAGCCTTCTTTGTGTCAGCAGTTTTACTTTTCCCAGGGCAGTCAGAAGCCAAATGGCCTCATTTCTTGCAGTTGAAACAAGCTCCCTCACTCATTAATGGTCTCCTCTCCTTCCCTTCTGGGCCAGTGGGTTTTCTGTAGCTTGGGGGCTTGTGGGCCAATTCTTGTGCTTGTCTCTGGCATGCAAGTTGCACACTTTTGAGCAAGCTTTCTGCCTCTCTAGCAAATCTCATCCATCCGAGAAGGCTGATGGGTTCCTTTGTGAAAGGCGCCTATCCAAAATTGAAGGATTCAGGCCATCTTGAAAAAATTGTTTAAGGATTTTTTTTTTTTATAAAAAGTTTTTATTATTAAAACACAAACACACAAACAATTACAATAACAACACATAAATTCACCTATCCAAATGATATTAAATAATACAAAATATTCTTAAACTTCCACCTTAACCTTTGAGTCAATAAATAGTATACTAACTCAATAACAGTTTTCCATATATTTCTTCATCAACTCTCCCATAACATAATTTAACCCCTCCTCATTTTAACTCCTATCACCATGTCCATTAATTTTGAGATATTGTAATACTCCTTCCCAATGTTTAAAGAAATTTTTCTTATTTTCACCTCTAATAATTCCTGTTAGTTTATCCATTTGAATAATCTCAATTAATTTCAACTTCCATTCTTCTATCGATGGAATAGTCTTTTCTTTCCATTTGCGTGCTATCACCATCCTTGCTGCTGCAGTCATATAAAATAGTTGTTTGCCGACTTTCTGGTCAAGATCAACCTTCCACATCGATAATAAATATGTTTCAGGAGTCATTTCAAATTTTAACTTCAGTATCAATTCCATCTGACCATGAATCTCTTTCCAAAACTTTTTAACCATTTTACAGGACCACCATACGTGAAAAAAGGAACCTACTTCTTCTTCACACTTCCAGCATTTACTTGGGTAATTCTTAGTCATTGTTGCTAACCTCTGAGGGGTTAAGTACCATCGAAGGTACATCTTATAAATATTTTCTTTGATATCTTGACATAATGTATATTTTAGTGTTCTATTCCACAACTGTTCCCATTGTTCCATCATTATTGGATGATTAAAGTTTTGGGCCCATTTGATCATAGAAGGCTTCACAGTTTCTTCTTCAGTATACCATTTCAATAGAATTTTATAAACATTAGAGATAACTTTGACCTCCTTTCCATATAATACTGCATTTAATTCCTCTTCCATTATTTGATATTCATTATTTTTAATATCAATTTTAAATTTTTCGTATATTTGTCTATAGAGTAACCAATGGCATTTAATTCCTGACTCATTTAGTTCTTGTTGAGATTTAATTTTGATCTGTTTTGACTGTGTCGAAACCAAATCTTCATATTTTATCCACTTATTGAATAAAATATTCTCTCTTTTGAAGAAAGCCTCATGGGGGGAAACCCATTTTGGAATACTTCTACAAGCTCTCCACACATATTTTTGCCACACTTTAATAAGAGCTTTCCTTAACAAATGTCTATTAAATTCTTTGCTCACTCTTCCCTTTTTAAACCAAATATAGTAATGCCATCCTTGCCCCAATCCGTCACCTTCTATTTGTAATAATTTGCTATTTTCTAATTTGATCCATTCTTGAATCCAATTTAAAGCGCAGGCATGGAAATACAGAGTCAAGTTTGGTACTGCCAATCCCCCTCTATTTTTCTCATCTTGCATAATCTTCATTTTAACCCTGGGTTTCTTCCCTCCCCAAATAAATTTACTAATCTCTTTTTGCCAATCATTAATCACTTTATCATTTTGAATTATTGGAATAGTCTGAAATAAATACAATAATCTTGGTAACACTGCCATTTTAATTGTTGCGATCTTACCTAACCATGATAATCTGAGGTTGCTCCAATTCTTAAGGTTTTTAGAAATTTCTTTCCATACTTTAGAATAGTTGTTTTTGAAAAGATCAGAAATTTTACTAGAGAAAACTATACCTAGATATTTAATTTTAGATGCAATCGTAAAACCTGTATCTATAGCCACCTTGGTCTTCTCTTCTTCAACCATATTTTTCGTCAACACCATTGTTTTTTCTTTACTAACTCTCAAACAAGAGTATTTTCCGAAATCATTTAAAATATTTTTCAAAGTATTTAGGGAACCGTCTTCATATTCTAGCGTAATTGCCAAATCATCAGCAAATGCTCTGATCTTGTATTCTTTACCTTGTAATTTAACTCCTTTTATTCTATTGTGATCTCTAATTTTTAATATTAACACTTCTATTACCAAAAGAAATAGCAATGGAGATAACGGGCAACCTTGGCGTGTCCCTCTTTGTATCGCAAATTTTTCCGTTCTAGATCCATTAATGATAATACTCGCATATTGTTTCGTATAAATTGTTCTTATCCAATTTATAAAGTTTAAACCCAAATTCATCTTTTCACAAACTTTAAACATAAATTCCCAATTAACCGTGTCAAACGCTTTTTCGATATCTAAAAATAAAGAAACTAATTTTTTCTGGGGATGGTTTTCACAATATTCTAATATGTTAATTATATTCCTTACATTATCCTTTATAAACCTCCCAGGGAGAAATCCTGTCTGTTCCTGCGAAATTATCTCTTTTAAAACTTTCTTTAATCGCTTTGCTAAAATAGCAGTAAATATTTTATAATCTGAATTTAATAATGATATCGGGCGGTAATTTCTCATATCCATCGGGTCTTTTCCTTCTTTTTGAATTAATGTTATATTAGCCTCTTTCCACGTTTCTGGCAAGTCCCCTTTGATTGCCTCATTCATGGTAAATGTTAAGATTGGAGCTAGTTCTATTTTGAAGATTTTATAAAATTGGGAGGTGAAACCATCTGGGCCCGGTGCTTTCCCTGTTTTGGCCTCTTGAATCGATTCCAATACTTCTGATACCATTATAGGTCTATTTAATTCCTCACGTTGTTGGTCCAATAAAATGGCCAGATTTTGATTTTCTACATAAGCACTTAATATCTCCTGCTGAGATTCTTGGCCTTTATAGAGTGTAGTATAATAATTCAACATAATTTTCTTAATCTGATGAAAATCTGTATACACAGTATCTCCACTCTTTAATTTTAAGATCATCGTTTTTTCTTTCCTTCCTTTCAATTTCTGTGCAAGCCACCTTCCATTTTTATTAGCCCATTCGAAGTTGAACTGTTTGGAGTAGGTTATCCTCTCTTGGACTTCCAAGTCAATTTCCGATTCAATTTGCTTTCGTAGGAACTTGATCTCCTTTAATATTTCCTCATTTGTTGGATCTTGTATTAATTTTTCTTCTTTCCTTTTCAATTCCTCCTCTAATCTCTGAAAATTCTCTCTTTTCCCCTTATTAATTCTTGACTTTTGTTGTATACATAATCCTCTTATTACGGCCTTAGCCGCATCCCAGACAATCCAATGTTTAACATCTTTATCAAGGTTTTCTTCAAAATATAATTTTAATTGGTTTTTAATTTTGGTCACAAACTCTTCCTCCTGAAATAACTTTTCATCTAGCCTCCAATTAAATGAGTATTCCTCTTTATATTTTAATTCTAACAAAATGGGATTATGATCTGAAAACTTTCTCGGCAAGATCTCTTGCTTTTTAATCAATTTAGTCAAAGAGTTTGTAACCAAAAACATATCAATACGGGAAAAGGATGTATGGGGCTCTGAATAAAATGTAAAATCCTTAGTATCTCCATACTTATATCTCCAGACATCCAATAAATTCAAATTATTCATCATATTATCAAAGGAATTCGGAAGCTTTCCTTGTTTCTCTTTAATTGTTATTTTCCCAGATTTCCTATCTAATTTAGGGTTAATCACCCCATTCCAATCTCCTAAACATATTAGATTTCTATACTCTAATTCCATAATCTTATTAGTCAAATTTTTATAAAAGCTCTCCTGATTCTTATGTGGACCATAAATATTTATCACCAATATTTTCCAACCTTGCCAATTGATTTCTACCCCCATATAACGACCTTCTTCATCCTTTAAGATTTCTTTAGGGTGTAAGCTCGCTTTTATATATAAAACAACACCCCTCTTTTTGGTCTTCGGAATTGCCGCAAATTCTTTACCTATTTTTTTATTTCGAATCAGGTAAGCTTTTTCTTTTGGTATACGTATTTCTTGTAAACCCACTATATCTAATTTTTTCTTTTCAATACAATAAAAAATTTTCCTTCGTTTTTGGGGCGTTAACAAACCTTTAATGTTCCAAGAGAGAATTTTCAGTGTCATAGTAGAAGAATTTAGATTTAAATTTCACTTAATAATTTTCTTCACCAGATTCTGTACTTTCTTCACTTCTTAATTCATTACCTGCAACACCAGCTCCTTCTTCACTATCTTGTTCTTGGACTTGATCCTTCTTTTTAGCAGGTTGATTGTCTTCTCTACTCTTCCCCTGATGTGACCTGTTTCTTGATTGCTCTTTCCCATACCTTTTCATAAAAATTTTCGCCTCCTGAACAGTATCGATCTTGAAATGTTGTTCTTGAAATCGAAAGCTGATTCCTTCCAACTTCCCCCATCTATATATTACATTACGAGATTTCAAAAATGATGTGATAAATCTATATTCATTTCTTTTCCTCAAAATTCGAGGAGGCACATCTTTGTAGATCTTTACTCTCATCTTGTCTATTATCAGATCATGTTCCAAGCTCTTTTGGATTATTTCTTCTCTCATCTTCTTCCGTACTAATTGAACCATTATGTCTCGGGGAAGCCGCTTCTCTCTTGCTACTTTTGAATCGATCCTATACATTTTATCAATCTCCCACTCCATCTTCTCCAATGTTATATTTAGATATTCGGCTAACGGCGGGATTAATTTTGCGTATAAATTTTCATCTTTACACTCCTCTAAACCTCTAATCTTAATATAATTCTCTCGAGCTTTTAGATCAACCAGAGCCTTTTCATCCAGAAGACGTTCCTGTTGTCTTATCATATTTTCTGCTACATCTTCTATTTCTTTTGTTTTGATCTCGATTACTTCAACTCTTTCTTGTGTTTTCTTAAGGTCTTCTTGCAACCCTCCAAGTGCCACTTTAAGGCTCTTTATTTCATTTTTAAAATCTTGCTTTATCTCTCCTCTAAGCTCTTTCATTTCCTGCCTCATTTCCAATTTAATATTTCTTATTTCCTCTAATAAAGTCTGTTGAAAATTATCAGCTTTTTCTGCCTTGTCTGATTTATTTTGTTCAAACTTGGTGGTTGGCTCTAAGGATAGTTTCCTTTGATTTACAGAAGTTTTAGTTATTCTTGAACTCATTCTGGTGTCCATCACAGTATCCCAAATTGTTAGAAACGATGGAATTATACCAAGTGGAAACTTAATTGGCTTCGACAACTCTGTTAACATCAAATTCTCTATTATCACAGAACAACCTTATTATCTATTGTCACAGATCAACCTTATTATTTTAACACAGTAACTAGATAACAGAATATACACTCAGTATCTATCCAAAAATACCTTTTTGTATATATCAAAATAAGATTTTGTATATATCTATCCAAAAATACCTTTTTGTATATATCAAAATTATCTCAATAGTATATACAGGATACAGCAATAGAAAATGTCCATTCAATCAAATCACTCCCTCCCCCTCCAATCCTAAAATAACCCCTCCACAACAATATTACCAATAAACAATATTATTTGTATTATAATCTTTAAATCAAATCCAGTAGTCAAAAGAGGAGAGAGAAAATACCATAAAAAAACTTATATATATATATATATATATATATATATATATATAAACCACTAAACAGACCAAAAGCTCTAAATAAAGGTAACCTAACTAAGAATACTAATTAATTATGAAAATTTATAAAAATTTAGGAAGAGAAAAAAGGAAAGGAAAGAAAAGAAAAGGGAGAGAAAGAGCAGAGTGGAGTTTAAGGGGGCCTTTAGAAGAAGAGAGAACAAGAAGGGAAGACTCCAGCTTCAGAGGAATTTTCACTTGCTCTTATACTCTGTCCAAGTTATATTACGCAGGGCTTCTCAAGGCTTCTCATAAGCTCAAGTCCTCAGCGATCTTCCTCCCCCTTCTTGCTGTCCCCTTCTCGTTCGTCTACAGCTCTCCTCAGGCTGTTCAAATTTCACTCTTCTATAATTCAATCTTATTCCAGACGTGATCCTAATATATATGGTTTGTCAAATCTGCTTTAAGCTTGTTCCAAACACTTATTCCAGCACGTTCCCCCTTTTCAGTTCCAACTAAACAACTGTCTACGACTAATCTTCTTCCGCCGCCATTATTCTTCTGTCCTTTAGCACTCTCACACTCTCAGATCTGTTCCTTGAATCAGTTCAATCCCACGATCGATCAAATAATTATATGAGATAAAAAAGTCTAGCTCTGCCCAACAGGATCCAAATTTTGCTGTAGCAAAAACGAATAAAGTAGGGAAGGGAAAAAAGAAAGAAAAAAACGCCAAAAAACACCAATTGACGCTAGAGATCACCTTCTTCTCCTCCAAATTAAATTAAATCCCCTCACTAGCGTCGCTCTATAGATTTTTTCTCCTTTCAAAATTTCCTCTCACCCTTTAAAGTCTCTGGGATTCTTTGAGTCACCAGGGAGAAAAAAAGAATGCTGTTTAAAACTCCTCGCCGGTCAAAGCCTTTGCGGGGTTTTGCAAACAGCCCGAAGGCGCCGCTTTTTGCATAGCATCACCGGTTGGTCGGGGCTGCTCCAGTCTACCGTCTCTCGCTCTCCACCCCGAACACAATCTTGCGCTCGAGGTGCAGCACCGGGACTTCCTAGACTTCTCGAGCCCCCCTTTTGGTCCCCCTATACCAAGAGGGTACCTGATCTGGCCAGATGATCGCCAGAAATCGTCAACCACACCGGCAAAGATCCTCAATACGTGACCGCTTCACTGAGGATCTTACCGCGGCCCCATGATCGAACCGGAAGTATCGTTTAAGGATTTCATCATTCCATTCAAGGACTTTAGCTGCAAGTCTCCTGAATTCTCATGCATACTCAGCCACACTCCTCTTTCCCTGTTGCAGTTTTCGTAATTGAAACTTGGTTTTGTCTCATAGGAAAGGGTCCTCGAATCACTCTCTCAGGCAGTTCATGAAAAATTGCAAGTCCGCTGTTTCGTCAGCCCTGGCATCAAAAAAAGTTTACATCCAGCAGTTTCCCCTTGTAAAAACTGAGCCAGATATCAAACTTGAGCAACATCATCCGCAAAGCTCTTCCCATATTCTGCCATGTAGTTAGAGATTACATTGAGGAAATAGTTGGGAGTTGATCCTTCTCCATTATAGGTTGCTTTCATTTCTCTGAAAGGTCGAGGTTGAACTGGAAGGGGAGGATTCACAGGCAGATTGGGAGCTGGTATCTGAACAGCTTGTGCTGTCACTGCTTGGGAGTCGCTCGGTGCACCTGTGGTCGCTCTGGGGAACGCTGCAGGAAGCGAAGGTCGTCCTGACCAGGGTTTTAGACCACATCAGTCAGCCATCTCAGCATTCATCCTAGCCACTTCCAGGTGAAGCTCCTCCACTACTTCTTTGGCCACCAACTGCACAAGCAGAGAGGCTTTGCCCATAGAGGCATTCCATCTGGTGGTGCAACGATGTTATTGTCTCATGGTATCCATTCAATCACCCCAAGCACAGGTCTGGTCAGCGATGGGTGAATCTCCTGGATTCGCAGGGAGAACTTTGGCTCTGACATCAGGAGTGGCCGCAGGACTTTCTTTGGTGACTTCAGGTTCCTCAACTCCTCCAGTGGAGCCTGCATCTGTTTCTTCTGGGTCTTGGGAAGAAGACTAAAACATGCCGAATTTTCAGTTGTTTGAAGAAGTTTTTGAGTTTCCTGCACTCTGTCAGGGACATGAATCCACACATGAAGAATAGCAACAAATTGAATGTTTTATTTTTGTGGTTTAATACACTGTAAAGACTTTAGTGCAGGAAACTAAAGAGAATCGAAACTGAGCACTCTTATATCTAAAGAATTCCCCCTCAAATCCCCTCCCTCTCCTGGAGCCATGAGAACCAGGCAGTCTTATCTTTACATTCCAATCCTAGTGCCAGTCAAAGTTGTTTACCTAACAGTTTTCAGTAGCATCCTACAGCAACTGCGTACTACCTACTACAGACTACATATCCCGTTAATATTAGGGATGCAACGAATCCGGAATTTTCCAAATCCGAATCCTGATCCAAATCCCTGGAAGGTTCTGGGAATCCAAAGATCTCACAAATCTCAAATCTTTTTTTTTTTGAAAAGGGTTTAAAAAGCAAGGGAAAAAAGGATAATCTTGGACGAGACACGCTCTCTCAGCCTTAGCAAAAGCCTAGTCAAAGGCAAACCTCCCTCTTAAGAAATCTGGCAAAGACAATTGTCCTAGTTTTGCCTCAGGATCTCCCCAGATTGAAAATGATATGAAGGCCCTTTCTTAATCCCACATTTTCCTGCCTGTGTAAACAGGGCCACATACTACAGTAGAGAGATAATCCAGGTCAAAACTGGCTTTTTCTTTTCTTTTTTTTTTTGCATAGCTCATTCTGGCATCCTGGGGTTTGTAGTTTGATGATGCACCAGCATACTTTGGCAGAGAAGGCTGTGACACCTTGTAAAACTCCAAACTCCAGAATTGTGTCTGAAAAAGGTTTGCAAGGGAACTAAGCAAAGGAATGTTTCAGCTGTCCTTGAAATCTCAAGCCTGTAGCTTCTAGTCAAGTACTGAACTTAAATATGAAATGTTCAATTTAAATATCTTAGTATACAAGCCCAGATGTAATTTCTGAAATTGTTAGGAAAGGCCATTATTACTCCAAGGGAAAACCTCACATACTTACTATCTTCCCTTGTATGTATGGTCTCCCAGGTTTTCAGGCATCCCGGTCTCCAACAATCTATTTAGTTGGCAGATTAGAAAGCGTTGGTTTGCCTATTTTGACACAGGGATTCAGATTCGGGAATCTCGAATCCTTACCCAGGATTTGAGGATTCGAGGATTCGGTTGGCCCATCCATAATTAATGTATTTATGCAGGCTATACCGACACAAATATTCTGCAGATTTCACTTCACTTGTTAAATTTGGAGGGTCATCTTCATATAGTTCTTCCTTGAATGAATCTTTCACTCTTTCATCTCTTTTATATAGTTCTATGTATTGTTTCCATTCACTTTTTATTTCTATTTCATCATGTAATGTGTTCTCTTACTGATTGTAGAGCACTCCAACTCTTGGTTTAAATTTCCCTGTAATTTCTTGGATCTTATGGAAGAGGTCTCTTGTCTTTCCTTCTTTTTTTTTATCACAATCAGTTTCTCTACATTGATTATTATAGTAGTTCTTGTTCCTGCAATCAAGTCATTGAACACATTAAACACTCTCACTCTATCTCTTTCTGCTTTTACTTTTGCTTTTCATCTGTCCTTAACTGCTTGAAAAGTTTCATTTGTCACACACCGAGGCTTCTCTTTCTTTCTGGCTACACTCTTTTTGCTTTCTTTCCTCACAATATCCCTGGCTTCAGTCCAGAGTTCTTCTGGCTCCTGATCCGTTAGGCTGAATAGTGCAATCTGTTATTCATATTATCTTTAAATTCTTTGGGGATATTCTTCAGATTGTATTTTAGTTGGTTTAGTGTTCTTCTTTAACTTTACTGACTTGATATTAGTAGTTCATGGTCTGTGTCAAAACCTGTTCCTGGTCTTGTTTTGCGGAGAGAATAGAGATTCTCCATTTTCTGTATCTGATTGTGTAGTCTATTTGATTTCTGTATTGGCCATCAAAGGACATCCATGTATACAATCATATCTTGAGTTGCTTGAAGAAGGGTTCACAATAAGCAAACTGTTGCCCTCACAAAATTCACTCACTCTCCTGCTTCATTTCTTGATCCCAGACCAAATTTTCCTACAAACTTTGTGTTAGAAAATACAGAATTCTCTCTTCCCCACCTCTTTAGCTAGGATAGGCCTCTCTAGAGTTAGTCTGTGTATATATTTAAAATTATTGGCTGAGGCATCTAGAACTTACACTCTGCTGTCTGTGTTTGTTTTAGCTTAGAAGGCCATGCCTCTCACTCACTCTCTAAGATCTCTGTTCTCCTTTGACTGCACTATCAACACATACTAAGCTAACTGCTGCTAATTGTCAACTGATCTCTACTGTAACTTCTCAAATATACTAAGCACACCTCTCAACTAATTAGTTAGTGTTTTAATTGAAGATGGATGTATCATTACAATTTTCTTTCAGTAAATATTTTTAAATTTAAAATCTGCTGTCTGTTTTGTCTTCAAGTCAGCCATCATTTTTAAGAAGCCACACCTAAACTGGGAAACACCTTTTCTCTGCAACTCTGCTGATATAGAGTTTCCTCAGGACTAATAGCCTGAGTATCTCTCAATTCCCAACATTTGGGGGGAGGGGGGTTACAGGTCCAGTCTCCACCGTTATGTCTGTGTGCTTCATCTAATAATCACATGGCTGCTGAGACTTAATCTGCTTAAGCCATAGAAGATTAAAAGAAGATGGCTGCAGTTAGTCATAATCCATTTCTTGCTACTGAAAAACTAAATGGAAATAACTATAAAAACTGGTCAAGGAATGTCCAGATGCAGTTGACTCCTATGGGACTGTTTAATGTAGTGACAGGACAAAGACTCACAGAAGTAGGCACAAAGCAAAAGAAATTTGATCAAGATGATGAAAGAGCAGCATATATATATATATATATGCGCTTAGCAGTTGATCCTAGTATAGTCTATAATACCAGAGATTTGAGAAGTGGTAAATAAATATGGGATAAACTGAAGAAATTATTTGATTCTCCAAGTACTGCAAATCAAACTGCTCTTATAATGAGGCTTGTGAATACAAAGTTGTGCAAACCTCAGTTTTTGAAGGAGCACATTAATAATTTCATGACTAATCTGTCTGGACTTCAATTTCCTGAAGAATCTATCCCAGAGTCTGTGAAACTTGGACTGTTTTTGGCTAGTCTTCCAGAATATTGTTCTCTAAAAATTAATGTTTTGCAAGTCAAGGGAGATGTAACTTTGCAAAATGCTGTTACTGAAATTATAGAATATCAAAATAGGCAAAATTTAATGAACTGCAAACCTGAAACAAGAGCTATAGACAGAGATGTGTCTCATCTTGTTGAAGAGGATTCGCATATCAAGACCTCCTCCTTTCTTAGAACAAAAGGGAAGAAAAGTAGCAAAGCAAGGCCTAGAACAGAGAAATATAAACCAAATGGAAAGAAAGGAAATTTTAAAAAGCAAATTATTAATTCCAAGCACAGATCTTTTACTGATGTTAATGTTGGTCTGATTAATGGGAAACTGCTCAAGTCTGCAAGAATCAACACCACAAAGTGATTCTTATTGATAGTGGTACCACAAGTCACTACTTCCATTGCAGATTGCTGTTGGTAGATCTTGATACAAACATAAATTTTCCTGTTTACCTTGCCAATGGGCAATCAGTGCTTGCACAAGGGAAAGGCACATTCCAATTGCAAACAAAACTTGACCCCAACAGAACAGGGACTTTGAAACACCTGATGCCTACTATGTGCTAGATTTAAAGACCCCTCTTTATAATGTGTGAACCACCACTGCAAGAGGAAACACAGCCATTTTCAAAAAGGAATTCTTCTTCAGTTTTCATGGCAAAAATTTAATTTTTCAAGGAATCCTAAAAGATTATTTTTATCAACTGCAATTTTTGGTTTCATTTGCAAATAATGTAAATAAGTGCGATCATAAAGATTGTTTAAATTTATGGCATCATGGGTTTGGCCATAGAAATATAGAATGCATCAAGAAACTGGCTTATCAAGAACTTGCTAGAGACTTTAAATTTAAAGCATGCTCTAACAATGAAATATGTATAGAGTGCTTAAAGGCAAAAGCAGTTAGAGCTCTACATCTGCCAGTTACTGGGAGACTATCCACCAAGCCACTGGACCTTTTACATGCTGATCTTTTTGGTCCATTCAGCCAAAAGTTTGCAAGTGGAAACTTTTATTTTATGACTATTATTGATGATTTCAGCAAATATACATACACTTACCTTCTCAGAGAGAAATTTCAAGCCTTTCAGAAATTCAAAGAGTACCTTAATTGGGACTCTAATAAATTTGATTACAAGCCCAGAAGCTTGCACACTGATAATGGCAAAGAGTTGGTCAATGCTGAATTTGATGAGTTCTTAAAAGAACATGGCATTGAGCATCAAACTACCCAAGTTTATACTCCACAACAGAATGGAGTAGAGGAATGCTGAAACCGAACTCTCAAAGAGATGGCAGTCACCATGCTTTTAGAAGTAAACATGCCAGGAATGAACGGTAATGACGGCACAGTAGGTTGTTCATTCCGTGGAATTGCAGTTGATATTGAAGTCCGAAGTTATTGAAGTCAAAGGAAACTCTCTCTAAAGAGAGTACTGGTGCTTGGAGGGTTCTAGTATTGTCTCTGATGTCCAAGGAAAGAGAAGAAGAAGAGAAAAAGTAAGAGTAAGAGAACATCTGGCCATGGAAGGACAAGGGAGAATCCAGGAGTGACCGAAACTGCTGTGGAAAGTCCACGAAAACTGGCTGATTTAGCCAATTAGTGGCAAAGTGCCTGCCACCATATTTTTTTTTGGTAAATATTTTTATTAAAATTTCTAAAAAAGATATAAAATGGGAACATTTCTTCTAAATGTTCCCCTCCCCAACTCCCATAACAAATTTTCTTCTCCAGTTTTGCCCAGCTGAATCAAACAAAAGGTATAATATAATACAAGGAGTCCACTCCACTATACATAGAATCTTTGGCATAACAATCGTGATTTGTCTTTTAACCAATCAATACATTTTTACCTTTTTTATCAAATTATATCATTATCATCATTGGCTTTACAATTGAAGCCACTCCTTTATTTTTCTCCATTCTCTGTCAAATTGTTGAATAGATTTGTTCTTTAACGCATTTGTCAATTTTTCCATCTCCACCATATCCATAACCTTTAATTTCCATTCATTTAAATTTATTTTAATGTCTTGTTTCCAGCCACCACTTTTTTAAAAAAAGTAAGATTCCTTTCTTTTTTCTTTTTTCCTATGTATTTTTTTCTCCTTTCCTCTTTTATTTTTGAAAATCATCTGGAGGAAAGTTGCTGCCCCATCTTATAAACTTTTGGAAGCAATTACTTTTTGAGTAGGGGAAGATTCTTTTTTTGACGTTTCGTTTTGTCTTTTTTCCTTTTTTATATTTGATGTCAAATTAACTGGCAGTTCTACACGTCTTATTTTTTTTCTTTTTTTCTTTTTTTCTTTCTTTCATTTCTCTTTTGATTTTGAGACTTGAACTTACATACTTTTTGAGATGACTATCCTGAATGGTTGGCTTAACTTTTGAGCTCACTATACTGTATTTCACGTTAGTACGATACCATCGACTTTTGCTGGACTTTGCTGGATTTTGCTACCCTGAGCTCTTATGGATTGCCTTGAAAACTTGGTAATTTTATAACTTTATAATCTAGGATTAACAAACGAGAATCCACTGAACTCTTGGAGATGCTAGATTGGAGTGATAAACTGATACTGTGCTACGACAACATCAAAGATGGAGAAATTATGACAGACTAAAAGATCAAAGAAGAATAAACTAGTTGAAAGACTGAATAATTGACTGTCAGGCTGGTTGAGGGAAAAAACGGACTGAGTTAAAGGACTGAGCAACAGAGACTGAACAAGAATTCGTGGATTAACACTTTAATATTGAAGGCTGTCTTTGGTGACTTAAACTAGATATAAAAGGGGAAAGAACTGTAATAGACTTTAGGGCTCATCTTGACAATATAATATAATCTGGAGAAAAAACAGACAAGACTCTACAGATTGTTGCATCCCTCAGAAGCTTCCTTGACTCCCTTCAATTGAGAGGCTGTAATACAGTCTAGTATCTTCCACTTTCTTTTGTCTTTTTCTGCCCTTACCTACTCTGTCATGCACATTAATTATTGTTAAAGGACGTACATATATATATATATAGCTATTCAAATATATACATATGCATATATATACTTCTTTTCTGTGAAGCCAAATATCTAGCATTTGGAGTTAATATAATTTCAAGGTTAAAGCAGGTCTAGCAAAGAGATATTACTTTAGCACCGGGCACCAATTAACTCAAGGTCTCTTAGATAAAAGAGGAGACCAACTGTGCAGAACATAGATAAGCTTCATTCTTTATCCTGCTATCTTATATACTGTCTGGATGTTAGAGGAAAAATTATTGGATTTTTACTGACAGCTGGTGGAGATTTTTAGAATCTTTAGAATTGGGGAAACTGAATCTACTTTTCTTTCTTCTTCTTCTCTCTTTTATAACACATTGATTGAACACTTAATCTTTATAATCTTTATCTAATATTTATTTATTCACTCAATATTTATCTAACATATTTATTTATCTGACTACGCTCATCTATCATTTAATATTTAATCTTATAATTAACTATATAGCTAAGTTACTTCATATTTTATATTCTGTTTAGTAAATACTTATTTATACAGCCCTATAATAGTTAATATTTAAGTCAACGTTATCTAAATATTTTGAAGCATATATAGTGATTTATTGACTATTGAATATTGAAATTCATAGAAGTAATTGTTGTTGAGAAATTAAATTGTCTACCTCAGTTGATCAACTGTTAAGGTAATACACATATTAAAGACTGACAAATAGGAGTATTTAAATTAGGTAAGAGTGATCATTAGAATTTAATTAGATCTTAATAATTTATTGTAATATTTTCATTACTGTCTGTTACATCTTGATTATATTCTTGATACACTACACTCATACATTATACTCTTGATACATTAATTGCTACATAATCAATATAATCATAATTTTTTTAAAAAAAATTGGATATTATTGGATGAACTGAATTAAGATCAAGCCATTAAGAAAGTGAACAGAAATTCTAAATAGAACAAAACAAATAACTAATTATGGCAATCACCAGAACTAAAGTCAGAATCCACACCCTGGCAAAAAAAGCACCTACATTTACACAAACAGCTGAATCATCTATGCTGCAAGAAATGAAGAGATTTACAGCACAGATAACTCAAGAGCTCAAGGCAACATGCGCTGAAATAAGAGCTGATTTAAAGAAAAAAATACGGACTCTAAAGGAAGAATTTGAAACAATTACAACAGAAGTGAAAAGGTTAGACAATAAAATACAAGAATTTGAAATAAAAATTCAAGAAGTGGAAAATGTTAAATCAGATGTCAGAGAAGTGCAAGATCAAATACAGCAGATGAATATTTCCTTTGAATATCAGCACATGCAGAAAGGTATTAAATTGAGAGGCCTGAAAGAGAGAAAATTTGAAAACCTTGAGGAACAGATGATTCCTGAATTGGCACAATTTCTAGGCTGCCAGTGAAACAGCTGGATCTTGAAGTTGACCAGATGTATCATCTGAATTCAGCTACAGTCAGGAGGAATAAGGTAACACGAGACATTGTCATCTACTTTATAAGGCAGTGGATGAATGATCTGATACTTCAAAAAAGATACATAGATTTGTAATTGAAGGACAAGTAATACAAATCTTTAAAGATGTCCCAGCAGTGATATTACAAAAAAGAAAAGATTATCTCCCATTAATGAGGATATTGAGAAAAGTCAGAATTAAGTACAAGTGGGGGAATCCGGAAGGTCTTTCCTTCTTCTTTAATCAGAAGAGGATCAACGTTCCTGCATGGCAGGGGGTTGGACTGGATGGCTTGTGTGGTCTCTTCCAACTCTACATTTCTATGATTCTAACATAACTAGAAAAGAACAGGCTGATGAATTCTTAATGGAAAATAAAGAGACTTTGGAGAAGGAATTCACAAAATTCAATGAAGAGGATATACAAGATCAACTTCAAATTAAATCAAAGAAGCAAAGACAAAGTGCTTCAAAGAATAAGCAATATGAAATGAGAGAAGTGACAGAAGAAGAAGGAGTTGAGGATGAAGAAGCAGAACGAGAAGAGGAAGAAGAAGCAGAGGAAGAAGAAGAAGGAACACGTGGAGGAAGAGAAGATGAGATACAAGCTAATATATCAGGACAGGAAGAAGTAGAAGATCGATGAGCAACAGACCAGAAGATCAAGATTTTAAAAGAGTCAAAAAGTACATTAGAAGTTTCTGATTAAAACGGATCTTAAACTACTAAATTGGAATGTTTGGGATTGAACACACTTGCTAAGAAGAAAAAGATCATTCACTATCTAGAAAAGCAAAAACATGAAGTGGTATGTCTACAAGAATTGCATGTTAGACAACAAGATATAAAATATCTCATTAATCCTAAATTAAGACGATGCTTTGCTTCTGCATACAAGAAAAAGAAGAGAGGAGTTGTAATGTTTGTCAAGAGTTATCTTTCACTAAAAGAAGTCTTCTCTAGGCTATTTCTTCGGCGTTGAGATTAAGTGACAAGAACGTAGAATAGTACTGATAGGAGTTTATACCCTGAATGAACATAAATCTCAATTCTTTGACAGAATTTTTGAAACTATTGCTGATCAAGACTATGACTCAGCAATTGTAATCAGAGATTGGAATGCGGTTCTGGATCCAAAATTGGATAGAAAATCAGATAAGGAAATTAAGAAATTACCAGGGAAATTACCAAAAAATTTTTTAAATTATATCCAGGAATATACATTAATTGAAGTATGGAGATACATGGAAGGAACGGAAAAGGATTTCACCTTCTTTTCAGAAAGACATAAATCATGGTCCAGAATTGATGTTTTTTGTCTTAAATTAATCAAACAGAAATTCTCCCCCAAATTATCTCAGACCACAATCTGATTTTGTTAAAATATAAACACCAACCTTGCCCAAAACTTCCTCTCTGGATTTCCCCCCTGTGAAAAACACAAGTGCAAAAGGCACCCAAGCCTCACACTCAAGGCCTGTGCAGCCTGACACCTCTTTGTGTTCAGGTCTGAGCAGCCAGGGAGATCTCTGAATCGAGTCAGGCCAGGACAAACAGGTCTGCTTCAGTTGTCCCTTCCTGAGATAGCAGCACCTTCTTCACTCTCGTCCCCCCTTGGCTTCCTCCTTCCAGGATTATCTCTCTTTACTGCTTTCCTTAAATCTGCCCCTCTCCAGATATAAGGACCAGCAGTGATTTATCTTTTCAAAGACTGTGGTACCATTGGAACTATGGTAAAGATGGTACTATTGGTAGTGTGTATACTCCAGAATAAGACTCTGTGAAACTGTTACAAGGAAAACAGAAAGTCAAACGTTTATTGTAACATTGTTACTTAAATTTGTTTTGTATCTAAATGTATGAAAGAGCACACCTTTCTTCTCTCTCTCTCTCTCTCTCCTTAATTCATTGACTATCTCTCATACACCCTATTTCCCAGTTCTCTCTAACACAGAGCTCTTCAACTCTCAAGCATCCCAACTCTAAACTTCTAAACTATTCTTCAATCCACTCCTCCATTAGTTAAATTCTGTTATTCCTCCTCTCCACCAGCCCCTTCCCTGGGCTATCCAAGGTTCCATCTCAACAACCAATCAGTTTAAACACTCTCGGTTGCTAAGGAGGCTCTGTTGTCAAGCCCCCCATCAGGTTTGTCACACCCCCTAGAAGCCTTTCATTCACTAAAAGACCACAACGGTGGTGGACTTACAATGAATTGTTCAAATTCCAGGAAAATCAACCTCGTTTTAAAGAAATGGAGAAACTGTTGACAGAAGGCAAAGAATGCTCCTGGTATCAATACGCACAGTTATATGCTAGATTTAAACAAGACCACAAGGAGGAAACTATTAATAATGTGAAAACAGAATTCAGTCTTATTTTGGAATCAGGGAATAGACATCTAACAGCAAAATTGTATAGATTAATATTAAAATGGGGAACAGAATGAGAAGTAGTAAAAAAATAACATGATTAAATGGGCAAAATACATTGGACACCCAATACAATTACAAAACCGGGAACAGGCTTGGTAAAATTTAAAATTTATGAAGTCGCAAGGGTTTAAAGAAAACTTTTATAAAATGTTTTACATGTGGCATTTAACTCCAGCAAAATTGGCAGAAATGAGGCAACACAACTGCAGGAGTGAAGAGGAAATTTTTGTTGGTTATGCTAGAAATGCTTACAGGATTCTGAATCCAGATGGGCATACAATAGAATTAACAAGGGCTGTATTTATTGATGAAAGATCACAGCCCAAATCTAATTCAAACCAAGATGTCTATCCAGATTTGTTTGCAGTGGAAGGAGACTCCCACCAGCAATCAGAGTGTGTAACGTTCTTCCATTCTCCAAATGTCTTGCATCCAGAAGGGGCTACAAATGCAGTGGACAAGCCAAACGATGAGGAACTGGACAGCGTGCAAGAAGTGGAGCCAGATGTCCAAGTCCAGGTGAAAAGGTCAGAACACAGCAATAAAGGTATGCCATCTGAAAGATTTTCTTATCTAGCTACAGAGAAAGTGATTCCAAACCCCTTTGATTGGCAAAAGATAAAGGGATTATCAAAATCAAGTTCAGAGATGTGAGTGCAAGCTGCAATTGAGGAGATGTAATCTTTATATAAAAATAAGACATGGAATTTATCTGAATTGTCAAAAGGAAAAATTGCAATTGGCTGCAGATGGATTTTTACAACAAAACAAAATGCACAAGGAAAGATTCAGAGATATAAAGTAAGACATGTTGCTTAGGGTTATAGTAAAGAATTGGTGAAAACTATAATGAAACCTTTGCTCTGGTAGTCACACAAACAACCACCAGAACTCTCCTGGCTCTTGCAGCTTCTAAAAAAATGCATGTACAACATATTGATGTGAAAACAGCTTTTCTCTATTGAGATCTACATGAGGAATTGTACATGGAACAGCTTCCAGGATTCCAAGTTCCTAGAAAAGAATATCTCATTTGTAAATTAAACGAGAACATTTAAGGTTTAAAACAGGCTGCCAGGGCATGGTGTGAGAAACTGAACCAGCTCCTCATCAAATAAGGCTTCACTCCAGGCACTATTGACAAATGTCTGTACAAAAGGTTTAAAAATAATAAATGGACTTACATTACATGTTATATTGATGATCTGATCCTGTGCAGTCAAGACAAAGCAGATAGTGAAGAGACAGTCAATAATCTCAAGAAGGAGATAGATATAAAAAATTGGGAGACATCTCATACTATCTAAGAGTACAAATAGAAAGAGGCAGTGATGGAAATTTCTTTCTTAACCAGAAACAGAAGACAATGGATCTTCTGGAATGTCTTGGTCTAAAGGATGCCAAAATTATGCCTACTCTAATGGAAGTGGGTTTCTCAAAGAGCACTGAAAAATGTAAAGTTTTTAGTAATGGGCATAATTACAGGACCGCAGTTGGAAAGCTATTATACATAGTTAATTTCACCAGACCTGACATTGCAAATGCAGTCAGAATCTTATGCAGAATGGTTAACTCTCCTACTGAAAGGGATCTCATTGCAGTAAAAAGAGTCACCAGATATTTGAAAGGAACTTCAGATTGCAAGCTGATGCTACCAGCCTGTGACCAACCACAACTAGTTGCCTATGCAGATGCTGACTGGGCTGTAGATCTTGCAGACAGGAAATCAACCAGTGGAAACGTGATCGTTTATGGTGGAGGAGCTATAAGTTGAACGAGTAAGAAGCAATCTACAATTGCAGATTTTTCCACTAGTGCTGAATGTGTTTCAGCAAAGGCAGCGTATGATGAAATAGAATGGCTGCATAAGCTACTTCCGGACTTTGGGATAACAGAGCCCAAACCAACCATTTTGATGCAAGATAACCAAAGCCGCATCAAGGTTTCTGAAAGTGAGAAACCACTCAGGAAGAATATTGATATTGTTTTCCATAAAGTGCAAAAGATGTGCCAAAATGGGCTTGTTCAACTAGAATGCTGCAATACAGACATGATGATTGCTGACCTTCTTACAAAGCCTCTACCGATAGACCATTTCCAGAGACTACAAGAAGGCATGAAAATCCTTGACGTGGGTCCAAGAGAATGAGAAGAGGACTTGTTGGAAAAAATACAGCATTGTCTCTTCCCCACCTCTTTGGCTGGAGTGGCCTCTCTACAGTTGGTCTGTGTGTCTGTTTAAAATTATTGGCTGAGGCACCTAGACATTACACTTGGCTGTCTGTGATTGACTTAGATTAGAAGGCCATGCCTCTCACACTCTTAGAACTCTGTTCACCTTTGACTGCACACATATATGCTACATACTAAGCTAACTGCTGCTGTTGTTACCCTGAAAATTGAGGGTCCCGCGAGGGGCGCCCGGCTTTGCCAATTAAAATACTAAAGATGTGGAAATTAAACTCAGAGCACCGTTTTAGCTAGCAAAAGGCAGGGTAACGTAGCGAGATCTTTTACCCTGTGTCTACGGCTTCAGGTCAGAGAGACAGTCAATAGGATTTTAAATAAACAGATAACAACTTTATTAAACATAAACAGTAAAATTGGCAACACACACACACTAACTAACTTAAAGGAAAAGAAAGGGAGTTTGAGGAAGAAGCGGGTGATACGACACCTGGTCACGTTGTCCTGAAGAAACGGGAGCGGAGGAAGATGGGCTCAGCTGGATGCTGAGGGGAACTCCTGAACAAACCGGCAGCAGGACGAGATGGATGTTCAAGGGGAACCAAAGAAGTTCCAAAATGAGGACTTTTTATAGGGTGGAACATGCCTGTCGGCTATGGCAAACCAAATAGGAATAAAAGGAGTTTCGATGCTAGACAAAAGGATCTGGTGAGGTCCGTGTTCACATGATGGGATTTACATTGAAAGACAAAAGAGTAGCCGATGATGGCTCTCTGAAAAGTATGGTTTGGCGAGAAACCACGCCGCTATTGTGGAGTGTGGGTATGGGAGTCCCCTGAAGCTACGTGAGGCTTAAGAGTTGCTGGCTTGAATGGGGAATGGAATGTGAGCCGTTAGTCAGCCGCAGCCAGTACGTGCCTGTTTTGGAAAACAACCCAAACACGTGCAGCGGGGCTGCCGAGCAGAGTCTAGCCAGGGCCGAATTAAATGATATCAAAGTGATATCTAGGAGCCCCCATTTGGGATATCATAGCCGGCATAACACTGTCAACTGATCTCTACTGTAACTTCTCAAATATGCTAAGCATACCTCTCAATATATGCGTAGGGACGGGAGGACAGGGGGACGGTTTGCCCCAGGTGGCAATGTTTTGGGGGCATTTTGGCCCATAGCCACACCCCCACACACCATGGTCATGCCCCTTGCACTGTCATCCCACCCACCCCCACTCCCCCTCCACACATTCCCCCACTGCCTCTCAACTAATTAGTTGGTGAGTTTAATTGAAGATGGATGTATCATCATTATTATTTTTTTGAGAGAACTCTGATCAAGAACTTGTTCTTTGGACAAGCTCTCTTCCTCTTGTTAGTGTCTGAGATGTGTTTGTTTTTTTGGTTAAATTTGTTTCTGGTTTCTTTCAAGTTAATCAAGGTTTCAGGTTACACTGTAGCTTTCAATAACAATAAGGGTGAGATAGAAATCCATAATGTGAAAAGGTTAACAATCATGAAGGCTGTGGTTCTAACCAATTTGTAAGAGGTAAGACAGTAGACAATCTAATATATATGAAAAATTATAAGCCATGAACAAATTTAGATTGGTGTCCTTTTATGTCAGGTGACTGAGTTCTCCATTAAAGAGAGCAAAAATACTCAAGATTGTTAAGCAATTGCATCACAACATCCTGTTATTACAGGAGACTCACAGGAGGAGCCTATCTCCAATTCTTACCCAAAGACTATTTGGCACTCAGGAAATGGCAAAGCCAAGGGATTTGCAATCCTGATTGATAAAAACTGCCCTTTCAATGAAACAAGGTTTGAATGTAATTCCAATAAAACAGTGGTTCTCAACCTTACTAATGCTGAGACCCTTTAATACAGTTCCTCATGTTGTGGTGACCCCCAACCATACAATTATTTATTTATTATTTACATTGCCTCCCCCCCCCGGCAAAGGCCGCCTCGCTGGCCAGGAACAGGGGGAGCAGGCAGGGAGGGAAAGAGGAGCCGTGCATCTCCCCCGGGAAAAAACTCTGAGAACCCCCCCCCCCGGCTCTGCTTCTGCTTCGCTCTTGTTACCACTTGGGGGCCAGTGTGGGAAAAGTTTCCAGAGTGTTGACCCTGGCTAGGGGAGGCAGGAATCCCAGTGCCTTTGTCTTTTGCACCAGGCGCAGCTCACCCCCTGGGAAAAGCGTCACCTTGTGGCCCCCTGGCCCTTCCACAGCGCCCCCCTCCGTGGTGAGTGGGACAGGGGCCATGGTGAGGAGAGGGCCTGCCCCCCATGCTGCCGCCCCCCAAGCTGGCCCATCAGACGGGAGGTTTTCCCGGTAGCGGAGAAGGGGAGCGATTTCAGTCCCTTCTGAACAGGGGGTAGGAGGACACAAGCGCATGGCTCACGCTTGCGCACCACCACTCCTGCTGTGGCGACGCTGTGGCCGCACACGCTCCCGCCAAAGGGGGCGGGAGGATGCGAGCGCGTGGCTCACGTTTGCGCACCACCACCGAGGAGGGAATGGAACCTAAGACCATCAGAAATACATATTTTCCGATGGTCTTAGGTGACCCCTTTGAAAGGGTTGTTCGATTTGTACTCAAATCAGGAAATTTAGAGTGGCTGGAACAAGCAAAGTTAATTCTCTTAGGGGTGAAAGGCTTACCTAGAAGTACTATAGAACAACAAATGCATGGCAATCTAAATCAGACTAAGCAACCAGAGGAAACAAATGCACAAATAGAAGAAAAGGAGAGAACTGTGAGTAATGGAAGCATAGACTCCAGCAAGTTTCTTCCTATTCTGCCTCTGTAGTTTGAACATACATTTGGGTTGAACTTGAACATAAACTTGGAAATAATATCAACAAGACTTCAGGGAAAACCTATCAATATGTTTTCCCTGAAGTCTTATTGATATTGTTGATCAGACTTCACATTATACCCCTTGACTGCTTTTGCTACATTTCTCCTTACTATTAATGCCACTCCATTTCTGTGCAATACTAACAAACATTAGCTATGGTGCCACTGCCATAATCTCTAAAACATCCTTCACTCATGCCATTCCTCACTGCTGCTGCTGCTGCCATCCAGTAGTTGTTTGGCACAGTTAGTCTGGCTCCCCAGCAAAAGCCTGTCTGAAATGGGAGACCTTATCATCTTAGCCTCTTGCCTCATAGGAGCATGCAATCCCATCACAATGGAAAAGTAGTGTGATGGTGGTATTAATGTTAGTACTACTTTTAAACAAATGTTAGAATGGCACTTAGGCTAAAGTTATGTTCTGGCTAAAGTTATGTCTACTTCCACTCAGTTTTGTTACCCCGATTACTGGGGGTCCCGGGAGGGACACTTATATGCGCTCTCAATTAACTAAGTTTGGGGAAATTAGCTAAGAGCACAAGCTAGCAATGCGAGAGGCAGGGCAGCGCAGTGAAATCTTTTACCCAAAGTCTATGGGATCAGGCCAAGCCAAGGAGCACACCAAGTTATAAGAATAATTGAGATTTTTATTAAATACAGACAAACAGTGTATGCAACACACACACTCAGATAACTATAGAAAATAAAGGTTGGAGTGGGACAGAGGGATTTTTCAGAGGGATGGTTGAATTGGGTGATACAACACCTGTCCTGAAGCCCGGATAGATCACTGCGAAGCTCCGAAGTTACGCAGTCTCAGCCAATATGACTAAGGGGAAGGCTCGTCAAGCAGAGCAGTGGCAAGACGGGATGGAACTCAGGAGCGATCCGAGGATCGTCTCAGAATCGGGGGTTTTTATAGGGAGAAATGTAACCGCAGAAATGTAACCCGTACTTGGGGAAAACAATGAGTTTCGGGCATGAGACAAAGCTTTGGAAAGGTCAAAATTTAACATGATTGCTTTAGATCCGAATTGACAATGGAGCAGCCAGTATGCAAATGTGCAACGCTTGACAGTTGAATGTTCAGCTTGTCAAGTTGCCTGCTCCGGGCAGGTATCTCTTTGTAAGTAGCGTGCATACATAATTGAGTGTTTGCAGGGAGGTCTCCTAAAGTGGTGATCTGGCTATTTCTGGCTTGCCTGTATTGTGTTGGGATATTGCAGCGTTAGTGGCCGAGCCTAGTTCCATGCTTGTCCGGGGGCCTCACAAACACATGGGGGGGGGGGGAAGGAAGCCAAATTATTGATATCAAAATGATATCTATGTCACCTTAAGTGTGGCACAGACATTGCAGTAACAGTTTCCCTGACAAACTCTATGCTAACAAACTCTAACTCACAAATATTGGGTTGTTTGTGCTTGCTTGATTTTGATGATAACTGAAACTTCACTGCAGTGACTTCTCTGGAAGTCTTCCTTGAGATCCAAATCTTTCCCCACTTACAGCTTCTCTGAGGGTCACTGTCAATTAAGACTTTCTCTGTCCAAACTCGTTGGTGAATTTACTCATCCCACTGTCCTCAGTGCAGTTTCCTCCATCTGGGCTTTCCATTGCCCATTGTCTTCTATGCTTTCCTCTTTCTGGCTTTGGACACTACCTTTTAACCTAGTGACCCTCCCCCCCCACAACTAGTGCCCAATCACATCTGAGGGGCCCAACATTTCAAGCTGAATTCCAACTGCTTGCCACCAGTCTGTTTTCATGGAATGTTACCAATTCCCCAATCAGAGCACTATATCTTTGGATCCCCTCTATTCATACAAATTGTAACATTAAAACCAGACTGTGTGGGCAAAGAGTTGAGGCACGGTGGCAAAAATGGGCTCATAGGGTCCAAACCAGGTTGAGAAAGGAGAGGGAAAAGAGGTAGGTCAGCATGGTGGCTCTATATTTCCTTTCTCTCACCCATCTTGGATGTTGGGGTGGCATTGCAAGAGAGTTTGTGGTGCTGAGAAATTGAGCAGCCAGCCTTCCTTAGCTGGCCAGGAGCAGCTGGGGGAGGAGGCCCAGGCAAGTTCTTAAAGGGCTGAGTGGCCTCATTAGAGCCACCAAGAGAGGAGGTTCCCCCAGAAAAGAACCAGAGGTGGAGAGGCAGAAGAAATTCAGAAATAATCAAATGGGTGAAAGTGAAACCCGCAAATGCGGGGGGCCGACCGTGTGCACATGTGGGTCTTGTTTGGGAAGGGCTGCAAGGGGTTATTCCCTGGAGAACTGCAGTGGTAAGGGCAGCCGTTTCCTCAAAAAAAAAAAAAAGTTTTTTAAAAAATGAAAAGACATTTCTTCTCCAGTTACTGCCAGCTTCCCCCTGGCCCAGGCACTCCACATGCAGGGAGCGGCTGCCAGTGCTTGTATCAGTTCAGCAAAGTGCTGGGAAGTAGAGAAGTGACTGGACAAGCGCCGAGTTCTGCTGAGCGTGGTGCGCGCTGGGCCCCGGGGGATAACGGCCGCTTGAGCTTCCTCAAGCCGGGTGTCCTGAGAAAGCACCCATCTTGCTTTGCTTCCCCTCAGGCGGGGACTTCGTTCTCTCAGCCCAGTGCGGCGGTGCTCGGGCCCCGGCTGCCTCATTCAGCCCACAAGAAGAGGGATTGCGCGAGCCGACGTTGCCCTCCTCGTTTATCCCTCGAGGAGCGCCGAGTCGGGCACGTGCGCGCGTTTGTGTGTGTTCCAGTCCGTGCGCGCATCCCGCAGACCGCCCTGCAAGGAAGGTCTGGTTCGGCCTTGAGGAACGACGGGGAGCGGCCCCATCCCGGAAGAGGAAGAAGCTTTCACGCAGGAGGCCGCCGGGGAGACCCGTCGCCTGCCCAGCCGCGCGACCCCGGGAGATCGGCGGAAGCGGCACTACTCTGCTCAGCAGTAGGTGGGCTTGCCCGCGGCGGCGAGAGGCACGGCGAGCGCCGCCTGTGATCTGCCCTTCCCTCCCCCCTCCCCCGGACAGAATCCTCTTTGCGCTGCTGGGCATCTCTTCGGGCTTCCTGCCTCGGTGCTTCTCTGTGGGGAGGCGGGAGAGGCTCGGAGGCGCCTTGCCCCCATGAAGCCGGGGAAGCCGGGCCTTGCCCGCGCGCCCGCTAAGGAAGGGAAACTGGAGGAGCCGAGAATGTCGAGGCGCAGGCGCTGCACCCCCGCGTCTTCCGCTCTGACGACGAGGAAGGGGAGAGACGTGGTTTAAATGGCGTTTAGAAGAACGGTGGGCGGGGGTTGACTGTGGAAAGTTGCTTTGCACAAGAACCCGAATGAAAAAGACAGAGAAGTGTCCCCACCCCTGCCTCGCCCCTGGAAGCTCTCTTCCCAAACCCGAGTGATGCTCATCACCTAGTCTGCGATTTTCTGGGCTGATCTTTAAGATTATCTGCACTGTTCTTCAGTATATTTACTAGGCTGTTTAGGTGTTGCTTTTTAAACATTTCATGTCTGATCTCAGAGTTGAAAAAAAGTGCAACGACTGTCTTTGAAAATGAAATTAATGATAGAACAAACATCAGCATTAAAAATGCAGCTCAAATCATATGACTCAGCCCCCCCCCAAAAAAACCTATAAAGTCATATCAAATGGCTAACGTCCCTCAGGGCAGTTGATGTCTTATGAGTTTGTCTAGATTTGTGGATCATATGTTCTGAGGAAGGGATTTGTAGCTAGAAGGGAGAGTGCCTGTGACTGTGATATATAGGTTTAATCTGAAGAGGCTAGCTGTGTTTTGCAACAAGCATAACAACAAGGAGCCCTATGGCACCATAAAGGCTTTCAGGTTTTATTTGACATAAGCTTTTGTCGTCAGCGGCCAACTTCTATCGTGTTTAACTGGTGAGATGTCTTGAGCCTTTCCAATCTAGCATTCAGTCTCATTTTGGAACAAAGGGCCTTTCTGCACCATGCTGTTATAGTGGTATTATTCCACTTTCAACATCCTATGAAATTCTGGGGTTTGTAGTTTCCTGGAGCCAAAGAGTTCTCTGGCTGAGAATTTTAACTGCCCCTCCCTAAACTGCAAACCCCAGGATTACATAGGAAGTTGAAAGTGAAATAATGGCACTGTAACAGTATAGTGCAAAAGGGCCTATAGATTACACGACAAGCTATCTCAAAAAGCTTTTAGCTTGCTTTGTTGTATAGGCTCTTTTTTTCCTTGTTCTGTTGTGCATACCTCACTTTTCCCGACTTGTTTTATTACTGTAACTTCCAAACATTGTTGTATACTCCCATTCTTTCCTTGCTGCTCTGTCCCCCTCCAATGTTATCTCTTTTAATAAAGGTCCTCTGATCAGGGACTGTTTCAGCTACAGACATACATCAGTTAATGGAGCAGAAGTGTGCCTGGGTGTTACTTATTTAACAGAAAGTTTAGTACGAAGACAAATAATATGGAGAGAATAGAGAGAGTTTCCTACAGCAAAAAAAGAAGAGCAGTTAATCAAGCTTCAGCAAATGTTTTATCCAAAACTTAAAAGTATGCACATGTTAACCAGATCAAGTAAGCCTTTCATAAGTAAAAGCATTTTCAGTCTTTTGGAGAGCACTTCAAAACTTCTTCTAAAATGCACCCAGAGACACTTTTTTCTTTCACTACCTCCACCTTTCTTATGGTTTCCATTTTGGTGGTCAAATTTACATATCTACACTCTGTTTTTGTTGGAGGGAACTGGTAAGGCAGGCTTATCTGTTCTTCCCTCTTGCATTTCCTGCATGCTCAATGGGGGATACTGGATGGAGCTGTTGTTTATGTTGCCAGTTGTAGGCAGGCACCTACAGCTACAGTAGAATCAGATAGAGTAAGATCCCACTTTTTCCTGCCTTAAGTTTCATTGCATTTTTTTTTACTGCAGACATGCTAGTGCAGCTTCATCTGTCATTCTCCAGCCCTCCTTTACCATGCTTCCAGTGCTGATTCTGCTAAAAACCTTACAGCTAGACAGAGGATAAGGGGAAAAGAGGATGGACAGGCATAAAAGGAGTGTAAAAAGGAGCTTCATTGTTAGAGGCTTTGTTAACCGACGTGTGCCTGTATTTCAGTGCTTCTCAAGCTGCCTGATATGGCTTCAAGCTTTTTTTCCCCTCCAGTGTGCCAGAGGCAGGTACCACAGTTGTGCATAGTATAATTGTATTCCAATAGTTACCTAGAAACTCATTGCAGACCAGCAATTCATGGATCACAACCCGACAATGGTCCACACACCACCACTACGGGTAACATTAAACTATTTTGTATATAGCACCAATACCTCTGTTGGATCTAAATCAAAGTTAATTAGTAGTGAATATTCTGAGCAAATTGTGGGGGATAGTACTGCAGAGTGCGCTCAAGTCTACCCCAATGTCAGGTCAGCTTTGCTCTCACAGCCATGCAATATGATTTCATGTAGTACCAGGTACTGCTTTGATGTTTGAAAAAGAGTCAAAAAGAAATGATGGAATTGAGTGAAAAACAGTATGCTGGGAATGAGGGAATGTTGGTTTTAACAAACTTTGATGGAGGGAGTAAACACAGCTGCAAGATCATTCAGTTGGCAGGCAGGATAAGTGTCTGGGAAAAGAGTTGTTTTAGTTAGCTGTCAAATAAAATGCTTGCATTTGCAGATTTGTAATATTACAGATTGTAAGGCACTGCAAAGTCAATAGTTCTTTAGTCACTGCAATTGCCAAAGTGCACTGTTGTTTATTCAGTTTTAACAGCTTTTGAATGCTTTAAGCCTGTTTTTTTGACCTGGAAGCTAGCCAGTACATGACACACAAGGATAAGAACGATTTCCCAAACTCTGTTCTTATAAATGCAAGATTATCTCTTAAAATATTTAAAAGGGTCCCTAATCTATAGGGTACAATTTTCTGTAAAATTTACATATGCTAATATAAATCTGTATGCAAATTTTAAAACAATTCATAGATTTGTCATATCACATAAACAAAATCATTCAATTAATTTGTATTCTCTACCCCATCATCTCTAATAGGTAGTTCCTCTTTAACTACTTTTGTAATGATGTAATAAAATGTAAAGGAAAGTGGCTGTTAATAGTCTTTTTTAAAAAAACCTTTTCTCACACACACGTGCACAGAACCCAGCTAGAAATGGCAATATGTGTGCCAAGAAACAGTTTTACAAACTGCGCTAAACTTAAAATGTAAACACAAAAGTTGTACAAGGGCAAATTAGGGGTCACCTGAAATTAACTTCTCATTTGCTGTTCAGATTCTGCTCCACAAGTCCACCTCAGTTAGGAGGAACAGAGTATGGGGAAGAGAAGGTAGAAGTGTGCACGGAAGAAGATTAAGAAGCAAAATAGAGGGAGAGGTTACAAGCAGTAAAAGGCAGTTTCATAGGTAAGTGAAGCAAGAATTGGGTGGCACGGAGAAGACAAAAAGAACTCAGAAAAAGGAAGAGAGAGGTTTTCCTGCATGTGCCAATGTGATATCGTGGTTTCAGTGTTGGACTAGGACACTGGAAGACCAGGGCTTGAATACCTGCTTTACCTTGGAAATGCTGTTGGTGACCTTGGGTCAACTCACAATCTCAGCCTCAGAGGAAGGCAAAGGCAACTCCCCTCTGAATAAATTTTGCCAAGAAAACCTCATGATAGATTTGCCCTAGGATCACCCTAACTCAGAAATGACTTGAAGGCACACAACAACCACAAAAGAGGGATAGTTGTTCTTTTTCTCTGCTTTTTTTTCCTGGGGTGGTTTCTCCACATGATGGAGAGTTCCCCCAAATCGCAAGACAGTCAACACAGAACATGACCCAAAAGGGATAGAATAGGGGGCCCACACTGCATACGGCCTCCCTTCATCGTTGAGAAGTGATGCTGGGTTTGCCAGGAGATGAAGCTTCAGCTCTCCTGTTTGCTCTCCTTCTGCTGGCAGACCAAAACATTTTTTTAAGCAGGTTTTTATATGAATAGGGGAGCTTTATTTATTAAACTGTTTTAAAATTTTATATTGTTTTATGTCTTATAATTTTATATATCTTTAATGTTTCTAACTGTTTTAAACATTTTCATGTGTTTAATTTATTGTTGGAAGCTGCTTTGGGTTCCATTTAGGGAGAAAGGTGGCATACAAATATAATAAATAAAATAAATAAATGAATGATTGACACTGAGCAGTAACTGATCAATATGGGACAGTATTAAGTGGGTGGGAAGCACTTTGCATTCCCAAGGAATTTCCTCATAGGGAATATAGCCCTTGAAGGGAAAGGGATTTCTGCCTCTGCTTTAGTGGATTTTGTTGAATGACTTTGACCTGTTATTAAAATATAGGTAAGAGTTAGGTAGTCTTTCAATGATAATTAATATTGTATGCAGTAGCAAATCTTGTTTTTGGTGGACTGCTGTAATGGAGACTGCCACAACAAACAGATGAACTACTATCAAGGCTATCTTAATTAAGAAGAACCTAGTTAGTGGAAGGTTCAAAAATTGATGTTTGTATTTTGTATGTACGGTTTTTTGGGGGTAGGATTCCACTTTTCAATATTATTCTTACAGAGAAGCAAATAAATGATGCTAAATTCACATACTTTGTTAATGACATTATTATTTGTTTAGTGGGGTAGTGATAACCAGGAAGTTTCTTATGTTTCTCTTTCTCTCTCTTTAGAACAATTTGTATTTCAGAACACAACTACTGAGAAGATGTTTCTAGAGAAAAATCAGGAAGCTAGGAGGCCTTTGACAGGGCCATTGGAACCTGAAGAGAACTCTAGTCGTGTGATTACTATTGTCTTTATTGCACTCCTCATAGACTTGTTGGGTTTCACCCTTGTCCTCCCACTCCTTCCCTCAATACTTGATTATTACAGCAAGAATGATGTAAGTAATACCTAAACTGTATTTATTGAAATTATTCTCATCCCATATGTATCAGGTAAGAGGAGTATGCCCTTCCAATTATATACCACTGTAAAGTTAATTTATTTTGGGGAGAAAACTTACAATTCTTTACTATGACCACTAGTCTCCTTTGTGAAGGGGAGTATTTAAATTTCTTCTCTAGAGCAGGAGTGAGCAAAATGTAGCTTTTAGCCTTTGTTCAAAGCACCCTTAAGTGTTCCCAGTGTTCTGCAGACATTTATTTAAAAAAAAATGACATGGTGATTTGCCATCTTCATTTGCCTTCAGAATTTGTCAGCAGCCTGTCAAAAGGAAAAGGAGCTAAATCTGCTATAACCTACAACAGAGCTTATTTAGTTCCTGGTAGTGTAATATCAATAGTAAATACCATATTAAATTAAAGTCAGTTCATCATGTCAGCATAGCTCATGATGTGATGTGTGAGTTGTGATGATGTTGTATCTGGCATATCCTTGGCCATTTCCACACGAGACCGTTATAGTGCTATGATTCCACTTTTAACATCCTATGGAATCTCAGGAGGGCCCAGCCAGCCCCTCTCTAAACTGCAAACCCCAGGATTCCATAGGATGTTGAAAGTGGAATCATAGCGCTATAACAGTCTCATGTGGAAGTGGCCCTTGTAGGTTATTATGTAGTGCTAAGCAAAGCCTTACTACATGTAGAACTGAAACTATGTAACTAATGTGATGCAATGTAGACTGTATGGTGTCATATCTGCTACTGCATACTTTGCCTGTCTTGCTATGTGTTAAGCAGCTCTAGTTGGTACTTACCATTAGTCATGTTTAATGGTGTTATTGTGTAACTTGCTTGATTGCATCTGTATTATATTGTGTAAATATATATCACTGCTTGCATAGAAAGTAGGGCATGTGTAGTGGATTGTTATGTTGTATAAGGAAACTGGATAGTTTAATCTTGTGTGCTGCAAGTATATGATTTGTACTTATTCATGGGAAACAGGGAGGTGAAAGGATGATGGGATATGAACTGTTAAATGAGGAAACTGAGTTCTATAGGATGATGGGATAAACTGGGAAACTTAGGGCAGTAAACAGAGCAGTTCGTGAAAGGTGATTTGAAGGGGGAACCAGATGCCAAATTCGCCTTCAAAGCTTGTTTTATGATCTGGCCTAAAGCCAGAGGTGTCTGTTGGAGAGCTGTATATTAGCCAAGATCAAAGAGAAGCAGGATACTGGACTAGAGACTTTGGTATCAGCCAGGCAAGAAGAAAGAGTAATAAATTATTTGCAAAGTTTCCTACCTTGTGTCAATGAATAGGCACAGGTGTCATACATTAGATTTATTTTAATTATGTTTTAAAGGTCTTGTTCCACTCAGTAATTTCTTTTTTTAAGAAGTAATTGAAACTCGTTGTACTTTTCTGAAAGTTTTAATTGCTCAGGCACTCATGGGTTTTTTTGGGTGGGGGGTTTGGTGGATATGAAGCATAAGTGGTAGGAATCTAGGAAGAACTCCTGCTCTTGTGAGATCATTTGAACAACTATGAGAATTACCTGGGAGTGGGGAGTTAAGCTGTTAGGATCATACAGTTGAAGAATAAAGAGTGCAAGGGCCATTGAGTCCAACCCTTTGCCATGCAAGAATATACAACTAAGGCACTCCTGAGAGATGGCCATCCAACATCTCTTTAAAGACCACCTTCTGAAACAGTCTGTTCCATTGTCAAGTAGCTTACCATCAGGAAACTTTTCCTAATGTTTAGTATTGTAATTTGAATCCATTAGAGTCTTTGTAATTTGAGTCTCTGGAGCAGCAGAAAACAAGCTTGCTCCATTTATATGATATCCCTTCAGATATTTAAAATGGCCATTGTATCCTTTTTCAGTCTTCTTTTCTCCAAGCTAAGCATATTTAGACATATCCTGAGCTTTTCTTCATAGGGTTTGATTTGCAAACCATGTTCCAACTTGTCAAAACCCTTCTTGAACTGTTGGACCCAGAACTGGACTGAGGCCTGACCAAAGCAGAATGGAATGATACTGCTACTTTACATGGTCAGAATGCTGTTGATACAGCCCAGAAATGCACTGGCTTTTTTGGCCCGTGCATTGTACTGTTGACTGATGTTTCTGGCATCACTGTCCTTATCATAACATTGACAATTTAAGAGTAGTGCTGGGGTTTGCAGTGCCTTTGGCAAGGAAAGGAGAAATAGCTATGTGTGATAAGGTTTGGGGATGCTAGGAGGGTGGGCTGTTTGTTTTGCTTTTCATATTTGCTGTTATTTGCCATTTTTTATTTCTTACATTTGCTAACACAAACCTCTGTAGTATGGTTGGCTGTGCGTATCTGTAAATTCTATATCCACAGATTCAACCAATCACAGCTTGAAAATGCCCTCCCCCCAAAAAAAAATCCAAAAGGCAAACTTTGATGTTGCCATTTTGCTACATCATTGTACATAATGGAACTTGAGCATCCACAAATTTTGTTATCCATGGAGGGTCCTGGAACTAAACCCTAGCAGATACTGAGGCCCCAGTGTACCTGTATTTTCAACTGTAAATTATTCTTTTGACACTGTATATTTTGTGTATGAAAAATAAAATAAATATAAAATGATAAAGTGGAAAGGTCTGCTGTTGCTGGCAACAAGTCTACTAAGACTGATAGACTTGTTCGCTAAGTAATTTGTAGCAGGCTCAGTTCCCTGGTTTCTGGAATACATCTTATGGAATATCCTGCTGACATCATCAGTTTGCTTTTGCGGGGAGGGGGTGGGTTACAGTGCTGCTGTACACTGCTACAGTGAACTCCCGGATTTCTGATTTTTTTTTAATAGAAAAATGGTGCAGTAGTAAAACTGGAAGGTCAAAACAATGGCTTTAAAAAGAACCAGGATAGAGAGAGAAGTAATTCCCGTCATTCTGATTTTATAATTTATAGGTTAAAAACACTGACATGCTGGAGGACTGGGTTAATTGCTTCCAAAGCAAATTAAGAATATTGGGTGCATCATTGTAAATGTGTATTCCACAGGGCTTATATTACTAGAAGTGTCCAAATCTTGCAAATTTAGTGGAAGCAACACTATAAGGTCAGTAGATATGGGAGGCATCTTAGCTGCCTCCTGGCCTAAGGAAGCTCTCCTCCAAAGCAGTGCCAAGAGTTCAAGTCTTGCATCCAGTTTTGCTATAGATGCAGTTGCAAAGAACACTCTAAACTTGCTGGCTAGCTGTGCATGCTTCTGTGAACATTTGAAACAGTTAATTTAGGATGTCAGTTGGGTGGCAACTGTTGGTCACTGTGACCACATGCCTGGCCAGTATGAGTATTTTTATTGGCATGGAACGTTTGTGAACTAATACTGATTCTGTGGAGTAATCTAGTCTGAATATAGGATATAGATAAAGATCTATATTCCTTTGTTCTATTTTACAGCTTTACTTTCTGACTATTAAATTTGGAAATTCTACTGTAGTCAATTCATTTAGTAAAAGGAAGAATGATGTCTTAGTCATTTGTTAGTCTTTAAATGCTGTTGCACATTTTATACTTCTTGTTGTAACAAGCTGGCAATAGCTTTTAGGAATGTCTTGCATGAACATTCTGAGAAATAACAAGACTTAAAATCTTGCTTTTGAAAGTTTATGTGTTAGAGGTAAACCTACTGTGAGAATACATACAGATTTCAAAACTGAAGTGACTCATAGAAGGGGGATTTCAGCATGGTGGTGAGATTCAAATATATTTGGAATGTGGTTGGGCAGAGGAATGGCTGCTGATCCCCCACTGTTCCTGAATTGCTGCCTGAGTTCACCACATGGTCCCACTTGTGTGCACTGTTTCTCTTTTGCAGGATGGTTTCTACATGACATTGCAGCATGGTGTGGACTGGTTCAGTGAAGTGATTGGTATGCCTCCTGAAAGGAAATACAACAGTGTCTTATTTGGAGGTATGAATGAAGTTCTCATATTGGACTGTTTTAAGAGTAGTAGCTTGGCTTGCGTCCCCATGCTCCTGGATTCCTTTATGTCTTTATATAGTGTCTAGGTTTGTTTGAGGAACACAACTTGTATGGGGCATGGAAGCATATAAATCTGGTATTAAAAGCAATTGAGCTGTCTATAAGAGCCTGCCAGGCTTATTTCAGTGTCTTAGCTTTACTAGCTCCACAGTTGCGCTGAAGGTGGGCTGGACTTGCTGCAGTGGGAGATGTCCACTGATGATATGATATACAAGCACCATGTATTATCTGGGATTGATTAAGTGAGACTAAAAAACTCTAATAATATTCTGGAAAGCAAGCCTGAATACTTGAAAAAGAATGTACAACCTAATAATTTTACACACTCCTAATGACATAATACATTACAGAGGCCTTTACTCTTAAATGTTTTGCAATGTTACTACCCAGCAAAAGATAGTGACAGTCATAGTGCTTTGGTATAATTTCTTAAATGTATACTTTACATTTTAGGAGTACATTGCAATGCTGTAGTATGTGATGTGGCCCATAGGCTTGTATGGCTGAGATTTAGGGATTGCCCTTGACACTATGTTTAATTTTCAATCTTTTCTAGGTCTAATTGGATCAGTCTTTTCTATGCTTCAGTTCTTTGCCTCTCCACTCACTGGTGCTGCTTCTGATTACTTTGGGAGAAGACCAGTCATGCTGTTGAGTGTGGTATGTCTGATGGGAACAGAAAATGTACAGTGTATCTTCTAAATGTCATTGATTTCAACTCCCATCAACCCCAGTCAGTATGACAAATGATCAGGAGTGCTAGGAGTTGTAATGAAAAACACTTGGAAACCACCAGCTTGGGGAAAACTGAACTGGTACACAAGCAACAAACCTGAAGAGAACTCTGTTATTGGAAAGGTTTAGATAGCGCTAGTCAGATTGAGTTATGTCTAGTATTTATAGGTAAACTTATCTTTCCATATTCTAGCAGTCTAAACTCCCAGCATCTCTTAAAGCAGACATCCTGCTCATATCTTAAAATATGGCTTATAAGAGCAGGTGTAACTTAAAATCTTTTGCCTTGGCTTCTTCACCCTGCTCTGCTGGGGAACAGCAGTGAAAAGTATTAATGTCTGGAGATTCTAAAAACAGTACTTACCTCTGGAGATCCTGGTTCAGACAGAGCTATGGACAAATATTCACCATTGCCAATTCAAGTTCCAGTTCAACACTCTGTCTGTAAAACATACTCCCAAAATGCAGTGAACCAAGAATTTCAGTACTTTCTGTGTATCATCCTGTTCAGAATTTTTTTTTTTTTTACCATGAAACTGTCTTGGCTGTCTTGTGTAATAAAAATACCCTTCTTCCATCTGTAGATTGGTCTGATAGCATCATATTCCCTATGGGCCATTTCAAGGAGCTTTGAGCTGTTTCTTTTCTCTAGAGTCATTGGTGGAATAAGCAAAGGAAATGTCAGTCTCTCCACTGCTATAATTGCTGACTTGAAAAGTCCAAAAGCTCGAAGCAAAGGCATGGTGAGTGAATAGCATGAGTTTGTGCCTTTGGGGTCCTCTGTTTTTAGTCTTTAATCAGTCATATTTGTTGAGTAGGAGCTCACCTTTAAGCAAATAATGCAGTTGAATGCTTTCATTGGGAGAAACATGTTTAGCTTAGATCTGAATTGACATGAGCAAGTCCAGCAAATTTGCTTGCTGTTAATTTAGTATCATTTGGTGTCATTGTAGCCAGAATCTGGGAAGAAGGTGCTAGCACTCTTCAGTCATAGCCAGCTCTGGCTTTGGGATAAACAACATATTTTTTTCTTGTCAATAGGAGAGTTGATAATGGATATGAAAGCAGCTTTTGATCCTTAATGAGTAATGTTATATTTGATGTTGTTTGTTATACTTACTGATATGTGAATATGATTGTACAGATATGTTGCTTTCTTTTTTGGTTCCTTACAGTACCCCCAGGGCTCAGTGTTTTCCATAGCCTGTAATATACTAACATTTGTGCAGTTGTCAGTTGGCAAATTACAAATTGCTTTAGGAGCATATTCTGCATAACTGATCCAGCTTGGCCAGAAATAACATTATCTAAAGAAGTTAAATTGTTGGCTTCCTTAGACTGTTGTTACTAAAATGTACTTGTAAGACGCTTTTTCCCCCAAAGGATAAAAGATAAAGTAAACAGTGCATCATAAAATAAAAGCAAGATACAAGTACAATAAAGGCACAGTTGATACTTTAAAAAAGACAACAAAAGACAGATTTACAAACCTTGAAAGATTAAGTATTTAGAGACTAAAAACTCCTATAGGTGAGAGATATTCCAAGAGGTTTGTCACAATTGGACAAATTAAGGAGTGCTGTAAACACTATGTCATTTAAGTTAATCGTGTACTTAGAGTAAACAATCAGTATAAGGAACTCTTCATAAAAATATACTCCCTTTTCTTTTTTTTTAAGAGAATTTTTAATCTCACATGTTGCTGCAGCAGGAAGGGGTGAACATATGTTCTGTAACACCAACAACCCATAATCTGACACAAAGAGCACATCTCATCCCACAATGTCAGGGTAGGACAACCCTCCTTACCCTCCTTGTGCATAGTCCATACCTGCTATGTAACAAGGTGCAAGTCTCCCCCAAGACATATCGTTTTGATCTTCCCATATAAACTACTTCACAACTGCAGCTGTGAAAGTGTCCTGCTGAGACATTACTTCCTTTTGTGCTACCATATGGTTTGGTGCTGCAAGAGTAAACTGGAACATTGAATGGAAAAGTATATGAAAATGGGTGGAGGGATAGCAATGCTTCCCTTACCAAGTGCCCATTAATTCAGATGTTTGTCTATATGTTCTTTCAAGTTTATAACATTGACATTTGGAAGGGTCTTTCAAAACTTCTGGGTGGAGTGTTCCAAAATTTGGCACCTTTAAGTGATAAGAGGGCTTAGAGACATATGTGGTTGTCAAAGTTGTTTTTTAAACTAATTTAAACATGCATTTGTCCTGTTACAGACTCATAGTTCTAATGAATAAGGCAGATAAATTGAAATCAAGATGGTGCAGTGTAACTGACTAGTGCTGGTATGTGGAGTATTGGCAGCAGAAGAAGGAGGAGAAAGTAAATGTAGCAGTACATCTTAACAGTACATCATTCAGTTCTGATCAACGTTGGGGAACGCGAGGCTCTCCAGAAGCTGTTAGACTGCAATTCCCATTATTGGCTTTGATGGCTAGGGTTGATAGGAGTCCAGTGTTATTGCAGTCCAATAACATTTGTTGGGACACACGCTTTTCACCTGACTTGAAAGATTTTAAAATAAATTGTAGTAGTGATTGGTACATTGTATCATATTGTAAAACCAACACAAAATTAAGTTTTGTCAACAAAAATGAATGTGTAATAACATTTCATCAAATAATACATTGGAGTTTTACTGGGTCTAGAAACTTGTTTAGTGCTAAAGAACTGGATAGAAGCATTAATAACTATTAGCTATGTTTTCCTAGGCAATGATTGGTGTGGCTTTTTCCTTGGGTTTTACCCTTGGTCCGATGCTTGGAGCATATCTCGCTATGGAGAAAGAGAAAGAAGAAATCTTCTATGTTCAGGCTGCCATCTTTGCTGTCATCTTTGCAGTTACTGAATTGGTTTTCATCTTCATCTTGTTGCCAGAGACACTCTCCAAAGAAAAAAGGGTAACATGTTCTGAAAGCAAGTAACAGCCAGAATGAAAAACAGAGAGGAAGTAAATGACACTGTTTTAAACTATTACCTACTTCCAGTTGTTTGCTTCATATTTTTATGGGGCCTTATGCATATTGGCTGGAAGTAAGGGGCAAAGTCCTGTGGGAGTTTCTCCTTCAGTGCTCCACTTAATGATTAAGAACTGAAGAAACATCCAAAGAGGCTCTGCCACTTCTCCTAATCCTACACTTGGGGTTCCTCACCCTACCCATATACCCTCCCAAGGCAAGGGATCTTCCTATCTCAGAATACAAATTGGAAATCAAAGTGAAGATTCCCCCTTGTTGCATTTGTCCTTCCAATTAGGAAGGTGGGTGAGGTACAGTGAGCGTCCCACAGGCATATCCAGTCTCTTATTAGGAATAGCAGTGGAAGCTCTGCCTGCACTGCTCTGATGAGGGGAAGGTGCACAGCATGCAAGGTTTCCATGATTCCTCTTGCAATTTGTGCTTGGAGCTGGGAGCCTGTTGCACCCCTGCTCCATCCTCCACAATAGTGGAAAGTATGAGAGAAGAAAATTATCCAAATCCATGGAATGATCCTGCAACTAGAACCTCTGTTTCTGTATAGCTTTGCCCCCTCCTCACTTTCTCTTGCCTGGGCAGGACAAAGATGGAGCAAGGCCAGGTCCCTGCCTGTAGCACTGGCTGGAAGGTTCAGCTGGCACTGTGGTTAGCAAATCTATGATGTCAAGAGGTTTGACTATGATGTCAGATGACATCAGGCCACACAATCTGATCCCATCTGGCCTACTTAAAATCAGTTCTGTGTAGGTATGGAAAGTGTGGCATCTGAAAATAATGGCTACATTGATTGTCAGTATTTAGATTAATGATAACTCTAAATATGCAAACTTTAAGAAATACAATATTTATAAATCGGAACAGATTTTCACAATAATGGTAATTATCTCACTAGAAGGAAAATGGCTTTCTGTGAACATTGTATGAAATCCATGTTTTCTCAACATTATGTGAAATGTGCATTCAGTTAGTGTATTTGGAATTCTTTTAAAAAATTTCTAAGTTCTGATCTTTACAGAAAATCGATAGCAGTCTTAAAAAGAGCCTGGACATGTGTGTTCCCATGTTCAAAAAACAAAGCAGTTGCCTAGTATGGATTTTGCACATGGTGTGAAAAGCGAAGGAAGGGCAGGATGAGTTCAAGAACAAGGGCTGTTCTTCCCCTTCTAGGGAGTTGAGTCTTGATGGGAAATAATGGCTCCACTTGAACTAATTCTCTCTCATAAGCCATATTTTATAATAAATTCCAAATACAGCTATTATTCAAATAGGAACTCCCACCGCTGTGCTGCATCTCTGCTTTTTCACTAAGCTTTGAAGAAAGGTGGGCTATTCAGGAAGACAAAACTTTTTTGATGAAGGGTGGGGTGGAACATTTTCATGGAAAATGTTTACCTGTGCCTTTATAGACTGCCTTTAGTAGCCAGCTTATGATGTCCATACTAGAATGGTTTAATGTTAAATCCTTGCAAAACATCTGTATTCTGTAAATTTCAATGAAATAGGTTTTAACCAATAGGAGGTAGTGGTATTTAACTCAACTCCTAACAGACAGGACACTAAAGTAGTGTAGAGTCATGTTTTGTTGTAGAATTCACACAGATTCAGACCAACAATGCTGTCATTCTACAGTGTTGACACCTCAAAAATTTCAAACAGTGTTCCTGAGTTTAAACCTAGTGCCATGTATTTTTGTTTTCCACAGATAAAAAAGAGCTAGGACAAGAATTATCCTAGCAAATCTATTAACCTTTCACCACTAGACTATTCTTTACTTACACAGTAGGACTGTCCCACATAGAAAATATGCCATGCCATTTTGATGTTGGAATACACTTAGTGTGATAGCGCATATGAGAAACAACTCCATCCTGCCATGAGTAGGCAACTACTGCACACTCATTTGATTCTGGCCAAGACAGACCATGATACTGAGGCTCTGAGAGGCAAGGCTGGAAAGACTTGGTGCTGGGAAGACATCCACAGACAGCTTGGGGAGTGCTGAAACTATTTCACCATCTGAGGCAAGAAGCAAGCTATTCTTCCCATCACACAGCAGCCCACATACTGTCCCTGCCTCAGAGAAGAGAGATGCAGGATACCTATCCCCCTCCCCAGAAAAGAAGACATTGTTCCCACACACATGCACAGAAAGGAGAAAGACCATGGCACACCCACTATGCCAGGAGTCAGCTGCTCCTCTGCCTTTTCTGGAGGGGGTGGTTACAGGTGTCACAACAGTGTCCTCCTCTTTTTCCTGGCACAGGAGAGGGGTGTGGAATTCCTTAAGCTTTGAGATATTTTTCTTCTCTTTTAGGTGTCCTCTGTGGTGTCTGGTTTTCAGTCAGCAGTACATTTGATCAGTCCTTTCGCCTTGTTTCAGTTTTCTGCAGTAAGCCAGAGAATGGAACCACTTTCAAAAAAAAGCAAGTCCTTAACCTTTGTTTTCATATGAAATTGCTTGACTACAGTTGTCCCTCTACATTTGCTGGTTTGACCTTTGAGAAGTTGATTATTCATAAGGCACCCACTTGCCTCCCTCCTTCTCCCTTCTCCGACGTTTTGCCTGGGTGCACGTGTCTTCTTTCCATAGGCCTGCGCAAAAGGCAAGCAAATGGCAGGGGACAGCTCTGCACATGTGGAAGGCAGCGCACCCAGCTGAAATGCAAGTGAACGGGGAAAGTGAATGGAAAGGGGGGAGGAGAGCGGAGGGAGAGCGCTCACTTGGGTGGAGGAGAATTATTCACAGTTATTCACAATTACTCAGCAAAATGCAGAGTTAAAAAAGAAGAGGCAGCAAAGAAACCAAATTATTTTAGATGAGATTAAAAAAAGCAAGAGGAAGAACGTTAACAAAAGCCATCAAATTCACTACTACTGAAGAAGATGAAGCTACTACAAAAGCAAATTTCAGTGAACATGGTGTATGATATAGGAACTGTGCAATATACTAAACTAGAATACTTCAAGTCAGGGAATAAGCCTAGAAAATGGCTTGCCTAAAAATTAAGAAAAGAGAGAGAGAAAAATGATATTAACAATTCATGATGGAAAGGAATTAACATCAGATCCAGACAAAATTAAAAAGGCATTTTACAAATACTATTCAAATTTATTTAAAGCACAAAAGGTCTTGAAAGAAAAGGTAGAGGAACAAAGAGAAATCTTAATTGCAAGAATTGCCCCAGTAGAAAAAACTGAGGCTATGAAGAAGATGAAACTGTGCAAAACCCCAGGGGTGGATGGACTATGAGCAAGCTATTATAAAACATTGAAAGATCAACTATTTATCTCACTTCAGGAACTGATGAATTTGATACTTAAGACAGGAAAATGCTACAGAGTTGGTGCCATGCCAATATAATTCCTATTCCAAAATATGATGAAGACATAACCTACAGATCTGTTCACTATTAAATAATGATTATAAATGATTTACAACAATTTTAGCTGAAAGAATGACAAAAATAATACACAAGGATCAAGGTTTTTTTTTTTTTACTCAAAAGGACATTTTAAGAGACAATACTAGATGGGATGTGTTGGAATATTTAGAAGTTCACAACGTGAAACAAGCAAGCCTTGATTTTACTTGATGCAGAAAAAGCATTTGACAATGTGAATTGGACTTTTATGATCAAAAGTTATAATCATGCTTAAAAATATGAACTTTTGTGGCAACTTTGTTACATGGATTAAAATGATTTACTCCCAACAAATGCTCAGATTTTGATTAATGAAGAGAAGACTAAGAGTTGTGATGTACAGAAAAGGACAAGACAGGGTCATCCATTATCACCCCCTTCTTTTCATAATGACTTTAGAGATATTAAAGAGAGCAATTAGACAAAACAATTAAAAAAAAAAAGATTCTCAGGAGTATGGGGGCCAGTAAGGAATGTGTGCAAACCCACAAGATACCCTAGAGTAAATATGACCTCCAACTGCTGGAAAATTCCATGTAATGTAGTAGTTTGAGTGTTGGATTATGAAGCTGGGGACCAGGGTTCAGTTCCCTGATTGGCCATGGAAACCCACTGGACACGTCACACACTCCCAGAAAATCCCATGATATTTGCCTTATGGTCAGCATAAGTACAAAATTACTTGCAAGCACAGAATAATGACAGTGATGGTCAGTCCTTAAGTTCTCACTTCTAGGTTGAATTTCAACGATGAAAATGAATGTTTTACCTAAAACATTGTTTATATTTCAAACAATTCCTATTTACACTGTGATCTGCCATTTAGACAATGACAGAAAGACTTGTCGAATTTCTTGTGCATGAGGAAGAACCTACAGTGAGATTTAGAGTTTTACAAGATAACAAACAGAGAGAGGGACCAGATCTGAAACTTTATTTTCATGCATGTTTTTTGGTATGGTTGAAAGAATAGATAACACTAAAAGGAGATCAACTTCATCAACTGGAAAGTTTTGATTTGAGATTTGGCTGACGCAGTCTTTTATGGTATAAGCTTAAAGCAAATCTTGATTTTAAACACCATTTTATTATAAGGGTCTTACTTAGAGTTTGGGTTAAATATAAACCGAGACAATGTACAAAGATGCTATTATGTGTTTCATCACATTAGGCTTTATTTAGAAGAGAAATAGTATTCATACTAGTTGGTTAAGATATAAAGAAAAAATATAAAGAAAATGAAAAAAGGTAGAACAGCTGAACTAAAAGGGATTTGAAATAAATTGATCTCCATACAGACAATTAATGGAGTGGTTTAAATTGGACAAAAGTTTACATTATTTTGAAAAAGAAACCTCTGAACTAGAAAAATCTTTTTGTTTAGAAGATAGCCATTTAATTGAAACAATGTACAAGTGTTACTGACATTAGAAAGGAAAGGGGAAGTGGTTAACGATTTCATGACTAAATGGGCACAAACTGTGAGTCGTGAAATACATTTGGAACAATGGGGAAGAATGTGGTCTAACGATATGAAATTTACCTTCAGTTTTAATCTTAGAGAGAACCTTTACAAAATGATGTGCAGATGGTGTTAAGAAAGTTTGCAAAATTTATAAAGGTTCTAAGAATTTGTATTGGAAGTGAAAAAGTAGTGAAGGGACTTTTTTCATGTGTGGTGGACATGTGAAATGGTGAAGAAATATTGTTCAGAGATACATCATTTGATTGAAGACATTTTGAAAATGAAAAATTCATTTGGACCGGGAACTGTTTCTCTTGGGTCTGATGGACAAAAACTTTGATAGGAATGAATATTTCAATACATGATTGCAACTGCAGGACTTCTTTTTGCTCCAAAATGGAAAGGTTTACAGATTCCATCTATAGAAGAATGGTTGAAAGTATTAGCTTTTGCTGAAATAGCCAAATTAATGACTTTGGTTAAGGAGAGAAGTTTGAGTAGATTCAAGAAAGAATGGGATACAGTGATAGCATATTTAAAAGATCATTGGAGGAATAGTGTCAATGTTTGGTTTTGAATACATGATAGGTTATTGATAATTGGTAGATGTATTAATATTGGTAGTGATTATAACCTAATAATTTTTTTAGTTTATTTTGAGATTTATATAGAAGAAATTGCTTTATTACTGTGATAATTATCCATCTTAAGAAATGTTGGAAGCTGCTTTGTAAATATAGTAGATGACTTTGTTTTTATGTTGTTTATGTTTATATAGTTTAGTTTTTTAGTTTATTAGTTATGTTTGTATATTTAGGCCTATGTTAATCTCTGTATGTAGTTCTGCTTATAAAGTCTTGTATGTTTAATAAAAATAATTTTAGAAAATCATAAATGCAAGGATCTTCAAATTTTGGGGTCTTCAGGTACATTTTGAAACATGAGGAATATTTGTTGACACTACAAAAAGCCTGCCGTATGGTGGCCTGCCTAGTTCTAAAGGACAGCTATAAAACTGAATGTAAAGCAGTGGTTGGGTTTGAATACAATATTCCAATCCACCTATTTTCCCACAAAAGGCAACAAAATACCAGAAAGAAAGAATACTGTTGATATTCTGAACAGCCCCTGCCATAGCAAGCCTATAAAACTACCCCACAAAAACCAAGAAGATACCTCCCACTCAACACTCAAAAAGCATAACTATCCTTTCAAAGGTGAACAGGCAGGTAAATTATTGTTCCTCTTCTTCCAAGCAAAGAAAAGAAATCACATAGGCAAAACACAATGCTTCTAATCAGAATATTATCATACAGTACTACCAAAGCCACATCTCAAATGTGCTAGGTTGCCTGATATAGTCTTTCTTTCTCTGGAACAGTTTAGCTAGTGATCTGGGCACACTATGGGGAGGGAGATACAGGGCCTGCAGTTACACGTGGATGTCCTTCTCCAGAAATGAGCTGGGCCCACATGCGGCCTTGAGACATATTGAGGAATGGAGAAGAAATGATGGGACAGTATAGGCCACAGACCTTGTCAAATACAGTTGGGGCAATGATAGATGCTGACCTGGATTCCTGTGTTGTAAATCGCAGGGGGAGGGTTACTTAATAACAAATTCTAACCATTCTATCAAAGAAAATAGGGTTTCAGACAGATCAAACATAGATTAAGAGAGAACTAGTTTAGTATTAACTGTAAATTGTGCATCTGAGAATTTACTCTAAACCATTGAAAGGCTGCCAAGTGAAACAAGGAGAGAGTACAGTATTTACATTATTGTGATTGTCTCCTAGTTCGCTAATCATGATTTATAAGGAAATAGGCAAGAATTATGTTTTCTACAGGAGCACGGCACCTTTTGATTTTCGTTTTGCTCCTACCCTCTCATTTCCACAACTGGAATCTGGCATGAAGTTAGTGAAGTATAGGAATTGTTGGTTTTGTAAATCCTTGAACGTGTATTCTGTTGGCCTGACACACTGCATGCCAGTTTTTATAAATTACTTCAGATTGGACTTGAACATGTTATTATTTTAATAGATCTCAAGACCCTAGGCTTGGTGTATTTCCTCTACCTGTTCCTCTTCTCTGGCCTGGAATATACTCTGGGTTTTCTTGTCCATCAGCACTTCAAATTCAGCAGGTATTTTATATGATATTTATTTTGTATGAGCAAGAGCCACAAGTCATAAAAGTAATCAGTTCTATAACTGTATTTGCTCAGCTGCACTCTGTTATACATAATATTCAATTCCCACCCCTTGGTAGAACTCAGGAAATGTTTATAATGTTAATGTTTCTTTAGAAGTAGGCAATTGTTGCCATCTTAAGTGGAAACTGTTTTCTTAATGCCAGCTGTAGGATCACTTTCAATAATACAAATCATTCGCTTGCTAGAAAGCAATTATGTTTATGCTTTTGCCCAACTTGGAATCTGATTAAATGACACTTCTGTCTCACCCAGGTGCCCTGTCCCAGTAAAATCAGAAGCTGGGAGCGTGGGATTCATAATTGGTTATCAGCATTGTAAAGAATGTTAGGAAATAGCCAGGAGATTCATTGAATCAGAACTCATATACTGGTGTCTTTTAGCAGCTGGAAATTCTGTTTTACACTCTTGATCTGAATTCCCTTTTAATTTTGTACTAGTCTAAAATGAGCTGATAGTTCCAGCATTAAGCAGCCAGTTTATCTTTGCAAAAGTGCAGATGTGAGGATTGATCCAAGCCTCTAAATCAATATGGCAGGTTCACAGGAAAGAATTAAATCTCTAAGGGGAAATGAAATTATCTTGTTTTGCAAGAACAGCAGTATGAATTTAGTACTATCATTCTTTCAAATTAATTTCAAAGGGGAAGTTTCTTGAGATAATTTGTTATGTTGCTTTTTAAAAGCATTGCATTGCAGTTACTCATTACAGTGTTTGATAAGTACCCAGTTGCTGTTACTCACTATACAATTGACCTTCCACTTTTGTGAAGGTTTGGGGCACAGAACCCTTGCAAAAGTGGAAAAAACATAAATATTCCCCCCAGCTATCCCTATGCATTTTGCCCTGGCATGGAGATCTTGTGCAAGTCTCCTCCCCATTCCTTTCTGTTCTGCCTTAGCATGAATTCTCTGTACTGGCCAAAATGCATAGGAATGGCAGGGGGAGCTCCAGAGGAGGGAAAAGAAGGCTTATGCGAGCTTTTCCCCATCCCCCTTTCCTTTCTGTTTTACATGGGAAGAGGAAGGAGGGAATTCTGGTGGTGGGAAAGGAAGTTAGCTTTATGTCTAATGATGGTGCAAGGAAACTGCATTCCAAAAGTAATGCAATGAGTAACAGTGAAGTTATTTTACTGGTGTCATGAGTAACAGCTTGTTGTTACTTTTATGTTACTTTAAAAAGGATATTTTCTTGTAACAAAGTAAAACGGAATGCAGTGAACAATGTAACATGTTACTCTTTAAAACTACAATTCTTCCTCCACACTCACAGTTTGACATTCGCAAATTTGATTATTTTTGAACATGCTGGCATCCCCCGCCATTCTCCTCCTCCCATTCCTATGCCTTTTGCCCCTGCACAGAGAACTCACACCGAGGCAAAATGGAAGGGAATGGGGGAAGCTCTGTGAACTTTCCTTTTCCCCCTCCATAGGTCCCTCCTTCCACTTCCCATGCAAAACAGAAGGGAAAGGGGATGAGGGAAGTGGTTTTGCATGGGGAGAGGAGGGAGGGAGCTCTAGAGAGGGGAAAAGAAGGCTCATGCAAGCTTTCCCCTACTTTCTTTCCCTTCTGTTTTGCCTTGGTGCGAGTTCTCCATGCCAGGGCAAAATGCATGGGAAGGGGAGGAGTGAAAGGGGAGGACACCCATGCACTTGCAAATATCACATTCATGAGTGTCAAACCTGCAAATGTGGAGGAAGAACTGTAGTGTGAAAGAGTAACATGTTACATTGTTCACTGTATTCCTTTTTACTTTGTTACAAGAAAATATCCTTTATAAAGGAGCATAAAAGTAACAAGAGGCTGTTACTCATGACACCAGTAAAATAACTTCACTGTTACTCATTGCATTGCTTTTGAAATGTAGTTTCCTTGTACTCTCATTAGCCATAAAGACAGTTTGTTACAGATCTATAAATTTACAATATTGTAAGAAGACTGTACAGCAATGTTTTGTAGATGCAGCTCAAACAAAATAGATGAGTTAGTTACGTCTGTGAAGGATTTTCCTGTAAAGGAACAAATATGTAATGATTTTGAAAAGAAAATTCAGCCTGTTTCTCTATTTTACATAAATCTTTTGCTTTGTAAAGTACAATTCTGGAAAAAAGGAATAATTCATACTGTTGTTCTTCTGTGTTGGTTGGGGTTTATTACCATTATTTACCATTAGGTGGAATTTTGAGGGGAGGTGGTGATGAGGGGTGGGATGAGAGATTTTTGTGTTACTTCAAAAACTTAGCTGAAAATTCTGTTCTTTTTTGGTTTCTCCTCTACCATTTTCACATAGCATGGAACAAGGGAAGATGTTTTTCTTCATTGGAATTTCAATGGCTGTGATCCAGGGAGGTTACACTCGAAAAATTAAGCCAGGAAATGAACTAAAGACTATTAAAATGGTAAGAGTTCTTTTTAGCATTTAGCCCCAAACTGGACAAGGTAATTTATTGTTGGAAGCCACCTTGGGTGGCATAAAAATAAAATAAAATAGGATCATGTAGACCTATATTGTTAATAAATCAAGATGCTAAGATATTGACAGCAATAATGGCAAAAAGAATGAACAAGTTTATTTATAAGTGTTTGCAAAGAGACCAATGTGGTTTTGTGTAAGGAAGACAGATGTCAAATCTAATTGGTAGAGTATTGAATAAAATAAATATAATCGAAAGGGATAAACAAAAGACAGGAATAATGGCATTAGATATATACAAGGCCTTCGACTGTTTGGAATGGCCAGCATTAAAAATAACATTAAAGATATTAGGATTGGGGGGGAAATTAGAGGATTGATAAATCAGTTATATTTACGTAACACAGTGGTAGTAATGGTAAATGATAGATTAACAAAACAAATTCAAATATCTAGAGGAACAAGACAAGGTTGTCCATTATCCCCGATTTTATTTGCGGTGGTCATTGAAATTTTGGCAAATGTTATTAGAAAGGATCAGAATTTGGAGGGAATTAGGATTAAGGAAAAGAATAAAGTAAATTTATTTACTGATGATACCTTGTTGACAATTAAAGATCCGATAAAGGAAATGGATAGAATATCTGAACACTTAAAAGAATTTGGGGAAATGACAGAGCTACAAATAAATTGGGCTAAATCAGAATTAATGTTGTTTAATTATACTACAATAGAAAAACAAAAATTTTTAAAAGATAGAAAAATAGATATTAAATTAAAGGAAATAATTACATATTTAGGAATAAATATTACAAAAGGTCTACAAAGATTAGAGGAAAATAATTATAATAAATTAAGACAAGAAGTGAAATGGAAACTAGAGGAATATAAAAATATTAACTTATCATGGTTTGGAAGAATAACATTAGTAAAGATTAAAATACTACCTAAGATTAATTTTTTGTTTAGGATGTTACCAATAAAAGTATCAGAAGAAGAACTGAAAAATTGGCAGTTATTATTGAACAATAATTGTAATGGAAATGAGAGAATGAGGATTAATAAGAAATTTTGGTACAAATCCCAAAAAGAAGGTGGATTGAGCCTACCAAATCTAAAACAGTTTTATAATGCAAATCGAGATATATCATAGATGGAGTTCTAGGAAAAGGGGATTTAGATTGGTTAGAGATGGGAACAATAGAAATTGAGAAGAGATTAGAGAATTTTTTTTTTAATCCTGTCAAGAGAGAGATAGAAAAAATAGAAAACCCCTTTTTGAAAAATATATTAGAAATTTGGAAGAAAAATAAGGAAAAATTAATGTCAGCTACTTCACCATTAACTCCTGTAGTGAATGAAGATGGTAAGATTTCCAGTGAATTTGAGAGGTGAAGTAGAGAAGGAATTAAAGAAGCAGAGAATAAATAACTTAAAAGATTGGATGAATATAATGATGAATAAAGATAAAATAAAAGAGAGATTACAGGGTACTAAGATATCATGGTTTAATTATATACAGTTAGAGCAATGGACAAGGAATTGGAAAAGGAATAATAAAGGTTTCAGAGAATTTAGTAAATTTGTACAAATGATTACACAAAGAGAAGGTATGGAGGAAAATGAAATATTGAAGGGTACCACAAGTAAAGTATACAAAATGTTAGCAAAAGATGAAGATGAGTATCTTAGAAAAATATGGGAGGAAGAACTAGCACAAAAAATAGATATTCAGGACTGGGGGAAAATTTGGAATCAGTGTCATTTAAAAAATAAGTTAACATGTCGAATTAGGGCCAAAAAAGGAATAATGAAGGGGAATGATTTCAAAGCAGTATGGAAGATATTTGTGGGAAAGGTTTTAATAAAAGAGGAAGGTATCATACCTCCGCAAGAAGAATTACAATTCTGGAAGGTGTAGTAAGTTGAAACATAATTGGCTCTGGGGGTGGGTTTACTTTTAGGAATAGTTTGATATGTTTAGTAATAAGATTATATTTAGTAATAGTAATAGATTATATGTAATAGAAGAGCATAGAGTTAAGAATAAAATTATTATAATAATAATGAGTATAATGAGAATGAGATATAGATATAGATAACAAAAGTATATAAGCAGTATCATATAGAATATGTTGAATAAGTATACGATTGTAACGGAATTGGAGAGAAATAATAATGTAAGCTTGTTTTGTTGAAATTTCCTTTTTCCACTGTTATGTGTATCATATGATGTTTTCCTTTTTTTGTTCTGTTTTTTTTATAATCAAAAACAAACAAACAAACAAATAAATAAATAAATAAATAAATAAATAAAAATACATACATACATACATACATACATACATACATACATACATACATACAGGTACTTCCCTGAATGTGGGCACAATACTCCTGTTGATGCAGTCTGGAAAAAAAGCATTGGCTTTTTTGGCTGCTGCATCATACTGTTGCCTCATGTTTAGCTTGTGGTCTACTAAGACCCCCGGGTCATTTTCACATGTACTATTGCCAAGCCAGCTTTGCTCCATCCTTTGCTTTTCTTGCTTAGGGATTGTAGGCAGAGGACAAAGTCAGACGCACTCAAGAATTTCAGATGCTTCCAGAGGTGCTTCCTGATCTTCCCCTTTGCCCTTCCCCTTGCAAGGCAGGTGATAGGTGAATAACCTGGCTCCTAGGCTGCAGAGACCCTCAGCTCCAGCCCTCTCCTGGCTCCCTTCTGAGGGATTAGGCCTCTGGGAAAGTGGCAGGGCCAGGTGGACAGGGGACCCGGCAAGTGACATTACACCTCTGAATCAGAGTCTTGCCTCTCCTCTCCTAGAGGCCACTCCCACTCCGTTCTGCATCAGCTGCTGTAATGTAAGCCAAGGACTGCATTTCTGCAACTGTAGCAGAGCAAAGCATAGGGCAGGAGTTGGGACTGCACTCTGAGAGCCACCTCTTTGACATTCAACCAGCTGTTCTCAAAATAGTTCAGGAAAAGGAGAAAATACTTTAGGTTTTTACTATTTTCCAAGATCTTTGTGTACTTCAAACCATGAGATTTGTCATTCTGCCCCCACTCCTAATTTCTTTTGGCAGGCAATAGCTCTGTTGGTTCCTGCTTTCCTTTTAATTGGCTGGAGTACTAATGTGATCATCTTGAGCACTGGACTCTTGTTGTACTCTTTTGGTGAGCTCCTCAAACAATTTTTTTCCGGCTTGAAAGTGAAGTGAAGCGTGCTGATTATGTCCCATAGTTTCCTTGAATGTATTAATGCAGATAGCCTTAGGTTTCAAAGCTGCTTTCTTTGCGTTATAAATTCTTGAAGGAAGTACAATGGAGTTTATTCTCATGCTAATGACTTTCCTGGAAGTTGCCATGGTAATGTTTAGAGATGTCACTAGATTGTGTTGCTTCAGCTTTTACTGAATCTTTCTGGCCTCCTTCCAAGCCCTGGAGGGAATGTGTAATTGTATTAACACTATCCTGGCATTTTTCCCCCCAAACAGAAATATGGTACCTCAGAAAGCTATAAATGTTGTCCATTGAACAAATGAGAACAGACTAAGGAGTGCTTTGTAGTCAGAAGTTGAGTCTAAATGATCAGAACAGGTACAGATAGGTGACCTGCTGGTGCAGACCTGGGTTACTGCACTGTACAATCACTCTGAAAATTGGAGAAAGCTTGTTTTTCACATGGCCATTAAGATGACAAACCAGTCTTTTCTTTTGAAATGTAATTCTTCAATCAAGAATACTCTAAAGTCTGCCAAATTGGTTTTCCAGGAAAAAAAATTCTTAAAAGTTAAGGATTGTTCCCTGTGGAACTTTGCTGTGAAGAGCATTCCAATATACTGAGGGAAGTGCCTCGCTTTTGGTAGTGGTGAAGAAGATTTTATTCCTAGGCACACCTTGTAAAGTCTAAACTAGCATTGGGCAAAGTGTGCCCCTTTCTGCATGTGTCTCCCAAGGCTGCCTTGATCCCTCCAGACTCCCCAGACCTCCCCCCTGCTTCTGGCTACAAAAGAAAATGAAGTGCTTCTCCTGAAAGCTTCTGAGAGTAGCAGTTCAGGGTTTGAATAGATTGTAGATAGTTTGTAGTTTGAATAGATTGTTCAACATACAAAAAAAAAGTTTTTCAAAATCCAAACTAGCTGCTTTAGCTGCTGTAACTGGGGTGGTTTTATTTGTTTGTTTTTAAATTTTTTGGCAGTCCTTCTGGTGCATGCACAAGCGTGTTTGCACACACAGACACACACACACTGACTGTCAAAATTCTCCTCCTTATTTTTATGGCAAGAAAAAGTTTGCTCTAGGGAATCAGGAAAAGTTGGGAGCCCAAAGACAGCATGCATACAGCCCCAGGGCCACACTTTGAGGGGCAGAATATTGGCCCAAGACTGTCCATAGCTGACATCCCTTAACAGGGAAGGCAAAAGAAACATGGTCTGGTTTGCAACATGCCAATCCATGCATATGGATTCTTGCATTAGCTCTCTGTCATATATGCATATCTTTCCACTTATGAATTTATATTCTCAAGGTGCCAGTGTCATGGTAGAGATGGTTTTGTTCCTTTTTTACCAAGTGTACAATATTAAGAAGGGAGGGAATTTTCCCCTTACTCCTTAATCTCAGTACCAATACTTCCTTCTTGCAGCAAGTTAATATGGGAAGCTCGATGTTGGCCCAGGATTAAATCAGCACATTTTGGAGGTTGTACATTTGCATAACAGTAGTTCATCTGCTTATTTGCCTAGAAGGCTAGCAGGTTTGGAGGAATATACAAAATTCTTCACAGTGATTGGGCGTGCGGTGGCATGTGGTTTCTAGAACTATGAGCCCTGATTCAACAAGGTATACAGAAGTCAATATTATTTGCCCATAGATCTCTGATCCAATGAAAAAAATGGAGGAAACAAGGTCTACCTCCTCCTTCTTTCTTGAAAAACTATTCTTTACAGCTGCTGCTTTTCTGACTGCTGCTGGATCCACAGGGAAACTGCACTGTTGTTGTTGTTGTTGTTGTTGTTGTTGTTGTTGTTGTTGTTGTTGTTGTTCTGTGCCTTCAAGTTGTTTCAAATTTATGGTGATCCTAGAAAAAACCTACCATGGGATTTTCTGGGGCTGACAGTGTGTGATGCACCCAAGGTGCATGCACAGTACTTATTCATCTGCATTAGAACTAGAAAATCTAAGATCTTCCAGGTGAATCCCAGGTCCCATCAGCCCTGGTTACTCTTGTCGGTGAGATGGAGTGATGAGAATAGTAGTTTACCAGTGTCTAGGGGTTTGAAGATTCCCCTCCCAGAAATACACATTTTCTTATCCAGTTAAGGAATCCTGTAGTTGTACACGTGTGGTCAGGGTACTGGTGTTAGTTTTCCTCATGCATTCACACAAGCGCAAACCTTATGCTGCCTGCCTTGTCTTGTCCTTGTGGCACTGGAAGGTATTCTGGATTGTGCAGTTCTCTACAGACATGCTAGAAAAAATAAATTTCTGTTACAGATCTTTGTTGGAGTTTTTAAAGTTTCCTTTCTCCCTTCCTTTCCTTCTTATATCTATGACTGTCTATAGAGTACCAAGTGTACAATAGCCTACACTTAATCATCTGTGTTCTCACTTGTTTAATTATATTTTTAACTTGCTTCCAGCTTCTGCAGTTGTTGTTCCTTGTCTGTCTACAGTGGTGTCCAACTATGGTGAGTGGCTTTTTAATCAGAGCCTTCTTCTTTTGTTGGCTGTTCCAGCTGTATCTGGAATACTGAATGCCAGAGTTCTATCATTTCTTTGCCTTACACTGGCAAATATAAGCACTTTTTCAGTGGAAAAGTGTTAAAGATATACTTAATTTTAGGTCCACTGGGCTTCAAAATTTTCAAATACTGTGATGCTGCAAGTACTGTGAGTTCAGTGAATTCTCTATAATTAAAATGGTGTATTTTTTCAAAAAGAAAATTATTATGCCACTGTGATGCCAGGAACCTGTATGAGGTCAAAATGAAATGTATTCAGTTCAAACTAAAGGTATTAATTAGTAATCACACTAATGAAACCAAATTGGCCCTGTTCCCTTGGCCAAAGACTTAGCATTCCTATAATGAGCAACTTGTTTGCAGAGTGAGTATGAGATAGTCCTTTCTTTCAAGAAACCAACTTGGAACAAAAGGCCTAATCCTGAATCCTGGCAGAGAAACAAAGGCACAGTTGGGACTGGCAACTAAATGGATCATCATGGTAAAGGCAAAAATAGACAGGCTTGATTTACTTTGTGTTAAGATGCTAACCATAGCCCACAGTTACCTAAGCTACCAAGTTCCATGCTGTGCTGGCCCAGTGAGGAATTCAGGCTGAATCTAGGAAGTACTAAGTGAGCAGGGTTATGCAACAAGCTGCCGTGTTGCCCTATCAAACAATCTGAGCTTCATCTAAGAAGAATTTAGGGGAAATGGGGTTATAAGGTCAAGGTATTGTGCCAGAATGTTGAAACAGCAAAATAGCTTTTCTGTGCACAAAGACAGCTGGTAACCAATGTTCGTAGATGCCCCATGTATTTAAGTGTAAAATATCATAAAAGAGATAAAAATCCAACCTCTCTACTCCAAGTAGGTGAAGAAGCACCATGAATTAATGCTAAAACCCTGAAACAAATAAATAAATAAGTAAAGTTCTTGTAAAAGTAAATTCTTGTAAAAGCATAGTTTGGGTAAACATTTAGCATGCAGCAAAATATGTAAGGTTAAAACTACAAGAATGAAAGGGAAATAGTTTGGATGCTATTGGGATGAACAAAATAAACATGCCCTCATTTGTGGAATGCTTCAGAAACTGGATGACAAAGACAGGAGCAACATGTTCATTTCTGTTGAATAACTACAATGTGTCTGACTTGTAGCTTCCTAAGAGAGTCTTAAATACCCTAAAGGCACCAGATCCCATCTGATCTTGGAAGCTAAGCAGGGTCAGCCCTGGTTAGTACTTGCATAGACAGCCAGTGTAGACTATATTTCATAGAAAGGAACTGGCAAAACTTGCTGTGAGGGATTCCTTGCCTATGAAAACTCTATGAAATTAATGAGTCAATAGGCAACTTGAAGGCATGCAAACACAAACACATGGTCAGCAGAAGAAGCATGCTTAGTCTGTGTGCTGCCTGCCAGTTTTCCGTGCAAACCCTCATCCTGCCATGACTGAGGAAAGTAGAGGAAAGATACAGTGTTGCTGCACTACAGATTCCCCCTCCTCAACCTACTATTTTGCAGCTGTTTGACAGCAATTTTCAGATCTGGGTATGTTGGCTATTGCTTCAGCCTGAGGCTTTAGAGGAAGTGGACTCAGTCACCTTCCTAAGTCATCATCAAGTTTATTTATCTGTGGAACAATGTCCATTACACCTTCCTAATTTCAGGAGATATGAGGAATTTCAAAAGCTTCTTCTTTTCAAAAACTCATAAGTTTTATCATATTTTTAGAAGTGTGTTTGTCTGTGTGTGTCTGTATGTGCGCATATGCATATATATATATATATATATATATATATATATAACACACACACACACACACACCTTCAAGTCACCTGTCAACTTATGGTGACCCCTCTAGTTTCATAGGGTTTTCATAGACAAGGAATCTCAGAAATATAGCCTGTGGCACCTAGTATCTGTTGATGATCCCCATTCCAAGTACTAACTAGAGCTAACACTGCTCAGCTTCCAAGATCAGTCAGAACCTGAAGCCTTTAGGGTATTTAGCTCCACCCTTTTTAAAAAGAAATTTAACAACATATTGCATTCCTTTTATTTTAAATAGCATCCTCTGTGGTCCTGGGTATCCAGTTTTACTTTGCTGGGGAAAGCTAAAGAACAAAATCAGAAATATAAAATGATTATTGTTTTCTCCAGTGAGATGTCACGCTCTGTTATTACTTTCATACTGTAGTCGAGAGGAAAATGACTGAAATGTCCAAGTGGAAGTGATTAAGTATATACAGTTGCTTTGATCTGAAGCCATATATTACATGAAAAAAGAAACCCAATGGAGGAAAAAAAATCCTGGTAGCTACCTCTTATTTTCGCAGGATTGACAAGCCAAAAAGGAACAGTAATGGGCATCTTAAGGAGTCTGGGGGCTCTTGCGAGAGCTATTGGGCCAATCATGTCAGCAACAGGTAATTATGCAGGTGTCCTCAGGTGCATGCACTGTGTGTAGTTAACTAGGAACACATCCTGTTATGATGAGTCACCTATTTTAACTTTCATGAACTATATAATAGACCATTTAGTCCCCCAGACATGGTTGTTTTGATTAGCAGTGGGAGGGGGAGCGGGGCACAGAATCCACATAGAACTAGATATACAAAATAGATATTCTATTCTACACAAGTGACACTGCGCATTTTTAAACAATCTCCTGAAGTTTCAACCACTCGTTGTGTACAGTGTTTTTCCCCTAGAAACTAGAAATTTCTGGGATAAAGATGGTCTCAACATAGGCCCTTTCTGCCCCGGCCTATTAAAACGGTACAGAGTGACCTCCAACGGAGGTCTTCTGTACCACGGAGTGGACTGGGGTAGACTACTTTTTGTAGTTCCACACCTCTGTCCGCTCCAGAGCGACCGGAACTGGTTGGCAGCGTGCTTTTAAAAAACCTCTTTTAAGAGGTTTTTAAAAAGTACGGAGCACGTGACCCCGTGTTGCTCCATCGCTGCGTTCCGGTGCACTAGTGCATGCCTGCAGATCTGCTGGGGGCGGGCTTTGGGCTGGCAAGTTTCTCTGGTTGGTGGAGAGCCTCCGCCAACTGGAAGCCGCCATTTTGGACGCCGGAGCAGTGCGGAGCGACGAGCTCGCACTGCTCCTCGTCCCAGCAGACCCAAACGGACCCACCAAAAAGCTGGTGACTAGCGGCGGGGAGTGTTTCCCTCGCCGCATGTGGAAAGGGCGATAGCTATTGATTTATTCTACCGGATTACGTTTTTGTCCCACCTAATATAATGAATTTGGACGAAAAGGCTGGCATCCTGTTGGTTAGCCCCAATTAGAGTTGGACATTGAATCAGTTGTTGAATGATGACTCAACACATAAGCTCTACTTTAGTCAGAACTAAGAACAAGATTTAGGCTAAAGTGTTCAGTTCTGGGTTTTTTTGGTAAACCATGAGGCAAGAAAGCAGAAGTGATGTGACCTGGCTGTCAGTAGACTGGGCCAATTCAAAGAAGAATGTTATTGAGGGAGCATTGGTATGTAGTGTGGTCAGGATGATCATTCTTAGCTTTTAGTAGGGCATGGATGATTTTATTTCAGTTTCATTCTACTTTTGTGTTTCTTTCTATTTTTTCTATTTTTCTGTTAGGGACAGCTTGAGGTCATTACCTTAAGTTTCTCTGGCCTTTCGATGTTTTAACAGCTGCTTGTTGCAGGAGGGGAAATGGAAACTCTTCATTGCCCTTGCTGAACTTCCCTCACTCCTGTTGTCAGACTGACCCCAAGTTAGGAAGCCATTCTGGGCACAGGGGCTTTAAAAAAGGGAAGTGCTGCCTCTGTGTTAATTCTTTTATCTTTGTCAAGTCCCTTAGCCTCTTTAGAATTCATAAAATATTTCACCATTGCTTATACAGTGCAGTGCCTTCTGTTTAAGGGCCTAAGAGGAGAGTGGCCCTCCCCGTAGTTAGTAACGAATGGTGGAACTTGGCCTCACAGACTGGCCATAGGGACCAGCCACAGCAGTGTGAGGAACCACAACAGAGACTGTCATTCTGGCTTTGGGTTGGAATGCTTATTTGTTGTTATTAAATTGCTCACTGAAAATCTTAAAGCCATGTTTGGACAAGCTGACTTTAGAAGTAGGAAATTTCTTTGCGGAAATTCTGGGGAAAATGTAGATATTTTTCCCTCTGTGGGTTGATTTATATGTGCATGTATACATGTATGTACAGTTACTCTCAACTAAATTTGGAAACTGTCTCACTAGTTTGCATTTGTTGTCATGAGTGGAACTGAACTTACGCTAGAATTTGGTGATGTTGCTGATAGCAGAGCGGCAGAGCTTTGAAACCATATTACCTCAGCTGAGCTATCAAACAGTTTGCACTAGATGTGGACCACAGCTTTAAAAACTATAACAAGCTTCATGAAGGGCTAAGTCACACTAAGTGTCCTTGTCTCTTTCTCACTGTAAAGTTTTGGGAACCTAATCAAGCATTTGCCTTCCTGGATGGGTGTAGTTTTTCACCAGTACTCAAGGACTCTGAGCCTTTCTGCACTACAGTCTTATAGTGCTATTATTCCACTTTCAACATCCTGTGGAATTCTGAGGTTTGTAGTTTACTGCGGCCAAAGAGCTCTCTGGGTGAGAATTCTAAATGCCCCTCCCTAAACTGCAAACACCAGGATTCTACAGGATATTGAAAGTAGAATAATAGCACTATAACAGTGTATTGCGGAAAGGCCCTCTGTTGATGTTGTTGGGCAGGAGAAGAGATTTCTGTCCTTTCCAGAAGACGAGTAACTATCTGGACTAGAGGGAACAAGCTGCATCATCTGGGATTGACCGAGATATTCTCAGTCACTTTGGTACAGAAATATTTCATGAAGGCCATCACTGAGATAGTTTCCATTTTTTTTTTATTTTTTTTTTTGTGATTGTTAACAGTGCTTTTATAGGTTCTCTTCTCTCTTTCCAGTATACTGGTTGGCAGGAGCTGAAGTTTGTTTCACAGTCTGTGCCTCTTTGTTCCTCCTGCCCTTCATTCTACTTCGAAGCATTCAAGAATGGAAGAGAGTAGAATAAGTGATCAAACATTTTCTAAGAAACTTCAAAAATAATGCTCATGTTGCTAACTAAGAAGCAATTTTATGGAACAGCATATTTTTGTGGAATATCATGTTTTTATGGGTCTAGGAAACTAACTCAGTCTTCAGCCCCTACTATCCACAGGAAGGCCTGACATGAATATATGTATTTGGGACACACAAAGATTGGAAAGAAGAGCCTTATGAATATTATTTCTTCTACAGTATAATGAACAATGTTGTAGCATAATCTCCTTTACTGTCTTTCATCAAGAGCTTTTGTCAAGAATTTGAAGAAAAATCTGTAAAGGAAGAAAAGAAAGGTTGTTTTCATTGAAACAAATGGTTACCCACAATTGATGTACTGCATTTGTGTGTCTGTCAGTCTTTCTGTCTTTCCTTGATCTGGAACTGTCCAAGTGTTTTGGACTACAGCTCTCAAAAGTCTGCAGTCAATATCTGCCAAACCTTTCTCTAGCACATTTCCACTAAGCCCAAGTATATTTGTACATATATGTATATTTTGACCAGAAAACCTGTCTCTTCATTTGGCTTTAGCAAGATTCAGAACAGGATAGTTGTTGCCTTATACTAAGTATAGGAAATGTATTACTCTCCAGATATTGGACGGTACTTCCCCTCAGCCCTTGCAGCACAGGTAGTGATGAAGAATGATGGAATTGGTAGTATGACAACACTGAAAGGATCAGACATTCCCCATCCCTTCCTTAAAACAAAGACTTTGGTTGCAGGTCTGAAAAATCTGCGCAGGAGGTGTCTTATATTTAACTGTGAACAGACATAGAGCTACAGCTATTCATTATGCTTGTAGTGCTCATTACCTTCAAAGTGAGAGAGAATGTGCCATTACTATCGAAAGGTTAGGATAACTGTTAAGCTTGTTCCACAGATTATACCTGTAATTTAATAAAATGCATTTTGCATTCTAAGGAATACAGATATACCTCAGTTAACAAAGTTGATGTGTTCCTGGGCATAACTTCTATTACCAGAGGCAGAAATAACCAAAAAAAAAACAACAAAAAAAACACCAACCCCAAATAGCACCACAAAAAAGAAAGGCAACATATTTTATCAAACTTTTTATCCAGAACTAACAATATGCACATGTAAAATGAAACAACCAGGTCAGGTAAGCCTTTTGTAATTTTTTTTTAAACCTTGTACAGACCACTTGAAAGCTTCTTCCAAAATGCATCCAGGGTGATTTTTTTTTTCCTTTCACAGGCCTCCACTTTTCTTATGACTAGTTTTGGTGCCACTGTGCATAGTTGTGCATTGTTCAAGGATACACACAAGCACAGAGGTGTGGCTGATGTAAATTTGCGTTGCACATGGAGGTGTACATTTGGTTGTGTAACATCACAGTTCACTAACAAAGAAGCATTGTTCGGTCACCACAGGATTCTATGAGCTTAAAGTTATCCTTCATCTATATTTTCAATACAATTTGTTAAACATACAACCATCAAGTATATAGTGGGGAGGGCTGTGGTCTTTTAATACTTTGAACAAATTTTCTGGAGTGAAATTTGCATCACTTACCTGGGATGCACATGAGCTCACTGTGGGGTGGAAGTATGAATCACTTCTTTTTGCCTCACTAGAGTGAATTTAACTGTAAGTTCAGTGAAGCCTGTTTTGCAAAACCCATCATTTTTAATAGGTCAAGAAGTGAGAGGGTTTTAGATTCTGTGGATCTAGACCCCCCCCCTTATTTCAGCTGTACCATACTGTACCTTATTTCAGCTGTACCATACCTGCAATCTCCCTCTTTTGCTCTAACATCAGAGAAGTGAGAGGCGTGGATCTTTCCATGTGGCAAGGAATCCAAAATTGGAGCTATTTTCAACCTCAGAAGGGGATTTTCTCTCTGTCTAGCAGCACACAGAACAGGGACTATTGAACTGAGTTTGGTGATTTTCCCCCATCCTGACAGCATTTCTGTCATTTTCCCTAGAATTTATTATTCTAAAACATAAACAAATGCAGAAAAAAAATCATCCAGTTACAAGTTTACCACTAGTGGTTGAACAATATAGAAAAACTAAGAAATGTTAGGATTTAAAGTTCCTTCATGTTGCTTCACAACGTTCCAAAGCATCATTATGTTAAAGCAAAAAAATTATGACAGCAGAAAATGATGGTAGTTATGGTGACAAAGATTCCAATAACATAGCTGATGTTTGATGGGGTAGAACAAAAAAGCATGTGAATAGTGCAATCAGTGGAGTCTGTAAAATTTAAAGATTTCAATATAAGTTGAGTTTCATTACTGTTTTCTGTGAAATTCTTATAAATTCAAGTTCTTGATTACATTTCCCTTCAAATTATGTTTGTATAACCAAAAGCTGTTTAGGAAGCTCATTTTAATTACTAATTCACCTGTAGCTTAGGAACATATACCAGAAGAAAAAAAAAGGCAATGGACACAATAGCTTGTGCAACTCACTGTCATGTTATCTCCTAAGTGTACAAAATACTTGAACAATGATTTTGTCTTCAGGGACTGTAAACAACTTGTAAGTATGACCCCAGCCATAAGATGGGTGCTGTAATATGCCATCATCATATAAAAAGATGGCAAATTGCTGAACAATTTGAATGCTGGAACAATTTGAATGCTGAAACAATTATCCTCCTGTGAGCTAAAGTATAATGAGACAACTTGCTAGCATTCCTTGGGAGTTTTCCTCTGTTTTCTTCATGAGAGATTAAGAATCTAAACTCACATGATACTGGAGATTCCAAACTGAGGCCATTTCTGCACTAGACTGTTACAGTGCTATGATTCCACTTTCACCATTTCTTCTGCATTTCTTGACACTGTCTCCTTTTCTTAAAAGCAGCTGTCAGGGACTTCAACTTGAATTACAGCTTTCACTCCATGTGCCAGTTCCTCAGCACAGATCCACTCCTCTGAAATTGTTATTAGCTTCAAAGGGGGAAAAAATTGTTATGGGCTGTTTTATAGTGTACACTTTTTGTGCTATGATTCCACTTTAACTGCCATGGCAACATCCTATAGCGCCCTGGGAATTTCAGTTTAGGGAGGAATCTTTAGAATACTTAGCCAGAGATTTCAAGTGCCTCAACAAACTACATATCCAGGATGCCATAAGATGCAGTCATGGCAGTTCAAGTAGAATCATAGTGCTCAAATTGCGTGATTGAAAAGGCCCGTGGACATTCTTTGGCTGAAGCAGTTCTGAAAACCTAATTAGTATAAATGGATATAAATGCAGAGTGAATGCATAGGAAGAAAAAGTTAACTGATCCCACACTCTGAATTCAGATCCAAAGCAATGAATGCTTAGCAGCTGTTTTGAGAAAAGAAAATGCTGGAAGATTAATTGTCTGATCTCCCATTTATGATCCTGTGACCCCCTTGAAGTATACTTGCAAAAGGAATTTGCAAAAAATATAGTAATCATATGAATGATCTTAATTTTTAAAGATATTCAACTGAATTTAGCTGTAGGAAAGATATTATGGGTTGGATTTAGATTTAGAAATAGTACTGAATAACTTATATCCCTTCAAAACTTAACTAACTGGATCTAAACTTCTATATTTTGTGTTAATTTTAAAATTCCTTTTGATCTGCCAGAGGTATACGCCACAGATAAGCTTTTAGCTTGCGAAACTTGGTTCTCTGGGGTTATATCTTACTAGTATTTCATGTATCCAATTACTGTTTATTAATTATTTTTAAAACAGTCTTGCTTTCTTATTCTTGAGATGGCACAGAGGAGCAGTCCACCACAATTGGGTTAATCAGGTAAGAGTCCACTTTTTTCAGTTGTGACCATTAGGATTCTCTCCTTTCCCTGACAGTTTTTCTATCATGCCATACCAACCAAATGGGTTTGCCCTTCTCTGATGAACTTCAACACAAAAACTGTGAGGACGTAGGTCAGGGTTGTGTGAGTTCACAGATGACCATTTGAAGAACCACAATTACAGGTAAGCAACCTGTTCTTATTCATGGTCTCTGTGACTCACACAAATGGGAGACTAGTGAGCTACTAATCTAGGTGTTGGAAATGTCATGTTACAGAAAGAGACCAATGAGATTTCCAACCATATTACCAACCAATTAACATGTAGAGGATTGCAACACTGCTGCGCCAAAGATGGCATCAGTTCATCTTCTATTGTACAGTCTGTAGTGGGTGATGAAAGAAGTAGGTTGCGACCAAATGGGACCCCTGCAAATCTCATGAAGAGGAACACCATGCAGGAATGCTGTGGATGCTGCCATGGCTCTAGTAGAATGACTTCTCAATTGCTGGAGAGGTTGTTTCCCAGCGAGTTCATAGGCCAGGCAGACAGTCAAAGCTACCCACTTCGACAGTCTTTGTGATGATACTAGTTGTCTTTTTTTTGCAGAGGAGTAGCAAACAAAGAGTCTGATAGGGTCCCTGAAAATGGTAGTGTGCTGTACATAGAAGACCAGAGCATGTCCGACATTGAGGCAGTGTAGATTCTGCTCCAAGTCCAAAGATGGGTTTGGGATGAAGGAGGGAAGGATGATATCTTCATTGAGATGAAAAGAGGAGACCATCTTAGGTAGGAAAGTGATGTCAGTCCTGTGAATGACCTCCTTTGTAAGACTGATCCATTATGAGAGCACAGATCTCACCAGCTCTTCTTGTTGAGGTGATCACTACCAGGAAGGCCATTTTCAAGGATAATAGCCGTAGGTCACATGTAGCCATAGGTTCAAAGGAACATTTAGACAATTGAGAAAGGACCAAGGTCAAGCTTCAGGTAGGTACTGGAGGGGTCATAGAGTCAAGGAAATTTATATCCACAGTCCCAATGTTATCAAGACCAACGTGGTTGTCATGGGTGAACTTGTGGAAAATGGACCACTTGTATGCATAGGACTGTCTCATAGAGGATCAATGTGGAAGCAAGGACATGCCTCACTGAAGGCAGTAATGCATTCAGGATAGTAGGTTCCACACCATCAGTTTGAGAGAGTGAACAGCAGGATGGTTGACAGTTCTGTAGTGGATGGTAAGTAGGTTCAGTCTGTACCGAAGCCTCCAGTACTGACCTCTGGAGAGTACCATCATTGGAGCGAACCAGGCGTGCCTCAGGCATCATGGTGTTCTTAGGATTACCTTGACTCTGTGATGATGGATCTTTGCAAGTACCTTTGTTATCAATGGAAATGGAGGAAAAGCACATATGATGGAACTGGACCAGTCAAACAGGAAGACGTCTCCTAGCAACTTCAGTTTTTTTTCTGTTCCTGAAGCAGTATAGGCTGTACTAGTGGTTGAGGCTGGAGAGGTCTATGGTCAGAGTGGTCCAGCTCCAGAAGATATTGAGCAGGATCTTGGTGTGCAGTCTCCCCTCATGACACAAGAAGGGAGCATGACTGAGAGCGTCCGCCAGAGACTTCTTTTCACCAGACAGGTGAACAGCTGAAGGCAGAATCCACCTGCAGAGGCACTAGCTCCAGAAATGCATGGAGAGATCGAGTAGGATCCAAGATCGTGTGCTTTCTTGTTTGTTGATATAATGCATTGTGATATTATCTATGATTATCTGCATAGTCTGACCCTGCAGGTGTTGTTTGAAGGCACAGAGAGCCTTGATTACCATGAGAAATTCAAGGGCCAATATGGAGCAGTTGTTCTGATGGAGACCATCTGCCTCATACTGTGATATTGACATGGGCTCCCCAGATGTCTCAAGGGGCATCTGTCATTACTGATACTGAAGGAAGCCAGGGTAGAAAGGCAAAGATATTATTTTGGTTCGGCCACCATTGGAGAGCTTGAAGAACAGGGCGTGGTACCATGATGAACCTTGACGGACAGTCCCAAAGAGGATCAAAGATGTGCAGAAACCAAATTTGGAGTGGTTGCATCTGAAGTTTGCTGTATGGTTTGACTGCCATGGTCGAAGCCATGAAACCCGAAAGGACTTGGATGTCCCTTGTACTGACCCATTGACATTTTGAGAGCTTGAATGAAGCTCATCGGAGAGCAGTCCACCTCTTGAGTGGAAGGAATGTTTTCTGTGACTGGGAATTCAGATGGCTGCCACTGAACTTGATGTCCTTGCAGGGATCTAGGCGAGATTTCTTGAAGTTTATCAAGAGGCCTAGCAAGTGGAGAAGCTTGACAGTTGTGCTGATGTTGACAAGAAGCTGGGCTTGGGATCAAGTGACCAAGAGCCAGTCATCAATGTATGGAAACACCACAATATCATGTTGATGTAGTGCAGCTGCCACTACCAACATTATCTTTGTGAAGACTCTGAGCTGTGCTGAGACTGAATGGCAGGACGTGAAAACGATATGCTTTCTGACTGCCCGCAAAGGCTAGATACCATCTGTGGATTGGTCTGATTGCAATGTGGGAATAGGCATCCTTCAGGTCCAGGATGGTGATCCAGTCCCTTTCTTGAAGCAATGGGAGAATTAATGCAAGAGTGGCCATTTGAAAATGGTTTGGTCAAATGTAATAGTTGACTCTGTGAAGATCCAAGATGGGACAAAGGCTGCTGTCCTTCTTTGACACCAGAAAATACTATGAGGAGAAGCTGTGGCAGAGAGCTGACAGTGGAATGCGGTCAACAGCTCCCTTTTCAAGAAGTGTTGCAATCTCCTTGTTTAAGACTGGGGACCGTCACATGATCCATAGATGACACATTGGAGGGAGATGATGGAACTCTATGGCGTACCGCAGATTTTTCCAAACTTTTCATGTTGGTGACACATCTTTTAGACATGCATTATTTCGCGACACAGTAATGCAGTTTTACTAGCAAACCAGAGGTTAAACCAACCCATTATCTATACACAGTACCCAGAGGTTTATCTAGAGTGAGGAAAGGCAGCCCCCACCCACCCCCTCAATCCTAGCCTGCTGCTGTCGCCCTTGCTAAGGAAAGTGTGTGAGAAATGAAACAAGAAGTTTTGTGTGTGTGTGTGTGTGTGCGCGCGTGCGCATGAAAGGAAGAAAGCATGTCAGAGATGGAGAGAGATTGTACATTTGTGAAGGGGAGGAGCCTATATAAGGAATGTGTGTACCCTTGCTGAAAGCACATTTGTGCCTTGGAGACTGTGTGAAAGAGAGGGAGAGGATGTGTGAGAGAGAGAGAATGAGGGAGTAGGAGTGTCAGGCTAGGAGAGGGGAATCTTTTTGCAAAATTCCAAAGGACTGGGGAGGCAAGGGAAAAGTCTTGCAGAGATGCTCCCTGGTGCTGGCTGAACATCTGGAGCAATGAAATCCCAGAGACCTCTGCAATTGTGGTTTTGCTGGTGTGTTTGTTTTAAGCAGTGCGTTACTGACAGGCAGAAAAAGAAAAAATATGCCCTCCCACATTCTCATCCCAAGACGTTGCATGCAGGAGCTTACTGGGCTCTGATTCTGTGGGTGCTTGTAAAATCAGTAGCCACCCAAGAAACAGGGCTGTGTGGGTGATACCAGGAGAGAGGGAGCACTGAGGCAGGAGTGTGTCGTGCAAGAAGAATCCTCCAGTCCTGCTTTGCCACTGTCAATCAGCTGGTGGCTGCTTTGATCTCCAAAGCCTTTGGCTGGAGCATTCTGGTGCTCTCTCTAGCTAGGCCGGTGCACTTCCAGGTATTCGCTCACTCCTTTTCCCAGCAAAACCCCTCCAGCGCTGCTGCTTCTTTCTGACTCAAGCTGGGCTGGCAGCTACTTAGTCAAACTTTGTTGGGGCTGGAGGGAGGGTGGAGGAGGGCCAAGCAAGCTGGAGTGGGGGGTCAAGTTGAGGGGGTTGCAGTTGCTGCCTGGATCCCTCCAATTGTTTTTGCAAGGATGGAGTTGCAAGCAAACTCTTTTCCCTCTTTTCCCATGAACAGCCATGAGAGTGCTAGAGCAGCACTCTTAACGTTCCCTGCTCCCAAAACCCTGGTAAGAGTGGCAGCAGCTGGAAGGGCTCAAGGTGGGGGGGTCTTTTTCAACCAGGGAAGGCGACACACCTACACATTTCAGGCAACACACCAATGTGTCGCAGCACACAATTTGGAAAGCCATGGTGTACTGTCTGGCAATGATCTTGAGTGCCCAAGAGTCCATCGTGATAGAGGCCCAAGTGTGATGGTATTCGCTTAGCCTGTGTCTAAAAGGCCTCAGTCAAGCATCAATAGCGTGAGCAGAACCTGAAGTGGAGTCGTTGAAATGAAAGGATGACAGTATCATTACAGTATTGATGGTGTTGAAGGAGGTGTTGGAGGTATTGGTGGCTAGAGAGGAGATGGAGGTATTGGTGGCTAGAGAGGAGATGGTGGAAGAGGCAGTGCATGAGGCAGTATTGTGGTGCATCCCATCAAACATGATACTTGGATGTTTCATACTGGCATTTCGTATTTTGTGAAGAGCAGTACCATGAAGATGGAAGCTTCCTTGAGGGCTGTTGTTGAGGCAGTTGAGGTGTCCTCTGTTGTCGGAGGAGGTTGGGCTAGATGCATGCCTTGTCTGGGCGTAATATCAGTATTGATATCTCAAGGATGGAGCAGGGTAGAAGCCATACTTCCTGGCTGTTGATCTCATTTTCCTTATTGGCTTAGGAGACTTTGGATTCCTCTGCTACTCCTGATGTCAGTAGGCTCTGCATAGAGATTGCCCAGCTGACCAGATCTTCACAATCAAGGGCCTGTACATCATCCAAATCCATACTGGTTAAGTTTGATGGCCTGGGTTTCGAAAGGAGACTTAACAGAGATATTATGAAGAAGTAATTGAAATTCTTCTAGAAGACAGTCAACACTATATATAATATAACATGGAGGGCATTTGAGAGAAGATGTACCTCTTAACGATTTACAGGTTGGGGGTATAGAAGTCCAGCATTTTTTACAGTTTCTGCCAAATGATCTCCACAAAGGCCTTAGGCCTCATACTTTGAAGTGCTAAGTTTCAGTGTTTCAGAGGCATTGAAGGTTGAGGGTATACCTTTGGTCAGCTCACCACAGATAAAGGAATTCTTCAATTATTATGTCTTTTCCAACAAGCACAAGTTTCCTAGTTGGGACCTGACCTTGGTTTTGAATTGGCTAATGTGTCTCCCATTTGAAATATTTTGGGAGGCTTCTTTGAAAATGCTGTTATTTAAAACAGCCTTTTGTTCACAATAACATCAGTGAAGCAAGTATCAGAACTGGCAGCTTTATTAGTGAATTGAAATCTGTGCAAATTTGAGGACAGATTGATATTAATGTTAGACCTAACATTTCTGCCAAAATGTATATCCCACAAGGGAATACCTGATGTTATTTATCTGCCAAACATTTGTCCTCAACCAAGTCACGCAGAAGAAAAGAGATGGCATACTCTTGATGTCAGAGCTGTCAAGGTTTTCTTAAAAAGAATTGCACAAGTAAGAGACACAGAAGCTATATTTGTCTTGTACAGTTCCAGAACTTTGGGCTAGAGAGCTTCAAAGACAGTGATTGACAGATGGATTAAGGCATGTACATTTCAATGTTATGAGTACAAAAACAAATCAAGGTCTAAAAACTTATGGCCACATTCAACAAGGTAGATGGCTACTACCACTGCATATGATGTTATAACTTCTTTGCAAGATATATGGCAGCCTTTGGCAGGACTGTGCTACAGTCAATGCTTAATGAAAATAGTAATCCACCCAATTAGAGGTTTTGGTAAATCCATAATTGTGATGGATTGTTCTTTTGTGCCATCCTGAGGATTAAAAAAAAATCAAATTGGGTGGTCAGGTTGTAGGTGATTAAAATAGTCTTAGGGAAGGGCTAGGATAATCAAACTGTCAGGGAAGGGAGAACGTACTAACAATCACAACTGAAAAGAATATGGACTCCTGCCTGATCAGATTGGCATACAGTGATTAACCCAATCTTGGTGGATTGCTCCTCCTTGCCATCCAAGAATGAATATTCACAATAAGTCCAACGTCTCATTCTTTTCTCACAATTGTTTCTCAGATCTGAGCTGGAAATAAAATACTTCTGAGAGTCTTTAGATCACTGACTATTTCTGGAATGCAGAATTTTTCTTTTACAATAGAAAGCAGCATTGTGTAGGTCTGAATGTTGGACTATGATCCTGAAGTCCAGGGTTTGATTGCCCACTCAGCCATGGAAACCCACTGAACTCAGACACAGAAAATTCTGTGATAGGTTCACCTTAAGATCAGCATAAGTCAGAAACAGCTTGAAGGCACACAACAACCACAACCATGGGCGAGTTCCTCTAAGAAGTAACAACAGCAAGACTGTATCTGGAGGGTCATATGGTGTTTAAGTGAAGCTTGGTTGCTGTTTGACTAACTAATACTAGCCACCTTGAGCTTTTATGAAGAAGGATGAGGTATAAATCAAATGAATTAATAAACATTGATGCTGTGCCGGACCCTGGGGGGAGTGGCTATCCCGGGTGTCAGAGAAGCAGCTCAGCAACAGCTTGCTAGGCAGCAAAAATAGCTACTCCAGAGAGAAACACAACCCATTAGTTGAAGGAGGGATTGGAGGCCAAAGAGGGAAATGCATAAATAGCAGGCATACTGAATTGATCATGGAGTCAGATGTTACCCCGCTGGTACACCCTATCCCGGGATCTACAATTTTTAATATCAAATATAGTTAATCATGTCAGAGAGGTTGCCCGGATGAGCACATAGGCAGCAACGGTCGAACGACCGAGAACTAGGTCAGGCCAGTAAAATCCCCAGTCACATAGCCCAAGGAGACCTCAAGCTGTGCAAACTCATGGTAAACAAAGGATCCTCAGCCACAGAGGAACGAACTTGAGGGAATTAGCATGTTTTTCCCCAAGTTGAACACTTATGACTCTGGAAAAATCATCTAAGGCAAGGACCATCTACATAAATTTACACTACAACCCATTGCAACCAAAGATCCTGAAACATTGGCAACACATCATAAAACTATTGTGCAAAACGTGTTGCTATTGTGGAGCTTCCTTTCCTCTGTGGTGCCTATTGTTCTCTTCGGGAGAGGATTTGCCCTCGAGGTGCATTTTCCCCTTCAAGTAGTACTAGTTTTTGAGAATTTCTCTGGATAACTCCCTGCCACTCTAGCAGACCGTTTCTCTGTTAGTTGAGTAATCCCTTCAGGTGTCTCTTTGCTGAGTTCTGCTTTGCCAGCTGCTTCCCAGACCAAGGACTTCAGGAGAGGTGCAGTATCACCCCATCTACAATTCCTCTCTGAATTTCCTATCCAATTTTTCAACTCTTTTGCTTCTTAATAGGTCTTGTATGAGTGTGTGAGTGATAGCGTTGGTGCGTGAGAACATTTTCATTCAATAAAATCATTCATTGATTTATTGATATATTTATTGATATAAACCTTTCACTGGTTTTTGGCTTGGCCTAGCCCCATAAAAACTGGGTAAAAAGACGCCACTAGGTTACCCTGCCTCTTGTATTGCCACCACTTGTGCCCCTTTAAGTTCCCCACTCTTCCTTGCGTGGAGCATATTGAGGTGTCCCCCAAGGGACCCCCAGAAACCAGGGTGTGAAACAAACACGAGGGCAAAGCACCCAAGCCTTGCTCCAGGTCTACCCAGCCTGACACCTCTTTGTGTTCAGGTCTGAACAGCCAGGGAGATGTCTGGATCAAGCCAGGGCCAGGACAAACAGGTCTGCTTCAGTTGTCCCTTCCTGAGATTACAGCACCTTCTTCACTCTCGTCCCCCCCACTTGGCTTCCTCCTTCCAGGGTTATCTCCCTTTACTACTTTCCTTAAATCTGCCCCTCTCCAGATATAAGGACAAGCAGTGATTTAACTCTCCAATTACTGTGGTACTAATGATAATATTGGCAGCATGTATAATTCAGGGTGTAGAATAATACTCTGTGAGACTGTTTTAAGGAAAACAGAAAGTCAAACATTTATTGCAACACTGTTACTTAAATTTGTTTGTAACTATGAAACAGCACACTTTTCTGCGCACACACGCTCTCTCTCTCTCTCTCTCTCTCTCTCTCTCTCTGCTTAATTCATTGGCTATCTCTCATACACCCTATTTCCCAGTTCTCTCTAACACAGAGCTCTTCAACTCTCAAACATCCCCCAAACTCTAAACTTCTAAACTATTCTTCAATCCACTCCCCCATCAGTTAAATTCTATTATTCCTCCTCTCCACCAGCCCCTCCCCTGGGGTATCCAAGGTTCCATCTCAACAAGGAATCAGTTTAAACACTCTCAGTTGCTAAGGAGGTTCTGTTGTCAAGCCCCCCCCCCAAATCAGGTTCGTCACACAGGGCAACACAGACATCAGGGAGTCCTTCAGCTGGAAGTCCTTCAACCAGAGAGGTTCTCAGTCAACCAGGGGGGTTGAATGAGGAGGGTGTATTTTCTCAGAAGAAGCTTAGAGAGAGCATTTCTATGTCCTCTGTTTCAACCCCCATTGCAGTGGGCCTCTGCCCCTCTTACTCCCCTGCCCATCTTTTGTTGCTGTCCTTTTGGTGGGTATCTCTCACTTTGGGCATATTAATTAAAAATTACATTCCAAAGTAATGGATTTCCATTTCCCCCCCCAATAGAATCTACATATAATATATATAAACTATAACAATGGATTTTCATACTACCCACCCTCCCCCCCCCCAAAAAAGAACCCCCCCCAGGCAAGAAACAGTTTGTTGCATTAATTGGGAAAATAATTCCAAAAATAATTTCAACCTCTGGTCATATCCTTGACATAGGCGTTGGTTATGTTCATTTCTTAACCTTTGTTTAAAAAGAAAAAAAAAAACCCTTTGTCAGTTTACTCCTTCAACTATCTCTTTCCACATAGTTTTGCAGAGAGCCCTTGCATGATACATGATACAAATACATCAACCACGAGAATACACAGTAGCAACTTCCTTTGTTAATTATCTTTAACATACTTATAAAGGGGACGCCATAGTTCATAAAATTGCTTAGTAGTTTTGTATTCAAGCAAGAAGGTGAGCTTATCCAGTTCTGCTAACTCTAGGAGTTTATCCCAACATTCCTCCTCATGGGGAATAGTTTTCTTCCGCTAATGTCTAGCCAAAGCTATTCTGGCTGATACGATCATATGCCACACTAATCATTGAGTATGCTTATTTAATGTACATAAATTCACCATGCCCAGTTAGAAGATTTCTGGAGTTAAGTCTATGTTGATACTCAAGACCCTTTGCATTTTAGTTCGAATTTTAGACCAAAATTTTTTAACCTTATCACACCCCCACCACTGATGAAAGAACGTTCCCCTCTCTTTGTCATTCTTGTTATGCTTTGAAATTTTTGCAATCCTAACTGCTGGAAGATACATCGAAACCATAACTTAATAACATTCTCTTGGAGGTAATAAGACCTAGTAAACCTAGACACATTCTTCCATGCCCTGGACCAGTTATCTAAATCTATAGTATGGCCAACATCTCTGGCCCATCTAATCATATAATCCTTGACCACCTCATCTTCCAAATCAAGCTGAAGCAAATGTCAATAGAATTTTGATAAAAGATCACGTTCCCCACTTTTCATAATCAATTCAATTTGGGAAGATTTAGTTACAAAGCCCCCTTCTATAAGATCCTTTTTAAATCTCTCTTTTAACTGTAAATAGGGGAACCATTGTAAAATAATTCCTTCCTGTTCTAATTGTGAACGGTTCTTCAAGCAGATCTGGTCATTTTGTTTATAAGTTAAGTCCTTGTAGTCGATCCATTTTATATCTCTCCATAGAGTTTGAATAGAAAAAGCTTCAAGCGGTGATGCCACCATTGGGATTCCTGAACCTAAATGGCTTCTAATTTTTATCCAAAAATCCAATAAAGATCTACGAATAACATGGTTTCTGAATAGTTTTGGTGACTCTTTTCATTGATACCATAAATAATAATGCCAGCCTAGAGGTAAATCATGACCTTCTAGGCTCAGTAATCTGGGGTTATCCAACAGAAACCAAGGTTTGATCCATGTCAGATAGCTAGCTTCATAATATAATCTAATATTAGGTAAAGCCAGCCCTCCATTCTCTCTTTTGTCTGTCATAGGTCTCATTTTAATTCTTGACAGTCTCTTTTGCCATAAAAATTGAGATATGCTTTTCTCACACTCCTTGAAGCATTTGGTTGGGATATTAATTGGTATCATTTGGAATAAAAACAAAAGCCTTGGCCACACCCCCATTTTGATTAGAGATATCCTACCCAGTAGAGACAAATCTAGTTTACCCCAATTATCAAGTTTTTTTCTGAATTAATTTCCATGTCAATTGGTAATTATTTTGAAATAGTTATTGGTGGTAATCCAGATCCCCAAATATTTGACTCCCTGATATGAGTTCTAAGTTTTTAACCTCCTCTGTTTTCATATTTTTAGTGAGTATCTTAGTTTTTGGCTTATTAACTCTAAACCTCACTCCTCTCCCATAATTATTCAGTATTTCCAATAACCAAGTGACTTAATGAATAGGATTTTCTAAATATAACACAATATTATCCACAAAAGCCTTGTATTTATGTTGGTCTTTGCCCACTTTGATACCTTTAAGATGGCCATCGTATTGAATGTCTCTGAATAGTACTTCCAATGTCACTATAAAAATTAGGGGTGACAGCGGGCAACATTGTCTAGTACCTTTCATAATAGGAAAATTCTCACATCTTTCAGAATTTACTAACAAATGGGCCTTTTGACCAGAATATATCAATTTCATCCATTCTAAAAAAATCTGACCAGAGTTCATCTTTTCCATCACTCCTAACATAAATTTCCAATTCAGGTTATCAAACGCCTTCTCTGCATCCAAAAAAACCAAAGCTCCTTTCCTTTTGTTGTGAACATGGAAGTATTCGACAACATCTATCGTTGATCTTAAATTGTTTCTCATAAAACGGTTTGGGAGAAAACCACTCTGGTCCTCACCTACATAAACATGGAGAATCTTCTTTAATCTCTGCGACAGAATTGCACTAAAAATCTTATAGTCCTCATTAAGAAGAGAAATGGGCCTAAAATCTTTAAGGGTCGGGTACTCTTCCTCCGTTTTTGGGATTAATACTATGCTTGCCTCTTTCCAACTTGGAGGAATTGAGCCTTCACTAATAGTCGCGTTTAACATCTTTTGCATCGGTATCAACAAAACCTCCTAAAAGGTCTTATAATAACATGCTGGTAGGCCGTCCAGACCTGGCGCTTTGTTAAGTTTAGTCTGTTCAATCGTCTGTTCAATCGTCTCCTTAATTTCAACTAATGATATAGGTTTATTCAGGACTTCTCTATGTTCTAATGACAGTTGGGGAAGATTTCTATCCTTAAGAAATTGATTAACGTTCGTTATACCCAGCTATTTTGGAAGACCATACAGATTTTGATAGAAATGAACAAGACTTTTAATAATACTTTCTCTGTCTGTGAATACTCTATCACCTTCCTTAATACTATTAATTGTTCTTTTCTTCCTCTCTCTATGTATTCTATATGCCAGCTATCAACCTGGCTTGTTGGCCTTTTCAAACCAATTTTGTCGTACGAGTCTCGATTTTTTCTCTAATTGCTCCATTGCCAAATCCGACATTTGATCTTGCAAAACCTTTAACTTCCTCCTCAGTTTCTTACTCTCTGGCATTTGTTGCGACATCTTTTCTACAGTTCTAATCTCTTCCAACACCTTATTCATGAGTTCACTCTGCTTCTTCCTCCATTCTGTTAACTTCTGAATAAATAACCCCCTCATCACCGCCTTTGAGGTATCCCACACCATAGACATTGCAACTCCCTTGTCCATATTTTCTCTAAAAAAGGCTTCTAATTCTTTCTTACACAATTGGACTGTGTTTTCATGATGAAGAATACTATCATTTAATCTCCAGTTGCCTCTTTTTTTATCAACCTGAATACGTACCATTAAAGAATTGTGATCACTGAAGGTTTTGGGTAAAATAACTACCAATTTTATCTTATTTATCATCAGTTCAGAGAGCCATATCATGTCAATTCTAGACTAATTGCCGTGACGCTATGAGAAGAACATATAATCTTTCTTTTGGGATGTTTATGTCTCCAGACATCCCTCAATTGGTACTCATGCGCCAGCTTAAAAAATTCATTAGGGAGTTTCCCATGACTACTCGAATGATGTGTCTTTCTTCTATCCATCTGTACATCTGCCACATCATTCAAGTCCCCCAAAAGACATAGGTGTTCGTATATGTGCTCTTTTAACTCCTTTGCCAGGTCTTCATAAAAACTACCCTTAGCGTTACACGGAATATATACTCATACCAAAAGAATCTTAATCCCATTGAGTTTAATTTCTACACCCAAAAATCTTCCCTTTTCATCACTGAATTTTAGGATGGGGGATAAATGTGATTTAACATATAGCGCAAGAACAGGTTGCTTACCTGTAACTGTGGTTCTTCGAGTGGTCATCTGTGCCATCATACACTAGGAGCTTTAGCACCTGCGCGGTAGCGTTCGGAAACTTCTAGAGCTTGTTCGCTTGGCGGGAACCCCTCCCCCACGCCGGTACTGCGCATGCTCCTCCCGCCGAGCAACGGTCTCTCCTCAGTTCTGTCATCCGCCGTAGAACCTACAGGGACCTGAGAAAGAGGGGAGGAAGGGCGGGTGTGTATGATGGCACAGATGACCACTCGAAGAACCACAGTTACAGGTAAGCAACCTGTTCTTCTTCTTCGTGGTCTCTGTGCCTTCATACACTAGGAGACTGTGTAGCTTACCGGTCGGATGGCGGGTCAGGTCCTACAGCACGGAAGCCAGCACCTCACGTCCAAACCGGGCATCTCTGCGCGACTGGCAGTCGAGCCTGTAGCGGCGCACGAAGGTCGATGGTTGGGACCAGGTCGCCACACGGCAGAGTTCATGCAGGTCAACTCCTCGCAGGAGGGCCGCAGAAGTAGCCACAGCTCTGGTGGAGTGGGCTCGAAGCAGGACTGGCGGAGGCTTCCTCGCGAACTCATACGCCAGTTCAATAGTCCTCACCACTCACTTGGAGAACCGCTGGGTGGACACTTTGAGGCCCTTCCGATGTTGCCCATAGCAGACAAAGAGATGCGGCGTCTGTCGGAAGGAAGCAGTCCTGTCCTTGTAGAAGGCCAAGGCCCGATGCACGTCCAGGGAGTGGAGGGACCGCTCCAGCGGTGTCGTCGGGTTCAGGAAGAAGGCAGGCAGGATGATGTCCTGGTTGAGATGGAAACTGGACACCACCTTTGGCAGGAACGAGATGTCAGGTCTCAGGACCACCTTGTCCCTGTGGAAGACCATGAAGGGCTCATCGGACCGAAGAGCTGTGATCTCACCCGCTCGCCTCGCTGAGGTCACCGCTACCAGGAAGGCAGTTTTCATGGTCAGGAGTCTGTCATCCGAGGTCGCCATCGGCTCGAAGGGCGGCTTCGTCAGCTGCGACAGCACCAGCGAGAGGGACCACGGCGGTAGCGGCGGCGATACCGGCGGGTAGAGATGATGAAGTCCTTTCAGGAACCGCTTAACGGTGTCGTTCCTGAAGAAGGCTGATGCTGCAGATCGTGGCGGTTGGTATGCCACGATCGCGGAGAGGTAGACCTTCAGGGATGGAAACGCCAGACCCTGCTGCCGGAGGTGCAGGAGGAAATGCAGGACGGTAGAGAGTCCCGCAGGCGATACCGGCTCACTCCTCTCATTAGCGAAGGTCAGGAAGCGTCGCCATTTGTATTGATAGTTGCGACGGGTGGATTCCTTCCTGGCCACGACGAGGACGGTACCGAGCACGGGATCGTCTAGTGCGATATCCTCCAGGCATGGAGGGCCAGGCGTGGCAGGTCCGGATGAAGGACTCGGCCGCTGGAGTGGGAGAGCAGGCCCGGTGTCGGTGGCAGCCGGAACAGGTCGCCTCGTGCGGCTCGTAGCAGGGGTGTGAACCAGTGCTGCCTCGGCCAGTACGGGGCTACGAGGATCGCGTCGGCTCGGTCGGCGAGGATCTTCGATATCGTCCGGCCGAGCAGCGGGAACGGCGGGAACGCGTAGAGGAGTTCCCCGGTCCACGGAAACTGGAAAGCGTCTCCGATGGAAGCGCGATCGTGGCCCGCTCTGGAACAGAATTGGCGATACTTCGCGTTTTCCCTGGTCGCGAAGAGGTCGATCGACGGTTGGCCCCAGCGGTCTCGAATCAGTCTGAACGCCTCTCCGGAGAGAGACCATTCGTGATGGGATGAGGTGTCCCTGCTGAGGGCATCTGCCGTGGTGTTCTCCTGCCCGGCCAGGTGAACCGCCACGGGATGCGTGTGCAGGCGAATGCACCATTCCCACAGGTCGAGTGCGATGTTGAGCAGGGTCGTGGAGTGAGTCCCGCCTTGTCTGTTGATGTAGCAGACGGCGGTGGTATTGTCCGTCAGAACCAGGACCGTGCGCCCCGCTACGACGTGGCGGAACGCCCGTAGCGCTTTCGAGACGGCGAGCAGCTCCAGCGCGTTGATATGGAAAGCGGTCTCGTCGTCGGTCCATCTGTCGCGGACTCTGAGATCGGCGCAGTGGGCACCCCATCCATACAGGGAGGCGTCGGTCGTTACCGTCACCTTCGGTGTCGGCTGCTGGAAAGGCATCCCTGACATCAGATTGTGTCGCGACTGCCACCATCGGAGGGAAGAGCGGACGTCTTCCGGCAGCTGCAGTCGGAGTGTCTGTTCGTCTCGCAGGGGGTCGAATATGCGGACGAACCAGTGTTGAAGAGGTCTTGCTCTTAGTCTGGCGAGATATGTCACAGCGGTCGTCGCAGCCATGTAGCCCAAGAGCTGTTGGACACTTCTCGCAGATAGCCTCGGGGCCGTGCGGGCGTGAGCGGCGGCCCGGATCAGGGTTTGAGCTCGAGTCTCTGGCAGATACGCCCTGGCGGAGGTTGAGTCGAGCGTTGCCCCGATGAAGTCCAAGATCCTCGCCGGCTCGAGGTGGGACTTCTTCGGATTCACTCGTAGGCCAAGGCGAGTCAGGAGTGACAACGTCATGTAGACGTCGTGGTAAAGTCTCTGTTTGCAGGACGCCACCAACAGCCAATCGTCGAGGTAAGGGAAGACAGAAGCACCCTTCGTCCGCAGGAAGGATACCACCGGGGCCATGCACTTGGTGAAGACCCTTGGGGCAGTCGAGAGTCCGAACGGCAGCACCTTGTACTGGTAACAGGTGTCGTCGACTGCGAAGCGGAGGTACTGTCTGTGCTGCGGGCGAATGGCGATGTGGAAGTATGCGTCTTGGAGATCGATGGAGGCGAACCAGTCCCCTCGATGTAGGAAGGGCAGGATCGACGGTATCGTGACCATCTTGAACCTCTTGGGGCGGATGTAGTAGTTCACACCTCTGAGGTCGAGGATCGGCCGGAGGGTACCGTCGGCCTTCGGTACCGTGAAGTACCTGGAGAAGAAGCCGGTGGTCTTGGTTTCTCGCGGGAGCCGCTCGATCGCCCCTTTCTGGAGGAGGGACTGGATCTCTTCCAGGAGGGCCGGACTCGACGGGGTGGAGTAGTAAGCACCTCGAGGCGGAATATCGTGAAACTCGATGGCGTAGCCAAGACGGACGATGGAAAGCACCCAAGAGTCCGTAGTGACATGTTGCCACTCCGCGAGGTGTCGAGCTAGAGTCGGTCGGTCTCCGAGTGCAGATGGTAGACTGAAGAGTGGGTATTGGTAGGTCCTGCCAGGCACGTCAAAACCGAGACTTTGTCTCGGAGGAGGACTTCTTAGACGAAGCCGGGCGTCGTCTAACCGTACGTCTGGCCGACGAGCCGGAGGACGGTCTCGATTGTCCAGACTGGGCCGAACGCTGGAACGACGAAGTGGAAGATCGTCGCCAGGATGGGCGGAAGGTCGAGGTCCTGCGGGCTTGCGTGGCCGGCTGTAGCCCGATCTTCTTGGCGGTTAACCTCGCCTTCACGAGATTGTCCAACGCTTCGTCGGTGGAAGAATTGAATAGGCCCTCACCGTCGAAGGGGAGATCTTCGATCCTCCTTCTGGTGTCCTCCTGGATGTCGGCCGGCCGCAGCCAAGCATGGCGGCGCAAGCCGATGGATCCCGCCATGACCCGGGAGGCAATCTCCACTGCGTGCCGGGAGGAGGCCATCTGCTGCCGAGCGATGGAGATGGCCTCGTTGAATATCACCGAGGAGGCTTGGCGGATGTCCTCCGGTACCGCCTCCATCGCCGGTTGAAGGCGATCGAGCACCTTTTTCAGGTATGCCGCGAGGCAAGCCTGAGTGTTGGACAGCCTGATCTGCAAGGAGGCGGCGGAATAGAACCTTCTTGCATAGGCGTCCAACTTCCTGCCCTCTTTATCCGGCGGGGTGGTGTGCTGCCTGCCGGAGCCTTTCGTCTGTGCCGATTCGACCACCACAGAGTTCGGTGCAGGGTGATTGAAGAGATAACCGGCGTTATCCTTCTGCACCCTGTAGAGGTGTTCCAACCGCTGCGGTATCGGCTGCGCCGAGGCCGGCCTATCCCAGGCGGCCTTCACCAGTCTGGATATCCGGGGCAGGAGAGGTAGCGGGGCCGTGGCAGGTTGCTTCCCCTCAAAGACGGAGAAGACTGGATCGTCGTCCTCCGGCTCCGCATCGGCGATCTTAAGGCCGAGGGTAGTGGCCATGCGGAGCAGCATAGCAGAGAACTGGTGGACGTCCTCTGGAGCAGAATCTGGGATTGGATCCCCGAATCCCAGCGGAGGAGACTCCTGGGAGGCCGCCTCAGACACCTCTGACTCCGCACTCGAGTCGTACGACTCCGAGCTCGGTGAGTCCTCTCGCTGCTCGCTGTCCGGCTCCTTCGCAGTCGCCACAGGTGTTGCCTTCTTAGGCTTCTCTGCAGCCGGGACAGTGGTAGTGGCAGCGTCACGTTTGGGCTGGCTGACCACGGACTTCACCTTCTTATTGGTGACAGGGGTTGTCTGGCAGGCTGACGTTGTCTTAGCCCGCTCAGTCACCACCGACTCTGTAGGGCGCGTCGCCGTTGCCATGACCCTAGGAGGTGGCGATATCGCCCGATACCGAGGTGAAGGCTCCCTCGCCCTATGGTATCGAGGAGAGGGAGAGCGGCTGAAGGAGTGGCGGTTCGACGGAGAGGGGCTTCGGTGGCGACGGTACCGAGCCTCGTCCCCTCTAGGCGAGCGCGATTCGCGCTGCCGACGAGGTGACTGGGACCTCCGGAAGGTCTCCCAGCGACTCGGGTCACGATGGTACCGATCCCGGTACGATGGTGAATGTGACCGATAAGAGGCCGGGCGCTCTCTCCATTCAGATTCCCTCGCGTACCTGGCCACGTAGGACGCCGAGGTGTATCTGGAGGCAGACGAGCGAGGTTGTTCCTCTCTAGTCTCCCTAGGAGGCGGCGAGGCCACCGGACGCTCCGAAGAGCGGGACCGGGACCTGAATGAGGCCGAACGCCGCTCCGGAGAAGCAGAGGGCTCTCTCTGCTGCAGGTCAGCTGACCTGCGACGGCTGGAAGGGCGGTGGTGCTCCTCCACCAGGGTTGGAGGGTCTGCCACAGGCGAGTCCGGGCGCTGTTGGGGAACGTCCTCATCTCATCGTCCGAGAGATCGACAGACTCGCCTCGCCCTTTGGAAGGCTGCTGAGTAGGAGGAGGAGTAGGAGGTTGAACGTCCCCAGCCGGGGAGCGCTTCTTCTCCTTCTTCTTCTTCTTCTTCTCCTTCTCCTTGCCCTTGTCTCCATCCGGAGCAGGGCGCTTCTTAGCAGGCGTCTCCTTCAGGGGAGCCTCAGTCTTCCTCGCTGTCGAGGATCCTTTCGCTGACTTGGCAGCCGCCGACAGCTTCAGGATCCTCGGTAACGCCGAGATCGGCGTTCTCGCCGGTACCGAGCCCGATACCAACGAGGTGGACGGAACGGCAGCCGCCGATACCGTCTATGGCGTGGTCGTCTTCTTTTCGGCCATTTTCGTTGAGGGCAACTTTGCGCCCGCAGGACACGCACTTTTTGAAGAGCGCGGACATAAGACGAAAACGCCAAACTGGGAAGATCCGAAATCACCAAAAACCAAATGGGGAGTCCGAAAGAGAGGTCAGAGACAGTCCAAAAATCCGTAAAACCGTGAAACAGCAAGCCAAGCACAAAAGTCAGAGGAACAAACCGAAGAACCTTCCGTACGCGACGGCGGACGAGAAAGAACTGAGGAGAGACCGTTGCTCGGCAGGAGGAGCATGTGCAGTACCGGTGTGGGGGAGGGGTTCCCGCCAAGCGAACAAGCTCTAGAAGTTTCCGAACGCTACCGCGCAGGCGCTAAAGCTCCTAGTGTATGAAGGCACAGAGACCACGAAGAAGAACTCCTCGTTTCTTAACAGTGGCGGCTGATACAAACACCTCTCCTAATCTTGAAACCTGGAGTACTTTTATATCTTTAGTTTTATTGTGAGTTTCCTGCAAACAACTAACTTCAGGGTTTAACTTCTGTAAATAATGGGGGGGGGATTTCCTCTTAACCACGGAGTTCAAACCATTTACATTCCACGTTATGACTGATGACATTATTTTCCCCCAGAGGCAATTGAAACCAATTCATCTATGTTCAAATCCAATAGACTAGTATCTTGTCCCTTATTCTTGTCCTTGGTTTCCTTTTCTCTACTTTCATCCTTCGATTCCATTTTTCCTCCCTGGGTTGCTCCTACTGGATCTTTGGCTATCGAATCCCTATTTCTTCCCCACGAGTAACTACTTGTTCTGGGTGGTAGTGGACTTGATCTTCTTGTTTTATCACCAAATTTCTTCAAAAAGCCGTTAGCTTTATCAATTGAATTAAGCCGAAATCTCTGGTGATTGTAGTCCACCACCACCTCCTCAATTCTATCCCACCTAAATGGAATCTTGTAATCCTTTAACTTTGAAACCAAAAAGTCATAATCTTTCCTTTTGCGCAAAATCCTGGATGGAACTTCCCGCAGCATAATGAGTTGTTTGCCTTTTACACATAGCGGTGATCGATTGTGCTCTTCAACAATCTTATCTTTTGTTAAGCATTTGATGAACTGAACTACCACATCCCATGGAAGATTGTTTTTCCTAGCCACAACTGATTGAACCCTGTAAACCGAATCTATTTCTTCTTCCATAATATCCTCTTCTATCTCCATAAAATTAGCAAAGAAAGTAACTATCTTTTCTCTAATATTCTCCCCCTCCCCCTCCGCCAGACCGCTAAGTCGCAGCCAGGAATCTTTTTGTTTTTGCTCAAGTAAAGCAAGCTTGTCCAGTTGATTTTCTAGCTGTTTCTCAACTTCGGAGGAGGAAGAGGCCGCTTGTTGTTTTAAATCCTCAATTTCCTTTTTATTGACTTCCATATCCTCTCTATTCTTTATCACAATCTCTCTTAACCTGAACTAACGTGTCCTGCATTTCTTTCATTTGCCCCTTTATGTCAGACAGGTCTCTTTTTATGTTTACCATGAAAGACTTCATTTCCTTCATAAATTTCTTATGGTACTCTGGGGGCTCTTCTAGGGAGTCTCTTCTTGTGGTGGTATCAGAAGTGACCCCACGTACTTTGCCAGACCTCATTCAATTGCAATCAAAAAATTTTGCTAACATGAACATAATTGTACTGACATAAATTCTAATGCAGATTTGGTATAAGTTCACTACAATATATCAATATATAACACTATATCAATATATAACATTAACAGAGTCAATATTTCAGTATTTAGCAATATATCAATATGTAATGATAACAAATTCACTGCAACCTACTAGTATGTATGTTGAACTGTCAGTACAAAAATACATGAACAGGTTTTAATGTTTAAGAAATTTTTAAAAAACCTGTTGAAACAAAAATAGCAAAGAAGTGGAGAGGTAGAAGTAAAAATAAAATGGTGAAGGAGAAATATCCCAAACAAGGTATCAGAACAGGTTGCTTACCTGTAACTGTAGTTCTTTGAGTGGTCATCTGTGCCCTCACACATTAGGAGCTTTCATGCGTGCACGGTAGCGTTCGGAAGATTCTAGAGCTTAGTAGCTTGGCGGGAACCCCTCCCCCATGCCGGTACTGTGCATGCTCCTCCCGCTGAGCAACGGTCACTCCTCAGTTCTGTAGTCCACCGTAGAAACACAGGGACCTGAAAAAGAGGGGATGGAAGGGGGGTATGTGTGAGGGCACAGATTACCACTCGAAGAACTACAGTTACAGGAAAGCAACCTATTCTTCTTCTTCGTGGTCTCTGTGCCTCACACATTAGGAGACTGTGTAGCTTACCGGTTGGATGGCGGGTCAGGTCCTAGAGAACGGATGCTCCAAACTGAGCATCTCTGCGAGACCGGCAGTTGAGCCTGTAGTGGCGCACAAAGGTCAATGGCTGGGACCAGGTCACCACACAGCAGAGTTCATGCAAGTCAACTCCTCGCAGGAGGGCTGCAGATGTTGCCACGGCTCTAGTGTAATGAGCCCGAAGGAAGGCTGGCGGAGGCTTCTTGGTGAGCTCATATGCCAGCTGTATAGCCTGTACCACCCATTTAGAGAAGCACTGGGTGGACACCTTGTGGCCCCTTCGACGCCTGCCATAGCACACAAAAAGGTGTGGAGTCTGTCTGAAGGGGGTAGTCCTGTCCTTGTAAAAGGCCAAGGCCCGACGTACATCCAAGGAATGTAGGGATCGCTCCAGCGGTGTCGTCAGGACTGGAAAGAAGGTCGGCAGGATGATGTCCTGGCTGAGATGGAAGTTGGACACCATCTTTGGTAGAAAGGAAATGTCCGGCCAAAGGACCACCTTGTCTCTATGAAAGACGAGGTAGGGCTCGTCTGATCGTAAAGCTGTCAGCTCCCCTGCTCGCCTGGCCGAGGTGACAGCCACCAGGAAGGCAGTCTTTATCATGAGCAGCCTGTCGTCAGCTGTTGCCATGGGTTCGAAGGGCGGCCTCGTCAGCTGCGATAGCACCAGGGATAATGACCACAGTGGTAGCGGCAGCAATACCGGCGGGTATAGGTGCTGTAGGCCCTTCAAGAACTGCTTGATGGTACCGTCTCGAAAGAAAGCCGCCGATGGGGATTGTGGCGGTTGGTATGCCACGATAGCGGCAAGATACACCTTCAAGTATGGGAAGGACAAACCCTGCTGTCGAAGGTGTAATAAGAAATGGAGCACGGTAGGTAGGTTGACAGGCGATACTGGTTCCCTTCTTTCTTCAGCAAAGGTGACGAAGCGGTGCCACTTGTAGTGGTAGTTGCGGCGTGCCGACTCCTTCCTGGCCGCTGTCAAAACGTTGCTGATGATGGGGTCGGCTAAGGCGATATCCTCCAAGCATGGAGGGCCAAGAGTGGCAGGTCTGGGTGGAGTACGAGGCTGTCGGAGTGGGACAACAGGTCCGGCGTCAATGGGAGCCTGAGAAGTCGGTCGCGCGCAGCCTGGAGCAGGGGCACAAACCAGTGCTGCCTCGGCCAGTACGGGGCTATGAGGACTACGTCTGCTCGGTCGGTGAGGATCTTTGATATAACTCAGCCAAGGAGGGGGAATGGAGGGAATGCGTATAGGAGACTGTCGTTCCACCGGAACTGGAAGGCGTCGCCGATGGAACCCCGATCGTGACCAGCCCTCAAACAGAACCGATGGCACTTCGCGTTCCTGCTGGTGGCGATGAGGTCGATTGTCGGCTCGCCCCAGCGGTCGCAGATCATCTGGAACGTCCTGTCAGAGAGGGACCACTTGTGGTGGGAAGAGATTCCCTGCTGAGCGTGTCCACGGTGGTGTTCTCCTGCCCAGCCAGGTGAACAGCCACTGGATGGATCTGTAGCGGAACGCACCAGTTCCAGAGATTGAGGGCTATGTTGAGGAGGGTGGTCGAATGGGTCCCTCCTTGCCTGTTTAAATAGCAGACTGCCATTGTATTGTCTGTCAGGATCAGAACTGTGTGGCCTGTCACAGGATGGCGAAACGCCCTCAGAGCTTTCTAGATGGCAAGCAGCTCGAGAGCATTGATGTGGAGGACGGTCTCGTCGTCGATCCACCTGCCTCGGACTCTGAGCTTGTTGCAGTGAGCTCCCCAACCATAGAGGGAGGGGTCCGTCGTCACCGTAACCTGCGGGGCCGCCTCCCAGAAGGGCATCCCCGACAGGAGGTGGTCGTAAGTCTGCCACCACAGCAGGGAGGGACGAACCTGTGGAAGCAGTTGTAGTTGCAGCCTCTGGTCATCCCGCAGCGGGTTGAAGGCACGGACGAATCAGTGCTGGAGAGGCCTTGCACGGAGCCTGGAGAGGTAGGTCACAGCAGTGATGGAAGCCATGTAGCCGAGGAGCTGTTGAAATCTCCTGGCTGACATCGTCAGGGTGTTGTAAGCTGCCGATGTGGCTCAACGTAGTGTCCGTGCCCGGTCCATTGGTAGGTAGGCCCTGGCCGATATCGAGTCCAGTGTGGCCCCGATGAAGTTGAGCACCCTCTCCGGCTCAAGGTGGGACTTCTTCAGGTTGACCTGGAGGCCCAGATGGGTCAAAAGTGTCAAAGTCCGATGGAAATCATCATAGAGTTTCTGTCTGCAGGACGTCACCAACAGCCAATCGTCCAGGTAGGGATAGATGGAAACGCCCTTCGTCCGCAGGTATGATACCACTGGGGCCATGCATTTGGTGAAGAGCCTGGGTGCAGTCGAAAGTCCGAAGGGTAGCATCCTGTACTGGTAACAGGTGCTGTCGACCGTGAACCGGAGGTACCGTCTGTGCTGCGGGCGAATGGCGATGTGGAAATAAGCATCCCAAAGAACAATGGAGGTGAACCAGTTCCCCCGACGAAGGAAAGGTAGGATCGAGGACAGCGTAACCATCTTGAACCTTTTGGGGCGGATGTATTTGTTCACCCCTCTGAAGTCTAGGATGGGCCGCAGGGTTCCATCTGACTTCGGTACCATGAAGTACCGGGAGAAGAAGCTGGTGTTGCTGGCTGAAGACGGAAGTCGCTCGATTGCCCCTTTGCAAAGCAAGGACTGGATCTCTTCCAGCAGGACCAAGCTGACCGAGGTGGAGTAATAGATGCCTTGCAGTGGAATATCTTGAAATTCTATGGCGTAGTCAAGACGGATGATGGAAAGCACACAGGAATCCGTCGTGACTCGACTCCACTCGGCGAGGTGCCTGGCCAGGCTTGGTTGATCTTGAAAGGCTGCTGGCAGGCTGAAGGCTGGGTGCGGTGGCGACCTGGAAAGGCAGTCAAAACCTAGACTTCCCCTCGGACGAAGATTTCTTCGACGATGAGGCCGGGCGTCGTCTGAACAATCTCCGAACTGAGGAGGTAGTCGACAGTCGGGACTGGCCGGATTGTGTGGACCGCTGTTGGAAGGAGGAAACCGAGGATCTGCGCCATGACTGGCGCAAGCTGGAGGACCGACGGACCTGGGATGGTTGGTTTATCCCCATCTTCTTAGCCGTCAGACGAGCCTTGACAATGGAGTCCATGGTCTCGTCGGTCGCAGAGTTGAAGAGCCCCTGGCCGTCGAAGGGGAGGTCTTCGATCCGCCTTTGGCTGTCCTCCTGTAGTCCTGACAACCGCAGCCAGGCGTGTCGGCTTAATGCGACAGATCCCACCATCACCCTTGAAGCAACCTCCATGGTGTGCTTCGAGGAGATGATCTGCTGATTGGCTATTGCCACAGCCTCGTTGTAGAGTTGACTGGCAGTCAGGCAATTCTCCTCCGGGAGGCTGGCCAGGAGAGGGGCGAAGCGATCCAAGATGTTTCACAGGTAGGCTGTGAGGCAAGCCTGCGTGTTGGATACCCTGGTGATGAGCGAAGAGGCAGTGTAAAACCTCCTGCCAAAGGTGTCCAACTTCCGACCCTCCTGGTCCGGTGGTGTGGTGTGTCCCCTGTTGCCTCCCTTGGTCTGGGCGGACTCGACCACGATGGAATTCGGTACCGGATGACTGAAGAGGAAGTCCGCCTTCTCCTTCTGCGTCCGGTACAGATGTTCCAGCCGGTGAGGTATAGGCTTGGCAGACGCTGGTTTGGCCCAAGGCTGTTTAAGGGCCTTCATGAGTTTCGGTAGTACGGGAAGCAGAGCGGTGGTCGGGTACTGAGCTTCCATGTACTGGAAGACTGGATCTTCCTCTTCCAGCTCTGGATCTGCAACCTTCAGCCCGAGGGTCGCTGCCATACGGAGGAGTATGGCGGAGAACTGCTGGACATCCTCTGGCGCAGACTCTGGTACCGGGTCCCCGAATCCTAGAGGAGGCGATTCATGGGACACCGGGGTCGAGTCGTCGGATTCCGTCTCTGAATCGTAGGTCTGGGAAGACAGCATCGGAGACCTTTTGACTGACCTTTCTGGGGACCTATCCCTGGATATACGCCGGGGAGACCGGGGAGACCAGTGTACTGGCACTGTTGGAGTTGCCACCGCCGTTGCCACCGCATCAGATGTGGTTGCCGACGTTGTGGAGGTCCGGGGTGCTGCCGAGGTCAGTGGAACGACCGAAGACCGCACCCTTCTGGTCGCCTCGGTCACAGTCGTAGTCACTTGGGTCGCCCGCGTTGAGGTGGTTTCGACAGGGCATGTGGCGGTTGACATGACTCCCGGGGGAGGAGACCTGGCCTGGTAATGTGGCGAAGGCTCCTGAGATCTCCGGTAGCGAGGAGAAGGCGAGCAGCTGTGGGATCGCTCATACTGACGGTCCTCCCTGGTCGGCAAGCGGGATCATCTGTAGGGCACCCAGTGCCTAGCGTCAGGATGGTACCGGTCCCAATACGATGGCGAATGGGAGCAGTAAGATGCTGGATATTCTCTCCACTCAGACTCTCGCGCGGACCTGGCGATATGTGAGGCTGAGGTGTAGCACGAGTCGGTGGAGCGGCGGGGGTGTGGGTCGTCACACCCCTCTTGACGCCGTGGTGATGGCGGCCTGACTCTCCGCTCCGGAGAGCGGGAATAGCTTCTGCCCAAGGCCGAGCGTTGCCTGGGCGAGGGCCGATTTTGTGCCATCACATCGTCCCCTCGGTCCACCGAGCAGCGGTGACTTGATGGGAGCTCTACCGCCGTTAAGACAGGTGGTTCCTCAGAGGGCAAGACCTCCACGGCTTGGCCCTCATCAGATAACTCGAGGACCTCCTCCGGCTCCAACAGGTCCCCTAGGTGTTCCTGGAGCTGAGTCGGTCTTGGTGTTGGAGGATGCGTTTCCTGAGTCGGGGAGCGCCGCTTCTCCTTTCTTTTCTTCTTCCTCTCCTTCTCCTTCTCCTTCCCGCTCTCAGGAGCAGGGTGCTTCTTCTGCGTTGCAGTCGGTGGCCTGGATGACTCAGAGGCCTTCGCAGCCACGGCGGTCCCCTTCGATGTCTTAGCCGCCGTCGACAGCTTGGGGATCCTAGGAAGCATGGAGATGGGCGTTCTTGACATTGGTACCGAGCCCGGTACCAACGAGGTGGACGGTATGGCAGCTGCCGATACCGTCGATGGTAAAGCCGCCCTTGGGGTCTCAGACATGGTAGCACGTGGAGGCTCCTCTCTCGCCCTCAACGACTGCTCCCAACAATACGACTTAAGTCGCGAAGAATGATTCCTGAGGGTCTAGGAAGTGAACTCCCAGCAAATAGGGCAAGACCTGGTGTTGTGGGTCTCGCCCAAACAAAAGAGACACTCCGAGTGTTTATCGGAGAGAGCGACTTTCCGCCCGCACGACACGCACTTCTTAAACAGTGCAGACATAGAATGGAGAGGAGAAAGAATCAAGAAGAGTTTGAAGGAAGGCGAAAAACGATGAAGGAGGGAGAAGAGAAATCCAAATTACCAAAGTCCAGTCTGAAATCCAAAGACGAGGTCAGAAAACAAGCCAAAAGTCCGATAAAGCCAAGCTGAAAATCTGAAAACTAAGCAACAAGCCAAGAACCTTCCGTTCACAACAGCGGATGAGAAAGAACTGAGGAGTGACCATTGCTCGACGGGAGGAGTATGCGCAGTACCGGCGTTGGGGAGGGGTTCCTGCCAAGCTACTAAGCTCTAGAATCTTCCGAACGCTACCGCGCATGCGCGAAAGCTCCTAATGTGTGAGGCACAGAGACCACGAAGAAGAAGCACCAGTTCTCTACTCTTTTCTGGCACCCCACTCCTTGTTCCTATTCATTCTTATTCCTTTGTTCTTATTCCTCTCTACTCCGTTTGTTCTTATTACTCCAAGCTCCTCTGTTCTTCAGCTCTTTGTGCCCCTTAACTCTTTGCTTTTCTTCCTCTTGGTAATTCCTTACTCTCTGCTCTCCAACTTGTCCCTTCTCACTTCTCATCACTTCTCACTTCTCACTATTGTTCTCCCTGTTGTTCCTTCTTGCTCCTCTGCTCTTTTGGCTCCACATCCTTCGCCCCCCTCTTTGACTCTTCTTGCTCCTCTGTTCTCAGCCAGCCTCAGTACCTTATGTCCTTAAATCCTTAGTTTCCTCGGCTTTGGAGTTCCTCAATGTTCTTCGGGGGCTGCAAACGCAACCGAATTTATGGAGGGAGAGACGCTGACTCCACCCAGAGTCCACCCTTTGTTCGTTCAACACTAGGCACTTGCTATGTTGTATTGACCGTACTTCCGTGCCCGTGACTGCACCAGTTCGGGGGGAAAAAATAACAGAACACCAAACAAAAACAGAGACGATCGAGTCTCTTCTAACCAAAAAATCGGGTGAGGTCCGGTGGTAGGGATAGGGATGGTAACCCACCCCACACATTCGTGGACGGCTGCTAGAGGCTACCGCTACAACTGCCTCATACAGGCAGAGGGAAAAAAACTAAGCCTTGCAGGGGGACGGTCGGCGTTGCCGCTGGTTAGCTGACCTTGCTACACACCTTCCCAATGTGCAGACGAGTCAAGCCGCAAAAGAAAAGAAAAATGAGCTTGACGAACCGCGTCTGCTACAAAACTCTGGCGGAGCATCAGAGATTCGTGCCTCCCTTCCTCACACCGGAACCGGAAGTCTATTTCCACTTTGGGCATATTATTGTGTCTGCAGCAGGTACCATGCCACCCAAAAGGGCCAACAACTCTTCCAAGGAAGCACAACCTAGCAGAAGAAGCCAGGCAGGAAAACATAGGAAATCCTGGACAGAGTTCTCCCTCAGGAGCGGGCACAAGAAGGCACCCAGCAACAAGAGAGCAGCTCCCCCTGCAGCAGCTACAGTGGTACCTGGCAGCAAGTCAATATGGGAAGGCTTGGCTAAGACATTGGAAAAATTAGTTGAGAAGGTGGAGCAGTTGAATCTAGGTCAGCAGGGACAGTCTTTGCAGCAGAGAGTACAGCTGGTGGCAGCAGGGAACCAGGGCAGGAGCCACAGTCAGGGACTGGTACACACTGGAGGAAGTGGCAGCCATCACCCTCTAGCCCATTGGATTTGGATGAGGAATCTTTGCAATGAAGCAGGAGCAGCAGGAGAGGGAGAATGAAAAGGCAGAGGAGGAGCACTGAAAATGAGAATTCAGACAGTGAAGCACTGTCAGATGAGTCTGTAAAAGGGAGAAGGATACGAAGGGCTATTGGAGGGCCTCCATGGATGTTCCAGGACTCCCAGACTGAGCCATCCAGAGAAGGAGGTTGGGGAGCTTGGAATGCAAAGGGGCCAGGGCAGCATGGGAGGGCGGATGCAGAGGAAGGGTCTGGCAGTCTGCCAACCACTTTTGGGGACCATGAGGATCCACCCAGCATCCACCTTGACAGGAGGGGCAGGGAAAGAATACTAAGCAGATATGTTGATTTTTATTTATTTATTTATTTTGCTGCTTAAGCCTGAAGGGGAGGAAGGGCACACTCGCAAGTCTGACAAGAAGGATAGGAAGAAGGGAAGGGTGCAGTGGTTGAACACACAGTCAACAACTGTCTGGCCAGCTACACAGAATTCATAAGAGTAGTGCAGGCTGCCCATCCTGACAGGGGATGGCACTTATCCAATCACTTGGGGAATGTGCTTAAGGCATGTGCCCTGGCAAGGGACTCAGCAGCTATTGAATATGATATTGTCTTCAGAAAGAGGGCCTCCCAATGTGAGCATGCACATTGAGACCTCACCAACGATAAGTTGTGGCTTGTCTTAGTGGGCCCCCATATTAAGGGAAGAGGGAAACCATCTAAGCCTTTTTGGGAGGAAGGATGCCAGAAAGGGTGTGTGCTGGGAGTTCGATAAGGGAAAATGTCAGAGACCCTGGTGTAAGTTTGAGCATTTCTGTGAAAACTGCTTGGGAGCCCACCCCAGGATTTCTTGTTCTCGAGCCAACAGCAGATTTTTTTTTTTGTGGAGGATGCCCCTCCACAGTCCCTGGCAGCAGGAAGGACTGGGGGGGGGCACACTGGGGATTAGCTCTGGGCCAACAGGCAGAAAATAGTGAATCGCTATTAGTAGAGCTGACATGCTGGTCCCTACCCCTGTCTGGCTTGAGGCGTTACTTCCCCTCCTTGATAAGTACCACAAAAAGCTGGCTTCAGGCTTCGTTTGGGAAGATTTTGTCAGGGAATTTAGGATTGCTGTGGCAGGACCACAAGTGGCATATGAGTCAAGGGACCTTAAATCTGCTAGGGAGTTTCCTGAGGTAACAGCTCTGAAAATCAAGGAGGAGGTCAGGGCTGGAAGGGTGGCAGGCCCTTTTCCCAGCACCACCCATGCAAACCTCAGGGTTTCTCCATTGGGGGTTGTTCCAAAAAAGATACCAGGCAAATTCAGGCTTATACATCATTTGTCCTACCCAAAAGAGGCCTCTGTAAATGCTGTTCCACTTGAATATTGTTCAGCACGTTATGTCTCTTTTGACAAAACGGTCCTCTTGGTTTGGGCTTGCAGGCCTGGGGCCTTCATGGCAAAATGTGATATTCAATCTGCCTTTTGCCTGCTCCTGGTTTATCCAGAAGATTTCTGCTTGCTAAGTTTTAATTTTGCAGAGCAATGGTACTATAATAAAGCCATGCCCATGGGATGTGCTGTCAGTTGTGCAGCATTAGAGGCCCTCAGCACCTTTTTAGAGTGGGTGGTTAAAGACCAGAGCCAGGTCACCATTCGTGACTTGGATGATTTCCTAATGGTGGGAAGAAATGGGGACAGCAAGTGTGCCAGGTTGTTAAAAGTCTTCCAGGAGTTTGCTGGCGGAGTTAGAGGTGTCCCTTTAGTGCAGGAAAAGACAGAGGACCCTTCCACCTCTTTGGTGTATTTGGGGATTTTCCTGGACTCAATGTGGGGTGTATCTTGCTTGCCTGAGAACAAGTTGGCAGCGCTGAGGGATCAGATCAGAGTCACAGTGGGGCCAAATAAAGCCACACTTAAAGAGATACAGGTTTTATTGGGGCATCTCAATTTCACATGCAAATTGGTGTCCTTGGGTAGGGCATTTTGTGCCAAGCTGGCTGCCGTTACAGCTGGGATCTGGGCCCAGCATCATCACATTAGAATCACAAAAGGGGTCAAGGAGGATTTAAACGTTTGGGACCGTTTCCTGGGCAGCTTCAACGGAGTTTCCATATGAAGGACAGGTGGGAACCTGGGGTGGAGTTTCAGGTGCATTCTGATGCTGCAGGTGGGGTGGGCTTTGGAGTATATTGTAGCAGGCATTGGTGCACTCAGCATTGGCCAGAGGACTGGCTCCAAGGAGACATAGGCCATTTCTACACCAGCCTGTTATAGTGCTATTATTCCACTTTCAACAGCCTGTGGAATCCTGAGGTTTGCAGTTTAGGGACGGGTCTCAAGAGCACTATAACAGGTAGTGTGGAAATGGCCATAGTCCGGGACCTCACCTTCCAGAAACTATTCCCAATTGTTGTAGCAGTTTATTTGTGGACAGACAGGTTTTAGAAATAAACAGATATGTTTTTGGTGTGACAATCAGGCTGCTGTTAGAGTTGTTACCAAACAATTGTCCTGCTTGGTAAGGGTTATGAGGTTGGTTAGGAAGCTGGTATTGCTTTGTTTGTCTGATATCATGTTCTCAGCCCATTTAATTCCAGCATTGGATAAATGTATCACAGACTCGTTTCGCATCCAGTACAGCAGGTTTCAATCCTTGTTGCTAGAGGCAGACCAGCAGCCAGTGGCCTTTCCAGATGATTTGTGGCAACTTGGGAGTCCAGCATAATATAGGGAATACTCCACTCTATGGCCCCTATAACTTTGAGGGCAAGGGTGTATGAAAGGGCAGTGGGGCAGATTTCAGGAGTTTTGCAGGAAGGAAGGTTGCCATCTGGAGGGACCAGCTTCCAAGAGGAAGCCATTTCATTTTTTTGCCTACTTTAAGGACACAGGCATGTTGCCTAGGTCCACATCTATCCACCTGGCAGGCATCTCATTTTTCTGTACAGGCCAGGGGTTCTGTGACCCATGTGATTCCTTCTTGGTCAGGAGGGCAGTAGCAGGGTGGAAAAGATTGGGGACTAAACAGGCTGATGCCAGGAGGCCCATCTCTTTCCAACTTTTAAAAAAGTTGTTCAGGTATCTCCGATCTCTCTATCTCCCTTTTGAGGCAGTCCTGTTCAGGACAGTTTTCAACATGACATTTTTTTTTAAAAAATTTTGTGTGTGGAGATTTTAGGGTTAGCAAGCAAGTGGCAGGTTCCAAGCATGACCAGTTGACTAGGGCATTGAGAGGCAAGTATGTCTAAAGACTTGGTCAACATCTGTATTAGGCGCTCCAAGTGTGAACAGGCAGGTTGAGGTGCAGTGGTGAGGTCACATGTCCTGGCCTATGCCTGGTCCAAGCTCTGCAGAAGTTTTTGCACTGTCAGCCTTCTAGGCCCGGCCTGCTGTTCATGCATAAGGATCTTTCCCTCCTCACTAGGTTCGTCTGTGATGGTACTCCAACTGGCTCTCACCAGTTTAGGGCTCTCAGCTTCAGAATTTGGTAACCACTCTTTCAGAATTAGGGCAGCAACCAAAGTGGCCAGGGGTGGGTTTTCTCAAGTTGCCATTAAGAGGATAGAGAAGTGGAATCCAGGGCATATGCCAGATATATTTGCCCTGGGTTAAGTTTGAACATAAGCTAATCTATTTTGTTGCCAGTTTTGTATAGGGCCAGCCAGACAAGGACTGCAATTTCCAACCAGACTGGGAGTTTGAATGACCAGGCATCAATTAGGATGGCACAGCTGCCGGCATGTATCTAACAGGACAAGTGGGAACAGCAACACAGGATGGACTGTGGACTCACTGGGAAGGATGAGTGCTGACTTTGGAGTGGCGAAGAAACTGGGAAAGCACACCTCTGCAGTTGCAAACCTTGTGATGCTCACTTTGGATTTGGATTCATGGTATGTGTGGAGGGGCAGTGATAGCAACTTGCTGGCTGCAGCTGCCTTGGTTGGCGGAAGGCAGGCTAGGTGCTTTGGCCTGCCTTTTGTGGCAGTAGCATGGGTCTAGGATCCAGGATGGCAGCTACTGGGGTCCCTCTGGCATTGGTGTGGTACGGGGGTCCCTTTGTGGGGATTTGGGGGGTAGGGCAGATGTGGTCATGCATGCACTGGTGGTGGCATGACTCTCTCACACCTCCTGGCAGCAGGGAGGTCATCAAGGAATCTTCACTTTGGGTCAGCTCTTCCTGTTGTCCCAGTGGTTCTGGCAGCAGACTGGATGCTGGGCTCATCTGTCAACAGGTGGGTTGATCAATGCTCAGACCCAATTCCATGCATATGCCAACCTTTTGGCAACTGTAGCCTTTGCTCTTCCAATTCTAGGTTTGTGTGATCGATGCACCACTCACCTCTGAGCATGCACTATATATTGTCCAGTGTAACTTTCTGTACCACACAATAAGCCCTAGAGGTGCCTGTGCAATAACAGCACAGTAGGAAAGATCACAGTAATCTTCCTACTACAGGATAGCATATGGATGAGCTGCTAGCAACCCAAATGGTGAAACTGCAACTGATCTTCCCACTCGTCTAACTGGCTGCATCTCTCGGTGGCTACAGATTGTTGTACGCTTCCTGTATGTGCACCTATCTTCTGTACAAATGCACTGAACATTTATTTAAGAAATGCTAAGGAGTTTTTCAGGGATCAAAAATATTTGAGTTGAAAAATAATACAGAGAAACACATCTCTTTTATAGAATTTTATTTTTGAGTAGAATTGAATTAAACAGCAAAAGAAGGAAAAAATACAGGGCTCTTCCCTGCCCCTCCCCCATTCCATTCTGCACACTGCAGTTTCTTACTGCGCCATACACAACTAGATTTAATGTTGTGATAGAAATAATGGAAAAATACAAAATTAGAACTTAGTAATCATTGCGTATAAGTCCTTACACTGTATAACAGAAGCAACAGTTCCAATCCTGGCAATGAGACACAATGAAGGTTCTTAGTGTTCACAGGACACACAGTTAAGAAACAAGCTGAAAGCCATTAGTGCCATGCAATCCATATTAAATATTGTTCAGATTTCTGTCTCCTGTTTTGCAGTGATCAGTGCTTACTGCTCGCCAATTTTGTAGAGTAAGCTTACAATAACATTGCTGCCACTAACTCACATCTCCCATTAATGCTTCTGCACTGATGTGCTAGAAGTAAAAATTATTTACCATTTTAAACTGCCCCATAGTATCTACTTGGAACCTAACACAGGCACTGTTTGCAATAAAGCTGTACCCAATTACTGAATTCATTCTAATTTTCTGTACTTTTTTAAAGCACAAATTGTAAGACATTCAATGCTACCTATCTTACCAAATGTTGATAATACAACAAAATCATGATGTTTAAGTGGTGCATTATTCATTACTAAGTTCAAGTTAATTCATAAAAGTCAGTATATTAGTCCTCCGACCTCCAATAATATATGAATATTTGCTTTTTTTTTACAACTAGAAATGACTCAACTTTAATTTTTGAAGTAAATCAAATCATTAGAGTAAATGTGTTTCTAAAACATCCACAGGCACAACACAATTTAGTCTCTGCACTGCATTTTTAAATGAGTGAATTCAGAGAAGTAGAAGAGAACAACAAGCTTTGTTAAGTCCTAGCTATGTCACTTGCTGCCGGAACATGACAAGCTTTTCTGGGGCTCTCAGAAAAGAGCTGCATGGTCTTACTTAGGAAACAAATGATTACTCAGACTGTACTAGCAGGAGCTGTCACATTCAAAAGGGGTAAGATACATTAGAACTGATGGAGAAAATTGGCAGACTTAATTAAAAAAGGACAGTATACTAGTGTCTGCTACCCAGACATTTTATGTCCCAAATGTTCAGATGATGTGTAATAACTCTTTTGCTAGAAAAGAAACTAGTAAAATAGCTGTTTATTCTGTGGAAAAGGTTACATTAAATTTATTAGAAAACAGGCAGAGGAATTAGCAGGAAACACCACAAAGTTACCTCATTCCTACATATATATTTAAATTTCAACTATGCTACAATACAGAATAAGAGGGAGAAAACAGCTATCTGTAAAGTCTCAGCGTAATGTTATTTCTAATTACACAATGCAGACGCGGATGCTTATTTCAATATGACCTCTCAAAATATAAATGCATCGATCCCTATGCTGTTATAGCACTTAAAACCTTTTACAACAATATGGTCTAGGACAGTGGTTCTTAAACCTGTGGTCCATGGACCCTTGGGTGGTCAACATGTCCTCACAGGGCATCCGTGAAAGCTTGAAGACATGTTATGAACTTTCACAATAAAAGGAAGGAAGGAAGGAAGGAAGGAGGGAAGGAAGGAAGGAAGTCGGTCGGTTATAAATTGATCTCAAAGAGCAGGAGTCTTTTGCAAGTGAAAGACATCATTTGTAAAAAGTTTCATTACAGTATCTCAAATCACTGAAAAGTTCTTTTAAAAAAATATTTGATGCACTTTAGGGTTTTAATTCTTAAGTCTTGATGGTCAGTAGCAACAAAAGATATTTAAAAAGGGTCCACGGTACAGAAAAGGTTAAGAACCACTGCTCTAGAGTAAGGTTACACATTTTAGAGTGAGCAGATAGCAACAACACATAGGACTTTGTGAAAAATGTGTGCCTTTATACATAAAGCAATATGAGCTTCCCAAGTTACACACAGTGGCCCACCATTTTCCATAGAAGCATTTAAGTGGAAGTAATTTACATCAGGGCTGGGAAACCTGTGGCCCTCCAGATATTCAACTCCAGTTCCCATCTAGTATCCAGTTCCCTGCTAGTATGATCAATTATGAGGAAAGGTGGGAACAGTTTACCAATTTCTGAAAGATCATATGCTTTCCAATCCTGATTTACATACCGAGTGAGCTACTGTTGCATACACAGGGCTAGCACCTTTTTGTTAATTTTGTTATAATATTAATTGATCAAGCTGTATCTTGAGGACATTGCTTCTTCTGCTCTGTACATAAAAACAAAAAGGAAAGTATGATCACTTAGTAAGATCAGATAAACTCTACTGGTTAATAAACGTAGATTCTAAAACATAACAATATTTTTGAAGGTCTTTAGGAATCGCTCTTCTTTTTGTTCTTCTTCAGAAAGGAAGGCGTACGGAATTTCTTCTTCTTCTTGGACGGAGACTTCCCAGGAGACTCATCACCACCTGGTTCAGCTGCTGCCCCCTCTTCAGCTGGTGGGATCATTGCCTCTTCACCAGGCAGAGGTTGTGGCTCTTGGTTTTCAGGAGGATACTCAGATTGGGTTTGGGTGAGATCTTTGTCACAGTTATCTTCTTCTTTTCCAAAAGCTGAAATGCCAAAGGCTTCTGAAGTCTCATCAGGGGTGAGATCTGGGAGGCTTTGCTTGAAAGTTGCAGCATCACTGTCGTAATTGCAAGCCTGGTTAGGCTGCCTCTCTAATGAAGCAATCAATAGGAAATATGTATTAGTTTGTGTCAATGGACTCTTAGCAGAAATTAGTTCTGGCTGAGAGAAGTACATGCAGAGCTAGACATATGAATCCCTATGTAGTTGGTGTTTGGGCAGAAAGATTAAGTATCCCTTTGAAGTCTGTCTCTCTTCCATTGTATTTAAATCACAGTCAATTGTTCAAATCTATACCAAAAATAGAGAATGTGTCAAACATTGAAATGTTTGTTTATTAAAAATATTTGTTGATAAAATTTTAACTGCTGTCCTCTAAAAGCACATACAAAGATTTACTGCTTTCATTATAATGCAAAATCTGAAATTATTCTAACTGTGGATTACTTTATACAAATGGAACATGCTAGTATTCCTGCATTTTGTCAAAATGATTTACTAGCCTCAGTGCACAGAGGTGCACTGATGATTTAATAGCATTCTATGTTAACTTAGTTTTCCACTTCAGAAAATTAGTCTTGGGCACTTTAATCAACTTTTTACAAAGACAGAAGAATGGCTCCCGCAATGCACTCAGTATGGAAACTGAAACTAGAATAATTCCTTTGCAAATAAACAGCCTTTCACGTGAGACTCAGAAACTGCTGCTCTCTCAGCCTCAGGGATTACATCTAACCTGCTCTGTTATACCTTTAAACATATGATGCCTTCATTCTTCTTATTAAGAAGAATGCAAAATATAAGATTCCAAATGACAAATGGGAATGTTAGTGAGAAAGATTTAACATATTATGTTAACCATTAATGTCGAAAATTTAATTTTTTAATGTTTATGTTGGACAAGGGACATTTTAACAAATTAATTTTAAATTGTCATTTCCATTACATAAAAGCCCTACCAGAGTAAAAATGAAAACTTCTTTCCATTATTTTACTCCTGTCTATCCCTCCCTTGAGTTGAGGAGAAAAAGAAAGAATTTGCATGGATTTTTGAAAACCCCATTTCCCACCCAGCATCTCACCATCCCTTCTCTTGTTTCCTTCTTCTCTCTCCTTTACAAACTGATTTCCTTATTCTTCATCTTTCTTTATTAATTACGATGTGGATGCTAGCAAACATCCTGTAGTTAAGAGATTCAAAATTCTATTTCTTAGGACAAATGAAGTGCCTCCATGGAGCATCCATTGTAAAAGACAGAATGGACACCTGGATGAGAAGACAAGTACATCCCTTCGAAGCCACTCTTACTACTTGTGATCTAAACTCTGTTAATTCCCCAAAACAGAGGCACTAAAAAGGGATAAACAAGTTGTTCTGGAAAAACCCTTGCAAACTAGGTTTTCAACAAAGTACTCAATTGGCTAACACAAAATTTGTTAGCCAAATAACTTAATTCTGGAGAAGTAGTAATACTGAAACTTCAGCAATTAATGTTAAAAATGAACTTAATTAAGTTGCTTCCTTTCCTTGGCATATTTCCAATTCAATTCATGACATAATTTATTTGAATTAATTAGTTTTTATCACTGATTCCAACTTATTCAGTACTGTTCCTCAGAACTTTGTGAAATATCACAAAGAAACAGCCAGACATAGATATGAGCATTTCCTGCTTCTGCTTTCCCATTTTGTACAGCTGCTAACTTCAAAGGGGCTAAGATTCCTTCCAAAATAGCAACCTGGAATACACAGATCAAAGCACAGGCAAGAGCTGGCTCTTTCAAATGAGGCACTGCAATGGAAGAGGAAAGGAAACACAGTTGTGTAGGAGATTAACATTTCTATTATCCCCACTTTTTCAGAAAGCAAAAGTTACCCCTCATGCTGAGAAAAGATACCCTCATTTCAGATGTTTTTTTAAAGTTCCTCAATAGTGGGGAAATTTTGAACAGAAAAAAGGCTATACTGGAAAAGTATCACATTATACCTTGTAGGTTGGTACAAAGCAGTTCCAACGTATTATATAAAAGGGGGGGGGGTAACGTGCCAGTATATCTAGTTCCATTTAGATCTTACAGAGAAGGGGCAGAATACACCCTTGAAGAGCATCCTAGGCATTAAAAAAAAATAAAGATATTGACTTGTGCAGATCAAGTCTAACTCTTGCTCTGGTATTGTTTACTATTTGCGTATCCTTTACATGTTACACCCCCCCCACACAAAAAAGGACTTGAAATGGGGAAGGTGCAAGCCACAAGAAAAGTTGCAATGGTAAAGATATCATTCATTTCTGAGGATTCAGAGTTTAAATATTAGGCTGTGTTTTGTTTTGTCTTTTTAATTAAATTTGTATCCCTGAGTAGTGAGTTTAGGCTACCAGTGCTGTACTGAAAGCTTACTGAGTTGTAAATTTTTTCCCTTCTAGACACATTTAGCACTATCTTGATTTTTCTCTCTCGTAATTAACAATTCTATTTATGGTGCATCAGAAGCTCGACATCTGAAAAATTTATTAGATTAGAAATAACCACTTCAAACTCAGCAAACCAGTATGTTAGAGACTTTTAAACTCAGTTAAGATAATTTAAAAGCAGAGTCAAAGGATAAAGCCATTTGGGAAGATATAAGTTGCGATTAGTTTTGTCCAAAATACATCAAAAGTGCCCTTTAAACATTCAACTGCTTTTCTGAGGATCTTTCTTCTGCCTCAGCAGTTAACACAAAATACAGAATTATCTTTTCTTCAGTTTAGTAACTGTGGACATCATTTTATGCCACACTAATTTTTCAGTCTTCAGAAATTTAAACAGATCTTTCAAAAGGGGACATCATAAATGCTATGGAGAAATAAATCTCTCAAGTACAACAGCCTTATTAAAACGGCATTATAAAGCCCCCTTCCTTTAATAGATGGTTCTAGTCAGTTTCAACATGAAACCTTTCCATCCTGAATGGATATACAGTGTGTATCTGCTTCACCATTTTTGTGTTGCACTTTAGATGTCTAGATGTTCAGCAGGAAGACAAAGGGTCATGAATATTAAGGGAGGGACTGGTGTATATATGGCCTCAACCCCTACACAGACTGTGTGAATGCCACTTTCTGAAGCTTCAAGTGATATTCTTGTCATTTTTGGTTGTTCTGCAAGATGATGTGTAGTTTTTTTCAGAAAAGGGTCCCTGCAACAGTATTTAAAAGCAAAACCAGGTGTTCCCTGGCTGAATATGGAGGGATTCTGCCTGGAATTTTCTCTTCGAACTGGAGTGGTCTGGTGGATCTATGGGGACCCAAGGGTCATATGGGCTGCCAGCAGTCCACAGGGTTCATGGTTCCTGTCCCTGCACTTAACAGACTTCAAAACAACAGACACCTGAAAGTCAACACAATCACAATGTCACGGTAGTATAACATAAGCCCACCCAATTGTTTTCTAAGTCAGTTTAAAGACTTTTGTTATTGATACAAGAAGCACTGCAACAGTAATTTATCTCTTCTTTTAATAAAAGGGAAATTAGTAATTTAAGATTAAAATCTCTAACTGGTAGTGTGAGCAATAGCTCCAATAGCTCATGTAGCTAACTTACCCCCTCCATTTGGAAGGCACTCTGAGGTTTAATTTAGGCATTCAGGAAGATGAATGCTCCAATTTCAAATGCTCTATTTCATCCAAAGCCATGATGGGCTTCTGCCAGCAAGGCAGAGCATTTGTCTCATTTTCCCTTTCATGAGCTTGTTCCTTCTTTTAACTAAAGATTCACTCCTACTGCTAGCAACAGGAAGGAACAGAGCTAGATCTCTGAGAGAGACACCTAAATGCCATTCTATGTTGGAAATATGTCTAAAGACCTCTCTTTATGTAACAAATCCAAGACCTCTCCCTCACTGCCACACCTCCCAAACACTCCTGTAAAACATCTCTTTTTGCCAATCTCTGGTAGTCAGAGTTTGGACCTGTGGTGAAGGTGGGAGGGAACCGTAATATCAGATCTTCCCATGTGAGGCTGAAACACTGCCGAGGACCTCAGAAGGGAACATCTAGTCCTTCTAGTGGGACACATCCTCAGGACTAGAGGCTCATATTCTTAAAGTACAAGCTGTAGTTTTACTAATGTAATTTTTATCTGATTGTTCTTTTCAAGCAACTGAAATAGTTAAGCGTACTAAAACTGTGTAAATGCCTGACAGAAGGAAAAAACATCACAAAAGATGCAAGAGAATGAAGCAAAGCACAGACAAGTCAGGGAAAGCAGCAGGAACAGGAATGGGATGATACTTACTATGGCAACAGGTACTCTTTAGCATATCCACCTCCTGTTTGTAACGCAGCCACAAGAAGAAAAAAGCACAAGTAGAGAATCTATGCATCCATCACAGCCATTATGTTATATTAAAAGAATGGGCAGTCCCATTCTTATAGAATATAGAATGAGGTGGTATGAACAGACAACTTTGTAACAGACAAATGGTAAATCTCAGGGTAAAAAGAAAACACAGAACACATCTTAGATTACACCTGTTTATATGCTTGTTTTTAAATACCAGTTCACTGAAATGTGATTAAAAGGTGTCCTGGCCTTGCTCTCATTAAGCAGAAACTTTACGAGAAACAAATCTAAATTAAAACAGAAACAGAAAACCAAAGGTGTAATCCAATTACAATAATGCTTAAGAAATGTGCAACTTCCAAATAGAATTCATGAAATTTCTGCCTCTTGGACAAATGTTTTTTCCTAATTATGTAAACAAATGTGCTTTGTGAAATTCTGCCTCTCTAGGGACATGACTGTCCTTTGTGGGTCTGTGAGAGTTATGCTGCGCACGGATGAACTGCTGACTTAAGCAACCTTTTCAGCTCGGTGAATCTGGAAGTGCTAACTGTGAGGCTTGACTATGGATGAGTAAACACAATCTAATTTCAGAACAACTGCCAAAATATGATTCTCAGTAACAAAATACGATTTCATGTAATAATGAATATTATGAAAAGTGTTTCTTCAAACTGGCTACCTGAGAAAAATAACAACAGATACATTTTAGGAATGACCACAAAATAAGCATACTGGAACAAAAAGAAAACCATAATTTAACCAATATTCTGATGTCTCTGGCTGGCAGTCAGTCATTACTTCTCAGTACCCAGCTATGAGGTCCAATCCTTACACAGTATAACCAGGACCTACTTCTGACAAACATTTTTGCCAATGGAAGACTAAGCAGCAAAAGGAAAGGTATTATGTTGGGGAAGGGAGTAATTGGAGTGTGGCTAGTTGTTATGGTAGCTCAGTAGTGACACTTTATATCTACCTTTCTTGTCTTTTTTAACCCTGGAGGAAAGCAGGAAATAATTTTCAGGTCTCAGGAAATTCAAGCATAAAAAATACATCTACAGCTGAAAATAATGTTTATTCCCCCCCCCTCACACTCTTTTGCAGAACCTGAAGGTTCCAGGAGAAGCTCTGTCAGGACAAAGAAGCATCTTCAGAAATTTGTAGCAGGGTTTAGAACATGGCCTCCTCTGGATGTTGTTAAACAAAAACTCCTATAAGTCCACACCAACAGGGCCAGTAAGAACAGGCTGCTTACTTGTTAACTGTGGTTCTTTCAGTGGTCATCTGTGCCCATGCAGTGAGCTATTCAGAACCTTCCAGAGCTTGACGACAAGCATTTGGATGGGAACCCCATCCCCATCCCCATCCCTAGGGGCTATAAAGCTGCCTTGCCATCAGTTCCATGGCCACCTAAGATAGCTGCCAAAGGACTGAAGGCCAAGGCAGGACACGAAGACGGGAGCTAGAGTGGGGTTGTGTGAATTCATAGACGACCACTCAAAGAACCACAGTTAGAGGTAAGCAACCTGTTCTTCTTTGTGGTCTCTCTGACTCACACAACTGGGAGACTAGTGAGCTACTAACCAAAGGAGTTGGGAGTGTCATGCAACTGAAGAAAACAACACTGCTCTCCCAAACACAGCATCATCTCTAGATCTATTGTCTAGTCTGTAGTGAAAGAGGAAAGTGGAAGGCTGTGACCATGTGGCAGCTCTACAGATTTCATGGAGTGGCACCCCATGCAAGAAGGTTGTGGAAGCAGCCAGAGTTCTGGTGGTATGGCTCCTCAGATGTGCAGGAAACTGTTTGCCAGGAAAGTTCATATGCAAGATTAATGGTGGATATCATCCATTTGGACAGTCTCTGAGATGACACTGGTTGTCCCTTCTTGGCAGAAGAATAGCAGAGAAGAGTCTCTGCGGCTTCCTGAAGAGGGCTGTGTGCTGAACATAAAAGGTTAGAGCATGTCTGACATCGAGGCAATGAATGGGTTCAGGTCTGAGAATGGGTTCAGCATGAAAGGAGGAAGTATGTCATCTTGATTTAGCCGAAAAGATGAAACCACCTTAGGCAGAAAGGAGATGTCTGGCCACAGGACTACCTTCCCTTGTGGAACTTAAGATAAGGCTGGTTCACCCTAAGCGCACAAAGCTCACCTGCCCTCCTAGCTGAAGTGACGGCTACCAAAAAGGCTGTTTTCCATGAAAGGAGACAAATGTCACAAATAACCATGGGCTCAAAGGAGCTTTTGGAAAGCTGGGACAGTACAAGCTGCAGATTCCATGCAGGTACTTCAGCTTCCTACAGCCCTTTAGAAATCTCTTGATGAGAGGGTCCAAGAAGCAAGAGGGCCCTCTTCACCTCTGCATCTGCCAGGATATTGCTGAAAGATAGCACTTCATGGAAGAGAAAGAAAGTCCTTTATCTGACAGCGAAACTAGGAAGTCTAGGATTTCAATGGTACCAAGAATGTCTAGATCAAGATGCTTCTCCAAGAGAAAATTTAGCCCATTTATAGTCATAGGATTGTCCAGTAGAGGGTTTGTGTGCTGCCTCGATGATATATCTCATAGGCCAAAGTAATGAGCTAAAGGGAGCAGATTCCATGCTGTGAGCTTGAAAGAGGGAATGTCTGGATGTTTCACCCTGCCACTGTGAATGGAGAGTAGGTTTGGTCTGGACAGAAGCCTCCAATACCAACCTTGGGAAAGAATAATCAGAGGAGTGAACCATAGCTGCCTTGGTCACCAGAGGGTTATCAGTATGGCTCTGGCCTCATCCTCTCAAATCTTCACCATTACCTTCGTGATGAGAAAGAATGGGGGAAAACATACACAACAGGGTCTGCTTGTGCAGGAAGGCATCCCCTAGTGACCCATCATCCATGTGGGTCCTGGTATAGTAGATGTAGCACTGTTTGTTGAGGGGAGATGCAAAGAGATCTATTTGAGGAGTTCCCCAGAACTGGAAGAGTTCTCTCAGAGTGCCTGTGTACAACTTCTATTCATGACAGGCCAGAGGAGTGCGGCTGAGCATATCGGCAAGGATATTCTCCTTGACGAACAGGTGAATTGCTGAGGGCAGTATTTGCCTGTGTGTGTACCACTCCCAGACCTGAGAGGGTGCAGGTGACTGCATGCTTCCTTGCTTGTTGACATAGCACATGACTATGGTGTTGTCAGTTACTATCTGTACTGCTTGTCTTGAGGAGGTCATTGAAGGCTTAAGAGACTTTGATCACTGCCAACAGCACCAAGGCATTTATGTGGAGAGACTTCATGAGGTCGTTTGAATAAGCACCTTTGCCATCCAGAGAGATGTCCATGGTTACCTCAACTGACAGAGATTGAGGAAGGAAGGGCATGCCTGCAAGTACGTTTCAAGGACTCTTCCACCATGTGAGGGAGCAGAAGACCGCTCGTGGTACCATCAGGAACCTGGTGATGAAAGCTGCTCAGAAACCAGGCCTGTAGCAGTCTCATTTGGAGATGAAGGGAGTGACTGCTGTGGCTGATGCCATGAGACCAAGAAGGACTTGCACTGATCTCGCTCTAGTATGCCTGAATTGAGACAATCAGGAGACCGTTCTGAGCAGAGGCAGCCATCTGTAGGAAGGCTTGCTCTGCCTGAGAGCACCCCTCTGAACTTGATCTGCTGGCAAGGAACAGATGTGCCTTCTGGAATGATGAGATAAAGAAATTTGAGGAGGTTTATTGTTTGGTTGATGCCATGGAGGAGTTGAGATCGAGAAGGAGTGATGAGCAGCTAGTCGTCAATATAAAGAAAAATACCTGGTGATGCAGAGTTGCTTCTACAACTGCAATACACTTGGTAAACACCCACAAAGCTGTGCTGAGACCAAAAAGAAGGACTCAAAACTAATATGCTTTCTGACTGACCACAAATGCCAGAAATCTCCTGTGAGCAGATCTGATGGAGATGTGAAAACACACATCCTTCAGGACCAGAGTGGCAAACCAATCTCCCTTTTGCAGTAGGGGCAAGATGCTTAAAAGGGTAACCATGTGAAAATGATTCAGTAGTTCATGGTTCAAAGATTCAAAATGGGATGGAGGCCTTTGTCCTTTGACACCAGAAAGTAATGGGAAGAGAAGCTGTATAGGAGGGTAAAGAGCGCTGTAGACTCTATGGCCCCTTTTTGAAGTAGCATGTCGATCTCTACCTTCAATGCTGGAGAGGGACATGTGATTCAGACACAGCCAGTGGGAGGGAGCCTACAAAACTCTATGGTGTATCCTCTGGTGACAATGTTCAACAGCCAAGCATCTGTAGTGATAAAGGCCCAAGCTTGATGGTATCTGCTTAGCCTGTCCCTGAAGGGAAGAATGGATATCAAGGTCACAGGGAGATTAAAGATACTGGTGGTAAAGGTTGTGGATGGGATAATAACATCTGAAATGGTGATGTCATCTGAAACAGAAAGTGGAGTGGCATGGCAGGCATGGAAAACTAGGGTAACACCTCAACTTAGAAGTGTCCAATTGTCATTTTCTGTACCGGGAAAATCTGTGTTTCAATGACGGGAACTTGGAAGCTGTTGGTTGTGGCAAAGTTGCCTGTGTTTACCTCTGCTGGCAAGATGGCATGGGGCTATAGCTGCATCTAGTGGATTGGGAATAGTAATGATACCAGTACCTGGGAGGTTGCTGTTGAGATTGTAGGCTGTACTTTTTTGCTGTACTTTCCATCTTCTGAGCATGTTTTTCTGTCAGTAGAGGCATTGCACTCTGGCCTGTTGAGAGAGGCCAGAGGAGTGCTGCCATATGCAGTGCTGCAGGGAAACTGCTCCAGCCAGTGCCTTCCCACTACAGTTGGCAATGTGGTGTGCTGTCATTATTTGCTGTGAGGCCAGCTGATGTGCCTCACCATAAAGTACAGTTGCTACTCTTCTATCTTCCTCAGCTGATCCAAACATGGGTTCGTCTTATTCCAAATAAATTGTTGATATGCTCCCATACAGGTGGTGTAATCTGAGATTCAGAAGAGTGGCATTTGAATAGAACTTTCTCCCCATAACATCCAACTTATTTTCCTGCCTGCAGATGTAAAATCTATTGTATTTGCTGGCATATTAGATGCACCAACGCATAAGATGGAGCCCATTTTCCAACGGATATTTTTCAGGGGGAAAAAAATTAGTACCCCGCTGAAGCAAAATGCATAGAAAGGAAGGAGCCGAAAGAAGCACTTGTATGAGGATTTCCCCCTCTCCTTTTTTGCCTTGGTGGGGAGAACTCCCTGCTAAGGCAAAATGCATAGGAAAGGGAGGGGGCAAAAGGAATACTTGCAGGAGGATTCCTCTACCTCCCTTCTGTTTTGCCTTGGTGGGGAAGGGAAGCGGGAGCAACAGGAGTGCTCATGCAAGAGCTCCTTTCACCCTCTCTCCCTTTCCTATGCATTTTGCCTCAGCAGGGAGTTCTCTCCACTGAGGCAAAACAGAAGGGAAGAGGGGATGGGGGAAGCCTCATGGGAGCCCTACTTTTGCCCCCCCCTTTCCTATGCATTTTGCTTTGCTGTGGAGGAGGGGGGAAAAGGAGAGCTCACAATGACATACCCAGTGAATAAGACACACCCCATTTTCAAAGGCTAATTTTTTTGGGGGGGGAGTGTGTCTTATATTCTGGCAGATACAGTAATCTCTGCAAGATATGAGACTGGGCCGCAATGCCAATGATCAAATTTGGCTTTGGATGCTGAGTTAACCATTCTGCTTCTGGACTCAATAACCTGATATAATGCTTCCATTTTCTTCAAGGTGGAGGAAATTGATGATGATGACATCCAGGACTTTTTGAATACATGCACTAGATATGGCAGAAGTGGAAAAGAGGCTAGGGTTGGTCTTGTAGCTGCTGGCAGATGGGGTCCTGACGGTTTTCACTTTGGTGCTTTACTTGAAGATTTAAGGAACAAGCTATCTGAAGCATCTGGTCCGTGAAGGTGCAAACACCATCTATGGGGGAAATTGGGTCATAGTCTACTACTCAATTCCATGGAGATCTTTCAGCTGGATCAGGGACAGAGGCAGAAGAAGTGGATGAGGCAGAAGACGGCAAGAGATCATCAGTATGAACATGTGACCAAGGAATCAGGTCTCTATCCTCCTGAGGCCTCCCTGACTCTGCCTGAGTCAAGGCCAGGAGCAAACCTGATCACAGGAGGACAAGCTTCTGAGTCGATCCGGCACCTTCTTCGAGGAGGCAATCCAGAGGAACACTGCTGCATACTGGGAGCTGAGTATCTGTGGTGGTGAGTATAATAGCAATAGTGATACCAGTGACAACGATGCCTCTCATAGCAGTAGTCCTCCGGGGAGGGCAAGAACTCAAGAGTGTCATAAGAGAAAGCCTATAGTAGCTGTAAGATCTTTTTTGGGTCACCGGGTCAAGGAGAGCAGTGGGCTTTGATGTCGGAAGTAGGCTGACTCCTCAATCTTGACCCTGAAGATAAAGAAGCTGGAGATGATGGACAATGATGCTGCAATGGGGAGAGAGAAGACGGGGGTCTCTCATCATGTTCATTGGTTTGAGGCTGTGAAACAGAATGTTGGCATGAGGTAAATGACGAGGAAAAGCTGTATGTTGCACCAGCAAAGAATATACAGCTTACCCATCTGAGGCTGCACGGGTGTCAGTGAGGCCTGGTGAATGAACAGGTCTGAGGGGTACCAGAGAAGATCTGGATGGAGGTACAACAGCCAGGAACTCTTGTGGAGAAGGACAAGGCTCAGGAGACTCAGGCAGAAAGGACATCAGTGGATGTTGCTGCCGGGCAGCTTTGAGTGGAATGAGATGAGACATCCTTAGATCTCTTTTTCTTATGTTTCTTCAAGGAAGAAAGAGATATTGACTTCCCAGGGGTACTCTTAATTCTTCTCCACTCCTTCCAAGCTAGTTGATTAGTGTCTGGAGGGCTATGCGATCATCAAAGCTACTGGTGAGAGCCCAAATATTTCATCTCGTGCTTTGCTTGAGACTGTGTCAAGGAACAGGGATGAACTCCTGTCAACACCATGGCTGAGCTGATGATGGATAGCTCTGTTGAGACTCTCCTGTTGCTGATGGTGGAGAGGGAGCCCTCAATGCTGAAGACAGAGCTACAGAGCATGCCAATTTAGAGGTGGAGCAAAGTGTAGTTTGCACTACGGTGACCAAAGCAGTATACAGAGGCCTGTTCTGAGAGGCCATGTCAGAAGTGCTAAACACCGTCTCCCAGAGCAAGACTTTTAAGTCTGGCCACTCGGTTTGAGGAGTGAACGGATGATAGTGAGCACAAGACCCAATGTTGTGTCCCTCGCCTAGACAGAGGAGATATGCTGAATGACTATCTTTGTCAGGTATCTTGCCACCACAGGATGAGCAGCATTTGAAAACTGCTGTAGAGGCCACACCATGGAGTCAAAACAACAATCCGAAATCCAAATCCGAAGTCAGAGCTGGTAAGATGATCAAAATGACAAAGTCATAGCACTAAGAGAAAGATGTAACCGAAGGAAAAATCCGAATTCAACAACCAATAATTTGAGGAAAAGCTCTGAGGAAAGGTTCCTAAAGGTGCTGCTGTGATGGACAAAAAAACAACTGACAGTTAGGCGGGAAGATAGCTTTATAGTCCCTGGGGATGCTTGTCATTTAAGCTCTGGAAGTTTCTGAATGGTACACTGCACAGGCACAGATAACCCATATGTGTGAGTCACAGAGATCACAAAGCAGCAGCAGCCAATTCCCAGTTCCAGGTCAGCTGGAATGGGAAGACTTGATAGGAAGAGCATGACAGCAAGGAGAGGGCAGGCTCCTTTTCATGGTCCCTGTAACTCATACATATGGGAGAGTAGCAAGCTTACTTACTGTGGATGGTGGAAGACATGTCAGGACCAAAGACTGGTCTGCCCTTCCAAAAGTTGCATCAGATTGGTAACAGGCATCCAGTCTATAATGCAACCAAAGGTGAACAGCCACAACATGTTGCTGCTCAGCAGATTACTCTGAGGAATGCTGATGATTCAGCCATCGCTTGAGTGGAGTGTGCTTTAACCCCTTATGAAAAGGGGTTAGACTATTGTTGCTATATGGGGGAATGGCAGGGCCAAAGTTTGAACCAACATAAACCCCACAAAACAGAGAAGGCAAAGATAAGAGAAATTAAGAAAGAGAAGGTAGAATAAAGATCAAAGAAGACAGAACAAAGAACAGTCACCAAAATGCTAGATGAAGTTTCCTATTGACCTTAGTGCAATGGTGGAGAAAAAAGATCTGGCAATGGGCAGGAATATAGAGACTGTATCTATGATGCTGAGGGGGTGTAAGTACATCCAAAATGCAACTCTAGAAGTTTATGAGGGTCTCTGCACAGGAACAGAGTGATCCCATATCGGTGAGTTACAGAGACTAAGCAGAATTTGGGACGACAGGAGTTGCAGTTTAGCAGTATCTGGTGAGTCCTATGCCTGGATTTTATTATCCATCAGGACTTGGGCAAGTGAGATTCTCCCTCTGGTACATCCTTCTTGTGATTTTGTTAATTAGATCATCCAACTGGCTTCTCACATGGTCTCATCTCTCCCTCCATTCAGTAAATACAATTGATAGAGTAAGCATGATTCTGTGCTTATTTATTCATCAGAAAGTCCCACAGAGTTAGACAGCACTTGCTCCCAAGCAACTGGAAGAAGTCTCTGAGATTATTCTATCCCACCAGAGATGATGATGTCTCTCTCATGTATAGGAAAAGATTAGGAACAGACACAAAAAAGAAAGCCATGAAAAAAAAAATGAAGGGTACAATGAGCTAGATTTCTCATCAACAACCTGAAGCTGATCATTCTTTCCGAAATTGTGCCTGCCACAAGCAGAAAGAATTCTAGTCTCACTTAGAGAGACCAGCACCAGAATTGCACTGTATCAAAGGCCAAAACCACAAATCCATTCATTCTGCAGCAACAAACTTCAGTCAGGAAACCGGAGGTTAGGCAGTAGTTCATTCACTCCTTTTGCTTTTTTCTGTCATGTAGATTTTGTTCAAAGATGCAGCAGATCAGGGTGGTTTGTAAATATCTGTGTGGAAGGGAGTGGCAGGGAACAAAATACTAAACCAACCTCCCCAGAGATATGGAAAGTAATTCTTCCAGCATTTGTTTGCCTTCTGTTGATCAGCTGATTTCCTAAGAACAAAACTGCTATTCATAGCCTAGCTGCTGGACTATACTCTGAGCCTTTCCTTGAGAGTTTTACATTTTAAGCAGAAAAATATGTGGAGTGCTGCTGAAGGCCAGCACAGCAGCACTTGCAGAAAGAGAATCACCAGATCACCAAACAAAGAAATGTGCATGTAAAAGAAGAGGATGTGGCCCTTCAGCTGCTTCCACCTTTGCCCAAGGGAAACAAACAAACAAAAAAACACATCAGAGGCCAGAATCCTGTTGTGGAGTTATAAATGCATAACCAAGAGCTATATATTCCTAACTGTCTGGTATTCAGAGGAAGGAATATTTATACTTATTTCCTCTATTTCTCCTGTACTTCCTCTGTATTTCCTCTATTTCAGAGGAAGGAACTGGCACCTCTGAATATTCCTTGCCTGAGAAAAGATCCTTAATGTCCACTTACCAGGAACTAGCCATGGTGATTGATGAGAATATGCACCCTTGCTGCTAAGCTGACTAAGCAGCTGACTGAAGTTCCCATCCCTCTCATTCAAGCGATTTTCAGCATAAGGGAGAATTACAACGTGAACCCTGCTTTTGCCTGTCACAATGAAGTTCACTCATGGGGAAGGGAAGGGCTGAGAAAGTTAAGTCAGCTGCTTCCTGAGTGACAGGAGAATGGATCCTCATCAATCACAGTAGCTGCTTTCTGGTAAGTGTGGCTGGTGGAATTTGAGCTGGAATTCACTGTACTGCTCCATAATTATCGTCATTATGCATCCAAAAGGATTCTGGCCAAGCTCCTTTTCTCTACCAATAGATTTGTCTCTACGGAATGGAGTAGCAGTTTCTCTCTGTCAGGCTACATTTTCCCAGAAGGTAAAGCAGTCTTTGGGCTGTCCATGCTTGGAGAGATGAAGTGCTTTCCACAGACAGGAAGGACTGTCGCCATGGCCAAGCAGGCAGGTGTATATATGGAATCCTTCTGATATGGTTTGTACTGGCTGGGATTTCCCAAGAAGATATCTTGCACTTATAGTGAAAAGTTCACTTGAACTCATTTCAGTGCTTTTCAAATATGAAGAAAGGTACCAGCTTGCTATTATACTTTGGTTATGCTTGGAGTAGTATACTAAGCACCACAGCTCAAAAAAGAAAGAGCTGTCACAAGGTTGAAATAGGTAACAAAAAAACACAACTGAAATCATCAAAGGGTGTGAGTAGCTTCCCTATGAAAGAAAGGACAGAATACTGGGGACTTTTTTGTATTGAAAACTAAAGGGAAAAGAAGATAGTGACAAACTTCTTTCTCTTTCATAATACAAGAACAAATAATACCTACGTGAAAATAAGTGGTAGTAAGTACCTTCTCATACAAATTAATCAAGTAATGATGCTGTAAGTTAGTTTAGACAATTTTCTAAAAGGATTAATGAAATTTATAGAAGTTGTTGTTGTTGTGTGTCTTCAAGTCATTTCTGACTCATGGCAACTCTATGATGGGGTTTTCTGGGGCTGAGAATATGTGACATACCCAAAGTCACCCAGTGGGTTTCCAGTGGATGAATGAGGAATTGAACTCTGATCTCCAGGGTCACAGCTGAATACTCAAACTATATACCAGGTTGGCTCATGGAAGTTAACTACTGATAAGCCATGTGAGCTTAAACAGATGTTCCAAATACACAAATAGACAAATGTCAATTACCAGGTGGCAGGGAGAAACAAGAGGAGATGGTTTTTATGTTTGTGTCCTGTTTAAACTTCTAGAGCTTAGCATGTTGCTAGAAAGAAATGTTGCACTAGAAAAATCTTGATCTGACTCAACAAGGTAATTTCTGTAGTCTCAATGCACATTTCTTTATTATTGTGAACACAACCACTCACACATTTAGCTGTATGATTTTACAGAGAAAAACACCTAACAATATTTCCTCCAAAGTGAGCATTAAGCAAAACACAAAAATATAGCTGCCGCTTCCACAGACTCTTTTAGCTAGGGGACATACCTTCCTCTGGCTTAACTGGAGTGCTGGGTGGAGTACAAGCAACAGTGTGGACAGAAGAATTTTCTTCTCTCTGCTCCCTGGTATCTTCTGAATCTTCTACAAAATACACCACAACAGATAATTTCAAAAGATGATCATGCTCCTTCATACTTAGTGTGGTACAGAAAAAAAATCCATATACAAACATTATCTTTACTAAAGAAGAATTATTTTTAGAAGAATAAAATAAGCAAAAAGGATGAGTACTACCAAGCAAAGACTGAGGTCTCATCCTTGTAACACATATCACTGTAGATCTCTCTGTTAAATGAAATAGGATAATCTGACATTTAGTTTGGAATTTTCTGTAGCTAATGACAACAGAGGCATTTCACAGGAGGCAATATATTCAATGGAGGAATGCATTCAAAACACAGACTGGGCAGCATCCTGTTCAGTAGTTATGAGATCATATGATGGATTTATGATTTTTGTTCCAGTTCATCTCTATTTGTAAGGAGTTATACACAACTAGTCAGAGACAGAATGGGGATGCATCCAGAAATTCTCATCCTCTTTCTGCCCCAACTACTCAATTAAGCACTATCAACACTGGGCTAAAAAGAACATTTTTTTTCCTTGCAGGAATGTGTTTATTGTTCTCTGTCTCAATACTCATGCAGGCATCTCTTTTCATGGAGGAATGGACAAACAACACAAAACCAAAAACATCCAAGAGAAGAGAGCTTTTCACAGGCTCCTTTCAAAGCTCACATGCAATTAGAACAGCCACTGTGGTTGTCATGTTCTCAGTCTAACCGCTGTCTTTTGGACTAACCTACCTCATGTAGTTGTTATGAGGCTAAAACCTAAGGGCACAGAGAGAACACACAAACCATACCAAGAACACTGAAGGGCACAAAAAAATTGTAAATGGTAACAACAGCATGGTAAAACCAAACTAAACCAAATAGCATGATTAAACTAAACTAACAATAGCATTTGAAGTCTTCATTATTCTTCTGCATACAAACCTTATAGAAAAATAACGAAGGCTTCAAATGCTATTGCAGATCTTCTGATTTGCCTTACAATACTCACGACTTTTGATTAAGAAAACTGTGACCTAATTATTTTCACGTATACCAAACTATAGTTCGTTGTCTGAAATTTTCAAGCACCTCTGCTCATTTCACATGGTTTTAGAGCATTCTTAATGTGACATTAAAAACTAAACACAGACACAGACACACACACATATAAATAAACAAACTGATAGTAACTAGGCTCAATGGAACAATATTCCCCCTCTATACCCTCACTGGTTCTCTGTCTGTGCTTTCAAATATGTAAGTATCAATGTGATTTGATTACAAGTGTTAGGTCATCTTTTATAATTTACTGCTTTTCAAACATCACCAACAGTCAATATGAAGAGAGAGCAACAATGCCTTCCCATTCTATGGTAGCAACATAAAAATTACACTTTAGTCTTGCATTCTTTCATCTTCACAATATTTGAATTCACAACAAGAATAACTGATCAGGTGCTTTGCTTATGCTATCTACGTTCTCACTTTGCCTCAAGCAGGAAGAAAAGGAGCTCTAACAGATTCTGTTTAAGTTCTGCTAAGCATGGTTCCCTAACAGCACCAACAGTCTGCATAAAATGCAGATTCAATGAATGTCACAGCAGAATCACGGAAGAAAAATGACATCAGTTTGCAGAAGTTTGCAAAAGTTTGCAAAAAACACCTAGCCACATATGCTCACTAACCTGACATCATAGACAGATGATAAAAGCCACAAACCTTCTGTTTGTCTCTGTTTCCTTTCTACTTCTCTGCGATACTCTTCCAGTTCTTTATCAGTGAGCTTGTTGAAGGGGTTTGGTCCTGTAGTACTCACTATGACTCGTGGCTGATACTCCTTCTCAATTATTGCCTTTGATGCTGTCACCAACTCTCCCTAATTGGAAGAAAAGGTTAAGTCAGATTATTTAAATCTGATCAAAATATAACACTGAGGAGGTTTTCATTAAACTTAGAAAATATAAGACCATCCAGGCCTGCCAACAAATCACTGATCTCACAAGGACAACTTTAACTAAATTCACTACATAAAGGTGAATTTATGTATTAATATTTAAATATTATAAACAAACATATAACAACTACCATCTATGCATTCAATTGAATACATCATTTCAGAAAAAGCATCACACTTACTTTTTTCCAAGCTATTTTACCCTTATTCTTGTTGCCGGTGTTGTTGTGTGTCTTCAAGTCATTTCCAACTTAAGGTGACCTTAAGGTGAACCTATTATGGAGTCTTCTGGGGCTGAGAGCATGTGACATGCCCAAGGTCACCCAGTGGGCTTCCATCGCTGAGTGGGGAATTGAGCCCTGTGTGGTGAAGCCGGAGGGCGTGGCTAGCATAGCAGCCTAGTAACAGAGGATGATCTAATCCAATTGGCTCTCTGACTGAAGAACCCAGCCCTAGCCAGAGGGAGGGGCTGTGTGGGAGAGACATCAGACGGCACATGTATACTAGACACGTGGGTTTGAATTCATTGTTTCTTCAGTGAGTTTCACAGTATCCATTAAACCACAAAGAGGGTTTTCTGGGAGAGGGTAAGCTTCTCAGAAGCCTAAGTGTGAGGCAGAGAAGCAACCAAGCCACCTCTGAAAAGGGTAAGGGAGAGTAGAACCCTGAGTGGGAGAACACAACTTTGTGCTGGGAGAGCCAGAGGAGTGTGTGAGCGAAAACTCTGTTGAGGAAATACTGAAGTGTTTGAAGAATATAGTTAAATACCTGTGAGAAAGTGTTATTTTGTTTGAATCTTCTGAATCCTGAATACCCTTTCCCTTGTTGGTTCTTTTAATAAAGATTTCATTCTATTTTTCTATAAGAACAGCCTCAATATAGGTGTTCTTTAGTTCTTCTTCAACAATACACTACCACAGGTTATCCATTCCCTTGTGGACTAACCATTGATAAGCTTGGCCCTTTCTCCACAAAGATTGTGGGCTTAAGGGAAAGTATGCATGTGATTAAGTCTGGGGTGAGAGCCAGAGTGTGATAATAATATTAAAAGGGGCACTGCTATTCCAGTGAGGGGGAAAGAAAGCAGGCCTGGTTTATCTGTACCTTGGCCTAGTCCAAGCAAGCTTTGCCAAGCAAGCCCAAGCCTTCCCTTCCCTTTTGAACCCATTCCCCACAATCACACACCCACCCACCTCTCTGTAGTACCTTGGTCTCCAGAGTTGTAGTTCAATGCTCAACACACTACACTAGACTGGCTCTCATCTTACTCTTAAGTGGCATATTAAAATGTAGTACCAGGTCCAGGATTATAGAGTATGCTTAAAAGCATCATCTGAACCACAGTAAGAATTGTACTGCTGAGAGTCAACTGTAAGTTTAAAATACCTTTGCCCAGAACATTCAAAATCCTCAGATAAAAAGACCTTTTCTTTCTATGAAAGGAAACATTCAGATGGATAACTTTTCTCCTATGTTATCTCAACTAGAATTTCCCTTTGTTACTGCACCCCCCCCCCGGGAAATGTTAGCAAGGTCTTCATCAAATATTGAATGCACCAGATAAATATAACCTTGCCATTGTTTGCATCACTCCTAAACTCTTCAGCAGCGTGCATCAATGCCAACCTTACTCAATTTTTATTAACCAATTGTCTAGACTGCTATTATTCTCACAGATTCCAAGATGATCTACAGTAGTAAAACAACAGCATAATAAAAACAAGTAACATATAAAACTAGGAGGCAACAAACCAGACAACTGGAGACAGAAACAATAAACCAATTTTAAGTGCCTGGCCAAATAAAAATGTATTGTCCTGGCCCTGAAAGAAAGTGTAATAGTTCTCATCAAACTTCCTTAAAGCCCATCTCGTTTGTAGGCATAATGCATTTCACCAGCTGGTGGAACTTGGAAAATGGCCTCATTTGAAGAGGTTAATATACTGGCAGGATGCTATGAGAAGAGGTATGTCACCAGCTTTATGGTACTCAAACTATTTAAATGTTTAGAAATGAATAGGCAGATTTTCTTTAGAAGAATAGTCCCTGGGTCGCACCTTAAGAGATGCATTAAGAGGCCTAAAGATACTTCCTTCCAGGCCATGCAGTAGATTGTACCTTTGGCCTTGCTATAGCTATGGACTTTACAACAAAAACTTTTGCTTTGTATATAATGGACTCTAACGGGTTTGTTTAATAAAATAAAGTTTGAAAACATTGGTTAACAGTCAGTGCTGTAGTTCTTCTCTTGCTCTCTTAAAAATGATCTGGTTATGTTAAATGGCAATTTCTTTTGTGGAAAGGTTATCAGTTAAAATTATTTGGTATGGTACCATTCTTTGAATTCTGTGGACGTACATGAGCTCTTTACCCATGTCATGGAAATTAACTTTTCGTCAAGACAGAGAAGTTGGTACTCACTGTGAAGGATCATTCTAGGAAGGCTGAAGGAGCAATCCATAATGCTCTGGTTTTATCTTCTCGTGCCAGCTGGCCAAGGCAGGAGACAAACATTCTAATTTGTTAATATTATTGGCTCTACCATCTTTCCCCTGCCTGCACACAATTTTTCTTTTGCATGCTATTAAACAATTTCCCTATTTAATCTCCTTCATGTCTCTCTCATTTTCTTTTCTTTTTTTCAATTTGAGCAGCCACAGGAGGGGGTGGATTGCTCCTTTAGCCTTCCTAGAATGACCCTTCACAGTGGGTATCAACCTCTCATTCTCAGGAAGGCCAAAGGAGCAATCCACAACTCTCTGGGACATACTCAAGGTGTGCTAAGGGTGGGAGTGGCTGCCTAATACCTCTGACACTATTCTTCCGAATGCAGACTGGCTTGATGCATACTTGTCAGTTTTACAGCATCTTATAAAGGTGGTTGGCTCTTTCCACCCTAATGCTTAGCAAATGCCCTCCAGTGATAAAGTTACTCTAAATGCTGCAACTGATTGTATACAGTAAACCCACACTCTCTGCAGTCTGGCCAGGTTAGCATAATCATAGCAACAGTAAATATAACTCTTTATCCATCAGATAAAGTTGACTTTGACACTTTGGATCACAGTGTTCTTAGGTTAAATGATACGAACAGTGCCTCTGTATTCCTGATTCTTTTCAGTCTGACATATATCTTAATTGCCCTACATAAGTCCAGTGAATGCCATCTTTTTTCTGTTGGGTGCACAGCATTAGGACAGAAGATCAACAGTGCTATGGTCGGTAACACTGGAAAATGTTCAACGCATTTTGGTCTAAATGAAGGATCAAAAAATCCTTCTCAAACCTACAGAGATTTGGGTTTACTGACAATGCTGCAATCTCAAATACCTTTCTCACTGAAATTAAAACCACTAAGAACACTACTTTGAAGATAAGTAGTCTTAGCGATGCTTCCCTCAGCGACTCAAACGGTGGCATCATCAAACAGTTCAACACTATGTTCAAATCTCAAGTCAGGAACCAATGCAATGTTGGTTGTGCTTGTAGACTTGCTTCTCTTAGTAAATGCTTCACATGGACATCTTCTGATAATGGTTTACAGTTCTACAGTATCACAGATGATAATGATGATATCAGCCTCTTCAACATATTAGGATGCTGGCCTTTGTTCATACCACTTTGCAAAAATGACAGCACATCTGATATCTACATTTCATTAATAACTATCGATCTCTTCATATACCAATGCTTGAAGACATGCCAAGTTGTTTCATGTATTTGTTGCATCAAATCTCATCCGGAAGCTTAAATTGTACTAATTACCAAATCCTTACACCTCTTCACCTTTAGGAACACCACTCAATCCCCATGCAGTCAAATTTCACCAATTCGGATTCAGATGACAAATCAGCCCTTGAACTAGCAAATCTGACCTGACTGGCAATCAATAAGGACTCCTGACTGACATCTTGAGCAACAAAGGAAACCAAGGCCTTTTTGGCCAATACGGTGCTATCAGCACAATCTCTGTTCTCTATAATCTGATTTTTTGAATAACTTTTTGTATTACTGGAAATGGTGAAACAGGTACAGCAGTCCTTCCAGCCAGTCTAGATTTAAAACATCAAGAACTTCTGACCTTGAGCTTCTATCTATCAAAAAATACTTTGGCAACTTGTGATTTGCTCCAAAGCAAATAGATCCACTGAAAATCCACCAAATTTTTCTTGCAATACTTCTTGATTTAATTTCTTTTCCCCTGGATTGATGTAATTTCTGCTCAGATACTCTGCTTCTAAATTTAGTGTTCTCTTCAAGTGAACTGCTGTTAGAGACCTGAGGTTCTTCTTTGCTCACCTTATAAGCTGGGTGGTTTCTTCCATTAGCTTGCAAGATCTTGTCTCTCCTTGGTTGCATAGATAAGCCTTTACAGAGACATTTTCTCTATAAATCTGTACATTCCTGTCCTTTACCATATCTGCAAATTGTAACCTTGTTAATTTGACAGTCCTCATCTCTAAAAATTTATACTGAGATTCCTCTATACCCTGAGCTGTCTGACCCCTACAATGTGCAATCCAAACATAAAAGCTCTCATCTTATGTTATTATTATTTTGTCTTGGCAAACAAACAAGATCCCTTGTTCTAACTTCCTGCACTTGAGTCACCATATCATTTCCCTTTGTACCTGCTTCAGTAGTCTGACATCCACATGTGCTTCCCTACAATTTGTCCCTGGAATGGTCTCAAGAATCTTTGCAATGATTCAGATGGAACCTTGACTAAGGTAACAACTGTATAGTTGATACCATCATTCCTGTTCCTTTGCTAAATGCATACTACAACCTTCCTTCTTTTCACTATCCATAGTTCTTTCTTGATCTTCTTCCTTCTCTCCTCTGAGAGAAATACACAGCCTTTCTTCATATCTATGTCTGCCCCCAAATATATGATCTTCTGTGAGGGGACTTAGTGATTCTTTTTGAATTTGACACTGGCAATGTCTGCCACAGAAATTGAATTTCAGATACTTTTTGCAACTGCTGCTCACTGGCATGTGCAGATACACTTCTTGTAAATCAATAGAGATCAAGTAACATTCAACTCCAAGTTGTCCAACACTGTTTCCATCTTAAATTTTTTTGTAATGAATGAAGCAATTTAGAAATTTCAAGTCCATCACAGAACGATTTCCTCCACTGTGCTTGGGAACTATGAAGAATATAAAGTAAATCCCATGGAACTTTTGTTTACGAGGTACATACTCTATTGCTCTTGTGTCTAGTAAATATTGTATCTCTTCCTGCACAATTTCTTTGTTGATGTTTCTTGGAATTGATGTTTCAATTCCAAGCATCTTGGAATTGGTGAATGTAGGTATTTTCCTTTTGGCCTCTTTGAGAAAGCTATCCAATAACCTTTTTGCACCACTTGCAGTACCCACCTGTATGTGGTTACGCTCTTCCAAAGACAGCCAAAGTGAATTAACCTTCTCTCCACTGGAAGGGGTCTTAATTCAGTACTGCTGTTTTCCAGTCCTAGCAGAGTGATCTGCGCCTCCTTTTGACTGTTGCCGATTCTGCTCTTGAACTGAAATCTGAAACATCACAGCACTGTAGCCTGCACCAGTGACAAACAGTAAAATCTGCTCTAACTTAACCATAACTTTCTGAACTGTTTGGACTGCAACATCCTCTAATCCTAAAATCTCCTGGATCCAAGGATGGCTGCTCTTGAAAACATGGAACTTGCTACTGGGGCCCTAACAGATACCGCCAATGCCTCATATGTGTTCTTTTAAAGGCTGAATCTATTCTCTCTTATTAAAAATGAAACAAATTATACACAAATGAAACAAACAAGCAAGTAAATAATACTCTTGTTTCCTTCAGACTGTATAAATCAATCCATCCTCTTTTCATCCCTATCTCTGAACACCATATCCCCTCCTAAGAAACAATAGCTTTAGACATGAGAGCCAATATCGGAACATTGACCAATGGGATTGACAGCTCACCCATTATCTTTTTATCAAACGTATACAAGTTTTTACTATAACCTATAAACATCTTTGAACCATATGTGGTTTCCCATTCTGAATCTATTAATTCTACAAAAATTTCAGGCATTGATATCTCAGTTGACCTAGAGATCAATCTTCTTAACACTGAAGCTACTTCACTGTCTTTTTTTAATTTGTGAAATATCTTTTATTGACCTCTCTATTTCTAAAGTCAATAGCAGTTTCTTAAGCACCCCCTTTAAATTTAGCTGCATAAAACAATATAAACTTGCTTGCTTCCTCTATTTCATTCTCTTTTGAGGAATTATCAGTTTCAAATTGGGCATCATCACACTCCTTGAGGAACTCCTTCTCTTCTCCATTTCCATTTCTGAGTCCGAGCTTTGTTCCTCTTCATGTCTCTAATTGCTCCTATTCATTTAAGCATCTTTTCTTGTTTTAGCAACATTTGTTTCTCTTGCAACTGCTTTGCCTGCCGTTCCTGCATTTTAATCTGAATTGCCACTCTCACTTTTTTGTTCCTTCCTGTTGCCTGCTTCCCTTTGCATTCTTAATAAATTTATTATGACTAATTTGTCCATGTTACATAAATCCATAAATTCATTAAGTAAGACAATCAGCCAAATTCATTGACTTAATCATGTGCTGCTGTGCACAGCTCTTAGCTTTGGCCTCCAATTCTCTACTAAGAAATTCTCTTACTACCTCCCTTATTCACTTCCTGACTGCGCCTGATGTGCTGCAATGGAGTAAGCTTCTCTCTAGACCTTTCTTTCATGCCTTCTAACATTTCTTTCACATTTTGTAGCCGTGTTCCAAACAGCTCCACCACGTCCACTTGCATGCCCTGTCCCAGGCATGTGTGGCTTGTGTTTTAAAATGAGCAGTTTTTCCTTCTGAGCAAGGGAAGCCCCTCCGCCACTTGAGGCATGGCTTCCATAGCGTGCATCTGCACATTAGCTCTGTAATGGTTGCTGATTGGTCCACAGCAGTCCTTGCTCTTACCCATCCCTTCTGGGAGGCATCTCTATTCTCAAGATGGTGACTAGAAGTAGCTGGAACACCTGAACCTAATGTTCCACTCCTGAGTGGAAAGCCCTTTGTCTTGTCTTTTTTCTCTTCCCCATCCTTCTTAAATTTCCTTAGTCAGTTCTGTTTCAGAACTTACTATTAGCAGCTGATTATCTGTACACAACAGAGGGAGCCTTACCTCTCTTTTGCTTTCACTTGAAGCAAGGAAAACTTTTCTCAGGACTACACTGGAGTTGCTAGCCTAGTCAACCTGTCCAGGTCTACCTGATGGGCAATTTTCTCTGAAGAGTCATTGTTTCTCTCTTTAGTCTGTGGACTTGCAGACTTTTGAGTGTAATTTCCTTCTTTCCCCTCCTCCTCCTCCTCCTCCACTGTTGCCACTTTCTTCAATTGCAAGGCATGGAGTTCCTGTCTTGCTCATCTGATTTACTCCATTCCCTTTTCTCTTCATCTCCCAACAACATCATACTAGTGTCTAATTTCCTAATTCATGAGCTACTATCGCTAACTTCTATTAATAGTCTTCAGTATAGAGGAAGTACCCTGAGGGGATAAACCCTGACCAGTTGGCAAGTCAGAAAAATAAAAACTGAGGTAGAGATGGTATAATCAACAATATTAACAGATTAGAAGGTTCGTCTCCTGCCTTGGCCACTTGGTACAAGGGCATAAACCTGGAGAGTTGTGGATTGCTTCTTTAGGCTTCTTGAGAAAAATACATTCTCTGTGCCCTTTCCTTGGGCAAAAAATTTGCATTACAATACTGGAAAGACAAGTACCAACTCTATTATTCAGCGAATGAAAGACATAACTACTCTTTCAACATTTAAATGCATACATCAACACTTGAATGTTGGCATATGGGTGCTAATTATGCATAGACATCTATTTGGATATTTGGCCACCTTTTCTTTAAGGTAAGCATAGGTGTTTTAGATATAGCTGTTTGCTGTATTTTCAGTTTATTACCTGCTGGTTTATTTTTCACCACTTCTTATCTTAATATGATTTTTGTGCAATAAAAATAAATGGAAGAAAAGCTTGCTGCAGAAATGGGAAAAAGTCTACTGCATACAAGGTATAACTTATTTTAGATGGTTTCAGCCATTTTTGCAATAAATACCATGGAGCAAGCTAGATATGATATGGTATGTGCAGAAGATGGGTGACAGGAAAGATGAATGCAAATTCCATTGAGTTGGTTACAGCGGGGGATCATCAGTTCAGTGCACCTGAAAAGTCCCTGTGGTTCTCAGTAGCCTTAAGTAGGTTGTCTTATGGTATTGTCTCCCTAACCCCTCAAGGTAAAAATGACTAGTGTGTCTGGTGATATCTAAGGGGTATTCCGTGCATAGAAATAAGGAATAGCACCTCCTTGTGTTTAGGAGAGTGACTCCTGTGGAGATTTCAACACATTTCTGAAGGAGGAAGGGCAGTCTATGTTGTATCATGGACTGGTGATCTGGGTAGGGATGGAAAAATACCCATGCATGACAGTCTGAATGCTCGTCCTGTATTGACTACTGCTGAGCATAAGGCCTTGGAAGAGGACTGTCTCCTGCTTCTATGACAAACTGACTGAACTGATGCTACAGCTAATTGATTCTACCAGAGGTACCCTCCATAATTCATCTACTGAAACCTACTGATTTGTTGGTAAGGCAATGGGCTCATACCAATGAGAGCTCTACAAGAATCTACCTATTTGTGATAAAGGAAAAGGAGGGCTTATCAGGACTCAGAAGGATATCCTTTCTCGTCTAGATGTGAGATATTGAGACTGTCCCGGTCCCAAACAAGAACACAGTCTCTGGGCTAGCTTTACTCCTCCCTTCCAGGGAAGTAACTTTTGTGATAAACATGCTGATCCAGCAAGTACAAGAGGGAAACTGCTGTTTGTTTCTTTTCTCTGCAGAAAGGCTATTACAGACTCATCAGTCCCATCTCCTGCTCCTGAATAGGAGACTATCTAGCTGCCACCACATATTAATTTACCCCAAGTGACTGAGCACCTAGTTGGAAGTTACTAGGGGTTTTAAATTGTACTTTTCCTCTCCTTCCTGTAAGAGATGAGAATTCTATATGTGTGCATGCGCACACACAGAGCAAAGGCATGTGAAGAAAGCCTGGAAAGAAGAAATCTTTAAAGAAAAGCTTTTGTTCTAAGCAACCAATCTTACACTGTACATGAAGACCCCTTCCTTCAAGTATTACTTAGGAGTAATTAGTTACAAAGTTACAAAAACAGCCCAAGTCATATTCAGCTGAGGTTAAAAAGAAACAACTCCAGTGCAACTAGCTGAACATTCCTACTCTACTCACAATACAGATGGTATTCTGAGTCTTGGATGGTCATGGGAATTTGGACCCCTTTGTCCAACTTAAGATCAAGCTTCCCCAGGAAGGTGAGGCAGTCAGCGCCTCTGCACTTCTCCATTAGTCACAAAGTCTTAGTCTCTTTTCTCTCTTTATGCCTTGTGATATCCCAAGTTTTTATTACTTGGACGCCCCTCGAAACTTCCACACATCATATAAGAACCATCATCTTATCTGCCATTAATTCTTGGCAGCTGTCCAACATCACAGATGCCAAAATAACAAATGTATCCACGCTTTTCTTAATGTTAATGTTTCTTACACAATCACAATTTTTCAATGACAACAAAAGGGCATAAACATGCAGAGTTAGAGAAAAATCCTGATACCACATTCAGCCCCCCTCAATTCCCATGCTGCCCTTCCTTTTTGGTTCCCAGAAAGGGGGTGAAATGCCTCTCCTGGAAGCTTCCAGTACTGGCACCTCACCTTTAAATAGGTTTCAAGCTTCCCATCAGCACTGTTTAACATTTTTTAAATGTCCATTTCAACTTTCAGGTTTTCTTGATTTTTAAATTTTTAAATTTATTTATTTATTTTGTATTTTTGGCTGTGGCCCTTGGCCAGAAAACTAGCCCCTTGGCCAGTCAGACAGAGTTGCTTACACTTGTCCACAGGCGTGTAAGCTTCCTGTCCGCAGAAGCTGAAAGGGCATCATTTTTGGTCTCTTCCCTTTAAAAACTTCTTAATGAAATATGAGCGGCCTTATTCTAGCTCAAACTAAACTTTCTTTTCATTGCCTCAGCCAAGCAATCAGAATAGTTTTTAACATTTTAACATTATCATTAACCTTCTACTGATCACCATTCTTTGATGAGCATTTGCCTCCTAACCATGTTTTCATGTATGTAGAAATAAAACAAACATATTTTGCCATTTCTTCAGAATACTCACAAATACAAATAAAGGAACATGACACTTTTTATCATTAGAGTTTGCATAAAATATTTTTGTACATGTTCTTGTCACCTACAAAAAACTGAGTTTTAAGTATTCCATATCTATTTCAATTCCAGTTTTATAGTTTTATCCAACTGATAAAGATCAGCCTCAATATGACCTACAACAACAAGTAACAGCTCAGACTGCAGTTGTTTATGAAGATAGTAGCAAAAGCATCCAAGCAATATAAAAATAATATATTATTGAAACTATTATTGACACTATTATTGATCTGAGTGATACATAAGGAGTCAAAAAATTTAACCTCTGAAATTATTTATTTCTTCAGTGGACGCCTGTTGTGGAAAAATATAGCTAATGCTTAATTGTAAACTTAACAGATCTGACAAAAGAAAATCAACAAAAAAGAGAGACCTTGAAGAAGAACTTACAGTTCATTCACGCTGCTTTCTGAAACAGGTCTTGCACTGACACTGTACCACCCAACTTTTCTATGCTGATATGTTTTTAAAAAATGCCCCACATCAAAGTTTTCATATCAGATTTATTTTCAAGACTAGTGTCTTGCTACACTTTGGGACTGTTTTTAACTTGGTTACAGTTTCACATACATGTGTACTCATGTCCAATGAAGCTTTGTACAATCTTAGTAAAAAGACTGTAGGAAGTTATAATAAAGCTTTAGATGCAATACCCTTTCAAATCTCTCTACAATCAGCACTTCTTACAGGAGAACATGTACAGCCATGCTTAACTTGTGTATGCTGCATTACTCTTAATTACGTACGTAGATATTTGGGGAATTACACTGAATGGTCTGGGATACTGAACATGGATCACATGGCAGCTTATAATCTAATGCAAGTTATTCACGATCCTAAAGTCAGTAAGACCAACACTCTTTGAAGCTATTTTGTATCAAAGCATACATATGACTAACTTGCAGATTCACCTAGTCCTTTTCATATGAACAATCAACAGAAGCTACACACCAGAGTTCAAGAGAAGTTTCAAGGTATTTAATAGCATTTACAGCAGTATGACAGGGCGGTAAGTACCTTTCTAACAGAGACAGATTTAGCGGGACTAAAGGCCTGCTCTGTGGGATCGAGCCCTTCAATTGTTTCCGTACAGTCTGAGAGGGGAGCATCCTGCAACAGTAAATTCAGTGAACAGAGCAAACTGAGCTCAGGTTTCACATTATCAGCTAAGAGCATTGTGACATGGGAGAAAAACATGCAGGAAAACAGTAAATGTTGATGCTAAAGCAATGAGAATGAAGCAACATGCACAGACAGATTAACCCAACCTTACTAATGGTCACCATGATGATGACACTAGTCAAACTTCATAAAGTACAATAAGAAATAATTTGGGTCTCTTTTCCTCTCATATTTATTTAGCCAAGTCACTAGTTGATATGCTTTACTGGCAAAGGCATACCTTTATAATAATTCAAATAGATGACTGTAAGATAAAATCTTCAAATTACTATATAGTTTGCACTAAATAAGCCATTACAAATAAACTGTAGAAGCAACAGTTTGAAATACGTATTTTTTCAAATATAATCAGTGATACAAAGCCTGACTAGTTCAGAGTGGAGTTTTAGCCCACTGAGGAGCAGCCTTGGCATGTCTCATGCACTGCAACCAGCATGAAAGCAGCACACTGCTAGGGACATGCTTCCACTGCACTTCTGGCCCTGGGCATGGTTGTTAAGACAGAAAAATGTTACCTCTAACACTTACCTTATAAACAGTTACATTCTGCCAATTAAAGAATAATTTCATAGTGATGCATTAGGTGACAGCAGGAATATACAATAAATTAACACTGACTCTACATTTTAAAACAGACTTTGCTCTCACCTGTACAAGACTCCTGTCTACAACAACCCCAGAAAGAACCTGTGACTGTGGGCCAGCAGTTTTAATGTCTTGCAGGTTTTGTTCCCGGATCTGGAAGGAGAAAATACAGTAAATGTCTGAATGACAGAGTGAGCTAAACATGTCTACTGAATCATCACAGTATGAGCTGTTTAACATTAGCTTTGATCAAGCTGGCTTAGATATGTAAGGTACTCCTACAGTTAAATGTCTACTATTATTAATATAATAATAAGAGTTACATCTACAAAGTGTTATCTACTAGATTTTGGACCATCAATAATTCAGATTCTAACCAAAAATATAGTCTTTAGGGAGGTTAACATCAGATAATGTGGAATGTTAGAAGCAGTGTGACTTTTCTGTAATTGTGCTACTGTGATCCCATCTATGGTGATTTTATTCAGAAATTTTGTAAATCCATCTGGAATTGCTCCTGAGCACATATCACCACTGAAATCTCAGTTCTCTTCTTTTCCCAGAGGCACTGAATCACAATTTGTAGGTCTCAATGTTTCATAATGTTTTTTCTTTATCTGCTGTTCTCTGAGCCTTTCATACCTATATCCAAGCCTTCTCTTTCTCAATCACAGTTATGTTTAGCATATCATGTTCTCATTGTTTGTAATCTTAAAACCCCACAAGACTTTTACATCATTATTTTCAACAACTTTTTCAAGCTTATGTTCCCAACACTTCTTTGTGGATGGAAAATATTATTTTTGCCGCTCCCACTGTTCTTGTTATTGTTTTTGTTGTTATTGCTGTTTTTGTTATTATTTGGGGAAAATTAAAAAGTAAAACAAATATTGTTAAAAACACAAAGACACTATTAAAAACATACAGAAAGTTAATTAAAATGAAATTGAGCTATCAGTAGAATTAAATCCATTTAAAACAAATCCATGAATGACAAGTCAGTAAAATTAAACATTATGAAAAGCCCTTGCAGTCAATTTCTAAAAGCTTCTCAGAACAGAAAAGTTTTCTGTTAATTTCTGTGGGTTACAAACATTGCTCTCTCAAAAGTTCCCACAAGAGCTAGAGTCCTACACTAAAATCCATACTGTAAATTTGCTATTTTCGTCCTGCTATACGCTTCGAATGAACTGTCTCTGTTTTTTGACGAGGAAGGAATAAAAGAAAATGCAATGGAAGAAAACACTTATTATTGAAATCACAGCAATAAGCAAATTTTTGAAATTTATCAACATTTCAAGTTTGGGTTCAATTCACATAGAAATGTAATGGGGGCTACTGTGTTACTTCTGAAATGTAGGGACAATGCTGTGGCAGTGCTGAGTTTGAGTACGGCAGGACAGGGAAAGAAACAATTGACAGGGCAGGAATGAGGACAGGAGGAGAATGCCCATCTATCTGTGGGGATGTTTGCAAATCTGGTTAATAACTAACCAATGTATCTGGCACATTTAATAAATACCAGCAGATCTGTACTACTCTACCAGTCTGTTGCTAGTTTCAGGAAGGTGATAGAGAACTTTGCTGAGCCAAGTGTGATATTCACACTGCAAGTTAAAAAGTGAAATTCTACATAGAAGAATCACCTGTCTGAGTGAGGATACTGCTGAATGTAACAAGCAATTTTATAAATACAAAATTATTTTGTGCTTTGTCTGACTTTTCCAGCTTGATTGTTAGGACAGCTGCTCTCCTTCAATATACATGAATGGAAGATACATGGATTCATGGAAGTGCTAAGTAGCAAAAATTCTCTTGAGAACCCACCACCAGAAATGCGTCTTTTCAATTTCAGCAACTATAAAAACATTCAAAGATGGCACATAGATTGCCAATACAAACCTTGTTCCTCATTTCCTGGACCTCCTTTGGGTTAGTGTTCAATGGAACAAACAGATTTTGGACAGCAGAGGTGGCAGTTCTATGTCCATCCTCTTTAGTCCACTGTAATATCAAAAACATTACATAAATCAAAATTGTTAAAATAACTGGAACATTGACAGCAACAAGTTTACAACACTGTAGATCATGCATATACATCACTGGGAAATGAATCAATGACTACAGTTCTCTACTTATAAAAAGAGAGGAATAACCATCTCTCACATTTGGAACAGCTATTATTAATCAGTTAGCATATTCACCTATTTGGAAGAAATATGAAAAATACCAAATATGAAAAGTATACAAGAAATGGTAGTAAAGAGAAATGCTTGAATGGGTCTTTTAAAGTAAATATAAACAACCTGAAAAACCAAAAAAAAAAAAAAAAAACACTCCCCCCCAAAAAACCCCAGGAGACATGGTTTCCAAAAATGGATTCTTTAGTCAGCCGTATGACCCAACAATGGCTGCAATCCTGTGCATGCTTTCTGAGGAGTCTGTCCACTTGAACTCAGTAGAACTCAGTGCAATAATACAAACAGCTTGTCTGTTGCAGTAAAATCTAATAATGGTGCTACATTTCTTTTAATTTTCATATCATTGATTCATTTCTCTGATAATTAAACATACCAAAGCCAACAAAAAGCACAAGATGACAGGAATATGAAAAGCAATGTGATGTCAAGAACCAGGCTGAGTGAATGATCCTTTACTATGAGGAAAGAGTGGGCATCACCAAAGTTTGGATTCAAAAAAAAATTCAGTATGTAGTTTCTAGAACTGGTTTTTTGTTTTTGCACAAGCAAATTGATGGATAAGCCTAAGGGAAGTGTTTGGTGATGTCAAGTTACTTTATATAAAGCTTACAGTTTGAAAGATTACAAAAAAAAATCTCATACACAAAGCACTTTATGATTTCTTTGCAGGAGGCTGTTTCATATGGCCAGTACATTTAGCACACTTGAAAGGGGCTTTATACCATTGGTTATAAGACTTTTTTCCTCCCACAGCAATTAAAGGCTTGGTCTCATTAATTAAATACCAATTGTTAACAACACAGAAAACGCACTGAACATTGAAACAAACCTGTTTTAAACAGATGCTACTCCCTCCCACCCCCATCACTTCAAGACAAAAAGATAGCCAGGAATAGAACTCTTAAAAAGCAACACAATTTTAAAATGTTTTGCAAATATGAAGTAAAAATGGAATGAACATGAAGCTATGGATACTCACTGATTCTTATTTTTTCACATAAAAATAAATCCAGCTTTTTATTAAAGATATTTAACAACAATATTAAAAAAAACCTTATATAACCAAAACTTTAAAAAAAATCAGATTATTATACTCAAATACATGAACTAATTGCTGAAGAAAACTATTCAAGCTGCTCTACAAAAATATTAGCACAAGATTATGTTTTAACTAACACCTTCACTTTACATTGGAGTTCTCAACCTTTGATCCTTTGGCTGTTTTATACTTCAGCTCTTAGAAGCCTCTGCCAGCAAGGCCAATGATGAAGGATTCTGGGAAGTCCAAAACATCTGGAAGACCAAAGGTTGGGAACCATTGCTAGATGAATTTCAGATACCAATTTCTTTTTGTGTGTTCAAAGAAACATAAAACCCATGTAAACATCTTTAGGGTGCTACTATTCTCTTAAACAAAAATTAAAGTATTTTGGATTTAACAGTACTAGACACAATTTAACTAAAAGAAACAAAGTCACCATACAGTCAACGAATCTCTCTTGTACTTTTGTCTGTGTATTTCTAGATAACACTACATTGGCCAGGAGCAACTATATTTCCCACTGATAATCCTGAAAGGAAGAAAGATAGCAACCAAAATGTACTGAGAGAGAAAAAAATATATGTAAAGGACCACAAGAACTAAGGGTAATAATGTTTTGTACAGTATAATTTTTCATGCTTAGACATTTAATTATGCTATCACTTGAATGGCTATGAAAAATTCTCATTTAAAGTCTGAAGATCTTATACTGTGAGCTATATACTAATCAGCAATTACAAAGCCTGCATCATGCACAAATGTGAATTTTAGAACTAAGAGTAGCATATACCATCACAATAAGCATTTCCAAATAGCTACCACTATCCACAGCATTCTGAAAACCTTTAGCCGAGACTGAAGTGAAAATTTTAATCTTCTTAACACTATTTAACTAATTCATCCTGATAGTTGCCCAGGCTGCACTTTAGTCATGCCACACCCAGCTGGTACTAAAGAAAAGATTTTCAAATTATGGCCATCTACTTACATGCAACAATTCATGCAGAAGGCTAAGAACACTGGGAGGCTTTAGGATAGCAGGTAAAGGAGTGAGCAGAATGGTAGAGTGTATAGATGAACAGAATAGGTCAATTTATTAAGAGTGAGAAATGCTTTAGGGAAAATAAGGTTGACAGAATTCTACCCTTTTCTGTTGAGACACTGAAATTTAATATATTCCAATGCAGCCTCACTTATTTTACTGAATATAATCGCTGCTCCAGAACTTAATACTCAGGCTACCTATGTCTAATGATGTCTACACTGAGGAGAGCTCATTTTTAAGACACATTTAATCACTCTTTTTAAGACACTAAAAACAGTGATACAGTGTAAGATTTAACAAGTTACTAATACTTTAGTTACCAATATTGTCAAACATAAAGCTATTCAAGTAATTGAAAGATATGAAACATTAACAATAAGACTGCATTGTTAGTTTATCGCTACTGTTTCAGTCTAAGATGTGCAATCTCTTTCCCTCTACTCAAAAACACCAATGAGAATTTATGTTGCAGTTAAAACATGAACTATGACTGAAATGTCTGAAATCAATGTCTTAAGTGAACCTGGATTTTAAACCGAGTTTAAAAGTGAAGTGTTAATGTTATACTCTATTCCCAAAGCCTCACAGTGCCTGCCACCAAAGTAGCTCTACATCATCTAACTATGAACAGTAAGGTAGGCACAGACCAAGCAGTTGGTAATACAGCTTGGCACGCAGACACCGGACGAGAGAGACTGCAGCAAGGGTTTCACGTGATCGTGTGTAATGTTCGTCCACACCTTAGTCTTCGACTTGGGGCTGCCGCCATTCTGCCCTTCTTCAGAAGCATCATCCCCTCGGCCAGAATTCAGCCACCTTGTCTTCTCTCGCTGCTGTTTCTGAAAACTATGCCGCAGAGGAGAACAAGTGCCCGAGTCCCCGTCACTAGGAAAAGAATACCCAGTGACACTAGCAGGAATCTCCACGTCACTGTATTTTTTAGATTTCTCTCTCAGAGCAGGGCATCGATAGGGATAGCCAGTTCTGTAACCCTAAGAAAACAGCACAGCAAAACAGTCACTTTATGTGTACTTTATTTTGAATGCCTGCCTTTATAAAGGCACATGATAGGTACGGCAATAAATTCTCCGTAACTGCATGAAGAGCACTTTGCAGCTGATCTGAACGTGCTCTTCCATCCAATTACTTGGTGGTTCCACATTTCCAGGATCCATGCTTCTATTTTCCACTCTCACGATAACTGGCACTTCATTGTCTTCTTGTGTAACAAAACGAATCACACAGCCCTCCTCCAATTTGAAGCAGTAAAGGGATGGGAATTTAACCTGTAACTGTAGGGAGGCTTCCACACAATGATGAGAAATATCCTCATCTCTCTCTCCAGCTCCAAGCCAGAAACTGATACTGGCCATTTTTAACTGGAGGTAGTTAAGAGAAGATCGCTATTCATTGCTGAAATGCATCCCAGTGTTTCCCTACAGCTCCAATCTAGAGAGGGCAGAAGGAAATTGCCCTCGATCTCCTGCAAAATCATAATCTGAAGTCAGGGAAAGCCACATTCCTGTGTATTTACGGAGGAGTAAGCTCAGTGAATTTAACTGAACTCACTTCCAAGCAAATATGTAGCAAATTTTGCTGTAGGAGAAAGACAGCTTTCTGATGGTCTCACATTATGGCTTGACTATGCAAGTTTGCAATCTTTGTGGATGCCTCAACATCACCCTTTGTTTTAAAAAGAATGCATTTAGCTAGAATTAATCAAGGCAAAATACAACAGAACTGGCAATATCAATAGTACAAAAGAATTTTAGAAAACAAAACTGGGCCAAAATCACAGATTTAATGTTAAATATTAACAAATTCTGCAAATAATGCTTGAACTTTAGAAGGGCAATTAACCAAAACACTGCTAGGCACTAGCCTCTTTACAGTTTTCTCCTTTCTAGTCCTAACACTCTGAAAATATTTTTCCTTCAAAAGTCCACTGCCTTTTCACTATGTTTTTTTCTGTAAAGTGAAACAAAATCTTCACTGCAAAGCAAATTTTACAGGACCTTCTTGTTCTTAAGTAGTTCAGTATAACAACAGATTATCTATATGTCTTTCTATCTCTACTTATCTACCTATTTATTATTTATTAACATAGTTATAATCTCATCTACATCAGGAGATCTTGGGGGGCAAACAATAACATCAAACTTACCAAATTATCAAGCATTCGCATAAGAGCTTCAAACTCCTGCTCTCCAGTCAGCCATTTTGGGTAAGATGTTGTCCCCTCCCCTGTTGGAGACTCATGACAATGAGACTTTGCTTTGTATTTTCCAGGATCCAACAGTACCAAATTATCTGGCCCCCCTGCACTGGCAAGTGTGCGTACCTTAAAATAATAAAAATGGATCATGTTTCTGTCAGAATCAAACATAATGTAGTGTGCTTAATAAACAATTATGTTAAATACCTCGTTATAATTTTCCTATCAAACTGTTCTTGTGACAAAATTCTGAGGGTGTGTCTATCTGAAGCACCAAGGCAACATGGAAGCATATTGCTAGGCAATCAGAAAAGCTCCTCAGGAGAGAAACCCAGCCCAGTAGAGTATGGGAGGGGCTTGTGGCCGAGAGAGAAAAAAATTATATGAAACCAATCACATGTGGGTACTGGACCTAGCATGGAGCTAGGGAGCAGAGTCCCTCAATCAGCCAATGTGGTTGTGTTGGGAGGTTTAGTTCTTAGAGTACATCTAGTGAGAGGCAGAAGAATAGCTGAACTCTAGTAGAAACTGGTCAGAGAGTGTGACCTAAACTGTCGTATAATATTTATGTCTTTCATGAAAGTCTAAAGATATAATTGAACTGTTTCTGAATAAGGAGTTAGTTACCTGTTATACTGTCTAAAAAGTACACTGAGGAAATGTATCAATCATGACCTGCATATGAACTCTAATACGAATTCTTATTGTTATCCTAATAAAAGTTACAGTTTATTTTTGTAAACGCTGACTCAGCTTGAGATGTACACAGGATATAAAGTAACATAGAAAACACGGTACCATAACATTATTAAGTGGTTCTAAATAACAACTGAAAACCCTTAGCCTTTTACATAAAGGTGGTCTTATAAGGGGGGAAGTAGAGCAGGGTGGTAAAGACAGGTGCTTTATCAGTTTGGGAATAGCCACACCAATTTGGGAGAAGTAGGGGCTGTTGCAGATCTTTTCAGTTAAAACATTAGCATTCCTTTCCCAGGCAAGATCTTTTTACAACCTTGTCTCCTGCTACTAGCACTACACACTCTGTGGTGTTTTTAAAATATATGTTATAATGTCAGTCTCAAAACCGCAAAGATCTAGCATGCTTACTTGAATTTCACAAGCAGCAACTAGATTATGAATATAGTAGAAAGCCTCTTCAACACTTTCTCCAACTGACACCAAACCATGATTTCTTAGAATAAGAACCTTAAAGAAGAGAAACAGAAAAAGGATTATTGCATAGTGGAGGAATTCGAGACCAAACTTTCCTGTTGTCTTTTGTATGTTGGTTTAGCTACTAACCTTGCTTTTGGGGCCCAGATTTTTTTGAATCGACACTTTTTCTTCATCGTCCACAAGAATCCCATGGTAATCATGATATGCTACCTCTCCAAGTGACAATGCCTCAGGTGAAATTGGCAGGAGACCACATTTCATTGCAGACACCTGATAATATTACAACACATTTTATAAAAAGAAGTACAATAAGAAATCCATACTTACAGGGAATCTCTGTTCTTCTTAAGAACAGGGTGACAGCTAATGTGAGACAAAGCTCCCCTTGAGGCTAGAAATCTCATTTCTAGTGAAGACAATGAATCTCTTCTCAACCCACAAATAGATAAATACACAATACCATGCCAAAAGTCAAAACTCTTAAACTGAACAAAGCCATGGAAGCAAAAATAAAAATCGAACAAAACAGAACGAATTTGAAATGCTACAAACCTTGCAATTTAAAAGGAATTATGAAATGCTTATTCCCTAAACAACAGGCCAGCATCCCAATTAATTTGCTCATGGAATAAAATATGCCTAAGATGGATCAAATAAGGAATCTTTTCTCCTCACTGTGTCAGTGTATAAGCTGTATAAGCTTTGCAAAAGAAGGTGCCAGCAAAATATTATACCTACAGAGACAGAGGAATGGTCAAGTTATGTTTTTGAATGCGAGTTTACCTCCACCCTCACAGCTTAAAACAGGCTGGGAGATATCTAGCAGAACTATACTTAGAGGGTAGCTTTTCTAATTTTTTAAAAAATGAGGATGCACAAAGATGTTGTCAGCTAATTTAGGGCCCACTTCTGTGTCACAAGTTTTCCAAGGCTGGACAATAGTCTACGGAACATTGATTGTGTGACCACTTTGATGACTAGATTTTGTTAACTAAGATTTTCTTGTTCTTGTTCTTTTGATACAACTGTTATGTCAAGTACAACTTGCCACTGAGGAAGTCTTTAAAGGAAGGTAAGTATAAGCATTGACAGAGGCCTGGCTTGCTGGTGTAATCATAGATCATTCAGTAATGGCCTTGACAGCAAAAGTCCAGTGACAGTAACTGACACTTCATCATGACAGAACAATACAGCTCTCCTCTCTGCCATTGTACTAGGCTGGATCAAATGAAGGAGAAGTTTTTCTCCATTTTGTTTTCTTTCAGCTTGTCTTTGCTTTTGAAAAAAGCTCTTACAAGGCACCTGCTCAAGTCTCACTGCACTGGAAAACACAGGAAGTCATCCAGGACCTGAGAAGAGAAATGAAATTTGGAAACTGCTTTCCTGGCCCTTTCTCTACATTAGGCATCTTCCTTCACTTAAGGAAAATACTTACTGGTGTAGTATACACATACATAAACTGAGTCGCTATTGCTCTAAATAGAATCTTTATAAAGAGAGATTTCTTTGAACATGGAATTAGTAGTCCTCAACCCTAAAAATCACAATGATTTTGAAAAAAACAACAACCCTCTTTTAAACAATTTGCTTTCTTTCAACTACCACTGGTCATCCAAAAAGTTGCTTTAATTACAATTCTTCCCTAATTTCAAACTAATTTTCAGGGCAAATCCAATGTTCAGTATAACTATTTCTGAATTAAACTTAAGTAAGATTTCCTCTCTGTTTTTAAAATGTTATTCTCATTCCTTAACACCAAATTCTACATGTCACTACTATTTGCTGATGCATGGTCCTTTGTGAGGAATAGGCTGCTTACCTGTAACTGTGGTTGAGAGGCCATCTATGAACTCATACAAATAGGTCATCTGCACTTGCCCAATATGATGTTCAGAACCTTCTAGAGCCCTATGACTAGCGTTCTGGCAGTAACCTCCCTCTGACCTTGAGACTATATTAGGTGTCTTCCTGCCAAAACCCCAAGTTCCATGGCTGCCCTAAGGCAGCAGCCAAAGGGCAAAAGGACAAAGCAAGACATAAAGAGGGAGGTAGTGCAGGGTTGTGTGAGTTCAAAGATGACCACTGGAAGAACCTCAGTTACAGGTAAGCAGCCTGTTCTTCTTCTTCATGGTCTCTGTGACTCACACAAATGGGAGACTAGCAAGCCACCAACTACAGGTGTGAGCATCACGCCACAGAGAAAAACAACACCGCTCTCCCATATGCAGCATCACTAAGTTGCCATATTGTCCACTCTGTAATAGAAGATGAAGGTTGATGGCTGGGACCAGGTAGCAGCTCTGCAGATCTTAGCAGGGTAATCCTCACAGGAAAGCTCTAGAGGCCGCCACAGCCCCGGTGTTGTGACTTGTCAGCTGTTCAAGAGGCTGTTTCCTTGCAAGTTGGTAGGCCAGTCTGATGGTGAAGGCCACCCATTTGGAAAGTCTCTGCAAAAAAACAGGAAGACCTTTCTTGGTCAAGGAGTAGCAGAGAAAAAGCCTCTGAGAATTTCTAAACTCAGTTCTGTGCTGCATATAGAATGCGAGAGCACGGTGAACATCTAAGCAGGGGTTAGGTTCCAGGTCTGTTGATGGGTTCTGCCTGAAAGCAGGACAGATTATGTCTTGGTTTAGATGGAACACTGACACAATCTTAGAGAGGAAGGAGATGTCAAGTCTGAACACTGTCTTCTCCTTATGGAAGTGCAGGTAGGGCTGGTCCACATGAAGGGTGCAAAGTTTGCCTGCTTTGCTGGCAGATGTGATGGCTGCTAGAAAGACTGTCTTCCAGGAAAGCAGTCTGATGGGACATATGGTCTTAGGCTCAAAGGACCGCTTGGTAAGCTGCAAGAGAACAAGCTGTAAACTCTAAACCGAAAGGAAGGACTCAGAATCGGTACACCCTCTTGTCCATGACAAAGGATAGAAACTGTCTGTGCTGAGGCCTGATGGAGATGTAGAAGTATGTATCCTTGAGCCTGAACATCGCAAATCAGTCTCTTCTCTGTATCAGAGGAAGGATGGTAACAAGGGTTATTATTCAGAACCATCTGGGTTTGATGTAATAGTTTACTTCCCTGAGGTCTATGATCAGGCGTACACCTCCATCCTTCTTGGACACTAGGGAGTACCAAGAAGAGAAGCTGTATCTCAGAAAGGCTAGTGGAACTGGTTCTATGGCTCCCTTTTGAAGCTGTGTTGATCTCTTCCTTCAGCACGGGTGACAGGCGAGTCATGTGGACGTGGCCTACAAGGGGAAGCCTCCAGAATTCTATGGCGCACACCCTGGCGATATCAAGAACCCACCCATCTGACATGATAAGAGGCCCAAGCAAGGTGCTATTTGCTTAGCCTGTCCGTGAAGGGATAGTCATGGAGGCATGGCGCTGAAGAGGAGTCGGGAAGTTGAGAAGGTGAGTGCACTGTATCTACAATAGTGTTGATGGTGGAAACATTTAATGACAATAAAGATACCACCACTGTCAATACCATACCAGTAAAAAATGAGGTATTGACAATGGTGGTGTCATCACTGGTACCATCAAACGCAACACTGAGAGGTGCCCGACTGTTTTTTCTTGTATGGGGCAGACAGTATTTAGTTGAAGGAAGCCTTTGGGAAGTGGACTGCTGAGTGGTCAGTTGGTTGGTTGGAATGCTGTGTGAGAGGGCTACTGGAAGCGAAGATAACAATACTGAGAGGAGTACTGTTGAGGCTGGATCCTATACTACTTGGCAGTGGTTCTCATCTTTTAGGTGTTCATCAGTGGAGGAGTTAAAGAGTCCAGCATTATCAAATGAGAGATCTGCTACTGTAGCCTGGCCTGCTGAGAGAGGCCCGCTGAACAATGCCAGGCATGTCGACGTAAGGCAATTGCAATTCCCCATGCAGTCCGCTATAGGGCATGCTGTGGTGATTTGCTGAGAGGTGAGGTGATAGGCTTTTGCATAGAATACTTTCACCAGTTGTCTTTCATCCTCAGGTAGCTGGTTCAAGAAGACTTTGACTTTGTTCCACAAGAACTACTGAGAGGCACCCATGCAAGCACTATAACTTGAGATGTGGAACAAGAGGCTGCATTAGAGTTTTAGACCTAAGGAGTCCATTTTCTTGCCCTCTTTGTCTACCAGGGTGGAATGTAAATTCTGTGATGTTCTAGACTGTGCTGCATCCACATTTACAGAATTTGGCTTAGGATGTTGCTCAAGTCATCCTGCCTCCATCTTGACTGCTTTGTGGAGGGAATCTAGTTTCTTAGAAGTTGGTGGGACTAACAAAGGAGACTCCCAAGACTTTAGGAAGACAGGAATGACGTAAAATAGAAGTAAAGAGGCCGGAGTAGGAACTTGGTCCTGCAGATGTTGGTAAATGGGGTCCTCTACATTTTCATGTTGGTGTTCTGTTTGAAGGTTAAGGGACCTAGAATCACAGAATCATAGAGTTGGAAGAGACCATGGGGCCATCCAGTCCAATCCCCTGCCAAAGCATTCCTGACAGATGGCCATCCAGCCTCTGCTTAAAAACCTCCAAAGAAGGAGACTCCACCACACTCCGAGGCAGCATATTCCACTGCTGAACAGCTCTGACTGTCAGGAAGTTCTTCCTGACGTTCAGGTTGAATCTCCTTTCCTGCAGCTTGAATCCATTGCTCCTTGTCCTAGTCTCTGGAGCAACAGAAAGCAAGCCTGCTCTCTCCTTGACATGACATTTCTTCAAATATTTAAATACGGCTATCATTTCCCCTCTTAACCTTCTCTTCTTCAGACTAAACATACCCAGCTCCCTAAGCAGTTTCTCATAGGGCATGGCTTCCAGACCCTTCACCATTTTGGTCGCCCTCCTTTGGACACGCTCCAGCTTGTCGATATCCTTCTTGCAATGAGGTACCCAGAACTGGACACAGTATTCCAGATGAGGTCTAACCAAAGCAGACTAGAGTGGTACCATTACCTCCCTTGATCCAGACACCATACTCTAATTGATGCAACCAATGCATTGGCTTTCGTGGCTGCGACATCACATTGCTGACTCATGTTCAGTTTATGGTCCACTGAGACTTCTAGATCCCTTTCACACATAAAGTGGATCCAGCCACGTATCCTCCATCCTATATTTGTACACTACGTTTTTTTCTGCCTAAGTGTAGGAACTTACATTTCTCTCTGCTGAAATTCATTTTCTTAGCTTTGGCCCAGCTCTCCAATCTGTCATGGTCATTTTGAACTGTGACCGATGATGGTGAATTTCTTGCTTGGCCTCAACTCATATCATTCTGAAACCTGTTCCGTATGGTGATGCAGAGTATCAACAGTTGGTACCTGTGCAGTCGCAGGGGCAGACAAGGCTTCATTTCTGCATCACTTTCTGGCAGGAGACTGTGATGGATGGGACCGTGACAGAGGCACTAGTACCAACTGGCGTTGAGAGAGTGAGCGTCTTCGCCATCAAAGGGAACAGCAGATCTCCTCCTTGTACTGATATCGACCACGATGACAACATCCTCTATAGTAGTAGTCATTGGAGATGGAATAGTAATCAGAATCACAGGGAGAGTGCCGAATGTAGGTATAGAGATGGTTCCTATGGGAGCAGGGGAATGGATCAGTGAGAGCAATCGTTCCTCAAACATCAGTGTCATTGGTAGGTATGAGAGCGAATGGAGGATACTGATCATGATGGTGAATGTGAAGATGAGCACCTGTGGTGGTAGAGCAAGGCGGAGGTCATGGGCAATTCTCTAGCTGGGCTTCAGGAGTAGCAGCTGCCCCTTCCTGTGATTGCAAACGGGATCAACATGGTGAACAGTCTCTTGGGAAAGGGGCCGGCTGAGATAGTGAGGAGTCGATGATTTTTCCATCTGATGAGGCCCTGGACTTGACTAAACCTGGAGAGAGTATGAGTCCCTGCTCCACCAGTGAAGTTCCCCCTTGGGTGACAGCAGAGGGCTATTTAAATGACCCCCAGAATCAGGGAGAACAACCACATCTTCCCAGGGTAGGGGCTGCTGTTCATGCCTCTCACCCGAGCGGTGTCTGAGGGGAGCATCCCTGCTCCTCTTCTTCTTCCTCTTCTTGAAGATCCCTCCTGCTATTGAGCAACCAAGAGTGAATAGTACTGTCCTCCATTCTTTCAATGAGGATGTCCTAGGAGTGGAGTGCTGGCCTTCCCTTTTATGAGTATGGGCATCTCTTAATACTGATGGACACTGAGATGGAGTGACCGTCAATATCATAGTCAGAGTTGAGGGAGGACAGTTGTGATGGGCTTCTCTTGATCCAGAATGCTGAGAAGGAAGCCTCACGGAAGAAGAGGTTGCAGCAGATGGAGGTTTTTGATATTGTCCTACTTCCAGACTTAGATGCTGAGGCCGAGGCCAACTGAGACTTGGTCTTGCAGGTCATATCAGAAGTGCTCACCACCTTCTCCCAGAACAGGGCCTTGAATCTGGCCACTCTGTTTTGTCTCATCTTCAGTGTGAAGAGTTGACAATGAGAGCAGAATCCCACAATATGGGTCTCCCCCAGACACAGGAGGCACTTCAAATGATCATCCTTTTCAGAGATTTTACCACCATAAGAGGAGCAGCATTTAAAGATCACTGCCAAGGCCATAAACCAGGGAGACAAAGTTGAGTCATTAGATGAGCCAAGAATCGAAGACCAATGACAAAACAAGAAACCAAAGCCAAAACACTGAAGAGAAAACCGTAACCATAAACTGTAAGCCAAAAGATTAAACCAACTAGTCACTGAGTTAGGACTACAGAAAGCTCCAAAGAAGGCTCCTAAGAGCACTGCTGCCATGGCAAATCAAAAGCAACTGGGGGTTTGGGTGGGAATATAGCCTCAAGGGCAGCAGCAAGGGTACCACCAAAATGCTAGTCTTAGGGCTCTAGAAGGTTCCAAACAGCATACTGCATGGGGGCAGGTGACCCATTTGTGTGAAATGAGACCACAAAAAAGAAATTGAAAAATAAGTGAAATTCTTCATCCTTCTCTGCTGGTATAGCTATAAGCCTTTACATGAAATCACCTGCTAGTTCACACCTAGAGTAAGAAGGAATTTCTCACCGCTGCCCCTGCTGCTGTGTGGATGTGAACAATGCACTTGATATCAGGTCGAGCTGCATAAATGGCAGAATGTAATGTGAAACCAGCTTGATTAACTCCCAAATTGGTGCTTCCACGATCAACCACATCACCTTGAATATTTATTTTAACCTGGTGAAATAAAATTAAATTAGTTAATAAAATAAATTAGTTAATCCCAGAAGTGATTTTTTCTCAACCAAACTACACAGTCCTTTGGCATGAGGGAAAAAGGTTTAGTCATTTTAATTCACCTTAATGAAAACATAGAAGTCACACTATAGCTACATCAATTAAAAACAGGAATAAACAAAGAACCATATGTGTCATCATTCCATACCTCCCCTGCCAGCAGCTGGCAAGCTCCCTGCACTACCAACAAATTCCTGCTGGTCGCTTCGGGTTCAGGTGAGAGCAGGAAGCCATGGTTCTCTTAGCTGCTGTGACTGAGAGATCGCCAAAATTGCAGATTGCCACTGGAGGAAAACAAGTCTTTGGCTAGTTCTGCACCGCAGAACTAAGGGGAACAGCCAGACATTTGGCAGAAACTGAAAGCTGAGGCCATTCTTCCTACAAACGTCTTGTTCGTGAGGAGGAGGATTGACCGGAGGGCTGAAGCCACCATTTAATCTCATCTGCATCATCGGGAGACAGGGAGTGTACTTCTCTCCCCTCTCAATTCTCACTGCTGAATTTCTTCCATCAACTGAGTCTACGATTAACTGTGTTTACAATTAAATTTCAATGTTTTTTTCCTTTGAATGCTATTGTGATGGAAGAACCCTGAGAAGAAATGGCAGAGTTTTTCCCTTGACAGAAGAGGTCTCGCGTCAGGGGTGACCACTCGTATTGCCTGTGTCGTCTCTCTCCTTAGTGAGCTCTTTTTCCCCTTCTTCTACTGTTTCAGCCTCTAGTTGCTCAAAAACACTAAAGTAAGTTCCAGGATAACTAACGTAACTGCGACTAATAATAATAATAATAATAATAATAATAATAATAATAATAATAATAATAAAATTTATTTCTATCCCGCCTCTCCCAATGGATCGAGGCGGCATTACAAAAATATATAAAAACATTAAAACGCACCCTATCCTCCCCACCCTCCAACCCTTCTATCCCCCTAAAACATATTAGTTAATTAAAACAAATTAAAAACAAGGAGAAACTAAAGAGAAACTAAAGAGAAAGAAACTTGACAACCGCTTATCGGTTAAGACATTGATACTTCTGGTAAGACTTGGACTTGGATTTAGGACCTTTAAAAAAAAAAAGGACTTTGAGTGGAACCATCTGGTGTTCTGGCTCTTTTCAGCAGACGAGTTTTGAATGGAGGCTTGTAGGTCTAAAGAAGAGAGGCTAGCTTACTTGTTGACTCCAGCTGGCTCCTTACATGTGGTGTTTTCTACGGACAGGGGATTAATCGCCTAACTAAAGTGAGAAAATGAGCAGCTGCTAAAGAAGACCGGTCTAACAGAAGAGAGGCAAGCAATAAGCAGATAAATGGACAGAAGCACTAACAGATGAAATTATATCCAGAGCCTATAGTCTTTACAGATTTTGTTGCTACTTGCTAGTGGCTCAACAGTCTAAAAGTTCACTTACCAATTTATTATAATTCTTGTATTTATATATGATTAAATAAGGATACTTTACATTAGCCCACTATGAGTTGAGAAAGAAGAAACTGACAAAATCCAATCTACGAAAGATATACATTTAGTAAAATTAATTTCGTGTGATATTAAGAGGATTGTGAAGTTAACATTCTTGATATTATTTTGTCTTGTGTGTGTACGTGTATACACACACACATACATGCACATATTGTTTCCTCCCATTTTTATTCTGTACAGGTATCATCAAATGTACAGGCTTACTAATACAGTTCAAATAATTAATTAATTTATTACTTTATTAATTAATCCACCAACCAACTACTTTATGATTATAACTGTCACTATTATAAGATCTTCTTAAGGTTATATTGCAAGAGATAAATTTTGGCATAGTATGATTATTTGAGTCTGATTGGGTGATTATACATATGAGTTTAGAATTTAGACAGAATTTATGCTAAACTAAGACCTACGTAATGGATTATAGGAGGTCACCGAATAGAAACTAAATTGATTATAAAAACTGAGTAAAGGATAGATTTCGGAGTAGATCATAGGATTATTGAAGATATCAGATTCAATACTAATAAATTACTATATAAATTATATTTCTTTATTTTATTCATATATTTCATCTATTTTCTGTACAAAGGGAATAAGAAGGGGGAACAAAATAGAAAGGAAAGAATAGGAAAGGAAAAAGGGGGAAAATAATCAACTGTTCAGAAATTAGGATATGAACAATTAAGAGATTAAAAATCTGACAGGATTTTCTATTTAGATACCTAGTTGATTTCTAAATAATAGAGCGAAGATTAAATTGTTAATTGGAAGTTTAATTGGAAGATTAACCAATTGAGAATATTAACATTTCAATAGGAAACTGAAAATTTGAAACTAATTAATTAATTGGAAAGTTAATCTACTACTTACATAAAAACGAACCTACCCATTATATAAAGCATAAGATGAGGTCAGGAAGATATGAGAGGGTGACTCCCAGCAGAGGAGAGATTCTTTGGAAGAACCACGGGACTACCATAAAAAATTTATGGACGAGGTTAGAACATTCATGATTGAGATAAAACAAGTTCTGAAAGATCTAAAGACACAAATGATAGAGATGAAAGACATGACTGATCAGGTTTAGGAGGAGGTACACCATAATCGGAAGGAAACTGATACAAATAGAAAGGATATCCAGATTCTAAAACAAAGAATGCTTTCATCTGAAGACATGGAAAAGCAATTAGATTGACTTGCGCTTCTGGACCAGAAGCAAATGGATTCTTGGATCTGCATAAGGGAACCTGAAGAAAAAAACAGTAAGGATATAAGAAAAAGAATTGTCAGCCTACTTGCTGAATTTCTAGAGGTTGAGGATGAAGTGATGGAGAATGAAATAGACACTATTTACAGTGTACAATCAGCTACTGCAAAAAAGAAGAATGAGCCAAGGGACGTGGAGGTCCAATTCATCAAAAACTCAGTTAAAGAAAAAATAATGGAAGAATACAATAGAAATGCATTAAATGAACAAGGAACATATTTAATTATACTTTTGAGAAATCCTGGTAAGGATCTTAAGGAAAAGGAGAGACTATGACTTTTTGGTAAATAAATTAGAGGCCAATCAAACAATGTTTCATTGAGACCACTTAGAAGGTATTATCCTCAAGTCCAAAGAACAAAGGCTTCGGCTCAACTCGACAGAGAAAAGTCAAGACTTCTTAAGGAGATTTGGGAGTGAGTTGAACAAATCTAGTTCAACATCACTGAAAAAGACTAAATATTCTCTGAAAGGAGAAGGATATTCAGAGGATAAGAAAAAAGACTCAAAGCGATACCAAGAGCAACAAGGAACTACAACAGAAAAAAGACCTAGTGAAATAAGTAGAAAATCAGATAATAGCCTTATTGATTTGGATTCAGACGACTCTGCAATACAAACAACTAAGGCAAATTTATGTGTTCCTTAATTTCTTGGAACATAAATGCCTTAACTCCAATATCAAGAGAAAAAAAATCTTCCACTTTGTGAAAAAACTAAATCCGGGCATTTGCTGCCTACAAGAAACTCATATAAAAAAGAAGGATGAAAAATGACTAGTTGCACCCAACCTAGGAGAAACATTAATCTCGGCTGCAACCGTTAAGAAAAGAGGAGTCGCCATGTATATGAAAAAATTTTTTGCTCCCAAACTGTTTTTTTCTGATGATAAAGGCAGATTTTTAGGGTGGAGGTACATGTGGATGGCTGTATTTTCCTAATGATTGGAATATACACTCCCTGTAATGAGAAGAAAAAAATGCTATAATGACCTTCAAATAAATATTTTGAAACATCAATACTCTTTAACATCTCAATCTTTGGTGACTTTAACGGAGTGGTTAATCCTATGCTTGACAAAAGCACACATTCCCCGATAAAGAAATATCAATGCAAGATTCCAAAAGAATTCATTCAAATGACAGATGAACTACAACTGGTGGATGCATGGAGGACTGAACATCCAATGGAAAAGGATTTCATCTTTTTCTCCAATCACTGTAACTCTTAGTTGAGAATAGACCTAATTTGGTTGTCAGGAGAACTTCTGAATTCTTTACACAAAGCTGAAATATTATCTAAGACATTTAGTGACCAACATCCAGTAAAACTTGTACTAAGGTTTCACACAAGAGTCTGGAACTGGAAACTGAATGAGAATATCCTACTCCAAGAAGATGTTACCGAATAGTGCAAGAAAGAGTTAGAAGCATTCTTTAAGATTAATATTGACAAGGAGGTGAACATAACAACACTCTGGGATACGGCCAAGGCAGTTATGCATGGAATCCTTATTCAGAAATTATGTAAGAGAAGAACAAAGAAAAGCAAGAAGATGAATGAACTATTAGAAAGGCTTCGAGAAATTGAAAGGAATTTGAAAGCTGATAGTAACAACAAGAATTTAAAAACAAATCTGATGTTGCTCCAAAACCAGCTGTCAATGACGATGAGTGAGGAAAGACAACAAAAACTGAAATATGCTAAGCAAAAATATTTTGTCAATGCTCAAAAGCCAGGTAGGTGGTTAGCTGGTAAAACTAAGAAGGAAAAGAAAAGCAGAATAATCTCACAAATCAAAGAGGACAATCGAATCATTACAGATAAAAAGGAAATTCAAAAAATTGTGTACAGTTACTATAAGAATTTATATCAAGAGCACCATTTAACAGATAATAAAAAATTGGAAAAATATCTACGCTCTCAAAATCTTCCGCAAATTAAGCCAGAACATTATGAAATCCTGAATAGACCCTTTTCACTGATAGAAATATATGAGGTCATAGATGGGGCAAAACCAGGGACGTCACCGGGCGTTGACAGTTTTCCAGCAAACTTTTATAAACACTTAAAGGAATATCTTGCAAAACCAATGTTACAATTGCTGAATTCTATTTCTGACATTGGACAGACCCCCAATAGTTGGCATGAGGCAAATATTGCCTTGATTCTGAAGACTGAATCAGAAAAACCAACATGTAAGGACTTTAGGCTGATATCATTACTAAACAAAGATTATAAAAAATTTTGTATCGATCCTTGCCAAATGCCTTAAAAAGATCCTACCTGATTATATCAATAGAGATCAGAGTGGCTTCCTCCCAGGTCCACAACGTGAAGGACAACATGAGAACTGAGACTGACATCATAGAATATTTTGAATCACATAATTAACAAAAAGGAGCACTACCCTTTCTTGACGCTGAGAAAGCGTTCAAAAATGTCAGATGGGATTTTCTAATAAAGATGTTAGAAGAAATGAAGTTTGGTTGGCAATTTATTTCTTGGATTAAGATCATATATACACACCAAAAAGCAACAAAATATCTATTGAAAAAGGCACTAGGCAAGGATGTCCAATGAGTCCATTGTTATTTATTTTGATACTGGAGGTTCTTCTTAAGGATATTCAGCAAGCATGAAGATATTAGAGGGGTAAGAACTGGAAATGAGGACTATAAACTCAGGACCTTTGTGGACGATGCTGTCCTTTTTTTGGAAGGCCCACTGCCACAGATTACAAAAATAAATAATCTACTTAATTCATTTGGCCAATGGTTGGGATTCGAAATTAATAAACTTAAAACAAAAGTCTTACATAAGAACATCAGAAATGATGAAAAGAATAAACTAGAAAATTTGTCAGGGATATATATGTTAATAAGGTCAAATATTTGGGCATTCTTACGACTAACAATAATAACCAACTATTCCAGATTAGGGCTAATTTGGAGAACTGGAGGTGGCTAGAATCATCTTTGTTGGGTAAAATATCTCTAATCAAAATGAGTGTACTTCCAAAGATCCTATTTTTATTCCAAATGATTCCTGTTAATATTTCTAGAAAATGGTTGGATGAATGTAAAAAAGATCTAGTCAGATTTATATGGAATGAGAAAAAACCAAGAGTCAAATTCAAACCGATGATGGATTATCGAACAAGAGGAGGTTTCACTTTCTCAGATCTTAAGTTATATCATGCCACCGCCTTGTTTAGTCTGGATCAAACCATGGATACTTCTAGATGACAAAAGACTTTTGACACTGGAAGGGCATGATTTGTACTTCGGGTGGCACGCCTACCTATGGCATGGCAAAGCTGAAGTCCAGCAACTGTTTAAAACCCACATTATTCATAAGTCTCTGTATAGGATATGGTCTACATTTAAATATAAGCTATGTCCGAAACTCCCATAATGGTTATTTCCGGTGGAGGCATTATCAATAAGAAGTTTAAGAAGGTTTGGGGAACCAGTTGCCTATAAGGAATTAGTATACTATTCAGGGAATGAGTTAAAAACAAGAGATCAGTCCTAATTAAAAGAAAGAGAGATGGATATGCAAAGGTTCCCCTACTTGCAGACAAAAGAGAAATTCAAAAGAGATTTGGATGAAGGAGGAGTCGACTTGGAGATTAGAGTGTTTGAAAAAAATGTTAAGAAAGGGGGAGAAACATCTGCTTTCTGGACTATACAAGTTGTTATTGGAGAATGAAATGGCTGATGAAACTGTCAAAGAATATATGATAAAATGGGTTAAGGACATAGGGCACGAGATTTATTTAGAACAATGGGGGAAAGTTTGGATAAAGAGTATTAGATTCACATCATCCTACATTCTCCAAGATAATGTACTAAAATCCTTGTATAGATGGTATTTGCTTCCTGTTAGAATAGCAAAAAATGTTTAAGAACACTAAATATATGCTGGAAGTGTAACAGAAAAACAGGAACCTTCGTCCACCAGTGGTGGAAGTGTGACAGAGCCAAAAATCTTTGGATAAAGATAAGATCTTCAATGCAAAAATATTAAAATTTAGTATTGATTTAAAACTGGAGTTTTTCTCTTCGGTAATTTTCAATTTAGATAAAGATTTGGAAAAAAGATGGGAACAGTTGATCTGGCATATGATACTAGTGGCAAGAATTGTCTATGCCAGATACTGGAAGAAAACCACTATTCCAACTATGGAAGAGCGGTTGGAGAAATTAACAGAATTGGCCCAAATGGACAAACTTACTTATATCCTAGAAGATAGAAAAAATAGTGAGTTTCTCAAGAATTGGCAACTGTTTGTGGACTATGTGAAGAATGAAATAGAAAATACTGACGTATGGTAAAGGGAAACAATAATAGATTACTAAGAAGAGCATACACAAATAGTTTGCTTATTATAAATCAAGAGAAAGTTCTAATTCAGAATATAAGAAGGATCCTTAAGGCAATGAGCTAGGCACGATAAAATAGGATAGCGCGATACAAATATAAATCTTAGAAAATATGAGAGGGTGGAAATCTTATCAAATATTTCTAAAAAATATAACTGAGACAAAACAAAGAAGTAATTCAGGTATGTAGTAAGGTTGTCCAGATAGTTCTAAGTCAGTTTTCTTTTTTCCTTTGTTAAGAGTTTAGTAAGTACTCTCAGTGTAAAATGTATAAAGTACTGTATATAATATGCTATTTATAATGTACAATGTTGCTGAATGATACAAGGAGAACTAAAAGAAGGATGCAGTGTGTGTATACAATATTCATGCAGATATATTTTATCATACTACTTTTTATGTAGTCTATATCTACATTATTACATATTTCATATGCATTATACAAACTCCTATGTTGTTATTTCCTCTATTAAGGAAGGTTGTAGAAAGAATATCATAAAAATCTGTAGCTGTCTGCTTCTCAGTGGGGGTGGGGGTGTTCCTTGTCAATATATAATTCTCTCTTCTGTCAAGAAGTCCACTTGGTTATGTTACCCTGTATGTTGGGGGTCCTCGGAGGGACGCCCAAATAACCAAATAAAAACACTAGTTGGGGGAATTTAGCTTGAGCACTCTCTTGGCTAAATGAGAGGCAGGGTAACTTTAGCAAGGATCTTTAACCCTATCTCTACGGCTTCAGGTCAGAGAGCAAGCAGACAAGTTTAAAAGTAACAAAAATAACAGTTTTATTGAAAGATAAACAGCAAATAAAACAACACACACACACACACTAGCTAACTTGGAAACAGAAATAGAGAGCTTGGGAATGGGTAATACGACACCTGGTCTCGTAGTCCTGGAGAGAAAGATGGGGTTCCGGAAGAGAAAGCTCAGCATGGCTGGCTGAGGGGAGCTCCTCAGACAAACCGGCAGCAAGGCGGGATGGAAGTCCAAAGTAGTCCGAAGACGTCTCAAAAGTGGGGACCTTTTATAGGGTGGATTTTACCTACAGGCTATGCCATGTTCGGTGAGAACAAAGGAAATTTGGAGTTGGACAAAGGAGTTGGAAAAGGTCAAGTTTTGCATGATGGGTTTAGCTCTTAAGACAATAGCATGGCCAGTACATTAATAGCCAGACATAACGAAATGGCTTGGCTCTTGGCCATGCGGCCTTGTGTGGATATGAGCAGAGCAAAGCCAGTCTGCAGGGAGGTTTTTCCCTAAAGCAACGGAGAGGCTTAAGTTGCCTGCCTGAATGAAGTTTTGGAATGTACAACCATTAATGGCCGCGCCCATATGTGCTCGTCCAGGGGACCTCTGCAAACACGTGGAGTAGGGTGGCAGAGAAAGGTCAAGCAAAGGCCAAATTATTTGATATCAAATGGATATCTAATGCTCTCACCAGACATATCATAACCGTGATAACAGTTAGTTACATATGTAATACTAACTTTGTTTGTTAATAATATCTGATAAGGAATGAGATAATTTAAATGAGTGTATAGACTGAGGTATGAAGATTACAATCAAAGTGGTCCTTTTCTGGCTATTGGCTTTTTTTCTTTCTCTTTTCAATTCAGTTTTATTTTATTTTCTATTACCTTTTCCTTTCCTCTTTTTTATCATGTTGGCTCAGCTCTATTGAGGCTAACTTAATGTCAACATATTTATGCATCAATACTATAACACATACTTAAGAATGTATTTAAATGTAGAATTTATCAAGAAGAATATGTTTTTGGAAACAATAAAAATATCTGGGGGGAAAAAGAAAAAAAATCCTGCTCTGGAGAAAGAAACTACCTCTGTTTTTCTTCAGGAAAGATCATTCAGACCCTAACGGAAGGCAGCAAATCATACAAGATTTGCTGCATTCCAATACGGCAGCTTAATTGAACTGTTCCTCTCTGAAACTCATTATATAAATTTTACAATATACAAATGTAACAGGAGAAAAACTAATTACAGATGCTTGAACAGAGAAGGTATGAGATAGACTGGAGCATCTGATCATGAAAGTGATCCCAACACTTACTTGAAACAGTATTTCACAAATGAAGCTCTGGGATTAGGACTGCACCAGGCAACAATATTTGATAACTTACAGGAAGAAGCTGAAACTCCTGAAGAACTATTGATCAAGATAACAGGAGCAGGTGTTTGAATGTAAGTGTCATGTATGGCTCTGAAACACCTCCATTGGGAACGCTCAGAAACATGGAAACACATGTAGACAGAAATGTTCTTTTACTGGAAGTATGGATTGAATCCAAACATTACTTAAAGAGGCAGAAACTGACCAGCATTCTCCAAAGAATATACAGGTCCAAGCAATAACTATTCAGCTCATCTTACACTGATTGGTTGATTTACATGTCTCATTAATTCAAAAGGTTTCTGATGTTATCCAAACCCGCCATCCTCTGCCCCCCCTTTGCTCTCTCTTTTATTACCCCGTGTCCTGCCTGGCTACTGCTAATCTCTCAGCCCATCCTCACATTTCCCTTTGATCCCAATCTGTATACAACTCTCACTGTTTTGAGCTAGATCCTAAAACAGCCTTCAAAGGCCAGTTTGGGCATTTGGTCCCATCTAACACCTCCAACGAACTGCTCTGTTTATTATCTTCAGTTTTCTCGGCTTATCAAGGTATATACTATCCCCATTCAACAAGATTAATATCAAGTACTAATTATGCCTGTTCAATATACAGCAGTGCCTACGACAGTAACAGAAGAATAATTATTTATACCTACTTTCTACGTAATCAGTATACATGTACTATTATATCTATATTCAGTCAAGCAAGGCACACAATAACCCTTCCAAACATGATCAACATATAATTTCACAGCTACATAGTTTCATATGCAATAGGGCATTACTTAGTCTTACCTAATAACTTCCAAGGATCTAAGTTCTCTACATACGTCTATTGCCTATATATGATCTCTACAATATGCTTGTGGCATACAGTATTGTAAAGACTAACATATTTACTAAGATTTTATCATTACAATTCATGTCATGAGGAATGCTGACATGACAGTGAGATCCTGCAGATTTTTCAAGGGAGAAAATGAACATGTATTAGCAAATATTAGCAAGAACTCTTTCCAACCTTAAATATTACTGATAATGATGTAGAATATGTACTCAGTCTGGGAATCATATACTCTCAAAATGGCTATTTGTGATATATTACAGTAATGCATCCTCAGCACTCAAAAAAAAATGTTACACCAACATAGCAGTAATATTGAACATTAGGAATATAAAGGATGAGGAATATAAAGGACAAATAGTTGTGAGTTACTAAGATCTAGCCTCTGAAACACTACAGGAGAGAAGAGCTTGGATACCTTATACTAAAACCTTAAGAAAAGCTGGCCTGAAATAGGTTGCCCATTCAAACTCATAATGCAGTCTGAAGGAAAAACTATAGCTGAAGCATCTGAAGAAAACTTGAAAGATATAGGTGAAAAGTTAAAGGTTTTTGTCCCAAAATCATAATGAGTTAAAAAAATCCACGAAGTGACAAGGAAGAGAGGAAATTGGAAAGTGGGGCGAAGGACAGTGCTGAAGATAGCAGTAACTCGTACTGCATGATTGCATTGCAAATTGTTTTTGCGTTTCACTTAGAGTTGATAAGTACAAGATTAGTGTTTTGTTTTTGTTTGGTGACCCATATTGCCTGTTAATTTCACTGTTAATCTCCTTATAGTTAATATTACAGTTTTTTAAACTGATGTGAATGTTACATTGGTGAGCAGAGAAGAAGAGAGGGAGGTTCAACTATAAGAGTCTATCACACTCTTAACCTCATTTATTTCCCCACAATGGTCAGATTCTGTAAAACAATATAGCTGGCTTATATTTGGATACTTTTGGGAAAGTTAGCTGGGTTTGGGGAAATTTCTTTTTTTGTTTTTACTTTTTCTACACACACTTATTTTATTATATTACTAGTCATGTACTTGGAACTCTGGGAGTACAGGCACCTCATGTGCATACTTCCCATCAACTTTTGCTGAAGGCGCAGTGCGCAGAGAGGAAGCCAGGTTTGGTGAGGTAGCAAGCTTTCAAGCCCATAATTATATCCCACCCAGTATTACAGGAAGGAAGAACAGAAAAATAACTGTGGTGATAAAAACAGAAGGATCTGTAGTCATCTGCTGCAATGTATGTGCAATGTTAGTCTTCCAGTCAGAAAATTTCACTGACTACATCTGCATCAATTCAAACTAGTGGCTGTTTTAGATGAGAAGGTCAGAGCACTACAGCTGTGCTTGGAGACCTTTCAACATATCAGAAATATGAGGACTTCCTGTATAGAAAGGGAAAACTGATTTATAGAACAGGAAGAAACCACCAAGGAAAATGAAGAAGAGTGTAACAGTGAGGAAATACCCTGGAGGACAGCCACTGTCAGAAGCAGACCATCCAGAAAGGATTCAGAACCGCTCTAAGCAATCACTTTCTACATCTTCATGAGGATAGCAGCAGTGAAGACGTCCACACAGAAAACCAGTAACAAGACATACTGCGTGATAAGGAAAGAGTCAATATAACTGCCAATCACAGCAAAGAGGAAGGTACTGGTAGTTGAGGACTCATTGTTCAAAGATACAGAAGGACCTGCATGCAGTCTGATAAGATGACCTGGGAAGTATGCTGCCTCCCTGCCATGTATATCTGTGACGCCATTGAGAACATGTCAAAACTCATCAAGGAAACAGATCAGTACCACTTTCTCCTTATACACGTGGGCACCAATGGTGCTACCAAGATCACTTTCGAACACATCACTTTGGACTATGAAGCTCTGGCCAGGAACCTGAAAGGTTTAGAGGCTCAGGTGGTATTTTTACCAAACTCGTCCATGAAAACAGAGGGGTGCACAGGAACAGGAAAATATTAAAAGCAAATTAATGGCTCTGCAGATTTTTTTAAAATATCTAATAATAACAATTACAATACATATGATGATTCCATCTTCTTAAACAGGTTATCATAATTTATGATGTAGTCTTTCCTCTTTCTCTCCTTTCCACTCTTCCCTCTCCACACCATATCACATATTGTTTAAATATTAATCTTAACTTTCAACAAATGTTTTTCAAAATTGCTCTTCATCTAAAGGATATTTAAGTCCAGTATTCAGTTGAGTAATATAAGCAACAAAGGGCTTCCAAATACTCTTGAATATATCTTCTTTTTAGTCTCCTCTTGCTACTCTTACTTTGTATGTTAATTTATCTGAAAGAGCTATGGATCATATCCTATTTAACTACTTCTGTATTGAAAGATTTTAAAATATTTTCCATGCTTTAGCTGTTTCTAGTCTTGCAGCACTTAACATAAGTACTATAAAATCCTTATTTGACAGTTCTGGCTGGGGTTAATGGCTGTTGTGATCTAGCAAAGGCTTTGTAGACTACAAACCACAAAGTGTTGTGCTTAATGGGGGGGCCTCTTCCTGCCAAGCCAGTGGACTCTCTGATACATGGGGAGACCTTAGTATCTCAGGACCAGCTGGACTGAGACATGCAAAGCAGCTGCTAATGAACGGAGGAGCTGCCACAATCCATTAACCTTTGCCTACATTAACCTTTGACTGGATCTCTTGTTAAGAAGAAGCATCAACTTTAATATCCTTGTTTGAATAAGAAAGACAAGAAGCCCTGTTTGTAACAGTAAAGACTGCTTCCTCATTATGAATATGCCTTCTCTTCAGAGGGAGAATTTAAAGAAATTGTACTTCTGGTGCCTCTTCCTTAAACATTTTGAATTGATCTCCTGCTCTCTGAAGAGTTTATCATATATTTTTTATCTGCATAAGTGGTTATCAAACCCTTGGGGACTATCCAGTGAAAGGTGATATCTTTCTTATCTTTTTAAAATTGTTTTTTTCAGCATTCTTTCAAGAATTTAAGCATAGTTATTTCATTCTCATTTATTTTAAGCCTTTTCTTCAAGGGTGTTCTCATCCTTTCATCTTTGACACTTTTATGTAGGAACCAAATTATCATATCTCTTGGAGTTTTTTTCTTCAGCGCATGGGCAGAATTTTGCCTATATATTGCTTCAATTTTCTTGTCAGATTCTTGACCAGGGATGCTTATAAGGCCCACTAAAGCTTTTAAAAATCTCTTGTTTTAAATTAGCTCTTCTGGAACAGCTCTGAAACTAATCTCTGTTTCCCTTGATATTAATTCTATTATCATTATTCTATCCTATGTCTTTTCCAAATACAGATATAAAATGTCAATTCCCTTCAAATTATCAGATGTCTCCTATTCACATTTGTGTGCCATCATTGTGAGATTCTGAACTGATGCTGTGATCTCTTTGAACTGTTTTTCAGCAAACTGTTTAAAATGGTTTGCTATAATCATAACAAATCCAATTCCTGCTCTAAATTCCATTACTTTCTGTAATTTTAGTAGGATTATTTAATTGGATCTGTAAAAGTAGAATAGTACCATTTTTCTTTTTTACTTTTCTTTTCATTACCATTTGGATTGGAGAGTCAGAGCCCTACTGTGCATTAGTTATACATCTTTTTTTTCTTTCCTTTTTTCCCCCGTTTATCTTTTGAATGTATATTACTTTGATTACAAATCAGATAGCTTGTCTTAAAAATCAGTATAAAAATTTACATGCTGATGATATGTTACTTTATCGAACAGGTTCAAAAAGTAGAGCTTCCACAGTTAACTCTTTTGTCTAATTTCCAAACGTATTCAGGTTAAAAATTAATTACAAAAAATCTTGATTATTTGTTTAAATATGCTTACAGAAAGTCAAAAGCAATTTATGAAACTGGCAGATAACCCCTCTGCCTCTCAGCTATTTTATCATAATTATAATCTTATCCTTAAATTCAATAAGAATTAATAGAAAGAATGGACAAAGCTCAAATTGACTATGCCGGTAAAACCCACTATTATTAAAGCGCATATTCTCCTTAAGCTGTCTAGATGTTCCCCTCATCTGGTTATATACTATATGGCATTCCAGTTAAAACAAAATCGCAAATTTCTGGGAGCTGGAATAAAGATATGGCATGGATTCAAACACAGAGTGAATATTCGACTTTATGGAAGGATTTGTTAATTATTCTTTCTAAAGTAATAGTATTGTCAATTTTTTTCTTTTGGAAATGATGATCATACGGAAGATTTACTCCGAGTTCTTAGCGCCCATGATGTTGTTCTGAGCCCTTTTTAAAACTATATCCAAGTTTTAAACAGTGGAGCAAATATAAATAACACAAAAGATGGAAAGAAAGAAGATTGTATAGGATTAGAGAATTATTTTAAGTGGATAAACCATTACCACTGGATGAAATTTTGACAAAGCTAGCTAACATTCAAGTGGAGTGGTTTAAAAGAGCACAGATTTCTTCTTTTTACCATTATACTATGGGTCCCAAGGGCACTGACTAAATTTGAGTTGATATGTATTGATTCCTCTTAAGCAATTAAAGGGTTGGTATATGAGCATGGTACAGTGGTTTGAGCATTGGATTAGCACCCTGGAAACCAGGGCTTGATTCCTGCCTAGCAACGGACAAATCACACACACTCAGCCCCAAAAAAAACCATGAGAGGTTTGCCTTGGGATTGTCATCAGTTGGTAACCACTTGAAGGCATGCACACACACACGCGCACACACACACACACACACAAACAACAACAATCTAATTTATATAAAAACTAGTGTATATCCCCAGCATTGCCCAGAATTTTATTTTCTCATAGGTAATATCTGTTAGAAAGATTTGAGATCCTGTGTCTCTAATTACCCAAACTGTCTTGTCCAGTACCTATAACTTTTCCCCATATTCCCCAATCCAATCTGTATTCAGAGTTATTAACATACAGAGGTTGGGTTCCTGAGGGAAATACCTCTTCCTTGCTGCTAGGCCTTGTCTCCATAGCAACCAGTCTAAGGCCCAAGAACTCTCTATCTGAGAATTCTAAAGGTCCTCCCTAAACTGCAAACCCCAGGATTCCATAGAATCTTCACAGGCAGCCAATCATACGAGGTCTTCACCTCACACAGCCAATCGTATGAGGTCTTCACCTGCCTGACACAGACAAACTCGTAAACTTTGACTTTTATGTATTAGATACGATTGAAGAGAAACCTAAGGAAATGGGAATGATTCACAAGAGCTAGATTTCAGTATTTCTATTCCAGAAACACAGTGGGCCGAAACACAGACCATACCATCCTACAAATTGATATCAGCCTCATTTAGGGAATGAATATTGAAGACTGCTTATAAGTGGCATTTAAAATTAATTAAATTTAAAAAAAAACAGTGAACTTTCAGAGTATTGTTGCAGGTTTCTGGTGCAAATGGGACAACAAATCACATGTGGTTGCACTATCCAAAAGTGGTAGCTTTTTCTAATACAGCAATTGATATTTTTTAAAAATCATCAAAAGCAGCTTACTATTATTATCAAGTTTTGATGGGGAAACTGAAATGTTTCACTTAAAGAGCTTATTGCTATATTCCTGAGATCTGCAAGGTTAGACATTACAAGAATACAGAAAATGTTGAAAGATTGACATTCCAATACTGGTTGGGCTGTGCGACAGAAGTTGTTCTTGAGGGAAAACAGGTTTGTAGAATCTAAATGGCAAGTGAATAACTGAAAAAAGACATGTTTGCTATAGTTTTGCCTTCTTTCATTTCATCAATAACTGAAAAAGAATCAATGTGTTGTGCACCATCACATAAAAAAGCATTTGGATCTCATCTTTTCAATATAATTATGTCATTAAGGGGACAGAGTTAAATTTAAAATCAATGTCTTAAGATTCTTTGACTGTATTTCTGGTAGTTTTATTTCCCCTTTTTGCTTCTTTTTTCTTTTCTGGTTGCATTGGTTTGTTGTTATTCTCATAAATTTAAAAAAACTTAGTTTTTTAAAATAAAGTTCAAATTCTGTTCCTCCTGCAAAAGACTGTGAAGTAAATGGGAACAAACAGGAAAAGAGATCTGCTCCATCTGCAACCACAAAGTACCTCCCATTAAGATCTGAATGTTTCTCTGCCTTGTATGAGGCTACAACACCTATGTTGGTAAAATGCAGGGGCCTTCCTGAGATGATCACATTTTGTTTGCACAGACCCTCTCTATAATGTCTCAGGCAAGACATCTGCACTTTTCTTCCCCTGAATGTTTTTTTTTAAGCCATACAAGCTTGATGTATGCTTCAAAAGCTAGCATAATGAATTCTGTACTTTAGACTTTGTTTCAGGGTCAACATAACTACCCTGTATTTTAAAGCATGTTTTTATGTTGTTGTTGTTTTTTTAGAAAAAACTTTCACTTACCAAACTGGATGCAGTAACCTCACTATAGAGAAGCCCAAAAGGTACAATGAGAAAGTGCTCCTGCTCCGCACTTACTCTGACCTACAAATATGAGAATAAAGGCAAAATATAAACAGATGGTATTACCTTAAAATATTCTTATTTTACAAATATGAAAAGAAGAGTGACAGCTCTGTTTGAAATATGTAACTTGTTGATATGCATACAAACTTCTTGAAAGTTCATAAAAAGTAAATTCAGTAAATTCAGTACTAGAATTTTGAAAAGCACACTGCACTATTTTCTAAATAGTATTTCTAAAGATTTCATTCTGGTTTGAAAATATTAAATATTCTCATATCTAGTAAAACATATGCATCTCTATTTTGTGAGGGTGTTATTAAACAGAGCTTTAGTAGGAATTTTCTAGTTGAAGGACAATGTAACCCATACAGGAACTGCTGGTCACTCAATTCATATGTACTGCAAACTCCAAATTAACTATATCTTTCATACAAACAACCCCATTCATCTACCCAACAGAAGCGTCTCTTGCAAAGTGTCCACCATTTTTGGCCATAATATACACAGATAATCTCCAGAAGCAACCACCCAACACTCTCAAATCTGATCAGCATAACTGGTATATAAAGTTTCCCTATGCAGACAAAAGAACTGCAGCTTCATTCATGTAGGCTACTGACAAGTTTTCACCTCTTTCCTCATCCCACTATCAAATATAGCGTCTAACTAGAGACGCTCCTCACGGCTTTCTCAGAAGAGCATTAGTCAATTGAGAGAAACAGGATTAAAGGCAGGTTTAGAAAAACACGCCCAGTACATTTCTTCTTCACTCATGACAATAACTCAAATGGGAGAGTGACAAATGCATGAGTGGAACTAGAAGGAGGAGTAGAACTCACCATCTTTTCTCCATCACACCATAACTTTCAGTTTGCTTTAAACAGATCTCAAAACTATTTCAAAACAAATTTGATGAAAAAGTCATTCCTGAATGCACTCTGGTGGAAGCCTGGAACTGATTTTGAGAAGATTCAGAATGGGTTTTGTTCACCTATGTAAGGCTTACCTGATGTGGCTGTTCCATTTCACATGTGCATACTGAATAAAAAGTCTGAATAAAAGTTTGCTGAAACAGGTTGAAGTCCTAGTTTTCTTCTCATATCCTGACTACTGTCTCCATTCTGATTGAGCCAAGGTATGAAAAATCTTGAACTATTTCAGTGTCTTCTTGTAACATCTAGAACTATTTCAGTGTCAAGGAAGTTGTGGCTGTGGCTTCCTTGACCGAGTCCCTCTATCTGTAATGCCGTCTTCCTCTTTTCCTCCTGCCTTCTACCTTACCAAGCACTATTGTCTTTTCTAGTGAGTCAAGTCTTCTCATGATATGTCCAAAGTGCAACAGTCTCAGTTTAGTCATCTAGACCTCTAGGCAGAGTTTAAGCTTTGATTTGCTCTAGGATTCATTTATCTGTCTTTAAAAAAAAAAAAAAGCACTCCAGGATAGCCGTAGAACTGTTCTCCAGCATCACTTTTCAAGTGAGCTGATTTTCTTCGCTGTCCAGCATTCACAATCATACATACAAATTTAAAATTAGATGGCCTGCATAATTCTAGCTTTCAGTATTCAATTACATATCTTGATACTTGAGTTGTCTGAGTGCAGCTTTTACTTCACTTTCCAAAACTGGCAGTCCATCTTCACACAGTTTTTCCTTGAATAAATCTGTCAACCTTTCATCTCTTTTAAATAGTTATGTGTATTGTTTCTATCGTCATTTTATTTCTACTTCCTGATGTAAAGTGTTTCCCTGCTGGCTGTAGAGCACTCCCACTCTTAATTTAAACATCCCTTTGATTTCTTGGATCTTGTAGAAGAGACCTCCTGTTTTTCTATTTCTTTGCATTGATTATTACAGTTGCTCTCCTCGTCCCTGCACAAAAGTGACTAACTGTTACATTCAGGGTTCTCACTCTATTTCTGTCACCTTTTACTTTGCTTCTCATCTGTCATTCATTGACTTTTCTCTTTCTTTTTGGTTACAGACAGTGTCTTTTTGCGTTCCTCTCTGACAATGTCCCTGGCTTCAGTCCAGAGTTTTTCTGGCTCCTGATCTTAATAGTGCAAAGCTATTTTTCACATTATCTTCAAATTCCATGGGGATGTTCTTCAGGTTGTATTTCAGCATGATAGTTGGTTTAGTGTTCTTCTTTAGCTTTACATTAACTTTTGCTACTAGCAGTTCATGGTCTGTGCCACAATCTGCTCCTACAAATACAGCAGAAACTATACCACAGGCATCCAGTGGCAAACTTGATTCTGTTGCAATGTTTTAGTAAGATGTAGATGTCTACTTTTTTTTTTTTAATTAACTATCTTTTATATGCTTAGGCAACAGCAGTACAATGGCTTAGATCAAGAATGCCCCTTCTGTTCATAGAAGGGCTTTTTCTATTTGCAGAGATTGCTGCTCATGGAATGAAGAGCTGAGACATTTTTCACCAGTTCCTCTGCAGCTTCCTGCACTACCTCCTACACTGTTTTGGAGGCCTCTGACTCTCCAATGCAGATTTCTACAGGACACAAACCATTGCAAGGGGAAGGGAAATCACACACATGCAAAAAAATAATGTTATTATTCCACGAGTACAAAACTACATGCAGTATACTTGGATCCAGCACAAAATATATATAGGCAGGGACATTAACCAGCTAAAGCAATAAGCAGCTCAAGAAAAATATATGAAAAAGCTCCAAGGAATGGACACCTTTTCATAATTAAGCTTTATTATAGATACTAAGGACTTTCAGTTCTTAAGATCATTACATTAGATTAGATTAGGACACAAAAAGTGGAGGCTAGTTGCTTCACAAAAGTAAAATCTGAGTTGTATGGGGCCCTGCAGACCACCTAGGCCAGTGGTTCTCAACCTTCCTAATGCCGCAACCCTTTAATACAGTTCCTCATGTTGGAGTGACCCCCAACCATAAAATTATTTATTTATTATTTACAATGCCTCCCTCCACCCGGCAAAGGCTGCCTCGCCGGCCAGGAACAAGGGGGGGCAGGCAGGGAGGGAAAGAGGAGCCGCGCGTCTCCCCTGGGAAAGAACTCCAAAACCCCCCCCGGGTTCTGCTTCTGCTTTGCTCTCGCTTCCGCTGGGGGGGGGCAGTGTGGGAAAAGTTTCCAGAGTGTCGACCCTGGCCGGGGGGGGAGGAATCCCAGCACCTTTGTCTTTTGCACCGGGCACAGCTCGCCCCCCTGGAAAAGCACCGCCTTGCGGCTCCCCGGCCCTTCCGCAACATCCCCCTCCATGGCGAGTGGGGCAGAGGCCATGGCGAGGGGGGGCCTGCCCCCGTGCTGCCGCCCCCCCAAGCTGGCCCATCAGACGGGAGGTTCTCCCAGTAGCGGAGAAGGGGAGTGATTTCAGTCCCTTCTGAACAGGGGGCTCGCGCTTGCACACCACCACTCCTGCTGTGGTGATGCTGTGGCTGCTCGCACTCCCACCAAAGGGGGCAGGAGGACGTGAGCGCGTGGCTCGCGCCTGCGCAACACCACCGAGGAGGGAATGTAGCCTAAGACCACTGGAAATACGTATTTTCCGATGGTCTCAGGCGACTCCTGTGAAAGGGTTGTTCGACCCCCAAAGGGGTCGCAACCTACAGGTTGAGAACCGCTGACCTAGGCCAACACATACTCAGTTCAGCCTCTCCATGAAGGAGTCCAGTGAGGAACAGCCCATTCCTCCTCAAGTAACTGGTTTTACTATTCTCAATATTGTCAATATTTCTTTTTCTAATCTTCAACTTAAATCTACCTTTCTGTAACGTAAGTCCATTAGATTTAGTTGTTCTTTAGGGCTTCAAAAATACATTTTTGCTTCATCCTTTATGATAGTACTTCAGCTGCTCCCGTATCCCCTCATTCTCACTTTTCTCTAGCTAATACACTTGCTTCCCTTTAAATCACTGAATACAGACAATAAATTAAACAGTGCCATTCATCACTACATTTCTTTAAAACAGGATTTTTGGAAAGGTTTTCAATGTGAGGATTTTTAAAATGCATTTTCACTGGACTACTCTGAGCGCAGTGCCTAAATGCAAAATGACCAAATTGCAATTTGAATTCTCAGATAAGTTTTTTTTAAAAACATTATTTCATATGTGCTCTAAGCCACAGATAAACAACTTCTGAATTTGGAAAGGGATACTTTACAATCCCTAGTCCATTATATGAAACAATCTAACCCACTAATGGATAATCAGGATGTATAATAAAACTGGCATCAACTAGATGTAAGCATTTTTAGTGAAACTGAAACACATAAATGTCAGGTCATCCACTGACTAACATGATCTTTAAAAGATCCCCTTTCTGGAATGTAAATGATAAAGAGAGAGAAAGCTATATGAACACACACAATTATATGAAATGCACAGAGATCCATTTCCTCGTTTTCCTTAAGAATGAAATTGTCAGTGATATTTTCCAATCCTGTACATTTTCAAATGTGGTAGGGTCACTAGGAGACAGATAAAAGTTGCTTCAGATACCCACAAAGTGATCCCTACTCTGGGCAGAAATAAAATAAAATATGATAAAACCAGGAGAACTACAGATATGATTAAGTAAATACTCACTGTTATATGATTGTAAATAAGCTGTGACCATCCAAAGAGATCAGCTAGTCTATAGAAAGCAGCCAGCTTACATCTCAATAACTTTTCGCCTTTTTCATAAGCAATAGAATCAGATCCCCTGAGATCATTCACAGGAGTCACCATGCCAAGACCTGAAGAAAGAAAAGGGACACATCTAACATTGCAGCTAGACAGTCACATCTCTTAATAGTGTCCCCTAAATGTCTCTCTTAAACCAAAAAGAGACACATAACATCAAACCAATTACATTATAAAATCTACAACAGATTATACAAAGCATCACACCCTTCTAACTTGTAACATATTATCTCTTCTGAACATCTATATTTGTTTTGTAATACTGTGTTACTCTGGAACATAACAAAGCAATATAATCCAGGCTACTGATACTATCTACACACTTCAACTTCTCTTAATTTTCTTTGCATTAAATTATCAAACTATGACATTTGTATTTTTAGTGTACAAAACTAGTTAATGTTAAATGTGAAATATGTAGCATCACACACACATTAAATTTGTCTCAGGCGTATCTTTTTAAAAATTAGAATGAGAACAGATAAAAATAGACAGCCATTTTAGGCATTTACAGAACAACTCTACACATATTTATTCAGGAAGAAGTTTCATTGAATTCAATTATGATTTCTGTCATGTACATTTGTATAAATTTGCAGTTTTACTTATATAAACTATTTGTACCCAGCTACTTCTACATGGCTAACACAAAACCACTAAAAACAAGACAGGTTCTACCTGTAGACTTACAACTAAAAGGTATAACACAGTAACAATGGGGAGAGAGTAAGAAAACAAACAAACTAAATGACCAGTGTGAACCAAAAGAGTTCAAGGAGAGGAGGGGAGGGGTGTTCTGCAGCTATTTTTCAGCTGAGCTGATAAGAGTACTTCTGCTATCCCACTTCACTTCTCTGCCACCAAATGGAATGGCTGATATTTAACAGCTGTACAAGAAGGAAAATTAAAGAGAAAGATGGGACAGATACTTGAAACATGTCTGTCTTCCTCCATGCTCCAAGACCTAGACTGCCCTGTGAGCCCACTCTGTAATCTGTCGGTGCTGGTGCTGCTGAATGCTATATTAATCCATAATAAAACAATGATCATCCATGATCTAATTGTGGATGAAAGGGTTGAAGTGGTATGCATTTTAGAGACCTTGACCTTGGTGCAGTGAACCTGTCCCAGCATTGTCCACCCAGGCACTAAGTGCTCTCATAAGCCAGACTGCAGGTCCAGAGTATGAGGAGCAGCTGCCATCACCCATAAGGATTCCAACTCTTTCATGAGGAAATCTTTTTACCTTGCTATCAGTTCAGAGGGTTTGTACCTTGTACTAGGTCAAATCAGGGTGTTCTAGTCACTTTGCTTCCTAGCAGTCTTCCTACTTGAGCTGTGTGAAGTACTCCTGGGGATGATGCTGGAGAACCTCAAGATGATGGTGTGGGGGAGTTCAAACATCCTTTTCAAAGCTGTCCTGTTGCAACTCACTTGGGACATCATGGTTATCATGACAACCATGGCAATGTCTCAGTACATTGTTGGTCTGGTACATGTGGGATGGCATAGTTTTGACCTCATCTTTGGTGTTTGGCAGATGGAAGATGAGCTGGATTCAACAAACCTGTTGTTTCAGTCAAATCACTTCCTTGTAAAGTGTGGTTTGGTGGTAACAAACCTCCCCCTGCAGGGGTGGGAGACTGATAAAGATGGTCTGCACCTGGAAACTTATAGAATCTGGAAGATATCTAAGTGCTCTGGGATCTTTTTTGGCTGACAATATAATTGAGACCTTGTCGCATTATGCAACCATGAGACTGAAAGAGCCATCAATACAATTATTCCTGGGCCACAATCCAGTATTGCAGACCATAATTCAGCTTGGTATATATAAAATCTACTGCAAATGAAGCAGGTTAGATGATGGCTAGAACACAAGTGGTGAAAGTCATAGAGCAAGTACAACTACAGCAGTGAGATGAGCAAAAAAAAAAAAAAGGCTCATTGTGTCTCCATGTCTACATTGTTGGCATGCTGCCTAGCAGAGTTATTTCAAGTGGTGAGGATGAGGCCCAGAAGAACTCGTGTAGAACCCTTGGTTACCTCCTGTGATAAGTCTGCCAGGCCTTTCAAGGAGAAAGCAGCTCATATTTATTCAGAACTTGGTGCCATGATTATTGTAGAAGTGTCTGAAGAAGTGTTCAGTGCTCCATCTGGTCAAGTTTCTTAGGATGCTTCAGTTGTAGCAGCCTGATGAAGTGGACAAGATGCCTAAATTAGTCTGTCCCACCACATGTAACCTTGTTCCTTGCCCTTTTTGGCTGACAAAATCTAACAGAGGTGTACTAACTGGGTGGGTCCAGGGAGTGATAAATGCATCATTATGTCAAAGGGAAGCACCTGCTAGCTTGAAGGAGGCTGTAGTGCACCCATTCTGAAAAGGACCTCCCTAGACTCAGAGGTATAGAAGAGCTATTGTCCCAACACTAAAATCTCTTCTTTAGAAAGATGCTTGACTGTGTGGTGGCTAGGCAGTTTCAAATGTTCTTGGATGAAACATATTTTACAAACCCATTTCAGTCTGGTTTCAGGTCAGAAATTGGCACATACAAAGCCTTAGTTACTCTGACTGAGGATCTAGCCTGGGTGAAAGACAAGAGAATACTATACTTTTGATTTTGAATAGCTCAATGGCTTTTGATAGCATTGATTACAGTATCTTACCGGACTAGCTCTGTCACATTTGAGTGGGAGACACTATGTTAACTGTGGTTTAACTCCTGTCTGTGTTCTAGAGAGTAGGAGTGGGTGATTCCTGTTCTGCCATTTATCTGTGGATGTCGCCATGTTCCATCTTCTCTCCCACGCTGTACAATATCTATATGAAGCCACAGCGTAAGGAGTTTTGGGGTGGAGTGCCATCAGTATGCTGATGACACTGAGCAGTACTTCTCCTTATTGTCAGTCAGTTGGGACTGTGCAGGTGCTGGACCAATGCCTAAATGCTGTAAAGGGTTGGATGAGGGAAAACAATCTGAGATTGAATTCCATCCCAGTAAGATGGAGACTCTGTGGACTGGCTGTTCTCAAATCTGGGAACTGGGAGAATGTCCTGTCCTGGACAGGTATAAATTAGTCACAGTAGTGCATGCATTGGTAACTTTCCAATTACTCTACAGCAGAGCTTTCTAAACTTTTCATGTCCGTGACACACTTTTTAGACAGGCATCATTTCACGACACAGCAATTTCAGTTTTACTAGCAAATCGGAGGTTAAACTAACCCCTTGTAAGAGATACAGACATATACATAAATTGTAATAACAAAATCTAAGGGGACACAACATATGTCATGAAAATCTTTCATATATTTTTAAAAATATATGATTTATAAATAATAACATACATTTCCAAGATTGTACGTGACACATCTCTACACTAATGTGTCATCACACACCATCTGGAAAGCCCTGCTTTACAGTAATGCTTTCTAAGTAGAACAACTGGAAAGTTGACAGTAGATGGACAAACATATATGGTGCTACCCTGCCATGGTGGTCGTGTGTGTTCTTGTCAGGCAAGAGGATATGCTTGACAACAGGAGAGCTGCTGGTAGGGTCTCCTATGTCAGATAGGCTTTTGTTGAGGAGCCAGGCTGAATGCACCAAACAGCTACTGGGCAGCAGCAGTAGTGGGGAGGGAGGGAAGAGGTGACACTGGCGGGGGCCCTCTTAAAGACAGCAGCAGTGGCACCATAGCTAATGCTTGTTAGCAATGCACAGAGGGAGGCAACGGTAAACTATTCCTGAAGACTTCTACCTTGAAAACCCTATGATGAAACAATCCAAAATGAAACAAAAGATAGCGCAGAAGATGATACTTCCAGATCAGAAGGCACTCAACAAGCTACTGGAGGACAATTACAAGTAGCACTGTGCCTAGTGATGCAACTGCACTCACGCTGAGAGGACATTCAGCTGGCTCACTTACAAGTGAAAGGAAAGTCTGAAGCTGCACAATATATATTACAAGAACATGGAATGTGAGAAGCAGCAATGAGGGGAAGCTAAATACAGCAAGACAAGAAATGGAATGTATAAACATGAGTCTGCTAAAGTGGACAAAAACCGAACACTATGAGGCAGATAATTACACAGTGTTTTACTCAGGAAGTGACAATCTAAGAAGAGTGGCATTAATAGGGAGGAGAAGTATAGCAAAAGCAGTCAAAGGATATAACATGAAGTCTGATCAAATCATATCAATAAACCTTCAGAGAAAATCTATCAGTATTACCATAATCCAAATTTAACGATGTCTTTTTAATTGTAATCCACTTTTGAGTCCCAACCTGAGAAAAAAGTGGGGCATAAATAACGATAACAACAAATACTACCAGTACTACTACTACTACAGATGCAGAAGAAGAATAAATTTAAAGTTTGCATGCTGGAGTTCACACACCAAAATAGGACTTCTTGTTAATTATAAATGACTGGAATGCACAAGTAGGAAACAGCAGAATCAAACACTGTAGGACAATTTAGCCTAAGATCAAACAGGATAGCAACTGACTGATTTTTGCAAAACCAATAGTCTGTTCATTGCAAGAACATTCTTCAAGCAACCAAAGCTGTGATTGTATATAAGGACATCACCAGACGGTTAATATAAAAATCAAACAGGTTACATAACTGGAAGTAGAAGATGGCAAAGCTCCATTCTCTCTGCAAAACTGGGAGCAGAATGTGGCGCCTTCACCGTAAACTGCAAATATCACAGATGATATTGCTGATGATTTACAAAACGTTATCTACAGACAATGAAGGCACTGAAATAGTTCAGAGTTTCTATACCTTGGCTCAGTCAGAATGGAAACTGCAGTCAGGAAATCAGAAGAAAACTTGGACTTGGAAAGGCAGCTATGAAGGAACTAGACAAGATCCTCAAGTATCAAGAAATGTAACTGAATACTAAAAGTCAGAATTATCCAGGCCATCTTATTTTAAATTTGTATGTATGATTGTGAATGCTGGACAGTGATGAAAATCAGCTCTCTTGAAATGTGATGCTGGAGAAGAGTTCTACAGATACCCTGGACTGCTTTAAAGACAAATAAACGAATCCTAGAGCAAATCAAAGCTTAAATTCTGCCTAGAGGCCCAGACGACTAAACTGAGACTGTTGTACTTTGGACATACAGTGAGAAGACTTGACTCAATAGAAAAGATAATGGTGCTTGGCAAGGTAGAAGGCAGGAGGAAAAGAATGAGACGGCATTACAGACAGAGGGACTCAGTCAGGGAAGCCATGGCCCTGAGTGTGCAAGACCTGAGCAGGGCTGTTGATGGCAGGGTAACTTGGAGGTCTCTCATTTGTTCACAGGGCTGCTGTAAGTCAAAGTTGGCTTGACAGCAGCTACCAACAACAGATACTCTACAAATCAGTCTGATCTTGAAGATGGACAGAATTTATAGTAACTGTAAATTGTTGCAGCAAGACTGCTGACTGAAGCACCATACACACAACACAAACACTAATCTTACAGGAGGCACACTGGCTGCCAATTTACTTTCTCTCTGAATTCAAGGTGTTGGTGATAACGTTCACCCTCGAAATGGTTTGGGATCTCAACATGTCTGGTAACTGAGATCTGCTGGAGACGGCCTATTCTGAATCCCACAAGCAATACACTGCTGAAAGTCCAACTGGCACCAACAATGGTTTCTTTCTGGCATCCAGTCAACATATTTTTTTTAAGAGGGCACTTAGACTCTACTTTATTTTTCAAATGTATAGGTATAAATTAAGTTTTAGTCTTTTAAGCCATTTTAACTTGTTTTTATGTTACATCCTGTTTCAATTATTTTATCATTTTCAGTCAGGAATTCTTTCTGTTTATATTTTGCCTGCATGATACCTTGAGATCCCACAATAATGGGCAGTATAACAAAGTACCGCAGATTAGTTTCTTGACCCAAGCAATGCAAACCCATACACTTTGAGCCATACAGGTCTATCCCAAAAACACCACTTAGGAAAATTAAAGAAGTTATTCTTAATAAATTATTTCACAAGTTGCTAAAATACATTATTTTATAAAATTATTGCATTTTTAGTACACCAGCTGCAATTCATATCTCCTCCACAAGATCTACTGAAACTTACTCATGTTTAAGGCAGCCATTCCACCTTGAGGTGCTGCTGGGTAGACATTTGGAACATTTGCTGTCATGAAATCTGCAATCTGTTGTAAAGCCAATAAGCCTGTTGGGTTCTTTCCTTTCTTAAATTGTTCCTGGATCATTGATTCCAATTCTTCACAAAATGCCTAGCAACAGAATATTACATTACAGAAAGAAAGAGTGGAGAATGTTGATTTCATTCTTTCCTACCACACCTCTTATTGCACTTAATATTTTCCCGCATTACACTACTCTATTAGAAAAAAATACTGAGCTTGTTACAGCTATCTAGGTTGAAGATTCTGAAGATGAGGAGGTTCTGATCTCATTTTAAGTGTGTGCTTTACAAAGCTTAGTTAACTGCTGTTCATTAGCAATGCTTTCATCTGTCTGCCCATGTTACTATAATCATCAGCAGATTTTTAACAGAAACACATTTTATACTAGTTGATACACTGACATAACCAAGAGCAGCTTCACAGAAAGTGATTTTACAATACAAAGGTAACTTGTAACAAAGTGACAAACACATTTCTGTTTGGATGCTTCTTTGTAATTACTTGTAGCTTCCGTTTGCAGAAAAACATAATATTTTCAAGGGCTACTGTACAAGCTGCAACTTCCTAGAGGAGAATTTTTTTTAAAAAAGGGAAATAATATTGGCTAAAACAGCTTTGAGCTGTGGAAGATCCAGGAACTATAAAAACCAACTTCTTCAGTGTTCTTTTTTTTTCTTGGTCAATTTTTCAGCAACAAGGGACAGGAGGACTGCTCACTGAAAAATACTGTTGCTAAGGTCCAAGAAGCTGTTCAGGGTATTTTCACAAACACAGGACTCTTATACAAAAGCAGTCAAACCTATCCTAAAGCCTTCAAGAATAACCTCCTGTCCAACACAAATATCACTTGACAAATAAATAAAGACGTGTAATGCTTGCCAAAGAAATGCTCACATGTCCTCTTATGGGTTCTGCCATGTACATTAATACTACCTTTCATTGAAATTTGTTTAATAAACAAAGTAACATGAATTATTTCTACTTTTCTTTTCACTTGTTTCTTGTGGCATATCTTTTGTAATTCAACTTTTGAGACCTACAACTCTCCTTTGGAGAAATTATTACTTAATCTTACCGGACTTTGAAGAATCATGGAGACTCTCTTCTTTTGTTCCATCATATTGAAATCCTGGCGAAGGTCAGGTGCCATATTTCTCTCTCGCAAGTATTCTGGGTTATTTTCATCAACTCTATCAAAATACCTTTCTTTGTGTGGGGCTGTTGGAAGTGGTGAAGTTACCACTTCCGCTCTAGATTCACCATTCATAGCAGTATTTCAGTGGTTCTATGAAAATGAGAAAAAGAAAAAGCATCAAGAACCTATTCTTTAACATTTTACAACTTAGTTGCCTATTCAATCCACCTACTTCTTCAAAACAATCAGATGGAAAATGTTTAATAACTGGTTAGCAAAAACAGTCTCCAATGAAAAATACTTTCAAAGAGAGATTTTCATAAAAGGAGGAAATATGAAGTGTTAATCTTGCTATTAAATCAATCATACACTGATCCCAAATCCTAGGATTTGTACTCATTTCAAACTTCACGATCTCATTTATTTCTTCTACTTTCAGTCTCTAATTCTCAAAATAAGAGATCGAACTAGACATCATTCACAGAATGAGAAACTAAATTAACCTTGCACTTGCACGACCCTTTATTTTCAAAAGGACTCTAATGTGGGAGGTAAAGAGGAACTTCAACTCTTTCTGCTCACTGTAGTCTCAATCCAAATTAGCCCCAACAGTTATTTTCATTATAAAAAAGTCCACAGTTGCTCCAAGGGTATTCTTCTCAGCCAATGCAAAGAGTACATATTCTGATTAGCACCACAATGGAGGCAAAACTTGCCTTCCCCATTCTAGATAAGGGCATGCAATTAATTAATGTGTGAATGGCATCTCATCTAGTCTGATTACGAGTCAATGTGATATATTGCTTAAAGAGAAGTACTGTATTTGCCAGTGTAGTAGATCCATCAGCATATAAGATGCACTCTTATAAAGACTGTATTCTTTAGTAAAAAAAAAAAAAATTAGTACCCTGCCCCCCATGTTTCTGCCTAGGTGGGGGACCTTCCTGCCCAGGCAGAAAGAGCAGGAAACGTGTGTGTGTGTGTGTGTGTGTGTGTGTGAGAGAGAGAGAGAGAGAGAGAGACAGAGACAGAGAAGCTCCCTTCTCTGCTGTTCCTATTGCCTCTGCCTCATGAGGAGACCTGCCTGCCCAGGCAGAAAGAACAGGAAGGTGTGTGTGTAAGAAGCTCCCTTCTCCACTGTTCCTGTTGTCTTTCCCTCAGTGACGAACCCCCCCCCCGACAAAAAGGAAGAGAAAGGTGCCTTTTTTTTGGCCCGGGCGGGGTCTTCTCCCCACCCAGGCACTTGCAGGAGCACTCCTTTTATGTCCCGGGAAGTCTTATGTAAACATACCTTCTTCACATTCAAAACTTGAAACCAGTGCAAAAGCTAAACAACAATTTGCATAGATCTACTATAACACGGAAAGGGCATGAATTATCAAAATATGCTCATATGTCAATAAAAAATCTCAGTCCATCCACACCAGAGTCCTGTCATCTGACTCAAACTCTAATTGCTTTTATTTCTCTGTCTTCCCCTCCAGCAACATAATCTATGTCTTTTGCTCATGCTTTTTTTATTTATGGACTAATTTTTGGACCACTTTCTAAATCCTCTCATCTAGTTTATTTTTGCAAAGTCATAATTTAGGGACTGTGTTGGGGCTAGGACCTGGAAGACCAAAGTTCCAATCAATCAATCAATCAACCAAACAATCACTCATGAACTTCCCTGGATGACACTGGTCTAGTCATTTTATCAGACTAGCCTTCCTCAGAGGACTGCACTGAGAGTGGAACTAGAAATATCTATGCAATCTTCGGGGGTGTGTGTGTGTGTGTAAGCAAATAAAACAAACAAACAACTATCTGCACCTTCTTCCCAGGTCATGACATTCTCCTTCATTTTTGTACTTTGACTAGGGGTGAAGTACATACAATAAGCCGAAGCATAAACAAACATTTTATTTATCCATATTAGACCCCTTGTGATTCCCTTTGTGGTATGCCACAATGTTATGTAATTTATGTTACGATAGTTTCCCAAGTCACCCAAACCAGTGACATGTTTCAGAATCCAGGACCTTAAAATCAAGCCACGGTTGAGGATGCTGACTTGTTCTGCAAAGGCAGGTGTAGTTTTCACAAAAGAGGAAGTTTCATGACTTCGATGCACTTAAATGTTATCCTGTCATTTCTTTGCTTCTGTTAAGCATTTGAAGATCAGCCTGCTAACTCTCGGGGGTGGGGGGTGTTAATACACACTTTGCCCTAATAGTGAAAGGTATTTGTAGTATATTAAAATACATTTTTTGCAGACTATTTTGTCTTCTCCAAGCTTGTAACATCCTGCTGGGCATGTACAGTAGTAACCTGTGTTCTCTGGGGGGGGGGGAGGTGGAGGCAAATGTGTCTGGTTACTGAGGACAAAGAAATATACATAAAAGGACTAATGTACTCGCCTACAGATATTAATTAAATTAGGCTCTTCCTACAGTGGAGAAGGATATCCTCAAATGGGATCTATCCTTCAACTTTGTAAAGAGTTCTTAAATTCTTCTTCTTATTAAAAAAAAAAGAGACTTGAGAATATTCGGAGCAGACCACAAGATATCATGGCACCAATGTTCCCATCTAAGCAGGAAAAGGCAGCCCAGTACCATGGAGGACATTTACAATTTACGTGACTAAAACATATGCCACTTAGTCCACAACTGCCATTAAGTTTATGCCATTTGCTGATATTTTGCAAACGAATTCAACATGAAAAGCCCTTAACACAACATTTTAAATCTAATGGTGTTTTTAAACTGAATTATTAGTAAATCCATTCAATATACTGAACTAAGATGTATTCTGAAAGCACTCATAAAATGCTAACAGCTTCATGGCAGAAATGGAAGAGGTTGATCAACTGAGTCATCACTGGCTTCCAAAGCCAACCAGAATTTGCAGTTCCCTGTTTATAGGGATAGCTAAGAACCTCTGTGAAGAGGTTTCTCAGTAGTATAATAAATTTTAGAGATGAACATAAACATACCCTTATACTGATGATAAATGCTGGAGGTTCAGTTACACCAAATGCGATTGCCTCCAAGGTGGTCAGTCTGTTGTGTTAGTTTTCTTTTTCCCCCAGCAGAAAATTCATCTTGGTGGATCTGCTATAATATTAGGGGCTTTTTTTTTCTCAGCAGAAACATTCAGATCTCATTAGATAAATTATGGACACAGACATTTCCATGGCTCACACTAATGTTTAACTGGGGTTAATCCTTACGTGCTGGCTTCTGCCAAAATAACAATTGCAAAACAATAACTCCAAAACAACAAACTTAAAACTGATGTGTGGCTAGTCAAAATTTCAGGAAATTTGAACTGAGACTGACTGGGCATCCTGAATATCCTTCAAGAGCGCTGGAGCTGTGCATTCCTACATGGCAGCGGGGAGCATTAGATGGCCTCTGCGGTACCTTCTCTCTAACATTCTATAATTCTATGATTTTTTTGTATTTTGTGGGGGACACAGTTACTGTTCTAGAATTCTGGAAGGACCAATATAGTTGTGAAATTCCAAATAATAATTATAGAATATTTTTACAGGATTTCTAACAGTATAGGGACACCTTCCCCACCTTTTGGGAACACTACACTACAGTTATTCATTGTAAATACATGTGTATATGCATAATTTACAACAAAAAGAACAATACTAATTTTAAAGCACAATGATTCATTTAATTCAGGTATATTCATGTGTATAATAGAAAGCGAGATCAGGAAAGCCTTTATAGCAGTTCAAAACGTCAACTGGCACACCTAAAACCTCAGATCCTCTTTTTTCCCTCCCAGGAAAATGCCAAGAAAAATGACATACTGAAGAACTTTACAAAGAGAAAAGTTTGGTTTAGCAAAATACAGATGTGTTAGATAAGGCCATTACATAAGACTGATCACTGAAGTCACAATCTGAAAAACAAGAAAGAAGGAATGCTGTCATGAAAGCAGCTATTACAACTTTTAACTTGTGATGTCTGCAAAAAGCTTTTTTTTTAAGTAGGTTTGAAAACCAAAACAGATCAACTAATTGTGTATTTCTATCTGATCCAATCCCAGTTATTTTTTAACATTGTTTGGAAAACCAGGGTTCATGGTTTATTGAGGGAGGAAACTGGCTGAATTCTGCTAAAAAATTAGTCTAACTTGAAGAGTTAGAAAAATTATCTACTCTACTCCTAAGTGATCCATAAAATGCAAGTTTGCAGATTAGCTAGAAGAAGAGGAGATAATCTCTTCAATAAAGAGAGAGAGAAAGAAAGCAACTCTGAGAAAACATTTCTAAGTTTCAGCCATTTAAATAATGGGAAAGAAAATACTAATCTTAATTTCCTGGAATATATACAACACTCCAAACAACGACCTTCATAAGTTAGCTGATGTCAGGAAATTTCAGCACTATCCAATGAATGTAGTTATTAAAACCAAGTCACCATAAACAGTAACCATCAAGTATAGCAATACATCAAAGAGATTGGAGACTGTCGTGTAAACATAAATTTCAGTAACAACAAAAGCAATGGTGAACACCAGAAACTATGAAGAAGAAGAAAAGAAAAAATGAACCACTTCAAGAAGTGGTACAATCGACAATACAGTGTACCCACAGGAATTCCATTCCAGGCTGTATCCCTGAGTAACTGTTGTTGCTATGCGCCTTAAAGTTGTTTTCCACTTATAGCAACCCTAAAGCAAACTTACTATGGGGTTTTCTGGGACTGAGAGTGAGTGAAGCGCCCAAGTTCACCAGGTTTCCATGGCCGAACATGGAGTTAAACCCTGGTCTCCAGAGTCATAGTCTGATACCCAAACCATGGCACCATGTTAGCTCACATTTAATTATATACTGTTAAAATATTAATAACCTTTAACACTCATTAAATCTCTCTTGATCTAGAAGAGGTTAAAGATCTTGACTAATATAAACAATAAATGGATTCCAAGTATTCTCAAACATACCTTCTTTTATGTCCCCTCTTGCTACTCCTATTTGTTAATTTTTCTGAAAGAAATACAGCATGTCCTATTTAATCACTTTTGCTTTGTGAGATTTTCTCTCATTTTCTAGACTTTAACTATCTTTAATCTTGCAGCACTTAACATCAGTGCTATAAGGTCTTTGTTTGGTAAGTTTGAATTTTTGTCTTCAAATATAGAAATAATAGTGCCCTTCTGATGTAAACTTTTTGGCCCAACATTTGACCTGTCCATTCTATTAGGTTCTCCCAAAATCTACATATTTTTGGACACTCGTTAGCCAAATATGGTTCCAATTACCTATTTTGCTACAACGTCTTCAACACAACTTGGGCACATCATTATTCTTATAGAGTTTTAAGTGGATAGTAATACCATTTATGAATAATTTCAATTCATTTTATCTGATCTGAGCAGATATTAATTTATAATGGTGGCATTTCCCAAATTTGGTCCCATTTCTTTTCTGTTATTTTTATCCCTAAATCTGACTTCTAGATGAGTCTTTTCTCTTCAGATTTACTAAATTTAACCTCTTGTATTGTTTGACATAGTTTTGAACCTTGTCCTGCCTGGCAGAAATCCAGTTTTGTCTGAATGCATATATCTCATCACGAGTAATCTTTGAGCAATAACTGATATAATATTTTTTTATCCTGATTGAACAGTACTAGTGGTCAATCACCTGTTGTAGATTGGTGATCACCTCTTGGTTTTAACAATGGTACTATTTTTGCTCTATTCCAGGAATCTGGCTTCCTCCCAATTATATTTCATTAAATAAACTGTGTAATTATGGAACCAAATCATCAGCAAATGTTTTATAAAAAATTGAATTAAAACTGTACCTGGTGATTTATTGAGTTTTAAATTATTAATTACATTCTTTATTTCGTCATAAGTTACAGGAGCATTTAGTATAACTCTATGCTCATTGTGGATTAGGTTAATTAGAAGTTCCCTCACAAAACCTTCTATATTTGTATTTCTATTTCTGAATAATATAGATCTGCATAAAATTCCTTAAAAGTTTTACTTATTTCATCTGGATTTGTAATTATTTTATTATTTTGATCTTTAAATGAATGTATACCTCTTTTAGATTTTTTAGAGCATTAGATAGTGTATTTTTATTATTGAACTCATAATAATGTCCTTTTCAAATATGCTAAAGTAGAATGTAGTCTAACTCCAAAGAATATATTTCTGATCTTCTTTGACACAAATCTAACCATATTTTCTTACTTCCTGTCTTTTTGTGCTCTCTTGATAGTTCTTCAGTTTTATTGTAATTCTTCCTTTAAGTGTTGTTTCACTTTTAAAATTCTTTAACTTTCCGTAATAAAATTTCCTATAGTAACTGCCTTTATGGTGTCCCAAAGGAGGCCTATACTACAGTCAGATCTAGTGTTTAGTTCATAAAAAGTTTTTCCTTTGTTATTTCATTTTTCCTGTTAATTGGTTGTTCCAAAGCAAGGTTCTGTTAAGCTTCCAAACTGAATTCTTAATCCTTTCTGAACTCTATCTTGCTACTATTAGTGAATGATCAGAAGACACAACTCAAAGAAAATACATATTTTTGAATTCTGATATAACATTTTCTGATATTAGTATATGATTTATTCTGTGCCTACCCTAGTAATATATAGACAAAAGAAAAATGTTTTTCTTTGGAATGTAAAGATCCCCATGCATCCACTAAATTATATTTATATAAAAAAGAAAGCAGTTTACATCCTTTATTGTCTCTTCTCTTTTCTCTAACTGAACTTCCTAATTTCTTTTCCATTACAGAATTAGTATCCCCTTCAATAATAACAGGTCACTCTAAAAATCTATACAATTCCTTTAACATTTGTTTCATAAAGATGGCTTCATTTTTATTTCATGCATAGTACGATCCAGGAGTTATGGTTTTCCACCTTATTCTTCTTTTTACAAAATCAATCTCCCTTCTTTATATTTCATATGCTCTATTATTTCTATGTTACAGGTACTGGTGCTTAAAACGCCTACCTGCAATATCATCCATTTCACTCTGTGCTAGAGTGATTGTTGAAATATGATAGTGACAGTACTTTTTTACTTCCTTTTTTCATAGAAACAAAATATTGGTTCTCCATTTCTTAACTGAATTCCATACTCCTACTCCTTTTGGCTGGTGAACCTAAACCACTTACAATCAAAGAGATTAATGTAATATGGTCCATTATTAATGTTGTTGAACCATTTTAAATTGGACAGAACTAAATTCTACTGAACTAACAACATTGACATTACAATCCCAAGTGATTGACAGTAAACAACTATTAACTTTTTTTTACCTTTTCTCTTTCCCCTCCCGCTTCCTCCATCCCCAAACCCAAACATGGCAGTGAAGGCATGTGCCTTCTCACTTTGCAGAAATTAAAGTGCACCCACATTGGCAAACAGCAAGAGCCAAGAGATCTTGCAGTCAAGATCTTCCCTTCTCCCTCCCCTGTTACTAGTTTTATCTACAGAGTAGGAAAACTTTACTCATTTTTTCATTCAATAAACAAAACAGCCCTTTGTTGACTGATACATAAATGTTACATAGCACCAAAAATTAATGAGAAAAAATTATTAATGAGAAAAATTACAAGTAACTTAATTTACTCCTTAACTTAAAATTTGAACTTCTTAACCATATAACCCATCCGCAAACTGAACTTCTTATCTCTCCTTCAATGACCTTGGCAATTACTGTTGATTTCTGGATTTCATCTTCCTTCTTCTCCAGCTTCCAGCAGCTGCTTGATTCATTTCTCTCTATTCCCTGCATTGCACTGCTGATCTAACGCTGTCCAGAATTTTCATTTCCAATTTCTCACTTATTTCAAACAGCTATTCTTTGATGGCAGCTACCTTTTCTCTGAACCATGATTTTGAAAGGGAAGCTCCATTTATACATAATGTCTGCCTCCCTTAAAGATCTCATCAGTGGTTTCCACTCTGATTTTTTTCTCATTGATTTTGATTCTAGTACTCCACCGCCTCCCACCAACTGTCCTCCTGTTCTTTAATGTAGTTAATGTGTTTTAGGGGGTTGGTTTTAGATGGGTTGGTGGGTGGGGAGGATTGGTTATGTTTTAATGCTTTTAATGTATTTAATGTATTGCTGTAGTACCGCCTCGATCCATGAGGCGGGATATAAATAATAATAATAATAATAATAATAATAATAATAATAATAATTATGTAAGTCAAATTGTTGATACTGCTAAGGACTTTATAAACTTGAATTTTCTTAGGGTATCTTGCAAACCTTATTAAAATGTCTCTAGAATACTTTTTTGACAATGATGACACAGAGTATGATCTATAAGTCCTATGAATTCTTTCAAAGTACTGGATTTCCTTAAATCATGCCATCCATATTTCAGAGAGGTAATTTTGATCTTCTTCTTCATGAAAAATGTGAATACAAATGTTCAAATGACAATTTCTGTTTTTCTGATCCTCAACCTTATATTGTAGTTCTCTGATCCCATTCTGCATAACCTTTTGTTTTTCTTCATGTTTTAGGTTCAGTTCCAATGCTTCTCTCACTCTTTTACTTATACTGCTCCTCTGTGCACTAAGTTTTTCCAACTCCTCTTTTAATGGCCTTAACTCATTAAAAAGATCAGCTCAGAAGTCTTGTTTTATTTACTTTAAAAAGCCCATTATTTCTGCGTTCTTATTATGTCTTCCTCTATCACCTCTTAGTGTTTTACTTTCTCCAGATGCCATCTTGCCTCCCTGGTGTCTTTATCACTTTGGTCCGTAAGACTGCTTTCATCCTCCAATTCTGTCCTATTTTGCCATTTTGTTGCTGATTTATTAAGTCTTGGCATCTTACCTCCTTTCTTTGCTAGTTAATCACTATCCTACTCTTTTTCTCTCTTTTTTCTTCTCTTTTAAAAGTTAATTACTAAGCAGAGAGAGAGTGAAGATATGTGATTATACCACCATTTCCAAGAAGGCAAGCCATGCCCCCCTGCAGTTACCACTGTTCTTCTTGTTTACTCATTTACCCCCTGACTCTTCCCCAATGCAGCTTATCAAAACCAATACTGATAAAAGCACATATAAGACATAAGGAAAAACATATGTTATTATTAAGATGCAATTAAAATAGCTATAGAAATATATTATTCAAATCCATTAAAAGCCAAAAGTTGCCAAAACAGCATACTATTAAAGCCCTTGGGGGTCAATTCCTAACAGCCTTTTGGAACAGAAAAAAATTCATTTGGTGGTAGAGGACAGCAAGGAGGGAGCAATTCTAGCCTCTGCAGGGAGAGACTTCCAAAGCCTGGGAAACAGCCAATGAAAACAGCCTCTCCCACCTCCAAGTTATAAACATGCCTGTGAAGGTGGTAGGACTGAGAGAATATCTCTTCTAAACACTTAAGAGACTAAAAAGAATCATACAGGAAGATATGGCCCTTCAGTCAACCTGGACTTGAGCTGTATAGGGCTTTACAGTCTGACGATCTTGGACCTTCTGTCACCAACAGCAACCAAGAAGAAGGGTCAACACAGGGGATGTAATGGGACATTCCTCCTGAGTTCCATTACACAGATGAAAGGAAAAGCCTAGTACAGTTGGAGATCACTCTGGACTGAGAAAGCTAAAGAAATATTGGGTGAGATCCCATGTCAGAAAAGACAAACCAGTTAACATATGAACAAGAATTTCTTAAAAGTGAGACACTGAAGGCACAGTTGCAAATAATTCCAACCCGGGGAGGGGGAAACGCGATCCCAGAAGACATCTAAACAAACCAGGGTAGATGATAAAGAGCATTCAGATAAAGTGCCATGTACAAGAAAGATACAAAAGAAGAAACGGCAAATCATCAAGGAACAATACAAACAGTATTTGGTAACAATCAGCTTCTCAATACCTGCTTTGTCCTGTTCTCCTGCCAGAGGGAAAACAGTGCTTGAATGGATGAAAAGAGAATAGATAATTCAGAGAGTGGGTTGTAACCCAAACAACTTAAGCGGGTGCATGGGAATACCTAGACACTTTAAATCAATTTGAGTCTCCAGGACCAAATGAACTGCATCCAAGGATACAAAAAGTACTTGCATCCGTAAATCTTAAAGAGTCTGTTTATGATCTTTCAAAATGCTTGAAAAACAGGTGAAGTCCCACAGAATGCAGAATGGTCATCTGCATCTATTACCTTTTCAAAGACAGAAACAAAACAGTAGAAACCCCGTCTGTCAACGAAAGTAGTGAGCAGAATGAAAATTGAATTTCAACTCAGTCCAACAAAGACTGAAACTTGATGCGACTGGTCATGCTGATTTTACAGCCAGGGCCATGGATATTCTGATCAGGACCAACTACAAGGTTTGTAGTTGAGGTGGGGCTTTCACCTTGATTCCTGCTAAATAAAGAGATATTATTTGTGAGGCAGTGCTTTACACTAGCTTCACCTGGCACATAACATTCTGGGTCAAGCAATAGTGAGAAAATTTTTTGAGACAAGATCTTTTAAAAAGCCTTATGACTTCCAAAGCAGATTATTAACAAATAATTGCTCAGACACTTCAATTGGTCAAAGGAAATATCTCTCTGGAATGTCAAGATACTTGTTCTTGTCATCAGTTAGTTCTAGTCTGAAATTCAAAGAGCTAGTTTGGACTACCTTAAAATCAAGCTACCTAGCCATGGTCATCACAAAAGACACAAACCTCTGCATTTTTGCAGATTGTATAAAATGGTTCATCATTTTGGTGGCTTTTTAGTAATGGCACTGAGGGCCAAAGACACCATGGGAGAGAGCAATGTGTTCTCCTCTGATCTTTTAAAAAAATAAAAGCAGCTAAGAAAGGCAATTTGGAAATACCACAGCAAGAGGTATTTATCCTTCTTCCCCTTTCCAGGTTGCATTTTCCCAGTTTAAATCCTGCTGATAAACCACCCATTTGACCCCTGAGAGAAGGCCAACTGAGAACAAACAGCAACTGGAAAGAGGATAACAATCAGGAATATGGGAAAATATGGATACAGAGTATATGAATATAGAGTATACGGGAGAAAAACTTCTGCCAGAAGCTTTGTCCACAATCAAAATACTGTATCACAATGGCTGCTTTTAAAATTTAAACACATATGGGTGCATACACATACAGAGGAGGATTCATGTCTTCTGCAACAGGTAACCAGGACTGACTAATTCTCACATTTTGGCAGACCGTATGTAGAGCTATTCAGATCTGACTGTACCGACCTCTGATTTTTACTATTTATATTCTTTTAGCACAGTCAATGAACACATATAACAGGGAATGGAAGATAACATCTTCCAGATGCTGACGAACAAAAACTTTTATCAACTCAAGCCAGGATAAAAATAGTAATGAATGAGGGGAGTTAGAGTCTGAAGGATAACATGTTCTCCATCCTTGCTATACTGAATTAAGTAACTGGCCCATGAAAAATCGTACTGACGGACTAGGGTGGGCAATTTCAGAGGTTCCTGATGCAAGTTTTCTATCCCCTTCCACCCGAGAAGTAATTGCAAGTCCTTGTTGATTTTTTTTTAAAAAACTTTATTTCATCAAAACAAGTTGGACTACTGCCCACGCTGATGCATGATTATTGCACACCTTGTTGCATAGGAGTGTCATATTTCCTGGAGTGCAATTTTCCATGTTTTAATGCAAACACTTTTTTCCTGAGGTGGGATAGCATCTGGCTAATCACAAAACAAATGGGGGCCACCCAGAGTCCATGAATCATGTGTCACTCACCTTTCTGAGTCAAGAGTTGGCAACAGCTCTTCAGGGTCTCTAATATCTATAACTATTTAAACTGAGATATCGTGGACCCCTTTTTCCAAGGTCTCTGTTCCAAGAAGCTAATTATTTATGCATGGAAAGTGAAAGCTGATGAAGGTAAACAAGAGAATATATATTCCAATCAGCTATATCTTATTTAAACGGTTTCAGCAGCAATCAGACCAAAATGTGCTTCACAGAAAAATTCAATTTTAATTAAAGATCATCATGATTCCATAATAATACTCAATTCCAAAACTAATATTCAAACTGTGATCCACGTGCTATTCCAAGGCTGTTCTCCATTCATCGGGCAGTCAATAATAAACAAACAAACAAACAACCTGGTTGTGCTACTTTGGCAAAGAGTGGGAGATGGGGGGCAGTGATGAGGCAGAAAAAAGAAAGATGGGATGGGGAGAAGGCAACAAAATCTCAGGCAGCAGGACAACCTAGAGCACTCATGTTTCTGTGTGTGTATGCACCTTCCCTTGTCCACTTATGGTGACCCCATGAATTCCATACGGTTTTCCTAGACAAGAAATTCACATAGTGGTTTTGCCAGTTTATTCCTCTAAAAATTAGTCTACAGCGTTGGTATTCACTGGCAGTCTTCTGGCCAAGCAGGAGCAGGGCAGACCCTGCTTTCAAGATAAGACACCATTCAGACCACTTCTGTTCCTAGAAGTATACTAATTCTTCAAAATAAAGAAGGAAACCAGAACTACCCACCCCAAGGAATACCGATCACTCTAGCCTTCGGCAATACTTCACAGCTTGAACGAGCGCCTGAATTCACTGGGCCGATCCCAGCCTTCCGAAGTCCCCTCCCTCTTACCCGGCCCAGAGAGCCTCCCTTCCTGAGGCAAATGAAGGCCCCCTCTGTCGCGCAGCCCCACACGATCTATTACTGTTATTAAAAATGGAGAGTTTAGCTCCGGAACAGCCAGCGAATCTGTAACATCCATTCTGACGTCCCGATATTTTTGTTCTGCAACACATCCCACCCTTCCGCTTACACCATCCCAAGGGGATGAAAGAGGCAGCCCGAACTATCATGCTGCGAAACCATTTTTTCCAGCGCCAGCGGGGGAGAAAAACAACAACAGCGGCGTCCCCCACTTACGCCGGATCCCATCACAGAGTTTGGGGGCCGCTTTCTAAACGGCTGACAGAGGGAGACGGGAAACAGCGGAACTGCCTCACCCCCGCCGCCGCCGCCGCCGCCGCCGCTTCGCCAGCTTTCTGACAGCCTTATTTCATCCCGCCCGGCCCCTCGAGGGACGCGTGTGGACGGGAGGGGGCGCCTCCCCCCTCCGCTGGAGAGAAGACGGCTGAGACCCCCTCGCGCGCCCACCACGGCTGCCTCACCCAAATATACGCAGAAACGCCCTCGGCAGCGGGAAAACGCCTCCGACGGAGCCTCCGATGACTGCCCGACCCCCGGCCGATGCCCGCTCTGCCTTCACCACCGCGCCAGGGTGCGGCTTCCAGGGGTCCGCAAGCCAATAAGCAGGGCGCTCATTGGAGAACGCCGACGCTGTGACCAAGCGCGCCGCTCATTCGCTGCCTCTGCAGCAGGGCCTCCGCTCAGACAGCCTGGTTCGTCAGAGGCTTGGGCGGCTTCCGGACTCGCGGATTCTGTTCGAATTTGTCTCTGTCTGTCGCTGGTGCCGCTGTTGGCGTTTCCCTTCTCTCCTGACTTGCCTTAACTTGTCCGCACAGGTGGATGGACCGAGGCGGGATATCGGTCTTGCTCCGCCCCTTAGGCTTCGTCTCCGTCCCATCGTCTCGACCGTTATTCCCGAGCATGCGCATGGAGGTGGCATAGGGCCATAAGGCCCTCTTTTGCTGCTTTTCCCCCAAGGACTGTGTTTTAGAAATACAAGACACAGTAAGGCCTTTCTGCACTATGCTGTTACACTGCTATTATTCCACTTTCAACGTCCTATGGGAGTCTGGGGTTTGTAGTTTATTGGGGCCAAAGACCTATCTGGCTAAGAATTCCTAAAGTGCAAACCCCAGGATTCTACAGGATATTGGAAGTGGAATAATAGCACTATAGCAGTGTAGTGTGGAAAGGCTCATAGTCACAATTGTGAACCTCCATAGTGCTATTATTCTACTCTTCATTTCAAACAGATAGATTTATTCTGCACACTTGCCTTTTCCTACAACTCCCACAAATAGCCTGAGACCCAACCAAACTGGAACCCTTGTGGGAGGGTGCAGGTGCTTTTTAAGGCTGCGACCCACTGGGTGCACCCCTTCCAAATACCCTCATGGAGATTCTCTTGCACCAAATTTTTTGGGAAAAGGCCTATACTGACATGTGTCTTGAGGTGGAATGACCTGCACTTTCACCTTCCACTGCTCTGAAAATGAAATGATATACTTGGGTATCCTAATAATCCCAGAGTAGTGAATGGTAAAACATCTGTCATCTGGGAATTGATCAGTGTGTGTCACAGAGACCTGGCTGAATGAGTATTACTCAGAGCATTTCCACACCAGTCTGTATTATTCTGCTTTCAACATCCTATGGAATCCTGGGAATTGCAGTTTTGGAAGGGGCCTCAAAGGCCCCTCTCGAAACTGCAAACCCCAGGATTCTGTAGGATGTTGAAAGTGGAATAATAGCACTATAACGGGCTAGTGAGGAAGTGGGGTCAGTTTTGTCTACAGTTCTCTGTGCAGCACCAGGAAAGACCCAGGGGGTGGGTGTGAAGAGAGGTGATCTATTGTGATTCCATCCCTTAACCACAAGCCCAATGCCATAGTTTTCTGGGTCTGAGTAGGTGTATCTAAACATCAGTGGCCTGAACAGATTAGGGCAGGGCTTTCCAAACGATGTGCCGTGATACATTAGTGTGGCGCCTGTAGTGTGTTGGTGTGTTGCCTCCTCAGGCTAGAAAGACCCCCTCCCCGGAGCCTGGCCTGCTGCTGTTTCTCTTGCTGGGGCCTTTCCCTTCCAAGAGCGATGGGAACAATCAGGACCGGGTAGGAGGGAGCTGCCTTTCCCCACCCTAGATAGGGCTCTAGGTACTGCGCACGCCTGATTAGTTGGAAAGAGTCGAAGTGAGTGTGAAAAGGTGCGGGAGCTCTGTAGGTGTGTACCATGAGGGATTATTCTCTCACTTTATCACTGAGAGAGTGGAGTGTGGTGATTTTCTTATTTACTTACTTACACTGCAGTTGAATTACCCCTAAAACTGATAAGTTTCTGATTAAGAAATGACAAGCTGGTGAATATGACATTTGCAATTAATAAAATGTAGCAACTGTAGAGGAAACTGTGCAAGAATCAAATGCTAACAGTCTGTATTATTACCTAAGTCAGTTTAACCTGTGGTTTGCTAGTAAAACTGAATTACTGTGTTGCAAAATGATGCATGTCTAAAAAGTGTGTCATCAACATGAAAAGTTTGGAAACCTCTGGATTAGGGATTCTATTGGTGCACTACCCACCCTGCTGCTCAACAGTCTTCCTGAGCTAGCCAGGGTGGTGGTGGAGTCCCACCTGTTCTTGACGAAGGGAAACTTCAACATCCATGTTGAGACCACCCTACTGGGAGTGGGTCAAGACTTCATATCTGGGTCTGTCCAATATTGTTTCTGGCACCATCACACTGCTGCATGAACTGTGGACCTTGTTTTCTGTGTTGGGTGCAGTGATGGTGATCTGGGAGCAGAGGAACTATCTATAGTTCCATTACCACGGACAGATCACTACCAAGTGTGGCTTAGACTGTCAGGATTTTGAACCTCTGTAGGGTAGGAGATGAATTAAGAGAGTCCACATATGGATTCACATGGCTTTCTAATGCTCTGGATCCATTAAGCAGAGGGAGGGATTGCTGAAGGGGAGACGTAGAAAGGTAGATTTTGTTGACATCCTGGTTTGAGTTTCTCCACCTGGCATAGGAGAGCATTTTGAGTTTTTGTTTAAATTACATATGGAAATTGTTGTGCAACATACTGAGGACTTTGGGTGTTACTACTCAAACCTGTTTCATACAAATCATTTGCAAAGTTATCAAGATCAGCCCAAATACATCTGGTTAAATTTCCTGCTTATGGCTTTCCTGTTAACTGCCATCAAGTCAACTTATGGCAACCATATCAATGAAAGACCTCAAGTCAGCCTATCCTCAACTGCATTGCTCTGGTCTTGCAGATTCAGGGACATGTCTTCCTTCATTGAGTCTGTCCATCTGTAATGCAGTCTTTCTCTTTTCTTACTGCCTTCCACTGTATTGTCATGTATTGTCATGTTTTCTCATGATATGGCCAAAGTACAACAACCTCAATTTAGTCATCTTGGCTTCTAGGAGAGAGTTCCCACTTGACTAGGACTTGTTCATCTTTTTAGCAGTCTAGGCTATCTGTAAAACTCTTTTCCAGCACATCTCAAATTAGTTGACCTTCTTTCTATCAGCTTTCCTCACTGTCCAGCCTTTACAATCATACACAGAAACTGGAAATACAACAGCGTGGACAATCCTAACTTTAGTATCTGATGATATATCTTTACACTTCAGTATCCTGTCTAGTTCCTTCATAGCTGCCCTTCCAAGTCCTGAAGGGCAGCTATGATGGAACTAAACTGAGCCAAGATATGGAAAATCTTGAACTATTTCACTGTCTTCATCATCTATTTTAAACCTAGGTAAATAATCCATGGTCATTTGTTTTTGTTTTCTTATATTCAAGTGTAAACCTGCCTTTGTGCTTTCTGCCTTGACTTTCTTCAGTAATCATTCCAAGCGTTTACTATTTTCTGCTAGTAGTACAGTGCTATCTGCGTAGCTTAAATTGTTGATATTCCTTCCTCCAATTTTCATGCCTCCTTCCTTCGAGTCTAATCCTGATTTATATATCATATGTTCTGCATACAAGTTTAAAGAGATAGGATGATAAAGTGCATCCTTGCCTGAACCCCTTGCCATTTGGAAACCATGCCATTTCTCCATATTCCGCCCTAGCAGTAGCCTTTCATCCTGTGTACCGAGTATGCATCAGGGCAATCAAATGTTGTTGCACACCCATTTCTTTAAGAATAATTTGTAGTTTTTCTGTTACTGGCATGTTAATACAAAAGCATAAATATAATATTCTAAAAGCTTGCAGTTCATCATTTCAGTAAAATGAAAACAGAACTGCAGTAACTATATTGGACAGTTTCTGGCCTTTTGTAGACTGTGAGATTTTGGTTGTATTGTGTATAGTTTTAACTAATGCCTCAGTCATATCTGTATTATCACCATTAAGCATCTAAGCAAAATGTCGCAAAGAACATGATGATTATCATTATTACTGTTTATATATGAAAAATTAAAGGTCTCCCATATTTGTGGCTAGCTGTCTTCTAGATCCACCAAAATATTTTTTTGAGAACTGTAAAAGCTAATTATGTTTATTGAAAGAAATTATCAACAAAAGCACTGTTTCTACACTGTCTGTAGATTTACAATAAAGTCAGCAAACCCCTTCAAATATCCCCATTGTTCACAGTCCTTAACTATCTTTTCCCAGGTGGATTGGACATTTTAAAAAATTATGGAATACACAGTTATTATTTATTTCCCAACAGAATCAAACAGTAGGCCTAAATCCAGTTCCTAGTCCCAATTAGAAAGGACCAATTGAATCAATTGTGAAATGTCATGTCAGCAGTTAGATAAAATCTAGTAAATCAAATACATGTACATGTACATCAAATACATATCAAGTCTTATTTTTACATTAATTAGCATGTTTAACAGCCAATTGCTATCCCATTAAATATTTGGATTTCTAGTTTTAATAAGCCAGTTGATAAATTTAACCTATGGACTGACAGCCAAAAAAAAAAAAAAAAAGCCATGGTGAGTACATATGTACTCATAACTGACAGTAGATTCTTTTAGTATTCAGTCTCAGCTAAATGGACATTTACACAATCAGCCCAGCATGTGGCCATTTTGTAGCCCATTAAAGAGAGAAAGAAGTGTGTGCATATGTGCATGTGTATGTGCATACTCACAATAATAGTTTTATACCACAATCAAAATGCCCTAGAGGGACAAATATTTTCAAAATACCATAAAATGGTAGCACATGCCCATATTTAATGTATAAGATGTAGGGAAAATACACTGTAAGAAAACTAAGACTGCTATTATTTTAGGTCACAAGATAAAAAAAGCTCCACTGATGTTTACATTCTGGAAACAAATACATTGTGTATGGTTATACCATCTCAAACATTGGTGATGACTCAAAAAAAAAAGAAGAACAACAGTAAGGTGATCATTATTATTTTGCTTTTAGAAATTTCTTCCTTAGTAATTTTGTTGGCTACCATAACTTCATATCCGTAAGTTCAGAGAAACCATAGCAGCTCAAGCAAGGTATCTGTTGCATATTCATATTGAGGAGTTAACAACACCAAAAATGTGTTAGCTTCCTCCTGACAATGTGCTCTACATGTAACCCAGAAATCCAGTCCGGAGGTCAGATATAGTTGGACTAAATCTAGTCTCTGTGAGAACAGTATAGTTATTCCTTGTTAGTTTACAGATAGGGATAGGATTTTGGTAGGTTGTATTCTAGGGATGGCATGGAGGAGTAATCCATTATAATTGGGTTAATCCCCTCGTGCTACCGGTATGACAGGAGCCCATGTTGTTCTCAGTTGAAGCAGTTAGGATCCCCTCCCTTCACTGACAGTTATTTTCTGTCCTGCTGGATGAACTGCTTGGGTTTTTTCCCTTCTCTGATAATTAGCATAGTAGGATATTTTACTAAAATATGGAAAAGATAATGAGGGATGAGAATAAAAGAGTTGAAGGCAAAAGGAAAACACTTGATTTGGCTAAAGATATAATTTCTCAGATGCCCGCCAATTTGTGAGACTCTGAGGAAGAAAAGAAAGACAAAATTAAATCTTGACAACTCAGATGGCCACTAATCCATGAGGCTCTGAAGTTGATAAAAAATAAAAAGTACACTCGCTCAGATGGCTGCCAATCCACAAATCTTTAAGGAAGAGAGGAAGGAGGAATTAAGGAGAGTTTTCCTATATTCCAGCAAGAGTCACATTTGTTTGGCAGCTAACATGTTGAGAGTATAGAAAGAAAAGACAATGGTAAGGTACAAATGGAAAAAAAAGAAAAAGGGGGATTAGGTCTTGGGATGGATTCTAAATCGGAGAAAGATGTGTTGGGAGCTGCTAAGTCTCCAAGAGTCACATCTTGAATCCCATGAGATGGGAGGGGCTGCTGAGGAGCAAAGCTCCACCATTACAGCATGCTCAGAACTTCTCATTAACCAGCCAGAAGTGAAGTTAGAATGTAGCTCTGCAGTGCAAGCATTTTCGGTACCTCCTCCTCCTCCTCCAGTGTAATTTCAAGACGGGCATGAATTGTGGAACGAGGAGTGAGATGGCTGGTATTTATTCCCCAGTAGTGAATATCACTCCAGAGATTATGCAGTACTTAAAAGGGATGTTTAAAGATATGCTTTAGGTGTCTCAAATAGAGAGACAGCAGCCTAAAGGTGGTGGTGACCAGAGAAGTATGTTTAGAGGTTGGGAAGCAGGCAATATGGGCATGAATGCTTCAGGCTTTAATATGAATTCTGACAATATAAATGAATTAAAAGGCCCTTTTCGCATTGAGGCTTCTCGCGCGAGGGGGAGGGCGGCTCGCACGAGAAACCTCCTCCGGGAGGCTATCACTTCCCCCCTCGTTCCTTCCGCAGGCGCTTCCTGCTGGCGTGTCCGTCGTGCTAGCGCCCCGCCCCTTCCTTCCGCAGGGGCCTGTGGGAGCTGTAGGCACCGCGGAGGGAAGGAAGCGCGACCCGGCCGCCTCCCCAACGCTCCGCACAGCAGGTAAGCGCGCATGGGCGCCGGGAACATTGCGCAAGCACGGGTGATTTTCGCTTCGAAGCGAAAATAAAAAAAACCGTGATCGCGCCGCTGCAGCCCCATGAGCGCGGCGGAAGTGGGAGTGCGTCGTCCAGAGCGACACTCCCACTTCCGCGAGGCTCACGGGGCTATTTCACGAGAGAAAGCCCATGCGAAAAGGGCCAAAGTCTTAATTAAGCAGTCCATTTCAAATGATTAAATATCAATTTTGAGCTGTAGAAAATCAATTTAATAACTATGGAAATTTATGCACAATGAATTTAAATCCATTACAAAACACAGTGAATTATCAGAATAATATTAGCACTATGAATTTAAACAGAATTATTTTATCTTCAGTGTCTAAATAAAGAAATGTGAGAGAAATTGAGGAACGTGTAAGACAGCAGATAAGAGTGGAGGAAAGTCAAAGTGAGGAAGTAATTGGGGAAGAGCAGGGTGCTGGTTTGAGGAGAAAAAGGAAATTGGATACACATACAGATTCAAGAGAGGAAAGAAAGAGTGAAAGGCCAAGGAAGTATGCAAAGAAAATAAAGCGTGATGAACTGCAGAGAGATCTCATGGATGAGGGATGGCAAGATGATTTGCAGGTGGACATGGAGGACAGTGAGAACTCTTTTGATGAGGAAGAGGATAGAGAGGTGGATGGTAACAGACTGTTTCAGGTAAAAACATTTAGGAATGTGTTAAGGAGAGTGTTGGACTTTGGGGTTAGAGGCAGATGAAGAGAGAGGACAAAGTAAAGAGGAGAAGGAAAGGGAGAGCAAGGTGGCATCTGTAATTTTTTAAAAAAGAATCCCTTAGGATTGAGATGCCTATGCCAGATATATTAAAGGAATTGATCCAGTCTGAATGGAAAGCTTCATTGAATACTCAGTGGCTTTTGGGCTATACAAATAAGCTTTATTCTTTTCGAAAAAAGGAACTAGATTTTCTTAAAGTCTCAATTGTAGATGGCCCAGTAGCAGCTCTTATTTCAGGGGCTTTGGTTCTTCTGGAAGGGGACACAACTCTAAAAAAAGTGGATGAGAGGAGAACTGATTCTACATTAAAGAAAGCTCATGAAGGTTCAGTTCGGGCCACAAAGGCATCTGGGATGCATCCATGTTTGCCAGAGCAGCAGTGCTGCGGATGTAGGAGGTTATGGAAACTGACATTTTAACCATTATCCATGGTTAAAATGTAGCTGATCATAGTTATGACTCTTTGGCTTTTATTGCCAGAAATATAAATGCAGTAGCAGGAGGCCCCTTGTGATTATGGTGCTGGGATGGGGATCAGAAGTCAAGAAACAATTTGGCTTTTGTACCATTCAAAGGGCAGTTGCTATGTGGGAGTCAGGCTTTGGATTATTAGTTGAGACCAGGGAGAAAAAGCAGGTTATACCAACTCTGCACAAATTAAAGCTGGAAAGGAAGCCATTTCAAGGAGTACATTACTTTCAATGTGGTAAAGGAAATGGTAGGCAAGCTGACTTTAAATATGGATGACAACAGTGATTTAAACAAGAAGGACAGTTTAACAGATCAGGAGCATTTAGTAGACAAGGACAAGGAAAAGGAGCGAAGGGGTAGGTACCAGTACCAGGTACTGACAAGAGGGTAACAGCTGTTGGGGGAAGACTTCTGTCTTTTGGCATTTGTTGGCCTCAGGTAACAACAGACCAATGGATGATACAAGTAATAATGCAAGGTTACAAGATATTGTTTGACAGAGTGCTGAAAAACAGATATGTATCCTTCCTGGTAGAAAGGATGTCAAGGAACAGAAGATAGTTTTGAAAGAAATAGATCACTTGGTAGAGGAGCAGTGCAGGAAGTTCCAAAGGATTAATCATTCTTAGGAGTTTACTCCATGTTCTCTACTGTGCTGAAGAGCAACCTATCATCCTGTTCTAAACCTCAGGTATCTCAATGGGTTTGTGAGGTACTTGAGGTTCAAGATGAAAATGTTACAAACAATAAAGGGAAATTTAAGAGTTGGATATTAGATGGCCTCAATAAATTTAAGGAAGGCATAGCGTCATCTTCCAATGATAGAATCAGACGGGAAATACCTAAGGTTTCAGTGTATGAACAGGCACTTGTTTGAATCTCTGCCTTTTGGGTTTGTGTTGGCTCCAAGGTGTTTACAAAAGTTCTGATACCCTTGGTGGCATTTTTGAGACAGAAAGGGGTACATCTTTATCCATACCTCAACAACATTCTTGTGAATGTGAGTTCACAGGCAAAAGTCTTACAGGATTTACAGTTAACCATTCAAACATTGGAAGAGTTTGGCTTTTTAGTCAATTACAAGAAGAGCCATCTGAAGCCAACAACTTTAATTACACATTTGGGAGTGCAAATAAACACCAAAGGTGTTCGAGTGTACTTCCCGGAAGAAAGAAGAGTGAAAGTCAAGCGCAGTGTTCAGATGTTAACATCTCTGAAGTCAGCAGATATAATGGTGCTAACAGGAGTGATAGGGTCTGTAGAATCAACAATTCAGTTAGTCCTTTGGGGAAGATATCATGCCAGGGGAATGCAAAACTTTTGATACCCCATCAGCAGAACATTGACAAGAAAAAGCATTATTTGGTACCACTGCCACTTCATCTGTGGAAGGAATTGACTTGGTGGCTAAAAGATTCAAATCTGAACAAGGGAGTACCAGTAACAATGGAACATCAGATGAAGGTGACATCAGCTGCAACTTTGAATGTTTGGGGAGTGCATTGCTGGCATGTGGCAGCTCAAGGTGTATGGATGGGATGTGCAATATAAACTTTCTAGAGTTGAAGGCAGTGTGTGTGGTGCTCCTCAAATTTACATTAATGGTGAGAGTCCCTCATGTTCAAATATGGACAGACAACATGGCCATAAGGGCTTACATTGTGAACCAAGGTGGCCTACATTCAAAGGTGCTGATAAGTGAGTCAGACAAATTGTTTCGTTAGGCAGAAAAGAATCTGAAGTCCATAACAGCAGATTACCGGAACCAAGACAGTTTGCATTCAGCAGCATGGACACTGAATTATGTGGTGTTTCAATGTTTGAACGGACGACTAGGGCCCTTTCAAAGAGACTTGTCTCAGCCTTATTTGCCTCAGTCAAGAAAACAAGACTAAAAATATTTTTTTCAATAGATGGAAGCAGGCATGCAGAAGCAACAGATACTCTGTCAGTGCCATGACCAAAAGGATGACATTATGCATTTCCACCAACGTAGATTCTGTAAAAAGTGCTCCTCAAGATACAGCAGGAAGAGGCAGTGGCAGTATTAATAGCACCACATTGGCCTAGAAGATTGTGGTTTTCCCTTCTGAAACATATGTTGGTGGGAAACCCATGGAAATTGCCAATTCAAAAATATATACTCAGGCTTCTTTGAGAACGATGACCTTCAAAATAGCCTTTCTAGTTGCAATAACATTAGCAAGGCAAGTATCTGAGTTGGTGGCATTGTTAATAAATCCAAATCTGCACAAGTTCGAGCAGGACAGATTAACATTAATAATGGATCCAACATTCCTTCTGAAATGTGCATGGAACAAAGGGACACCTGATATTTTTCACTTGCTGAATTTATCCTTGGCCAAAACATCCTAAGGAAAAGAGATGTCATATCCTGGATGTCAAGAAAGCTGTTGAGCTGTATATTAAAAGAACTGTGCAATTTAGGCACATAGAAGCTCTATTTGTTTCTTACAATCCTAGAACTCTGGGCCAGAGATCTTTAGAGATAGTGATTGGAAGATGGATTAAAACATTTATGTTCCAATTTCATGATTATGAGGACAAGGCCAGACCCAAGAGTGCATGACCTCATTCAGCAAGATCAGTGGTGACTAGTACAGCTTATGCTAGTACAGCTTACGCTGTAACTTCATCTTTACAAGATATAAGTAGTGCTGCAGGAGGGTCAGAACCATCCACCTTTGGGAGGCGCTATCAACTGGATAAATGTAAATAATCACAGGCAGCTTTTGGTAGAACACTGCTACAATCAGCACTAAAGAAATAATAATAATAATCCCAGCCATGGTGTGGCTTGCGTAGCTCCCAATTATACAAGTGGATTACTCCTCCATGTCATCCTGAGAATGAGAAATTGGATTTGTCATGAATTTTTTCATTCTTGGATGGTAGGCAGAGGAATACATGCCTACTCTAAAAGAAATAAAAATAAAAATTGTAGGTACATAGCAATAGATTATGTATGTCTAAATAATAGAACTCTCAGGGAAGGGAGGGGGTTCCTAACTGCTTTGACAGAAAAGAACATGGACTCCTGCCTGTATCAGTGGCATAAGGGGATTAGCCCAATCTTAGGGCCTTTCCACATTACACTACAATGTTATAATGCTATTATTCCACTTTCAACATCCTATGGAATTCTGGGGTTTGTAGTTTACTGAAGCCAAAGAGCTTTCTAGCTGAGAATTCTAAAGCCCCCTCCTTAAACTGCAAACCCCAGGATTCTATAGGATGTTGAAAGTGGAATAATAGCAGTGTAACAGTGTAGTCTGGAAAGGCCCATAGTGGATTCCTCCTCCTGCCATCTCAGAATGAAACTGTGAGATGGTAAGTCCAGTTTCTCAATTTTATCACCTCTAACCTAAGAGCGAAAGGTGAGGGATGATGGGAAATGCAGACCAAAATAATCTGGTAATCCATTCTTTCTTCACACTTGATTTACAGGAGAAATAAACACTTGCATCCTGTAAACCCATACTTGTTCATTGTGGTTGATGCTGCAGTGGATTATGAAAGCCTCTCACATTGATCCAGAAAAAAAAGTAAGGGAATTTCAGGATCAGGTTGCTATAGCCTCATAAGACATGACTGTGGTAGTATTCAACCTGATTTCCAAGATTCATAAAGAGAACATCTGCCTCCAGATAAAACTTGGAGTCCTGTAGTAAGATTAAAATAGACATCTGAAGTTATTGGCCAACTCAGGAACATCTCATGATAATAAAACAAGAAACAATGAGGGCAGCTCAGAGACACAATGTATAGGGCATCAAATGTGATTATTTGGCTCCACCTACATTCCAAAACATTAATAACCCCACATTTTGTTGATGTTCAGATAAAATTATTGCTTCTTCCCATTTCAAAGATACAACATTCTAAATCAGACCAAGTTATGATCTAATAAGGAAGACTAGCTTAAAACTAGATTGCATATTGTTTTATTAAACTACTGTACATTGTTTTATTCAACTACAGTGGTGGTGATTGTCGTCGTCGTCGTCATCGTCATCATCATTTCTTACTCACCTCTTCCCAAGGCTTGAGGTGGGGTACAACATAGATTAAAATACAACTAAAGCTCATAAAACCATTTAAAATACAAACGTTTAAAATTCATAGTTGAAAATTGACTGGGTAGGCCCGCCAGAAAAGATAGGTCTTTAGTACTTTTAGCTGTTTAGCTGTAGAATCTCTTCCAGCAGGGGCAGCTGAGGAAAAGGTCCTCTGGATGACCATTGCCAATCCAGTCCTGGCTGGTTTAAGAAAGTGGCTTCTAGAGGACCTCAGTGTACAGAGTGGATTTATGAGAGGAGGCAGTTCTGCAAGCAACTTGGACCCAAGCCATACAGGGCTTTAAAGGTAATAACCAATACTTTGTACTTTGCCCGGAAACTAATTGGCAGCCAGTGAAATGATTTAATATTAATGTGATGTATTCACTCTTTGATGTACCTGTAACCGATCTGGATGCCATATTTTGGACCAGCTGGAGTTTCTGAACTTGGTATAAAGTTAGCCCAATGTACAGTGCATTGCAGATGTCCAGCCTTTAGGTTACCAGTACATTCACTGTCATACTTAGGTCTTCCAATTCTAGGAAGGGGCGCAGTTGTCGTATCAGCCAAAGCTGATAATAAGTACTCCTGACTGTTGCATCTATCTGACTTGACATTTGGAGGGATGGATCTAGGAGAACTCCCAAACTACAAACACAGTCTTTCAGGGGGAGTGTGACCCTGTCCAGAACTGGTTGACATACCTCCAACCCCAGATTAGGACTCTACATAGTTAGCACCTTTGTCTTGTCTGGATTCAGTTTCTGTTTGGTTTCCTTCATCCAACCCATTATCTCCTCCAAGCATTCATTCACAGGAGACATACTATTCTTAACTAGGACTGTTTTTGAAAGGCATGGAGAAATATATTTAGGTGTCATCAATATACTGATAGCACTCTGTCCCATGTCTCCGGATGATCTCTCTCAATGATTTTATGTAGATATTGAAAAGCATTGAGGACAGAATGGCACCTTGCGGTAAACTATATAACAGCTCCTTTTTTGAGGAACAGCTATCCTCCAGTACATCCATCTGAAACCTGCCTGAGAGGCAAGACCAGAACCACTGCAATACAGTGCCTCTGATTCCCAAGCCCCCCAGGTGTTCCAGAAGGATACCATGGTTGATGGTATCAGACACTGTTGAGAGGTCTAAAAGCACCAAGAAGTTCTGCTTTTTTTTCCATCTGTTGAAAGATTCTGTAGTTTTTCACTTTTGCAACAGATTCATCCCATAGAACTAATATCTTAAAAGAGAAAATCAAATAGAACAACTTTTTACCTAAGCATCCTTCCAGTCAATGTAGTGTGGACACAATGAAAATGTTAGAAGTGCCATTTAGAAGAAAAGGCACCTGCATATTTGTAAACCAAACTGCAAATATCTTGGCTGTTGCCAGACTAGCTCCAAGGCTTATGTAGCTGGGCTCAGTACCCTACCTAGAGTATGATCCTCTGCTGTATATCTGAAAATCATAAGTCAAGTCTTTTATTCCTGTGATTTCATCCTGAATGGAAAAAGGAAGATAGAACATTTCACTAACCATGCTTGAAGAATTTCTATGTTATTTACAGGCAAAGAACTCACATTTTCTCTACAAGGAACTCTATTGTAAATTAGTTTGTGCTAGCAGGCAAGTAAACTGGAGAAAAAAGAAGACAAAGCTAAAAAAATTGTACTCAAAAAATTATTTTTTAATTTTGTGTCCAGTGTACTTCACATACAATCTTTTTTAGGGCTGATCAATATCTCCCTTGTTCAGGATTGTATACATTTAGTTAGAGGAGCCATGAAGAAAGCTGGGACTATAATGAGTCTTCTAGTTTTGCAAAGGTTAGGGGCATAAGTTGTTGCTGTTGTGGGTCTTCAAGTCATTTCAAACTTATGGTGGTTTTCTGGGGCTGAGAGATTGTAACATACCCAAAGTCACCCAGTGGGTTTCCATGGCTGAGTGGGGAACTGAACCCTGGTCTCCAGGGTCTCAGTTCAATGCTCAAATCACTACACCATATGGGTGCAAGGCCCCTGCGAAAGTGGAAAAAGCACAAATAAAAATAACAAACACTTTTTAACTTGAGAACACTTCTCTATAGATCTTTAGGTCCTCCAGCCAATTCTTTGGCCCACTTCCAGAAGAAAATAGGCCACAGAGTCATGCTGGAGTTACCTAGGAATGCCTAGAGAAGTATTCTCTCTAGGAATCTCTGGGTCCTCCAGCGTGGTTCTATAGTAGAACCACACTCGATGACCAAGAGATTCCTAGAGAGAACATTTTTTTTCTATGACAGGTGCAAACAGTGTATGACTTTAAAAAAAATAAAATAAGATAAGAAAACCCACAAATAATCAAATCCAAAAGTCTGGAACCCACCAAAGTGGAGGCTCCACTGTAATCTAAAAGGAGGTTGATATAAGACTTGCTGGTCTATTACCTTTCCAGTTTCATTGCTTACCATAGTTTTTGTGGATGGATTTCTAATACAAAATAATCTACATTTCATATATCCTATGAGATTTTCAGATTTCAACAGCCTAAAATTGTGTGGAAACACTGAATGGTGAACTTTGTGAAATGGCAAAAACCCCCACACCAAATCAAATCCTATATTTGAAATATTGACATTGCAGCTATACCTGGTAATTGATTTTTCAGAAACACCACTGAATTTAAGAGCAGGATAAAAAGAATACATTACTGAATAAACAAATAAAACAAAAACAAATAAATGATACTTCAAGAAACAAGAACACAGTCTTGAGATGGCACACAAACTAGGCAGGAGTCAATGTTCTTTTTGGTTGCTGTAGGACTCATTCCCTTCCTCATCAGTTTTTTTCTTTCCTGCCTTGCCAACCTGATGTGTTTTACCTTCTCCCACTGTCAGTCTGGTTTATTATTAGGAATTATGCAAGGAGAGTCAGGGAAATAGAATAATGGAGATGAAAGCTAGAGAGGAAAAGAGAGAAGAGTCCAGCAAGTGTAGGATATGAATGGAAGCAAAGAGTAAAAAGGATATAACCTTCCTGATCACCAAGCAGCAGACTGAAGAGCATAAGAGTAAAAATAACCCATCCTAGATGACTGCTACCCAGAATGTCTCTGAGGAGAGGAAAGTTGAATTAAGAAAACTTTTCTTAACATCAAGTGAAAGCAAATCTGAAGATGTTGATGAGACATTGGCTCTACCAATGAGTAATACAACAATGAGGGGACCAGAGGCAGACAATGAGACATGAGAGTAATCATTCAGAAAATATGTCTACAAGAGCCAAATTTAATAGTGATGTTGGGGTTTCTCAAATGAATTTGAAGCCCAGTATTTCAAAAATGAATAGGCTTTATCTGTCTTACATTTCTACCAACTTCCAAGGTTTAATAAGGGAAGCAGTGACCAATGAATCAAACTCAATAGTAACAGTAGGTAATAAATATTAATAAATGCTAATAAATTTGGAAATGTAAATCCTATTAATTCAAACTCAAGAGGTTATAATGAATTTTAGACAATAAATTAATTTGAATGAAAAGATCTGTAACAAAAGAATAGTTCAATGGAAGATAGAAAATGTGAAAGATGAGATAGGAAGGAAGACAGTGTAAAGTTGAAAGATGGGTCTAAGAATAAGTAAAAGAAAATAATCATAGATGGGGACGTTAAAGAAAAGGAAGTAGAAAATAGATCGAAAAAGTGCGCAAGGAACTAAACACACACGGAGTGTTCAGAGGGAGATAGTGATACAGATCAGCCATTCTCAATGCAAGCCATATTGCCCCCAAGGGGGCCCTGGCACATTTGAAGACGGTCACAGATTGAAAACTGTGCGAAGGGGAGCCCCAAGGGTTTATGGGGCCCTGACAACTGAACCCAGGCAGCAACCTTAATAGAATTCAATAATTTCCCTATTATTTATATCTTTCCAACACACTGTTTGTATTCAGCATGCCTAGTAAATTCATTGCTTACGCTCCTTGTGTATCTCAATTTAAGAGCCAAAATCCACAAAAGTTGAGGCTTTTGTGATACATTTTATACCCATAGCAGCCATGTGGGGTCTCTTGCACAGCCTTACTTCAGAGTCAGTTGTGAATCAGATCGCACCAGGTCAGTATATTCAATACAGTCTTTTAAAAAGTTATCCAGTATGTTGGAATGTTCAAGTTTCTTAGTGTTCAGTAATAAAGGTTTTTCTGTCTATCTGTTTGTATTGTATCCCTGTTTGATGGGGGTGGGGGTCTGGAGCTGGATAAGAGCTCCTAAGGGGACCATGCCCAAAAAGCAGTTGAGAATGGCTGATATAGATGATAATGATGACTGACATAATTCAACATTAGAGGAAGAAGAAATGGAGGAGGAATATGATTCCTTTGCAGAGGAGGATGAAACAAAGAAGGTTTCAGATAGATTGTTCAAGAGTGAGTCTTCCAGGAGTTTACTAAGAAGGGTAGTGCAGTCTTTAGAACTGGCTTATCCTAGTGCAAGTGGTTCAGTTGAAGTACTCAGAATACAAAAGATAAAATAGCATCAGTTCTGAGGAAACAACAGTCTCAAGGCGCTTAAACTAATTATTTAAGCCAAGGATTAGTAGCTTGGTGCTCTCCAAATGTTTTAGAATACAGTTTTTAAAAACTGTAGAAATTAAAACGATCAAAAACTTCAATAAAAGAATTATATTAAAAAATTAAATAATGTGTTACCCTGATTTCTGGGGCTCCCAAGAGGGACACCTAAATGCGCTCCAAATTACACTAGCTGGGGAAATTAGCAAAGAGCACAAGCTAGCAATACGAGAGGCAGGGCAACGGAGCGAGATCTTTTACCCAATGCCTATGGGGTCAGGCCAAGTCAAGGAGCAAACAGAAGTGAAATAATAATAATTGTTTTTATTAAAATACAGTCAAACAGTGTATGCAGCACACTCACTCAGATAACTATACAAATGAAGGTTGGAGTGGGATAGAGGGATTTTTAGAGGAGTTGTTGGTTTGGGTAATACTACACCTGTCCTGAAGCCCAGGTAGTGTACAGCAGAAGTTCGTAGAGATATGGTTCTCAGTACGTGGGACTGAGGGGAAGGCTTGCCAAGTAAAACGGCAGCAAGACGGGATGGAAGTTGGGAACGTTCCGGAGGAGGTCTCAAAGTCAGGGGTTCTTATAGGGGAAAATGTGGCCATAGGCTAGTCTGTACTTGGGGAAAACAATGGTTTCGGGCTGGAGACAAAGCCTCCGAAAGGTCAGAATTTAGCATGATTGAGTTAAGTCCAAATTGACACTAGAGTAGACAGTATGCAAATGCAGAGTGCTTGACAGATGAGAATTCTTCTAATCAAGCTGCCTGCTCGGGGCAGGGAGTTCTTTGTAAGTAGTGTGCATACATAATAGTTCAAGTTCAAGTTTATTGCATTTTAGCAGCCAGCCATTGCACAAAATGAAGGAATAAAATCAGATTAAAATGAGAAAGAATAATCCAGCCAATATACATATAATACATAATCAACAATAAATAAATCACTTTCCATACCCCTCCTTGTTCTTTATAGCACGTAATTGTAAGGCCCTAACAAGAAATTTAGATGTTCTGAAAGACACATATTTCACAGTATCAGATAGCAGAAAACAAACTTTCGCAAAGGAAGAACTTCCCTTAAAAGACTTCAATAAAGGAAAAATATACTTGCTCCTAAGATCATTGTAAATAGGGCACTCAAGTAGAACATGAATTAAATCTTCTATTGAAACAGAGTTGCAAGCACATACTCTGTCCTTCATAGGAACATTATTGTACCTGCCCATCCGAATTGCCAGTGGGAGAACGTTCAATCTAGCATGCAGAAAGGCTAACTTCATTTTAAAAGTTGGAAGATCAACCAGATAATGAGGAAGGGGTGAGTTTAGTGGAATGTAAGAAACAAAAAATGTATTAGATTGGCAGGACTTAATCTCAGTCATCTGGGATTGCATTGCTATATCCTTGAGTCTTTGGAGTATAAGTAATTTTGCTTTATCATATCCTTGAGTCAGGAAAAAAGGAACAGAGAACCCCAAATTCATGACAGCCAATTGCATTTTATGCATCCATGAATTTGGACCAGGCTCTTCGAGGGACATCAAAAGGAGCTCAGATACCCGCTTAAAAATAATTTTTAACCAAAAAAGGAGGGCTAATCTAAGAGCCTCTGTTTTAATTGGCATTATACCTAACTCTGCACAGAGCAATACTAATTTTGTGGAAATGGGAACTGCCACAAGTCTGCGCAGAAATTTATTTTGTGCTCTCTCTAATATATCTAAGTTGGCCAGAGCCCACAGTGGTGCTCCAAACAGCAGTTTAGGCAGGACTCTGAGCCTATAGAGTTCTAAAGTGGGTTGAATCATATTGCCCCCTTTTGTGCGATAGAATCTTAATAATCCATTTAATGTTCTTTCAGCTAACAGGGTACTTGATTGAACCTGTGAAGACCAATTACCAGTCCAGTGAAAGACCACACCAAGATATTTAAAGGAGGGGACTTGTTCCAATTTATTCCCGTCAAGTAGCCAGTTATAAATTTTTTTGGATTTGCCGAATACCATCACTTTTGTTTTTTGGTAATTGATGGAAAGTTGTTCATTCTTACAGTATAAACTAAACTGATTCAACAACCTACGCAGGCCTACTTGAGTATAGGAAATCAGAATAGCATCATCTGCATACAATAGGATCGAATATTTCCGATTTCCAATTTTAACTGGGAAAAATTGGTCACCTTTTAAGAACTCAACTACATCGTTTATAAATAAGTTGAAAAGAAGGGGAGCAAGCAGACACCCTTGTCTTACTCCTTTAGAGACAGGTATCGAGTCTGATAGGTGTGTACCATCAACTCTGACTTTCAAGGATGTATTTGAATAAAGGGATATTATACATTTTAGAAGGTTCTTATCAATACTCATAGTTTGTAATTTAACCCAAAGACGTCCCCGTGAAATAGAGTCGAAAGCAGCCTTCAAATCAATGAATGCCACAAAAATATGCTTTACAGTTCCTGCCAGATATTTATCAATAACATGTTTCAACATAAAACAATTATCCAAAGTTGACCTGCCTGAACGGAAGCCAGCCTGTTCTGGGGCCAACAATGCATGCTCTTCCACCCAATCCTCCAATGTATCTAGAAGAGACCTGGTATAAATTTTCCCAGAAACATCCAAGAGACTAATGGGCCTATAATTTCCTGGATCATTTCTAGGACCCTTTTTGTAGATTGGAACTACAATAGCAGATGACCAATTAGGTGGTGTAACTCCTACATTATTAATTAAAGAAAATAATGAAGCAAAAATTGGAGCCCACCGGTCTGAAAATGCAATATAAAAGTCTGATGGAAGGCCATCTTCACCAGGTGCTTTACCTTTCTTTAGTCTTAGTATTAATGAATTAGCCCTATCTACAGAAATATTTTCCCAGCTATGTTCCCATCTAGGTCCAGTATAATCCAGGGGAATAATCTTAAAATGGTCTGAATCATTAAATAGCTTTCCAAAATAGCTTTCCCAGTTGTTTTTAGAAATAGTTCCTTCTAAAATTGGAGATGACCTTTTTTCAAGCTTTGCAATTGTATCCCAGAATTTTGATGGATTCTTTTGCAGGAGTGCTAGGCTTAGTTCCTTCCACTGTTCCCTGTAATATATCCTTTTTTTCTCCCTAATTAATCTTTTATATTTTTTACGAAGATCATAGAAGTGTGAGGGAATTACAGTGGAGTTAGTGGATCGATATAATTTGATGGCTTTTCCCATTTGCCTTTTTAGATTCCTGCAGTCTTTGTCAAACCAAGCATTATTGCTTTTGGTTTGACAATTTTCTGAGTGGGATACCTTTTTTATAAAGAGGGGTCTGAGAGAGTTTGTTAATTGTGCATACAACTGATTTGCAGATTCAATATTGGATGCTTGAATCAGATCTTTCCTTAATTTCAGAAATTCCTCAGAGTAGAGTCTCTGTTGCAAATCTGATTGCAACTGGGGATTCCATTTGATCCTTTTATCAGAGGTTAATTGGGCTTGTTCAGAATTAAGGTAGTGAGCAGTATTTGTAACAGTACTGTTAAACCACTGCAAGGAAAATCTAAGTGGCTGGTGATCAGTACCAGCAACTGGATCAACTGTGAAAGAAAGGAACAAAGATCGATGCTCATGTGAAATTAACACATAGTCAACTGTACTCGCTCTAGAGTTATTTATAAAAGTAAACTCTCCCTTAGAATTATCAAGATGGGAACCATTTATTAAAGCTAGATTTAGTTTTGTCAGTAAAGTAAAAAAAATGCGGCCAAAATCATTAATCTTCTTATCTTTAGACTTTCGAATTTCCAAACCTTCCCACAACTCAGTTGGGCCTCCTAAAACCCTAGCAATATCTTGGTTAGATGAACCTATGCGTGCATTAAAGTCGCCAGCAATTACCAATGGAACTAAAGGAAATTCATACTCTAACTCGCATAGATATTCTTCTAACTTATACCAATAATTTGGATCATAATATGGTGAGGTGCAGGGGGGAACATAGATGTTAACAAAAATATAAGAGTGGTGTATATTTTTAATAAAAATGGCCATGGCATATGGAGCTAATCCTTTAAGAGGAATAATTGAAGCTGAAAGAGAAATGGATATCAATATAGCCAGGCCACCACTCGGTCTACCACCTTTAGAAGAAGAATGTGCAGTGTTTGAGTAGGCCACATATCCAGGAAGCCAAATATCATGCTTTAGCCAGGTTTCCTGGAATAGCAGGACCTGAAATTGCTTGATATAGTCTAGAAAATCACAATCCTCTAGTTTGTTCCTCCAGCCTGCTAAATTCCAGGACAAACAGGAAAGTCCAGATATTGAATATATTGATTGTCATTGTTGTGTCAAAACCTGGATTTCATTGGTTTCCTCTGAAGTTACCACCGACCCATTTATTTGTAAGTAAGGGTTACAATGTACTTGATGTATATCGGCAAATACAGTATCTTTGTTTATAGTCTTCCTTTCATCTGATTCATAAGACTCCAATTTCCTCATCTCTAACCAATTCGCTGTTGTTTGACGTGCTTGACTAGAGATGGTATTTCTATTACTGGGAGGGGATTCAAACATTATCAAATCATTCTGTTCCATAGGAGCTGAAGCTAAATCCAATTCTTTCCTACTCATCACAGTTAGCCTTTCTCTTAAGACGCCCAATCTTGTTATGATTGCTTTTTTTCAGTCAGGGGTAAACATTTATAAGAGTCTATTAACTGCTCTTCTTCACTGACCCTAGAGATATTAAATGGGTCTTGTGGGCAGCCTTTCTCAAAAGAGTTTGTCAATGCAGGGTGTTGCTGCATGCAGTGGAACTCTTTATTAGGGGAGAGCAAGGGTGGAACTTTTAAACTACAATTTTCAAACTTAAAAGTTGATTTAGAACCATATTCTCCCCAAACCTTGGAATTATTCTTTACTGAATGGGATAATAAAGGTTTCCTCACTGTATCCAGAAACACTTGGGTAGGTACCACACCCAACCTAATAACAGAAGCTTTCCTCTTCATAAAGAGGGAAGGTATTCTAGCCGACCTAAATACTAGGATAAATTTTTGCGTTTGAGAATAAAAAATTGATAAATGAAAGATCAACTGCCTTAATTGGTAAATGTAGTATAGTACTGATATGCTTCCTAGCACAGCTCATTGTATTCCACCGAGGAATAGATTGTCTATAAGGGAATATACTTAAAGCAACCTGATTAACCTGAAGAGAGAGATTCATATCCTTTAGAAAGGGAATGAAGGAAGCTGGCTTGTATGAATGGTATTTGCAACTTTGATACCATCCTGCTTCTTAGTGATCATTTTTGAAGGAAATGTATGACTTTCCCTTTTTATAGTGGAGGTAAGACAGTCTAGTTTGTCTGAGATATTTCTTAATTCACTATAAATACTTTTTACAGTTGCCGCCACCAGATTATATTGTTTTTCTAAAAGCATCCTATCATTAGAAGGAGAAATAATCTCCTGAAAGTCATCATGTCTACTCCCATCTACTAGGTTGCTTTTAGTTGTATTGTTTCTGCCTTGTAGATACTGGGGCTCTAAGCTTTCCTCTTCTAGAACATCAAACCTATTAGAGGTAGGAACTGCAAATTTAAAAACATCTAATGGCTGCCTATCAGGTTTAAAAAGTCATCAATCTTGGGCTGCTTAATTTTAAGGGGAGAAGAGTAAGTAGGACTTCCCCGAACTCTCTTTCTAGAAGCCATATTAATTGGCTTTCAACTAGAAATTAAAAGAACCGGGTTAAGTAAATAATGCTTAATTAACTAAATAATTAAATAGCTAAGCAGATATGTACACATATATATGACTATAAAAATAGAAACATATGATTAACATATATCTGAGAATCTAAAAGAAATGAAAAAGAAGAATGAAGTCTAAAAAAAATACTGTTTTCACAAAGAAGGCAGTGCAGTTCAATTTTATGATCCTGAAGCAAATAGGCTGAGTAGCATATAGAACTCAGGGTGCACCTCTTGAACTCAGATCTGCATCCAGACTGTTGTAGGCAGCAGCTGTTTGGGCTCTTCTTTCGTCTTCGTTCACAGGCTTTATCAAAGTTTCATCAGAACTCCCCAGAGGTAACTCCTCAGACTCAAAAGCAGGGGCTATCAGCGTTTATTATTGTCAATATCCACTGCTAGTTCAGTCTCTTCTCTACCAGACGCTGCAGGACCCTCAAACAAAGGGATAACGAACAGTTCGCAGTTCACAGCTTGCTGTCCCACATCATCAATCAGACCTTAAAGGATGGTAGAAGGCTCTATATCCTCCCTTCCTCCTCCTCTTTGTCCAGCCAACAGGTCAAAGATACAACCTCAAATCTCAAGCCTCTGCTCACCACTTTAGCATTTCAGCTGTGAGTTCCAAATTATAGGCAAATAAAGATGATAAGGACAATGCCAAAAATGCAAACAGCTATGGAAAAGGACTGTTGTATATAAGCTTCTTCAACTTGAGTAAATATACCATCAGCAGTCCTCAATCCAGATGAAAATGGCAAGACAGCAGTTCTTAAGGAATAGTCGTGAATAGAAGTGTCTTCTCTGATGTAAACAACCCAGCTGTAATTTGCCTGGGCTCCACTCTGCCAGCACTCAGCTAGCCCTCAGCTGGCCTTCCAAAAGCTTCAGGTAGGTTAATTGTCAAGTGATCACAGCTGCCCAAATAAAGTCTTAAAATCTTAGAATCTTAAATAATTAAAACCCTAAGTAATAAAAATTTGGGGGTTATTAAAACCTCAGAACTTTAAAACTCAATGTTTAAAAGATCCGATGTTAAAAAGGTTGAAAAGATTAAAAGAGCAATAAAATAAAATAAAAAAAAAGCATCAACTTGCTCACTAAAATCCGAGTTAAAAATCACCATTAAGGACTAAAAAACACAACAAGTTATTCCTTTCTTCAATTGGACTAATAGAATACCAAACCCTCCACTGCACTTCCAGGTAGCAGACCAAAGCAACAAGACTAACCAGGAGCAAAAGCTTTGCTTTCTCCACCCCTTCTTATCAGAAGCAGTACATAAAAAACAAAGTCAGTGGTGCACCAATTTAAGCAGCTAAACTTGCACACTGAGAAAAACAAATGTACAACAGAGATGGGTTGGCATCCAAACAGTGAACTATGCCAAAGATAACAGAGGATAACAAAAGAATAAACAAAAGGCTAAACTTTCAGAGGAGCTCTTTACAGCAGCTGCTGCCTCGTTGCCATCTTGGCTCCTCATACATAATAGAGTACTTGCCTTTGAAATACTCCTGAAGCGGCGGGACGGCTATTTCTGGCCTGCCTGTATTTGTTTGGAATATTACAGCGATTAGCGGCCGTGTCTGTCTGCGAGTTTGTCCGGGACCTCAGCACGTGGAGAGGAATAGGTAAAGAAGGCCGAATTATTGATATCAAAGTGATATCTAATATCCTTCAAGTCCGGGCTAGAAACTACAGTAACAAATGTTTAAACAATTAGTAAACTTAAGAACATTAAGTGTTAAAAACATTAACATTTGTTAAAAAGACAACTTAAAAATAGTGCTGCAGAGTATCAAAAGCCCACCCCAGCAAATTCCTAAAAGCCTGCTGGCAATAAATAAAATAAAATAGAATAAGTTGCTAACAGAAGGAGAGAAAGAAAAAAGTTGCTAAGACAACATCTTATAAATTTTAGAGAAATTAAGAAATTTTAAACAAATAAATCAAGAATTAAAAGGCACAAGAACGGAAATCAAATCAGACATTAATAAATAACTGGACAATTCAGGGGGGAAAATGGACAAAGTCAACAAGGACATTACAAGTATGAAATCTGACACTTGAGAAATTACAGGACAAGACAAAACAAATGGAAATAGAAACTCAGAGGCATGAGGAAACAATAGTTAACCTTCTGAAGCCAAAATACAGGGGAAAATGTTTGAGATTAAGGGGGATCTCAGAGAATCCAGATGAAAAGAATCAGGAAGATAATCTGATAATGAAGTCTCAAGAGGAACTGGCTACTGGGTATTATACAGACAACTTAATGAGAAAAGTGGAAAACTGAAAGAAAATTAAATGGCTTTCTAAAAGGAAATACAGATTTAGATTTAATTATATCTAATAATTGGATATAGTCAAAAGACTATATCCAAAATTTATAAAATATTGTTGAGATGGGACATGGAGGAAGAAGTAATTAAGGAACCAATTATAAAGTCGGCATAAAACATAGGCTACCCAATAAAACTTGTTCAGTGGGAAAGAACTTGGAATAGAAGATTGAAATATACAGCAAATCAGGATATAATGGAAAATTCATATAAGATGCAGTTCAGATGGTACCTATCTCCAGATAACTTATCAAAGATGTATAAAAACTATAACTGCAAATGTTGGGAATATTATATGGAGAGAGTGACTTTTTACCATATGTGATGGTCTTGCCAAAAAGCGAAAAAATATTGGAAAGCCATTCATATGCTAATAGAAAAAATATTAGGTATGTACATACAAATGACTCCTGAAATGTATTTCTTTGGCATGATAGATGACAAACTTGAAAAAGAATATGGAAAAAAATTGTTTTATATGACCACAGTAGAATCATAGAATCATAGAAATTCAGAGTTGGAAGAGACCACACAGGCCATCCAGTCCAACCCCCTGCCATGCAGGAACACCCTCAAATCAATCCCGACAGATGGCCATCAAGCCTCTGCTTAAAAACCTCCAAGGAAGGAGACTCCACTACACTCCGAGGCAGCATATTCCACTGCCGGACAGCCCTGACTGTCAGGAAGTTCTTCCTGAGGTTCAGGTGGAATCTCCTTTCCTGCAGCTTGAATCCATTGCTCCTTGTCCTGGTCTCTGGAGCAGCAGAAAACAAGTCCCATCCTTCCTCTACGTGGCATCCCTTCAAATATTTAAACATGGCTATCATGTCCCCTCTTAACCTCCCCTTCTGCAGACTAAACATACCCAACTCTCTAAGTCTATCCTCATAGGGCATGGCTTCCAGGCCTCTCACCATTTTGGTCGCCCTCCTCTGGACTTGCTCCAGCTTGTCAATATCCTTCTTGAATTGGGGTGCCCAGAACTGGACACAGTATTCAAGATGGGGTCTAACCAAAGCAGAGTAGAGTGGTACCAGTACCTCCCTCGATCTAGACACCATACTCCTATTGATGCAGCTGAGAATTGCATTGGCTTTCTTGGCTGCCGCATCACACTGCTGACTCATGTTCAGCTTGTGGTCTATGAAGACTCCTAGATCCCTTTCACACGTACTGCTATCCAGCCACGTGTCCCCCATCCTATATTTGTGGATTCCATTATTTCTGCCTAAGTGTAGGACCTTACATTTCTCTCTGTTGAATTTCATTTTGTTCGCCCTGGCCCAGCTCTCTAATCTATCTAGGTCATTTTGCATTTTGATCCTGTCCTCTGGTGTATTAGCAACCCCTCCCAATTTGGTGTCATCTGCAAATTTGATGAGCATGCCCTCTATTCCTTCATCCAAGTCATTGATAAAAATATTGAACAGCACTGGGCCTAGGACAGAACCCTGTGGCACCCCACTAGTCACTTCTCTCCAGGATGAAAAGCAGCCATTCGTGATCACCCTTTGGGTTCGGTCGGTCAACCAATTACAAATCCAACTAACAGTAGCCCTGTCCAGCCCACATTTTACTAGCTTCGTTGCAAGAATGTCATGGGGGACTTTGTCAAAGGCCTTACTGAAATCGAGATATGCTACATCCACAGCATTCCCTTCATCTATCAAGCTAGTAACTCTATCATAAAAAGAGATAAGATTAGTCTGGCATGACTTATTTTTGAGAAATCCATGTTGACTTCTCGTGATTACCGCCTTGCTTTCTAAATGATTAGAAACATACTGCTTAATGATCTGCTCCAGGATCTTTCCGGGTACTGATGTCAGGCTGACTGGGCGATAATTATTTGGGACCTCTTTTTTTCCCTTCTTGAAGATGGGGATAACATTTGCTCTCCTCCAATCTGCTGGAACTTCTCCTGTCCTCCAAGATTTCTCAAAAATTATAGCAAGCGGTTCCGAAATGACCTCTGCCAGCTCTTTTAATATCCTAGGATGCAATTCATCTGGCCCTGGAGACTTGAATTCATCCAATGCGGCCAGGTATTCCTGTACCAACTCTCTACTTATTATGTGCCTCATTTCCTCTGCTTCCTCCCCTGCTCCCCAACCGCCAGGTTGAGTGCTTGTATCCTTCTGGGAAAATACGGAGGCAAAGAAGGTGTTAAGTAGCTCAGCCTTTTCTCTTCCCCCTGTGAGTAATTCGCCATCTTCTCTGCATAGCGACCCTACTGTGTCCTTCTTTTTCCTTTTGCTGCGGACATATTTAAAAAAACCCTTTTTATTGTTTTTAATGTCTCTGGCCAGCCTAAGTTGTTCTGTGCTTTAGCCTTTCTGACTTCCTCCCTACATCTCCTAACTACTTGCTTAAATTCTTCTTTGGTGGTTTCCCCCTTCTTCCATTTCCTATACATGTTTCTCTTAACTCTTAGCTCAGCTGAGAGTTCTTTAGTCAACCATTCTGGTTTCTTCAGAAAGATAGATCTTTGCAAAAAACTGGAAACAAAAATAATTTCTAACAGTAGATGAGTGCATTCTAAAATTGCTTGATATGGCTGTTATGGACAAACTGACAATTTTTATAAAGGAAGGGAATATAGAGAAATTGGTCAGAGATTGGGATGTAGTAATAATATAATTATTTAAGAAAAACTTGGGGTGATTAAGGATAGCTAGCTTTATAGATTGAGAGTAACATATTTTTCTTCTTTATTTTGGGTGTGAAATCAATGTGAAATTATGACATTAGCTTCATTAAACTATCTATCTAAATGTATTATTTAACAAATTAAGAAACTAGAATTACAATTATAGAAGATTTTAGGATATAGTTGAAAATTACTTATAATCATCTAATTTGGTATGAGATGGAATCATATTTGTATAATTGCAATAGAAAGGATCTATGTTGTATAGATAGTTAAAATAAGCAATAACTTGTCAAGGGGAAGTCAATGTGGGATTTTGTGGATGACGAAATGTATGCTGAATATGGTTGTAGGGATGTTGACTTTATAAAAAACAATATACTAATAAAGAGGAAAAAAATCTGCCTATGAAATGAGACTCTGGAAGCTGTTTCACCCATTTCCCTTACAGATGCTTATTTTACCTTTCAACTGCTCTAGTGAGGATTCCAGGTATGCTTCAGCTGCTGACTTGCTAACCAAACCAGCTTTGCCTCTCATTCTATGTTAGCAAGATTCCATTAAAGGAGAAGAAAATCTGGCCTATGAGAGAACTGATGGCAAAATGGGACACAATGTATTATAACTGCAGCCCGGCTTGCTGCTTCTGCACTTTGAAGTGAGTGCACTGCATGGCTCATTGTACATGCTATTTGCGAAGCAGAGCGAGCGCAGAGGGCCAGCTGCTTCTTCTGCCTCTCTCAGCTGGTGATTACCATTTTGCATGCTCGTGTTTGCTGTGCTTTTGTCACAACTTGTAGGGGCGGCTGGTACCAAGTGTCTTTGGACATTGGTAGGAAGGGGGTCCCTTTCAGTATTCAGGGGGTGCAAGGTGGCGGCGGGCATGCCTGACTCTGGAGAACGCAGGTTTTCTGCATGGCTGGGTGGCAGGGGGTACATGGTTGGTAGTGCACACTCCTGCCATTTCTAGGATTCTGGCTCCTGGTCAGAAGCTTGGGCTCATCAGTCAACAGGTGGTTGCCAACCCAATCAAGTATCTGTAACCAATAAAGTTGTGGCCTTTTAATTTCATCCATGTTGTCTTTCTCTTATTTTGGAGCAGCTCTGCCCCCGATCACACCATGCTTGTTTAAAAACTGGCAGCCCCTAGCTCTAATCCTGTGGATGCTTACTCGAAGGAAAATGCATTTGAGTATAATGGAATGTTCTTTTGAGTAAACATTCCTTAAATTGGCTCCAGTTACTGCACTCATTTGTATATATCTAGTTGCAGATGATAAAATGAAAAGGTTGCCCAAAATATTTGTATTATTTGCTTGTTACAACTTAAGAGTTATGTGATTGGAAGAAACCATCTTCAATTTGAAAAATCTGGAAATATAAATATAATATAAATTAAATATAAATTAAAATAATAATATTAAATATTATTGCTACTCATAATATACAGTAGTTGATTTTATTGAAGAATTCTTTGGGTAAGAGGAGTTATGTATCTCCCTGGCCCATGCAGGAGTAGTTTATCTTAATTTTTCCCTTTGCTTCCGCTGGAAACTTATCAGAATTGTTCTGTGGAGATATGGAAAATGCTAATAAATAACCCAGCCACAAAGCAATACTTTCATTTGTTTGAACATAAGAGTAGATTAGAAACCTATTTTTGCTTGTTTTTTGTTTGAATGGTCATAGCTGAGCAATCTCAAGATTGGGATGTAATGCAGAATAGGGCAAGATGATGACATTAAAAAGCAATTAGGAAGACCATAACAAAATATGGATATGATCAAATTAAATTTGTCCTAAAACTGGATGTAGAAGACTTTATTTGATCATGATCAGGTTTTTGACACCTTCCCTTGTGTAAATAATATAAAGGATATTTTTGAACAGCATAATTTGGTTTTGCTGGTTATTTTTACTGCCATTAAAGCATGGAAATAAAGAAACCTATTTCACCACCTGATATTTTGCCTTTTCTCTTTCAAATTTTGGGCCCTTCCTTCCAGGCATGAGAGCTGGAATCATGATCTGCATTCTCCTTTTTCAGTTTTACTTCCATGCAAATCTTTTCTGGTTGGATAGTGAGAGACTGGCTGGGAGGGGCTTGCTCAAATGCAGCACAGGCAGATGACAACAGTAACTGCAACAACCGCCGTTGAGCTTGGGCTAGTCAACCTTTGCTGCAGTCTGCTGCCGGCCACTTGCTCCACAACCAGGAAGACCGCTTCCCACCGCAGCGCCGGAGCTTGTTGACGCAGCAGCAGCTGGTTCAAGAAGTCAGTCGTTACAGCAGCACCTCCTTCTGCATCTGGATCCTTTCTCGCAGTCTGAGTTTCGCGGTGTTGCTCTCTGGAGCCGTTCTCGTGCCAACTCTCTCCCCCTCCTCTCCTCCTTTTTGCTCGCCTTTACGAACAGCGAGGACCCCCAACAAGTATTCACCTTCAGTTCTGTGCCGCATCACTAGCTCTCATTATGCTGCACAGTCTATCGCAGTCCTTTTTTTGCTTCTGCTAGGCGGCAGCAGCAGCATGGACGGTGCTCTTGTGACGACCTCTGCTGATTCTATCAGTCCACTGCGGATAGGGATGCTGAGTAATCCTGCTGTAAATGGGCGAGGACACAGACACACAGAAAATTAACCATGGCTTTCTTCGCGACCACAATTATGTGACTGAAGGTAACGAAGATGCTGATATAATTGGGGCTTTTTTTAAGCTTTGATTGCTAGTGTGTTCTAACGAAAATACATTAACCTGTTTGGATAAGCGACATGTAATGACAACTCTTTTCTTGCATAGCAGATGAAACCAAATCGTTTTCGTTTTGCTAAAGTGTGAGGCTATCTTGCCATGTTCCTTTTTTTTTTTTTTAAAAAATGAAATAAACAGTGCACCGATTAACTTGTTGAGAGGAATGTCAGTTGCTGATATTGCAGAAGTAGGAGATAACTTGAGAGATCTCTGAATTTGTGAGGTTGCATTTTGGGAATACACCTATAGAAATCTGTATTCTTTACCTTGCACAACATCTAAAAGAAGAGGCTTGTGTGCTGATCCTCTGTCTTGTGTGTTTTTACTTGCAAAGTTATGTACATACTATCTCTGTAAACATGTTAGGGAGTCATAGCGAACAAATATATATTTTAAGGCCAACAGGGTTTTTTTCTCTGCAATACTTAATAGCTTCCCAGCATATTACTGTAAATATGATGTCAAAATAAACAACATGCCTAAGTACCTCATCAGCTTCACAGTGTAATAGGATTGTGAACTCCCCAAGTGTGTAGTTCTCTACTGTATAATGTTATTTGTTACTGTAGAATGTTGAAATGGTGGTGCATGGAGCTGGCTAACTAGAATGCCTTTTTCTTATATTATCATGCTCATATTAGAAATGTCATAAATTGGTCTGTGTTTGATTACAGGCAATATGCATTTTTCAAAAGTCAAACAGAATTATTTTCCCTAAAAGGGCAGTCTGCAGAGGAAACACTAGCTTGAGCTTTAAAAGCAATGTGAAAAACATAGTAATTTTCTGGCATTGCTTCCAGGGCTTTAGGAACACAAGATGCAGCTGCCTTATGCTGAGTCAGATCATTGGCCCCTCTAGTTCAGTAGGGGAAACTCTACCTGGCAGAAGCCCTCCAAATCTTCAGGCAGGAGGCCTTCCTACTTGAGGATACCTGGTATTTCCTGGTGGTTTCCTGTCCAAGTACCAACCAGTCCTGACCCTGCTTAGTTTCTGAAATAAGACTGCGTATTCAGTGTGCTGTGGTGGTTCTGCTAAAGAGGTTCCATTTTGTTGTCTCATGACCAGTTCATCACAACTTGTGCATTATATTAAATTTAATTTACAATATATTGAAAAGGTGATGGGAAGCATGATGGCAAAAACATTCTGCATGGCAACTGCAGTGTGCCTGTGTTTGACATGCAGGCTTGCATATTTGTGTAGTAGCAGTTTCAATAAAAATGACATCTGCAAAGATCCAGGGTAGCAGGATGTTCTCCATGCAATAATTATCACCTGGGGGAAGAAAATAATTTGCCCAATTGGATTATCTTTTTAAATATTAAAAATGTTTCATATCCAGCAAGCTACATTATCCGTACCCATTTAAAAATTTTGCTGACCACACTGCTGACCCATTTTCTCATGGAGACTCACATCCGCACTGCATTTATTTTTAAACTTTGTGTAAAGTTTGAAGTCTATAAGAGCATCCCATACCATTTATAAAAAACTGAGAGTACCTCTTATTTTCTCATGACAAAGCAGACTTTAAGCTTTTGATTTCTTTAGGTTCTTTTTCATTTCAGCATAAGAGATGCTCATACACAAATAGTCCTCTAACTGTGAAAGGGTTGTGCCTACTGCCAGCAACTGCATACTCCAGTCACCACCAATGGCCACATATTCTAACAATGTGGAAAAGAGTGCACATCCTCCACAACGATTATGTGGGTATGGATCCTTGTCCAACTATTATGCATATAAACTGTTATATACTTGCACAGCTCCTTCACCCATGCCATGCATCAAATCTGTGGATGGTATGGCCATCACAGCCAGAGGGCATGGTGATAGGCTGTGACCCTATTTCCCACATTGGTGTGTTTTCAGAACCACCTATAAATAGAATAGTGAAAGATCAGTTAATATGGGATAACTTAAAAGTTTGTTTCCTCACAAATGTAATGTCTCTGTTGGTCTTCATATTAAATTTTTTATTTGACTACACATAATATAAAAACAAAGTAAGTCATAAGATAGCATACCTATCATTCTGCCTCAAACACTCTTATTGACTGACAACTCTTGACAAATTATATTTATTGTATTTCTTCTCCCATTTTAAACCCTCTAACTCTAATATTTTCATATTGAAGATACTTGAATATTCTGAATTAACCTAATGGTTTTACAAATACAAAAAATTACAAATATGAAAATTTTACAAATATATTTTACAAACATATTTTACAAATATAGAACATAATTACCTTATATTAAACTAGAGGAAATTATGAATAATATTAGTCTTCAATCTATAAAACCAGCTATTGCCAAATTTCTCCATTTATTATGCATATGTGTCGTTATAGTGTCCCACTTGCTATTAGAGTTATCCAGCCTCCCTTCTTTTATTAGATGGGCCAGTTTATCCATCTGAGCCATTTTGACTAATTTTACTAACCAATAACCTACAATTGGGAATGAATTCTGTTTCCACTTTTGAGCAAATAAGATCCTAGCTGCTGCTAGGAGGATGGGTTACATTTTAGTGTTTTTAATGTATTTATATACTGTTGTAATGCCGCCTCGATCCATTGGGAGAGGCGGGATATAAATAAATAAATATTATTATTATTATTATTATTATTATTATTATTATAAAATATTATCTGATATTCCTAATAAATATGTTTCAGGAGAGATCTGTATCTGGATCTGGATCTGCATTTGATCTGCAAATGTATTGATTTTCTAATATTTCTTTACTTTCTCACATGGCCACCATGAGTAGTAAAATGTTCTTCTTTCTATATAACATTTCCAGCATTTGTTATCATAGTTTTTATACATTTCTGATCTATCAGGTGTTATATGCCACCTATTATGCATCCTGAAAAGATTTTCTCTTATATCTTTACATACTGTATATTTCATTTTTTTAGTCCATGTTTTTTCTCAGTGACTTAATTCAATTTAGCAATATTTTGTGCCCATTTTATGATTACTTCTTTAACAGGTTCATCCTCCATTTTCCATCTTAGTAATATTCTATCAGTTTTAGATAGAACTTTCTGATTATCAGTGGAAATGCTCCAGGCCATACATTTCCATGCTTTGATATGGTCTAACTGGCAAAATATATTAATTGGCAGATGTGTTGGCATGAAATATAAATTATAAACCCTTGTGGCTGGAAAGGCCATGTGGAAAGGGACACTGACCGGGAATAAGGGAGAGATGACCCCAGCATGGCCAGGTCATAAAGCCTGACTTAATAGCTCTGAGCTAATCCTATCAACTGCCCAACCTCAGAAAACAGTAAGGTGCCCAAGTGCAGAGGCAAGGACCCCTGCTGCTTACATAGCCTACTGAAGCCTGGCCCAGAGACCTCCACTCAACCAAGACATTGAAGCCATTAGCACCATCCAGACCCCATTGTCTGTGTTGCAACTCCCATTGTCCACTAGGCTGGAATTGCAATTAACTCATGCCCCTCCAGGAAGGGAAATGCAGTATATAAACCCTAGGTTTTGAGAAGTCAGATGCAGTCAGATGAAATGCTGGACCCCACTATGTCATCTTGAATCCTGATCTGGTCTGCCCTTAGACACAAACCTAAGCCACATTTCAACTTCACTACTCTTCTGGACTGGCAATTATAATCCTATATATAATTATAACCCTCAGCCTCTCTATCTATAATTTTTCTGCCCTATTTCATTCAGTTAGCTCTTGTGTGAATGTTTGACTGTTTGTATCTTGTGTGCATGCATGAGTGAATTCCCCTCAATAAAACACATTTTTAGTTTACTTTTGAATCTCTGTCTGTCCCCCCCACATACGAGCCCAGAAACATGGTAGAAAGGTCTTGCTAAGTTTCCCCCCTCTCATTAGCTTCTTGATTTTGAGCTAATTTATTCCCCACTTTTGCAAGGAGGTACTGGCATCACAGGGTGGCCCTTGTGGCACCTACATTTTGGGGTAACAGAAATTATGGTCTCTAATTTTTTTTTGTAGGCTATTTAATCATAACTCTGCTTTCAGCATTTCCTTTAGTTGTCTTTACAGGAGCCAATGGCAGTTAATTCAATCCTTCTTAAATTCTTCCTGCATCATAATTGCATAACTTTCTCCCTGAAATGTCAATATGTCCTTATGTGTAATTCATTTATCCTTACAAATATTCTCTTTTCTATAGAAAGCTTAATGAGAAGAGATCCAATGAGGTGTTTTAGGGCAGCATCTAAGATTGTATCTTTTCTGTACATACATAATGATTGTTAAAATCTCTATTTACTGTATCTTTATGATACCATAAATGCACATGCCACTTGAACCTAAGGTCCTCTCATTTGATTTGAAGCAGTTGTCTATTCTTCAAATGCACTCTGTCCTTTAACCATTCTAAGTAACATGTATGATAATATAATGTAAAGTTCTGTAGGCCTAAGCCGCCTCTTTCTTTCATATCTTGGAGGGTTTTCAGTTTAACTCTGAGTTTCTTCCCATCCCACATAAATTCCATAAATATCCTTTTGCCATTTCTTAAATACCATCTCAGTACCTATAATTGGGATAATGTCTCCATTGGTGATGTTAGCCTTTTGTTCGCCTTGCTTGCATGTTTTGACAAAAATTTAAATCTTGCTGAAGTAATTTTGTGACATACCTAAGAAATGTTCTATATAGAAAAGAAGTAAAAATGGTAGAAGACATCTTGCTTTAGTTTTCTCTCTTTTGGACACAGGTGTTTGCTTTCTCTTTTCCCCCTCTTTCTTACATTTATAACTAATTTAAAGATTAATTCTGTCCTGAGTTGTAGATGAAAAGGCAGGCTCAGAGATGAATATGGATCAACTGTAGCCACACCAACACCCATTAACTCTAAATATTGGCCCTGATAGCTGGGTCCAATGGAGAATGCAATATAACAACATTTGCAGGGCTGCAGGTTTCCCACCCCTCACTGGCATAGCTACTATTGGACCAGGAGAGGACATCACCTAGTGGGGGCTGCCAGCAACCACTCCAGTTGCTTCACAAGAAATTGTGGTAAGGAGAAAGAGATCAAGGATGCCTTTTTCTTTCTACAGTTCTGCCACCAAGATGGTGGCTCTTATCAAGGAGGAAATGTGAAGAAGTTCAGGGGATCTTCATTTGAACTGACAGGCATGGTGGAGTGAGACAAGGTGAAAGTGGGGGATGAGGTGATGTAATGGGTGGACTGAGGTGAAAAGGCGAAGAACCCTTTTTTGTGTCAGCAAGCTAAATCACCTCAAAGCATTTTGCAACTCAGCTCCCTAAATTGCCTCAAAACTGGCCCAGCAACAGGTAGTAGAACAAAAGGGAGAAAACATGGATAGCATAAAGGGATATTGAGTTGTAAAGGCAGGAGGGGATATACAAGGGCAGGTAAGAAAAGACTGAGTGAAAGGAACTGAGTTTTGAGGAAGTGACTAAGAGGAAGAGAGAGTCTTGATGTGACCTGGGTGGGAAAGGAAAACCAGGGTAAGCTTGAAGCATGAACGAATCACAAACAGGAGATTTTTTTTGTGGGGGGTGGATGCCAAAGGGCACAGAAACATGGTTTTAAGAGAATCTAAAGAATCTCATGGGCTGTCAGGTTGCATACAGTGGAGCTGGAGTTTTAGGGGAAGGTAATGGCGATGTTGGTCCATTGGGTACCAGCACTACTCTAGCTTTTTAAGCAATATTTTTAAAGCAAATTTCATTAAAGATTTTCATAATCAACAAATTACAATAACAAATTAATATCAAAAATTAAAGAAAGAAAGAAAGAAAGAAAGAAAGAAAGAAAGAAAACTAAATACTAAAAATAACTGAAGCCAATGAAAACACCAGGAAAAAGAAATAAACATTGGTTTCCAGCTTTCCTAACACAGATTATATATAACTCCATGAAGGAACTTCTTCAAATACTGTTCTGCTTCAACTGCTACATTTCCAGATGTGCTAAATATCAAAACCTACAATCATCATGTTATACTTTTTCTTGCAAAAAGCCTATCAAAAGTTTCCAGTCTCTTGAAAAAGTCATCACTGATTTTTCTCTTATCAATATATTTTAATTTATCCGTTTCAGCTAAGTCCATTAATTTTATCAGCCAGTCCTCTTTCACTGCAATTTATATATTCTTTCACTTCTCTGTGTATAATAGTTGTGCTGCAGTGGGCATGTATCATAATATCTTACCATGCTTCTTCACCAGTTGATATTCTACTAATTGTAACAAATACAATTCTGGCTTCAGTTGTACATTAGTGTTCAGGATTTTCTACACCATAGAATGTATTTAAATCCAGAATTTTTGGCCTTTTCACAACCACTTTATGCATTTTGGCCAGTTTTTCTATGTCAAATACTGGTGATACATCATCTTGTAAAAGTTCCCTTTAAGACTTTGTCCATTTAACATGTTTCTACTATTTGTCTATAAGAGATCCATTGAAAGCTATAACCTTTTGATGTTAATTTTTCAATCAATTTATTCTTCAAATTTGGAAGATCTTGATAAGTTGCCCATTTTTTCTTTGCTCTTGTTTCCTTCCTATAAAAAGCCTCTTATGATGACGCCCACAAGGGTGTTTCAGGGCATAACCTTGGTTTATATCTATTCCACACTCTTAGCAAAACAAGTATCATATCGCAATTATTAAAATCTGCATTCATTTAGGCTTTGTCATATGGCACATAACCATGTCATCCAAATCTCAGTTTCATGCTAGATCCAACATCTTATTTCTTAACATGATCCCATCCTTCAATCAAACCAAATAACATCACCATATAGTTTATTGCATATAGTCTTTACAATGTTTGAAATAAAACATGAATGGAATTAAAAAAATAAATTATTAAAAATATTAGACATAACTTTAAAACCATTTAACAGACTCCTGTAAAGCCAACTAAAAAAGTGTAAAATTATTTGTTATATTGCAATATGTGCCTTAATGAAGCAAGCAGATAGTTTCTTAGGTGCCAGTACAAATGGGCTACTGAGCATGTGACAAATATCTGCTTATTTGATAACAGTACTACAACTACTTTCCAAGGTGTGCAGTTTTTATATAACTGAATAATAGGAGACACAAATCGTTGTGTAGGAGCAGAATAAAGAGGGCAGAACAACAAATACTGAGTTATGTCATAAATCTGACTATAGCAAAATGTACACTTTCTATCTATAGCTGGAATACTTCAAAATCTCCCTTCAACTTATGCAGAAGACATTTACTGGGATCTGAGTTCTGTGAAAGCTGTTTGGAGCTGAGAGAAGGTCAAAGGCCATTTCTGCACTACATTATTATAATACTATTATTCCACTTTTAACATCCTGTGGAATTCTGGGGTTTGTATTTTACTGAGGCCAAACAGCTCTCTGGCTGAGAATTCTAAATGCCCCTCCCTAAACTGCAAATCCCAGAATCTCATAGGATGTTGAAAATGGAATAATAGTGCTATAGCAGTGTAGTATGGAAATAGTCAAAGTTTCAAAGTACTGAGGCTTTGCATGGCTGATCTAAATCTGTAGGTAGCAAATGGAGAATTGTGCCCCAATTCTGCTCTGTCTTGATTAACATCATGATTGAAATTTCAGTCTTCAGGGTCATGAGGACTAAGTCTTAGATAATTCTCAGTGTCAAGATTGTAGACTTTTAACTTTTCTTGGGATAGTTGTGCCCAGCCTCCAGACCTTAGTTCGTCCAGCCAACAGAGTGATCTTCAGGTTCATTTAATCTGTGCCAGGATCTTAAGAAAGACAGATCAACTGTAGCTGCAATTGAGGGGAGACCCAATTCAGTCCTAAGGTGAATCACTGGAATGCCTGGGGGCGGTCACAAAATCTGTTGCATGTATTTGCACAATTTCCAAATTAGGCTTCTCCCAAGATTTTAGTTCCATGCAGCATTTGTGCAATAATTTTAGCTGTGTAAGACTATACAGCAAGAATTATTAACTGACTCCCTCTAGAAAAATATTTTAAATTGCCAAATAAAGACTTGATATTTTGGTGGCCTCTAAATCTTGCTTCCAATAAGTTTCTCATCAAAGTGCATCCCTGGGTATTTAAATGAGTGCACATGTTCTAAATTATGTCCCTCAACTGTCCACATGTGGTTAGGGATTTTCCTCATGATCTTAGTTTTAGAATAATTGACAACCAATTGTTCCTCTTTACCTAGCTGCCCAAGTTTAGCTAACATCCTTTTAAGGCCAATTTTATTCAAAGATAGCAAAACCAAATCATCAGCATAAAACAAAATTGAAATCTTGCCATTGCTAATAGCTGGAAAAAATGAGGGCTAGGTCATTTCTAGTGTCAAGTTATTAATGTAAAAATTAAATAAAGAGGGTGCCAGAATACAGCCCTGTTTCACTCCATGGTTGATGAGAACAGATTGTGTTAAAGCACCATTTAAACCCATTTTCACCTGCAGAGAATTAGCTTGGTACAAGATCTGAATAAGCTCAATGTTTGTTTTATTTAATTTGTGCCTTAAATGCTGAATGTCCATAAAATCAAAGGCTGATGAGAGGTCTACAAAAGCTGTGTAAATAAACGTGTTTGAGCCACTGGTAAATTTACATGCAAGATAGCAATAGCATGTGTATTTCTATACCGCTTATTAGCTAAGTGCTCTCTAAGCAGTTTACAATATATTAGCTAATTGCTCCAAACTGGGTACCCATTTTACCAACCTGTGAAAGTATGGAAGGCTGAGTCAACCTGGAGACTGGCAGGATCAAACTCACAACCTTGTGGCTGCGGTACTGGCATTTAACCACTTCAGGCCTGCTTCATAGTACTTCTACTTCTCCTGTAATCTACTTGTTACTCATGGATAATAGATTACTGTCCCATTACAGAAGCTGCCCAACCCTCAGGTGTAATTTAGGTAGGCTCACACGTCTTATGGGAGGGACTTGTCTGTAACAAATTCCAGAATTTGGTTTCATTGCCTTGAATGAAGGCCAGATCTGATGATTTCTGATTGTTGACAACATATGCCTTCTTTTTATCCCTCAGTAAGTAGGTCTCTCCTTAAACACTACAATCTCTATATCATCCACCTTTATTCTGTTCCCAAAATGGTGCTGCAGCACTTAATTTCTAGTCTGTTTTCCAACAAAATAGACAATCATATATCTTGGTAAATGTCTCTGTATAGCTACACATGAAAAACTCAATAGACACAATCAAGCTTGAATTCTATGTCTTCCTTTTGCTTTTACAGTGAGTTTGCTATGGCATCAACCATTCTTTCTCAGATGTTTTCTTTGGTTTGTTCTGTGATGGCTGTAAAACTTAAACAGTTCTCCTTTTCCCACTGTTCCATTAAGGCATAAGCATTCAAATCATGCTCACATTCTCTGTCCCATTTCTCCATCTTAATTTCCAGCCTGTCTGGGTTTTCTTTGTTGTTGTTGTTCTAGACTCTGAATCATTTCATTTATTTGTTTCAGGTGCCACTTGCATCACAGACTGTTTCTTTACTTTCATCTCTGATTTCACTCCTTTCAATTCTTTTCTAAATTTTGCCTTCAAATCAAATCAAATCTCTTCCTGTTTGAGCTATCTGCATTTTTATGTATTGGCAATCTTCCATATATTTTTGAGATACATCTGTTGACCTAGATGGTAGATCCACAAATCCTCTTCTTTCTGCTCCTTTTGTTTTGGCTCTTGTGCTAGAACTCATAGACATTATAGTCCCAAACTCGTTAAAAAGAAAAAAAATCTAAAATTACTCACAGGAAAAATTTAAAAAAAAAAGTTGCGATTACTTCTTTTGGCCATCTGATGTCATTCTTTGCTTAACTTTCTCCATACAGACACTGTCTATAGTATACAGTTATGTACATAGAAGTCTGACTTAGGCCCTTTCCGCACTGAGGCTTCTAGCGCAAGTGGGGGAGGCCGGCAAGCGCAAGAAGGCTCGTCCGGGAGGCTGCCGCTTCCCCCTCCTTCCTTCCGCAGGCGAAGGAACCAGCGGGGAAGCGGCACCGAAGGAGGCTTGCCGCGCAAGCCGGCCTCCCCCCGTGCGAAGCGGGAGACCTCGCGCCGGATTCCTCCCCCCCGCGCGCGCCGGATTCCTCCCCCGCGCGCCGGATTCCTCCCCCCCGCGCGCCGGATTCCTCCCCCCGCGCGCCGGATTCCTCCCCCCGCGCGCCGGATTCCTCCCCCCCGCGCGCCGGATTCCTCCCCCCACGCGCGCGAAGCGGGCGGCGTCGCATCCCTCCACGCGCGCGCGCGAAGTGGGCGACGCGTCCGTCGCGCTACCTCCCCACCCCGCTCCTTCCTTCCGCAGGGGCGGAGGGAAGGAAGCGCGACCCGGCCGGCTCCCGGAGGCTCCGCACGAAAGGTAAGTGCGGGTGGGCTCCGGGAGCGTTGCGCGAGAGCGGGGTGATTTTCGCTTGTACGCGAAAATCAAAAAACCCGCGCTCGCGCCGCTTCAGCCCCGTAAGCCGGGCGGAAGTGGGAGTGCATCGTACAGAGCAACGCTCCCACTCCCGCGAGGCTCACGGGGCTATCGCGCGCGCAAAGGCCCGTGCGAAAAGGGCCTTATTTTCATTTTAGTTCTATAGGCATCACTTGCTGTTATCTCAGTCCCAAGGTAAATAAAAATCTATTCTCATCTGCATTCTATTTAATATAGTTTTTATTCAATATTTCCAACTCTATATGTCTTCAAAACCTAGTAATTTTTCAAAAAAGTTTCTCAGTTCTGGCTTTTTGCTCTATGTTATAGCTACTTAAAGCCACTTTAGAAGTCTTTTAAGAAAAATTCTAATCAGTGTATAACTGAAACTTGGTCTTACAGAAGAGCAGTTTTGCAAATTGTTAGAAGTGCAAACTTTGCAAACTTTGTTGGAAGATTCATCTGCAGAATCGGAAAGCTTCCTAAATTCACGTTTTAACTTCGGTGATCCTGGTTGCTAGAAAAAGGCTTTAGTGACTCTTGTTGCTTAAAAACAGGCAGTACATGCGGGGGAGGGGCAAGCTGGGAGTAACTATCTCTTTCCCCTCCACCCACAGTGAATTGCTACATACTTGGTGATCAGATTTCCAGGATGGGATCTCAAGAATCTTCTTTGGTGATCCTCTGTACTTCCTTTATCCACCTGTCTCCGTCACCTGAGATGAGGAAACACCATGTGATGCATCCACCTTCACAAGACCTGTGAAGAGGATAACTGGCTTGTTGCCATTTTCCTCTGGAAACTTTTCAGGGTTTATTTGAAAGGCTTTTGGACTTCAGGAATGGGAAATGACTAGCCTAGCTACCAGTGGATTGGGAGTTGACTTGCCCTGGCCTTGTGCCACCTAGTTCGGAGAGAGGGCATTTTACTAGTTGTTCCTGGGAACTAACCTGTGCCCTTGCTTCCCTTTCTTTAGGTGTCAAAGCAGAACCTTGAACTATGCTTGAAATTAGACTTGAGGAACTAGTTGTTAGTTGAATGGGAGGAATGTGAGCATGGCCCCCCAAATAAGAATTCTGCATTTCTGGAAAAAAACTTCCTTTTGTCCCCCAAATTTCTAACATTGCAATAACTTAAAACTTAAGTCAAGCATTTAGAAATAGAACTTAGGCACTCAAAGGAAAGGGGCAGTCAGATTTACCAAAGGAATGCAAACATAATAAATATAAGAATTCTAAATATGAACAATTGTTAGTGCTTCAATCTCAGCAATGAGAAAAATCTGGGGACTGAAGGAGATTGCAGAATTCTTATTTGGGAAGGAAATGCCCTCATTTTACCCCCACTGTAAGTACACTTTTGACTGGGGGCCAATACAGTCATATCTCTGTATCGAGTCCTAGACCTCTTCTGGGTTGGTCCATGAAAGCAGGAGTTGTGACATAGCTCTGTGGGCTTAGTACCCACTCATTCTGTTCGGGAGGTGGGGTGTCTGTAGCAGTTTCTGGATCTGCAGTTGGGTTCTTAACAAAGATTTTTTTTTTTACATTAGAACATAGTTTACTGAAGTGGTGCCTATGGTTCGGAGGGAAATTTTCTTTTTTCTGATATATATATATCTGATATATGTATACATATATTTACAATGATAGTATTATAGTGCAAAAACACCATTTCACTGATAATTGAAAAAGTATAATTGAAAAAATATACTATAGTCGAAAAAAATATGCTATAATTGAAAAAAAATGAAAAGAAAATAGAAGAAGTGAAGGGAGCATATTGGTCCCATATGTCTTGGAATCAAAAAAGAGACCCACTCAAGAGAGGGAATAAAATATTAAAGCTGGTGCCAGGAATTGACAGAAGATAGTATAGAAAAACAGAAATGTTTTTTGGATATTTTGAAACCCCCTGAGAACTGCAACAACAAATACTGCAACCGCTCAGCACATTTGTCCTATCTAGAGGAGCTCTTAGACAACAATCAAGCAGTTGTTTTTCTCATCCACTGAAGTTTACACACAGCCTTCAATGACAGCCCTCCACACTGTAGTAAATCTTAACAATGTGTTAGGGGACTGAAAAACCATGTCAAAAAGAAGCTGAAGCTGGTGAAACAGATATTGCTAGTGGAGTGTGCTTTGTCTCACAAGCTGCAAAACTGATTTGGCTCTGTAGAATAATATCAACCCTGGGGGGAAATCAACCTCATCCCTTCATCAGTCCAAGGACTCTTTCTTGCCAGTGAAGACACAGTGCTACTCTACTTGCTGGGGGTCCCTTAGGGAATTTCCAACACCTGTCAAAATTATCACCTGTGGGGAAAATTAGCTATGAACACTGCTGTAGCAATGCAAAGAAGGTAGGGTAATTAAGGATCTTGAGCCCAGCTTTTACAGAATTGGATCACAGAGAATCAGGCTAACTGTTCAAATTTATGGTTTTTATTAAATGAAAATGTTCTCACTCACCAACGCACACACACACACGCACACAAGGCCTATTGCAAAAGAAAAGAGGTGAAAAATGGATAGAGAATATAGCAATGGATTGTAGAGCGGTGATACTGCACCTAACCTGAAGTCCTTGGTCTGGGAAGCAGGAAGCAAAACGGAACTCAGCGAAGAAATGGTGATGGTCTGCTAATGCGGTGGGGAGTTCTCCACAGAAATTCTCAAAAATTAGGACTACTTGTAGGGCAGAATGTACTTCAAAGGCAAATCCTCTCCATAGCAAAGGAATGATTGTTCATCAGAGGCAACGTGGTTTGTATGATGTGTTGCCAATGTTTCAGGATCTTCGGTTGCAACAGGTTGTAGTGTAAATTTATGTAGATGGGCCTTGCCTTGTAGGATTTTTCCAGAGTCACAGGTGCTCAACCTGGGGAAAACATGCTCATCCCCTCAAAGTTGGCTCTACTTTGGCTGAGGACTCTTTGTTTTCATGGGTATGCACAGCTTGAGGTCTCCTTGGGCTATGTAACTGAGGATTTTTCTGGCCTGACCTAGTTTTCGGTCATTCGACTGTTTTTGCCTACGTGCCCATCTGGGCAACCTCCCTGGCATGGTGAGCATATTTGATATAAAAATTGTAGTCCTTGGGATAGGGTGTGCCAGTGGGGTAGCAACAGATCCATGTGTCTATAGCCTTGCCTATTGTGGAAGTAAGAAAAAGAACACTCTGACTTATCCCTCAGCCACAGAAACAAGAACTGCTATTTTCTATTAGAGTACGAGCAAGGAAATATCAGCCCAACCTGAACTGTAGTCAAATGCCTGTTTATACTGCACCATGTTGTTAAGGCCAAGAAGCAGCAATCTCTTTTTTCTTCATTTCCGTTCCCTTGTGTGCTTTATCTTTTTTAGCTAGGTAACCAGATAGCAGAACTTGTCACTGCTTTCTTTTTTCTGTGCTGCATTGCTTTATCTCCAGTTTGCACACGTTATGCCACTATCCCTCTTGGCTCCAAGGTGTCACTTGTTTCAACTAGAAGTAACTAGGCTTGTACTCCTCTTTTTCAGCAATCCCAGTTGGCCTGTGTACTTCATATTTAAAAAAACCCGAAGAAAGCTTTCATTTTTGATGAGTCTGTCATCCATAAAAAAATGCAATTGTTTGTATCTTTCTTCCCCCTACCCCTTTAAAAAGCAATGTCCTTGAATAAATATCCAATTGTTCATTTTTTATATATACTCTTTTTGGTACAAGTGCCTCAGCTCTAGCCAGAGTAGAACTTTTTCTTCAAGTTTTGTAGGAATGCCCAAGAATGCTGAGGGATATGTTCTTTGAGGCCCTTTCCGTAGGATTCCGGATTCCAGTGGTGTCCCACAGGGATCCCGGGAGAGCCTCTTTTGGGAGGGGAGTATGACAGGAGCTCTCTCCACCGCATTGGCTGTCTACTGGAATGGAAGAGGTGTGATGGCCATGCCTCTTCCTTCCACAGTGCAACTGGGCACTGTCCCAGGCTACACTGGGGCAGGAAGCATGGCCATTGTGCTTCTTACCCTCCGCAGCTCAGATAAGAGCAGGAGGGCAGCAGGAGGGCTGCACGATTGCCAGTCATTATGAGTTTGACCATATACCCGTCAATGATTTGTAGTGCAGTCATGCTGCCTGGGTACAGGAGAATGACAGGACCCAGATGAGCTCATGCATAAGTGTCATCCAAGACCATCCTTCTTCTATCCCCAGTGTGGGATGCTGATGCCCAGTGGAAAGGGCCTGAGTCCAGGGTCAGTGTCAGCACCAAGGCAGTGCTTCTCAACTATGGAAAACAGAATGATTCTGTTTCATTATAATTGTGGTCATTCTGTTGATAAATTTGACCATCTTAATGATAAAATACTTTCATCAGGGTCTGTTGAAACAATCGTATATTCAACAGCTATGTACTATATACATTAGATAAACTTTGTATAGCCAAATTTTGGAAGTTTCCACAGAGACTGTTTGAATAACAATGACTTGATAAGAGATGGGATATAATGGTCCTCTGTAAATTCACCTGGCGTGTACCACTAGGAAAACAAAGCACTTCACTGCAAATGCTTAAGGGTGCTTATTGTTGTTGTTCTTAAGCCTCTTCAATCAACTCTGACTTATGGTGACCGTAACATGGCAAGATTTAGTCAAAGGATGTTTGTCATTGCCATTCTCTTAGGGTGAAAGAATGTGACTTGCCCAAGGTCACCTAATGAGTTTCCATGGCTGAGCAGGGATTCTTCTGGAGTTGTAATGCAACACTTAAAGCTTTAGATTGTGCTGGCTCGCTTAAGGGCCTATAATTAATGTAGGGCCAGGATATTTGATTTACTGGGTGTCTCTACACTCAACTCTGGAGAATAGACTTGGGATGCAGCCTGCATGTCCTTCTGAGTTATGATATAATAGCCATTTTAACCACCATCCTCTATGGCAATGAAATCCTTCCCTAGGGAAGAGGAATCTGGAAACCACAATCCATGCTTTTATAACAAAGAACTGACCATGGAAATCTGTGGGTAGATGGGTATGTAGCAGATTGCTTGGAAGAGCTTGAACTGGCACAAGATGATGCAGCCTGATAAAGATTTCAGTGTAGGATTAAGGGCAAGCAAGAGAGTCAGACACATATTTTCAGGATCAGTATCATTTGCAAGTCAGCTACTCCTGATAGCAAATTCAGTTGCAGAGTTCCTGAAAAATACAAGGGAGGAGGACTCCAAGGTTTGCAGAAGTACGGACATAGCTCAGTTAACAAAGCCTCTGACAAAGAAGCTCCCTTTTTACAAAGTGTTTTTAATGCCTGTCCAGGCCCCCCTTTCTTCTTGTCCTCTGTCTAGATGGTCATTTTCAGTAGCATCAGCACTAAGAGGATGGTAAAAGGAGCTGGAGGAATACAGACTTTTAGTGTTAGGTTGCAGCAGCATGTCTGCAGTAAACAATGCAATAAAAGCCTGAGATGGACAAGATGAGATTCTACTGTAGCCCATCCTATTGTAGTTGTTTGCCTGCCTACAACAGCAAAGAAAAACAGTAGCTGTCTCCAGAATCCTTTACTGAGCATGTGTGGGCACCAAAACAGAGAGGAAAGAGGAAAGCACTACTATCCCCATCATGCTAAAAAAGCATAGATTTATCACTTTGGCCACCAAAATGGAAAACATAAGAAGAAGTGGAGACTAATGAAAAAAAATCTGGGTAATATTGGAAGAAGTGCTCAAATGGTCTCTTGCGAATTCAAAATGCTTTTCTTTACTTATGCAGGGTTTACTTGACCTGAGTGTCTAATTTCACATGTGCATATTCTGAGTTTTGGATAAAAACTTGAAACATGTTGAAATACTTTTCTTTTTTGTGGTGTAGGAAACTATCTCTTTTCTGTCCATATTATTTCTGCATCTGCTGCCATATTTTATGTTAAAAAGGTAATGCTTAGAGACATACTTAGTTAACTAAGGTATACCTGCATTTGAAAAACAAAGGAGGCCAAACAGAAACAACAACAAAACAGCCTAATGAGGACTGAACATGCTCAGTAGCCACTGAAAGTAGGATATTAATATAGTGGGAAAAGGAAAAAAGTGATAATGGGATGGGAATGAAAAGAAGAGTTGAATGCTGTGTTTGGAGAGAAGGAACAATTTTTAGGAACAGTTTTCCAGAAGAGAGGATACACTGTAACATTTTGCATGATGTTAAATTAAATTAATATGCACCCCTTCTTGTTCATTACTACAAAAATCAGTTTAACATTCTGGATGTGACCAACAGTGCCCTAAACAAGCTGAATCTACATATATGAAGGAGCAATCCCTCACTCTATGTGTCTGTCTGTTCTTTAAAAATTAGAGGAGATAGGCTTCTCTAACTCCTTTAGAATCAGGTATCAAGATATATCTAATTCCAAAAAAATTTCTAATAGTTTAAGAAACGTATATTTAGGCAAACAAGTTAAAAAGTGTCCAAACTATATTAGTCATGGTGGAGAGCTTAAAATGTGATAGTTACTACTCACACAGTTTAGAGTTTGATAGACTTGCTATAAAGTAACTTGGGGGAGAATAACGAGAAGAGAAGAGAAAGATCAGGAGATTATACTCAGAAACCAAATTTAGGAGATTAAGAAAAATCTCCCTAATATAGAAATGATCCAAACAGATAGATGTGTAGGCCATTACATACAGATAGGCTGAAACATGCACAGAGCAGCAGCATTGTTACCAGGTTTTCAAAACAGCAGCAAGTGACAGCCATAATTCATGATATGCAGGGTTGACAACAGGAAGTAGTTATTAACAAGTTTGTGTTCTGCTTAAATACCAAATGAAAATATTGATTTTGGGTAATTTAACCATGTGTTTCTCTGTAAAATCAACATACTATCCACATTCATACACAATGCACACATTTCTGTCTTTACACTCCCAAATTTGAGAGTTTTGGCAGAGTTTATATAAAAGGAAAGGTTTTCCAGCTTTCCAATAGAGAACCCAAGAGCAGAAGAGAACTTGGGCATGCCTCACAGATCAAAAAGGAAAAAAAAGTGGGGCAGCAGCAGGGAAGGCACAAGAGTTACCTTTGTGAGTGGCCAGGATACTGTAGGGCCCCAGCAGCTGTCCATGACTCCCCACCTCCTGCAACTTGCAGCACCTCTGGTGAGCAAAATGGAATGGGCAACCATTGCAGCAAGACAGGTGTAATACAATCTCAGGGACAAGCACCCACAAGCTTCATTGCTGTCACTCTGATCCAACTACAGTCTCCAAAGACTTTTCAAAGGCAACTGCATAGATAAGCTGATAGACAGTTGTTCTATAGAGTTATCTATTTACCTTCTGAGTTTGATGAAATAGATGGGAGATATTATTAAAATGAATAAAGGCATTAGTATAAGTTTAATGGATGATTTACTTTGAATTTTGTCAGTGTCACTTTGTCAGATAGCAAGAGGCCTTTCCACACGACACTGTTGTAGTGTTATTCCACTTTCAACCTCCTATGGAATCCTGGAGTTTTGCAATTTAGGAAGGGGCATTTAAGAATTCTCAGCCAAAGAGGTCTTTGGCCTCAGTAAACTACAAATCCCAGAATTCCACAGGATGTTGAAAGTAGTATAATAGCACTATAACAGTGTACTGTGGAAAGGCCCTAGATTTTAAAAATCTGTTGGGGAAACCTGCAATTAGAAAGAAAGAAATAGCAGGCCAAAGGACTGTTACCTGTCCTTTCTGTGTCAATTTTTTGCTCAACATTGCATCTTCTCCGAGCTGGGTGGGTCACTGCCAGTGAGTGACTGGAAAGTGTTGTGCCTCTTTAAATGATGCTCAGGACTTTGTATTGTTAGTATTTTGTGTGTCCAGAAAGTCAAATTTACAAAAAGTGTTTTATATGTGTAGCAACCCAGGCATGTCTGCACTAGACTGTTATAGCTCTATTATTCCACTTTCAACATCCTATGGAATCCTGGAGTTTGCAGTTTATGGAGGGGCCAGCCAAAGCTTACTGCTATTTAATCAATATTGTTCTAGCATTACATGAGAGGAATTAATCTCCCTATCAGCTGTTAGGAAGCATATTCCTCTATTTTAAACAGTCCCCTGATACCTTGGTTCAAAAAAGTTAGCATTTTTTCACAGCCTTTTTTCCCAACTGCAAAAGCAGCCCAAAGTCCAATTCCAAAGAGAAGCTTCTTCACAGTCTGCCAGACACCATGTGCTATTTTGGTTGACTTTGTACAGTGCAGCCATGCAGTAGCCTCCCCACTCTTATGAAGTGTGGGAAACTGAGACATTTCTGGCTGTAGTGCATGTGTCAGTGTGTGGTTGGGGGTTGTTGGAATCATTAGTGTCAGTAGGATAAATACAGAGTAATTCAGCATGTGCCATAGAGCCGAGATATAGTTTGGGTTCATTGCACACAGGCACACAATATAAGGTATGATGCCAGATTGGCATGTATATATGAGTATGAATAACATTTTTTCATTAGGAATTATGTTTTAAATGTGTTTTTAACTGTCTTGAACTATGTTTTACTGATGTTACTCAATTCTTTTAAAATTTTTGTAAAATAAGATTTTAGCTTAATCTTGTTTTACATTACTGTAAGCCATCTTGGATCTCACTGGCAGATTAATTGAAATAATAATAATAATAATAATAATAATAATAATAATAATAATAATAATAATAATAGTAGTAGTAGTAGTAGTAGTAGTAGTAGTAGTTGTCCTTTGATGAAGCCACAGTACTAGCACAAGATTTCCAGTCCTAGGAGTGCTTTCTTATTTTTTTCTAACTGCAAAAAATAACATAAAATATAAGTGAAAGATGGAAAGGAAAATGAGAATGAATCAAGAAATTAAGATACTGACAGGAAGAGAAAAGGAAAGGAAAATTAAAAGAAGGGAAGAAAAAAAGGTCTTCCTTTAAGACAGCTAAGCAGAGAGACGTCTTGTATAACTGAGAAGCTAAGAAGCTACCCACATAATCAATAACTTTGGATTCTGTTTGGTATAGTGGAGATATTTAGAGATAGCAAGCCACTGACTGAAGATAACACTCTCTCTGCCCCAAGAGGGTGGGTCGTGTCCATAGCACTGCGGACTAAACCAGAACTGGCAAAATATAGGTAATGGCAAAAATCATTACGAAATCTGCTGAATAACTTTGTAGGTGCCAATGAGCCCTGCATGAGAGTGTTTGAAGTGGTGGGAGCAGATGGAAATGCCTGCGCCAAGGCAAATCTTCATATCTATCACTATCTATCTATCTATCTATCTATCTATCTATCTATCTATCTATTTATCTATCTACCTATCTATCTGTCTCCTCCATATTTATAGCACTGACAGATAGCCAATATCTGTAGGGTAAAAGTCAAAAAGCTAAAGCTCAGAATGATCTCAGGCTTGTTAGAGAGGTTAAAAATAATACATTTTGTGGTTGTTGTTTTTTTTTTGCTATGTTCAAACAAGAGGAAGAACAATGAAATAGCAGGACCACTGTGTAGAGAAGACAGTGAGATGCCAGCAGGGGACAGAGAGAAGGCTTCAGTACTTAATATCATTTTTGCCTCAGTCTTCTCCCAAAAGGAAAAGGGTGCTTTAGCGGATGAAAATAGAATAAATCATGCAGTAAAGAGACTCTATATTCCAGTATGGGCAGTGGCGTACCTAGCATATTTGACACCTTGTACATATTTTTTAAACACCTGTCCCACAAGTTTATTTTCAGTAAACATCACAAAATGAAATGAGTAATAATGCCCAGAAAAGATATGCAAACAGTGAAAATGAAATGAGTAATAATGACCAGAAAAGAAATACAAACAGTGAAAATTTTCTTTTATTGAACTTTGTATATATAAGTATGTCAGTAAAAATTAATTAATTAATATAATAATAAATGAATAAAATAAATAAAATATTGCAATCCAAAAAACAATGTATCAATAAATTTAAATTACATTTATAAAAAAAAACTTATCCAACGTGTTTGCAATATGAATGCTAGTGTATCTTCCTTTTCTGAACCCAGCTTAGGTATCTGACATTTCTTGCTCTATAGGCATTGAAAATCTTTGTTGTAAAATTCTGAGCCTCACTTTGCTTGCATGGGAGATTAATCTAGTGGTCCAGTGGTAATTACAATCCATGGTGTCCTGTTTCCTATAGATTAGAATGTATATTGAATGTTTCCAATTTGTAGATTGTTGTTTTGTTTTCCATATTTGTTGACAGATTTTCATTAGAATGTGGGTAGACTCTATCTTTGTAGCTTAAAACAGTTCTATTGGTATGCTGTCTGTTCTTGGTGATTTTTTTCTCCCTAATGCTTTTAGTGCAGGTTCCACTTCACTTTCTAAAACTGTGGGTTCATCTTCAAATAGTTTTTCCTGTGGACTTCCCATCTGTGGAGATCTTTGAACAGAGGTTGGATGGGCATCTTTCAAGGGTGTCTTAGTTGTGTACTTCTGCATGGCAGGAAGTTGGACTACATGTGGTTCTTTCCACCTCTCAGACGCTATGATTCTGTGATTCTGTCCTTGATCACAGATAGAATAATCAGGCACTTGGTTCATATAATAGACAATTAATATATGGTTATGAATATGTTATAGTAGTAACGTAATAAATGTGACATTTAGTTTAATATTCCATTACCTTTTCCTCATTGTTTTAAGGAAGAAATAACCATGTTCCTGCCAACTACATAGAATTATAGAGTTGGAAGAGACCACAAGGGCCATCCAGTCCAGCCGCTGGCTATGTAGGAACACTCATCAAAGCATTCCCAACAGAAGGCCATCCAGCTTCTGCTTAAAAACCTCCAAAGAAGGAGTCTCCACCACATTCTGAGGCAGCATATTCCACTGCTGGACAGCTCTGACTGTCAGAAAGTTCTTCCTGAGGTTCAGGTGGAATCTCTTTTCCTGCAGTTTGAATCCATCGCTCCTTATTCTAGTCTCTGGAGCAGCGGAAAACAAGCCCAGTCCCTCCTCGACATGACAGCTCTTCAAATATTTAAACATGGCTATCATGTCCCCTCTTAACCTTCTCTTCTGCAGACTAAACATACCCAGCTCCCTAAGCTGTTCCTTATAGGGCATGGCTTCCAGACCCTTCACCATTTTGGTCACCCTCCTCTGGACACGTTCCAGCTTGTCGATATCCTTCTTGCAATGAGGTGCCCAGAACTGGACACAGTATTCCAAATGAGGTCGAATCAATGCAGAATAGAGTGGTAAAAATCCTAATTGCACAAAATGTGTCCAGCTACACATTAGAATGCCTAGAAAAAGTCTATACTTTGCCTTATAAGGTGAACTGCCTGAGGACAGAGGCCATTTTGTCTCCCAGCACCTATCTAGCAGGCCACACAAGGCTGGTTGCAAAGGGCAAGACAGTGGAAAGCATACATTCAGATCATTTCCGCATGAGACGGCCACCCCCCGCAAACTGCAACCCCCAGGATTCTATAGGATGTTGAAAGTGGAATCATAGCGCTATAACAGTCTCGTGCGGAAACGGCCTTAGTTTTAATCTGTTTGCAGAGCTGAACAAAGTGGTTCCCAACCCCTGACTGTCTCTTCAACATTCCAACTTGTGTACTTTGGGTGTTAACACAACCCTCTCTTCACCGTTCATAATTTTACAAAATGTTTGGGAGAAGTTGTACAGGCTAGAGTTGATGGCTGAATGGATCAAGCTTTCTATCACAATGGAACTTTGCTGGGAGAAATTGGTGTCTATCTGAAATTTGTACCTATGGATAGGGTGATGATTTTGGAAATCTGGTCTGATGGAAAAGCTAGTGATAATTTATTTAGCCAGGGAAACGCTCCCTTGAATATTAGGAGTGATCATTAAGAATCTTTTGCCCTGGATAACTTGTTCCCTCTACATAGAAAGCAATACTTTAATTCACCATGTAAATAATTCCCTTAACAAACATTCAAGTTCTGTTCATCTTATGATCTTGTCTTTAATGAGGATCCCAGTCCCATGTCTACTTCATAGTAACGGCCTTTCTTTAAGTTGTGGTTGTTGTGTGCCTTCAAGTAATTTCTTACTTATTACCGACTTTATTTTAGTGGCTGCAGTTAACACATTTTATAATTAAGAGAGCATTCCCTAATTGACAAGGTAGTCTTGCAGCATAAACACTGGACCTGTGACAGTTTGACTGCTTATGTATACGGCTAAACTGGAGGCGGAGACCTGGAGACAAGCATAAGCTCTGCCCCTGAATGTTGCTGTCTGTTTGAAGTCCTTTCCAGACCTCACAACATAACTCTCCTGCTGGCACCTCCAGACCTCAAAATTAATACAAGCCTTAGAGCCAAATGAAAGTTTGCTGAAAGCTGGTGCAAACTTCTCAGTCTCCAAATTAGTCAAAGTCCAAATCAAGACTTTTTTTAAAAAAAATACAGCCCTCAGAGGTCAGTGCAACATTATTATTCCTTATGAAAAAGTATTTCTTAAGTCCAACCACAATAATTTTTTTTAAAATTGCCTGGCCAACCACAGACTTTATATCAGATAGCCCAGATGGAAAGAGAGAAAAAGTGGGAAAGAGAAAGAAATGTATCTTTTGATTCCTGGGAGGGGCAGGCAGCTGCATGAGGGCAGAGGCCATTTTATCTCCCAGCACCTGTCTAGCAGGCCACACAAGCCGGTTTCCATGTACCCAAAATGACATAATGTCATTCTGACTGCCCTCTTGGCATATTTTTCTCTTTCTTGGAGTTTGGGGGCTTTGTAGGGCTAGGGCAGTGGTTCTCAACCTGTGGGTCGGGACCCCTTTGGGGGTCAAACGACCATTTCACAGGGGTCACCGCTCCTCAATCCTGCCGCCCCTTTTAAAAGAAGGTGGCCTCATAGCCAATGGGAGCAGTGCTTCTGAGACCCCTGCGCTGGGGTTCAAACTGCAAACCCCAGGATTCCATAGGATGGTGAAAGTGGAATAATGGCGCTATAACAGTCTAGTGCACAAATAGCCAGGATGACTTTCTCCTCTCGCTTTTGTTGTGTGTGGACCCTTGGTGCTTGCCACACACACGTGTTGTGTTCTTCGCCCTGACTGTCTTGCATTCCTCGCTTTTTGTATGTTCAGTGTCCGCATTCCCTTTAAGGGAGGGAGGGAGGGAGGGAGGGAAACAAAATGCGTCTGCTTATGCCGCCACCATCTTTCCTCTCTCCCTGTCCTTTCCTCCCTGCGCCTCGTGTAAAATGTGGGCTGTTTTGGCATTGCCTTTGGGAGTGACTGACTTTTTGAACTGTGGAAACCCAACATTCAGAACTAGAACTACTGCCTTAATTCTGGCATTGATGGACGCTTTCTGTGCTTAAAGAAAGGGTTACCAGTTTTTAGGCATTAGAAGTCTACCCAGAGCAGTGATTTAGGGTAGTGTTTCTAATCTATTTGATGTTGGAAATAACTAACTAACTAACTAACTAAATAAATAAATAAATAAATAAAAATAATGAAAATGATTTTATGGTTGGGGGTCACCGCAACATGAGGAACTGTATTAAGGGGTAGCGGCATTAGGAAGGTTGAGAACCACTGGGCTAGGGCGAGGAAAACACTGGGTTTTTAGACAGTTTTGGCCTGTTTGGGGACAAAAATATTGCCCTCAAAGCCCCTATTTCTTTTGGGTAGCATTGGGAGCTGGAGAGGTCTTCCGGGCAGTCCAGAGGCTGCATGCAGGGGTCTTACAGGCTGCATGCATTTTATGTGTTGCACTTTTCTGACTTCTAAGCTAAAATGTCCAAATATGTTTGGCTGCTACTAGTCCTAGGCCCTTTCTACAGCTTACCTTCTCGCAAGCCTCCTGCTTCCCTGCTGCTCGGGCTCCGCAGTTTCTTCCTGCTCGCGCGAGAGCCCTGCCCGTGCCCCGCCCCTTCCTTCCGCAGTGCAGCCTGGGAGTTGTAGGCTGCACTGAGGAGAGGATGTGCGACAGGCCCGGCTCCAGAGGCTCTGCACTGCAGGTGAGTGCAGCCTAGGCCCGTGAGCCTTGCGCAAACGCAGCTTATTTTTGGCTAAAAGCCGAAAATAAGAAAATGCGTATTTGCTGCGCTTGCGGGCCTTGAGTGTGGCGGAAATGGAAGTGCGTCATGCAGACCACTCCTGACATTTACGTGACGCTCAAAGGGCCCTTTCGCTTGTAAACTGCCATGCGAAAAGGGCCCTAGTCCTGCCACACACATTAACAGTTGTAAAAACTATCAGTTCTTTGCTTGAGGGCAAAAGTGCACATTGCTCATTTAGGGCCAGTGAGTAGTGGTTCAAAGTGATTGCCTCACTGAAGTCAGTGCCAGCAGCCACCGTTGGTATGTAACATGTAGTTCTGTGGTGATGGGATTTCTTACATAAAAGTGAAGTACATAGGCTTGACCAGGATCAGGACTAGAATGCATAGGCAGGGGAGGAGTGAAATCACAGTCCTGCTGTCACAGTCCTGATAGGATTGTCCCCCTCCTCACAGCTGGGATAATATTTGTCAGGATTGCAATGAGAAGGATTAGATCTCCAATCTCTGTGCATTTTTATTCCTGTTCCGGTCAAGTTTTACACACACCCACATACATAGAGAGAGTGAGAGAGAGAGAGTGCATTGCTCATTACTAAATTAGCACAATTTCTTCCTCTCTCCTAATGGAAACTGCAAAGGCATCGTTTTTGTAGATGGATAATTATTTGCAGGTCTAAAATCTTCACCAAGTCTTTATCATTTTACTTTCTTTCAGGAAGTAAATACTGCAGGACTATCTACTCAGTCCATCTCAAAGAGAAGTATGATTCATGAGATTGGCTAGAGAAATCTTGCCAAGAAAAACCTCTGATAGGTTCATTTTAGAGTCACCATAAGGCACACAATGACAACTGTGCCGTGGAGAGCAACTAGAGAGTGGTTAGAATGCTGGACCAGACTTGGGAAGTATGAGTTGCTCTTTAGTGAACTATGAAGTTCACTAGATGACCTTGATCCAGTGTTCTTAAAGGGTTGTGAGGATAAAGTGGAGGAGGAACAGAATCATATATACCACATGAACTAATTGGAGGAGAGGTAGGATATTATTGTAACAAATAATCTCAGTTCAGTTCAAGCTAACATTTTTAAAGAAGCAGTGAATACAACAAAAACTAAAGAGCACATTGCATGGAGAACACTTCCAGTTGCAAACTGCAGGTGCTTTTTTCAGTATTCCATTTTGAATAGATAACCTCAGGCCCCTGGGTGGAGCCTGTGGAGATTCTCCATCTGGGCCATTGACTTCTCCTGCTTTTATTGCTGAGATGTTGTCAAAAATGAGAGAGTATCAGCACTCATATACTCTCCATAGAACTCTCCATTTATGACCTGGAGTGTGCTGCATAGATTGCAGCTGTGGATGGCTCTTTCATGGAACTGAATAAGACAAAATTGAGTTTGGGGTTTATTTCTGAATAGAGAAATATAGTAGAGTTGAGCCATGCACTGTGTGCTTGGTGGGGGAAAGTCCAGATGAGTGAGAATCACAGCTGGCTCAATCCATTTTGCTTTCTCTTTGTCCTTGCCCTGTTGCATTAGCCTGTTAGCAGAGTGAGTTTGGGAGCAGCATGTCATGGACTCAGCCTTCTAGAAATAGCAGAACAGTCAGTAAGCTGCTTTCCACAGAATATATACACACCTGCATTGCTTACTAAAATAAGAAAGATAATGTTGATACTTTGAAATAGGAAAGATAAGAGAATTCTGATTCTACTGAAGTCAGTTGAAGAGGTAGGCAGCTTTCATTTTACTTGATCTTAAAACAAAGCCAGGGCGTTTCCTCCTCATGAGAGAATCAATAGAGATGGAGAAGAAATGGGAAGGTGATGATAGCAACCCAAAGAGTATGAATGCAGGTCATAAGGATCAGCAAAGATTGAGCAGACAAAAGACAGTCTAGGAAACCTCAAGGGATTTATTTCTGTTATCTTCTCTTTCCTGTGCAAAGCATATTGCATTCTTCAGTGTAAGCTGTGTTGTAGTTTTGTCACCTCCAACAAAACCCACTTACTTCTGGTATGCACCCTAAGACTCTTCCCAAATTGAATTTGTACTCCTGGCCACAAATGTTCCCCAATTCTACAGATGTATGCCTTGTATTATAATCATTTTTAAAGTGTAACATTTTTCTTTGATAAATGTGTTAATTGGTTAAAGCAATTAGAGGAAGACAGAATTCTTAATTCAGTATACAGTTGTAAAGTATTATAAAATAACACTGAATATTTTATAGCAGTAAGATAGAATTTGCTATCCTTTATGAGTCCAATAAAGTGCAAATCAGCCTCCATTGTGATCTCTCTCTCTCTCTTTCTCTTTCTCTCTGTGGGTGTTGGTGTATTCAAGTCTATCTCACACACATATCTCCTACTCAAGTTAAAATAACATAAAATTCAAGCAGTCTACATACCATAAGTCATTGGTTTTATTCCAGTTTGAAATAAATATAAATGAGCTGCTAAATAATTTGTTTATTTTTGATGGAGGAAAATAATGGAAATATATAACCCTTGGGTAATCTGATTAATAATGTAGTTTGCCGTATCATAGAATCATAGAAATGTAGAGTTGGAAGAGACCGCACATGCCATCCAGTCCAACCCCCTGCCGTGCAGGAACACCCTCAAAGCACTCCCGACAGATGGCCGTCTAGCCTCTGCTTATAAACCTCCAAGGAAGGAGACTCCACTACACTCCGAGGCAGCATATTCCACTGCCGGACAGCCCTGACTGTCAGGAAGTTCTTCCTGAGGTTCAGGTGGAATCTCCTTTCCTGCAGTTTGAATCCATTGCTCCTTGTCCTGGTCTCTGGAGCAGCAGAAAACAAGCCCTCTCCTTCCTCTACATGGCATCCCTTCAAATATTTAAACATGGCTATCATGTCCTCTCTTAACCTTCTCTTCTGCAGACTAAACATACCTAGCTCTCTAAGTCTGTCCTCGTAGGGCATGTCTTCCAGGCCTCTCACCATTTTGGTCGCCCTCCTCTGGACTTGCTCCAGCTTAACAATGTCCTTCTTGAATTGGGGTGCCCAGAACTGGACACAGTATTCAAGATGATCATGTTATTTTGATCATGTTATTTTGTTGTTTCTAAATGAGGATTGTTAAATGCATTTGAATTCCACCAGATAAAAATAGATTTTGTGTGTGAGAAGAAATTAGGAAAAAGATATCTTTCTGTGAAATGAGGGATCAAATTAAAGGTGAAGATAAAATGGGTTAATATGGAATAGATTAAAGATGATAAATGGATTGGTATGCAGATTCTTTAGTGGCTTTTAGAATATAAAATGGTATCGAGGTAATGACCTTTAGCATATAAAGTAGTATAGATTTAGTAGTAGTATAGTATTTAGTAGTATAGTGTAGTATAGAAGTATTTAGGATACAGGCATGGATAGAATGATTATCTGTAGAAGATCAGCATGGCGTAGTGGTTTGAGTGTTGGATTACAACCCTGGAGACCAGGATTCAACTCCCTGCTTGGCCATGAAAACCCATGGCTTGATGTTAGGCATCTCATACACTGTCAGCTGCAGAAAAAGCCCATGATAGGGTCGCCTTCAGGTCACCACAAGTCAGAATCCTTAACTAGTGAAAACAGTAAGTAATTAAGTCAGTTAGTATTTAGGAAAATCAACTGCATTGTTATTTAGCAGTATTAAGACTATTTATGATACAATGTCACTGTTTTTATTGTGCAAGCATGTTGAAATGAAATGTGACAGAAGCTGAAAGAAGTTATATGGGTAAAATGTTAGGCATGTTAATGAAAAATAGAAAGTTCATATGTTTTCTATTTTAGAAAGTATGAATGAGAGGGAGAGGAAAAGTTTAGAGTTGTTGTTGTTGTTGTTGTTGTTAGTATTATTTTTGAGAGAAAGAGACTTGGAATAGAGGTTGTGCTATATTCCGTCAAAAAAAGAAGGGAATCAATTCCTTTCCATTTTTTCTTTTCTTTTTCTTTATTATCCTTTATTTCTTTCTCTGTTTTTTTCTTACTATTTAATTTATATGTTAATCCATGGGCATCTTTGTGTACTTAGATGTTCTTTTTTCTATTTTGTTTTGTTTTTTATATACTTACTTATTTGTAGTTTTGGTTTGGAAAATGTTAATTAAAAATTATTTGAAAAACCATACTGACTTTAAATAGTGCGTTAGAAGAGGAGCCTCCTTCAGTTTCCCTAGAAGGCCAAGGAAAAGCAATTTTCACACTTCAGGCAAACAGAGTGATGTTTCAGTTTGCATACTAGGCAGGGTACCAAAAACGGCCAGCAGGGGAAGCTTTTTCCATGAATCCTTGGGGCAACTGAGTAGGTGATGAATCTCTTTATGCCAGGTGTTTTCCCACATACATTATATTCCAGACCTCAAGAGAAGCACATAGTTCATATGGGGGTTAGTTGTTCAGTGCCAGAGCACTGAACCACTGGGAAAGCTCTGAATAAGCATTCTGCTCCAACAAGATTTGAAACTCAGTGAGTTATTTCATACTTCTTGACCTGGTTTCACCCCTTCCCATGAAATGAGAGATCTTAAATAGATGGACCTTTGCCTTGAAACCTAGCACTCTTTCTTCTCTCCAAGTCCTTGAGTCTGGCATACTGTTGAAATGATACTTTTTCATAGTCTCTGTGACTCACAGAAGTGGGCTTATACTGTGCCTGTTCAGTGCCTCATTTGAAAACATCTAGAGCTGTTATGCAAGCATCTTGACAATGGTCCATCCTCTTCAATACAAATAACCAACCGTGTTTCTTCTCAAATCCTCAGTATCTTTTTGTCTGTGACCACAGCACCATTAAAAGAAACATTTAGCTTCTCAATTTTGGCTTCTCAATCATTAGGCTTCTCAATCATTAGGCTTTGATTTAGACTGCTTACTCTTCTGTGATTTGGCTCAGTAATTTGGATTGCTCAGTTTGACTTGGGTTGTTCCTTGGTTTCTCTCAGTTTCTCTGGTTGTGGCTACTCTGTCTACCTCCCCAGTAGCCATGTCATCTGGATCTTTTAAAAAGTATTCCACTTGTGGGGCAAAGATCCTGAACCGTTGCATTTTGCCTTTGCCTAGTCTTTTGATCACAATATTGGTTCCTGTTTACACTGGAAGGCAGTGACTCTGTAGGCCTGCAACAACTGCTCTTCACACCTAAAGGCCCTATTGTATGAGCAGCCCCTGACTTGTCTGGATGCTCCTTCAATGTCCAGTAGATCTTCAGTTCTGCATGCTTCCTTGGTACTGATTGCTTCTTCCACCTCATGAGTCATATCCAACTGACCTTTTACCAAGTCATCTGCAGCTGAAAGTGCATCCGAAGCTGCTGTTGGTACTGGCCAGTGAAAGGGCGATGCCTCCTATACTAGACTTCCTTTGAGACCAGGATGGTCTCTCTGTTTCCCTGTAATTTGGGGGGTCCCGTGAGGGGTGCCCAGATTGCCAATTAAAACACTAAATTGGGGAAAATTAGCTTGAACACTGTTTGGGCTAGCGAGAGGCAGGGTAACGTTGCAAGGATCTTTAAACCCAATGTCTATGGCTTCAGGTCAGGGAATAGGCAGACAAGTTCTAAAGTAACCAAAATAACAGCTTCTATTGATAAACAACAGAAAATAAATAACACATACTAACTAACTAGGAAACGGAACGGGGAAGCATAAGGATAGGCAATACGACACCTGGTCTCGTTGTCCTGGAGAAACGAAGAGATGGGGTTCAGAAGGAGAAAGCTCAGCATGGAAACTGAGGGGAGTTTCCTTAGAGGGCCAGCAGCAGGGCAGGATAGCAATCCAAGGTAGTCTGAAGACTGTTTGAAAGTGAGAGGTTTATATAGGGGAGTTTGTAGCTCTTGGCTATGGCAAGCCAGGTAAGAACAAAAGGAGTTTTGGCGCTGGACAAAAGATTTAGAAAGATCAACTTTAACATGATGAGATTAACGCTTGATGACCATGGTATAGCCAATATGTAAATGACTTGTTTCCTGGGCTGACTCGGCTGAGAGCCGCGCCACTATTGTGAAAGCATACACGTGGAAAGTTCCCTGAAGCGGGGAGCAAAGCTAAGTTGCTGGCCTGAAAAGAGATTGGAATGTGAGAGCAATTAACTGACTCATGTCCGTGCTTGTCCGGAGAACTCACAAACACGTGGAGTGAGGTAACTGAGAGCAAGTCCAGCCAGGGCCGAATTAAATGATATCAAAGCAATATTGGGGAGCCCCCACCCGGGGAGCCATACCGGAAGTAACATCTCAATCTCAAGTCTGCTTCTCAGCGTGCTGAACTTAGGCACCATAAGAAGAAAAAGAAGTCCAAAGATCTTTCCCAGCCTCAGTTGCTGTCCCTGGTGGTCCCTACAGTTGCTTCCAGACCAGCATTGCCAGATCACTTGCCATCTTGTTATTCTCCAGCTCAAACTCTTCAGTCTCCAACTCCACGCCACTCTCTGGAAGTCATCCAAGCATTGGCCATGTCAGATGGTTTAGACAGTTGACTCTCCCTCTTGTGGGCTTAACCATTCTCTGGGTCTTCCTGCCCAGTCTGAGCTGCAGCCATCCCCAGTTCCTGGAACTTGACTTGCTAGGAATGCCCTACTCCTGCCTTCACTTCCTGCTCAATGCAGGCCTACATCTTGACACTCATCTTCAGTTTCATCCTGATCCTCTGTTTCATTGGCTTAAAGGGCTTGGGACCAGGCTTCTCATCATAGATCCAGACAAGTCCATTGCCCTTCTCCCAAGGCTGTCAAATCAGGGTGTTTTGGCTGTAGGCATCGTGCTCCATCCCTGTGATGCCATTGGTATTCTCCTTCACCCTCTGAAGCGGATTCTCTCTCTGAGGATGTCATGGAGTACCATGATCCTGATTATTATTATGCCAGGTGCCTTGGTCCAGTCCATCACTGGTACACATATGGCTATTGGGATCAATTGTATCTTGATATTATTACAGTCAGGATTTTTCTCCATATCACTATAAAATGAAGCATGGAAATTTTCTGGATTGGAGCAGGTTCTCTCACTCTTCTAGGTACTGTCTACAGTCCTAATCTCCTATGTGCACCCATCCTGCTCACAAGGCAGTGTTGTCTCTGCTTGCTACAGAAATGCAGGCACACCCTGCAACCACTTCTGCCACCAATGATTCTCAGGTATCCACTTCAGGCACCAACATATGATGTATCATATGATACTGACTCCGACTTGACTTCATCTTCTTCCATTGTTGTGCAACAACACTCACCCCCTAACATTCTGGATGAGCATGAATCTGTTTCTCTTATGGATGATATCTACACCTTTGCAGAGTTAATGGTTTTCGTGGCCAAGTCCCTCCAGCTTGACACTAAAGGCCATTTCGCGCTACACTGTTATAGTGCTACTATTCTGCTTTCAACATCCTATGGAATCCTGGGGTTTGCAGTTTAGAAAGGAGCACTAAGAATCCTCAGCCAGAGAGCTCTTTGGCCTCAATCAACTACAAACCCCAGAATTCCACAGGATGGTGAAAGTGGAATTATAGCACTATAAGAGTGTAGTGTGGAAATGGCCTAAGTCTCATGAACTGGAACTTGAGGACCTAGTCTGAGACAGCTTCAAGCAACAATCCCTCTTGATTCAGTTATTCCACTGTTTTCATTTTCATTTGATCTGTATTTGATCTATATCTCTTAATAGCAAATCTTTATATCTCAGCCAACTGTGAGTGCTGTTTCTCTTCTAAATGAAGCTTCATGTGGTGAAACCCATAGTGCCATCTTTTTAAATACAGTCCTCCTTCCACATTCACAGGTTTGACTTTTCTTAATTTGATTATTCATTAGACATGTGTTTATCTCCCCCCTCATTTTCCTCCCCATTCCTTTGCATTCCTCACCCTAGGTTTGAGAGGCTTGTGTTTAAAATTGCATTTTTTTTCCTTTTGGATGAGCAAAGCCCCCCTCCCACTGTTGGAGGTGTGTCCTCTGTGCCATGAGGCTGCATTTTCCTGCTGTGTAATGGCTGCTGATTGATGAGGTGCTCCTTTGCTCCTACCCCTTCCTTTTGAAGATGGCCACTGGAAATAACTAGAACCCAAGCAGCCTATTCTTCTCCCTTTGAGAGGAAAGTACTAAGCCCTTTATTGTATCTTTTTTCTCCCCACCGCACCCGCAGGGGCCAGAGGCAAAGGAATGGGATAAGGGAGCTCTGAAGGGGAATCTTGGGGTGAGGGGAGTTATTCGTGATTTTTCCACTTTGGCAAAGGTTCTGTGTCCCTAACCCTTGCAAATGTGAAGGCGCTACTGTAATCTCTGTTTATATTTAAACCAAATTCTGAATAAGGTTCTTCAAATAAAATGAGGGTTCAAAAGAAGGTTTGCGTTAAGTTTATCATATTGTAAAAAACTGTGCAAGCCAAATCTGAAATCAAAGCCTTCCAGTTGAAGAAGTCAGTGTTTTTTAAATATTATCCAATTTTTCAGCCATGCGAAACAACATGTATAAGAATAAACCAGCCAGGGTTAGAATGGCAATGGTCACCCAGAGGGCCTTCTCATTGGCCACTCCTAGACTGTGGAATTCATTGGCATTCATTGGTTACCATGTGTGATTGATACCTACTACATGCTTTCCCTTACTAGTATCTGGTTCTGCCCATCTTGTCCTTGGCCGTTGTTGGCCTGTCTGCATATTTTCCCCTATTATCTCTCCCCTAGTTCCTTCTCTTTGACAACCCAGCACCAGGCAGAGCAGTGTTCATTCACTTTTTCCCATTCACCCCTATTTATCAATTACCAAGTAACAACAAATGATTTGTAGGATGCAATGTAGCAGCCATTAGCTCTGAGATACATATGGGATACACTCGAATCTTCAGCAGTAGTTACGTTTCAAGCCACTTGTGAAACTTGCTAAACATACATGTTCAAATCAGCAGTAGACAAGCCCTCAAATGATTTCCCCCTCCCTTTTCTCCTAAACATTATGATAGGGTTGCCTTGTGAACTCACATTAACACATTGGAAGATAGGGACAGAATTCAACAGAATTTCTAGTTGATAAACTAGAAAATTGGGCTGAAATTAATAAAATAAACAGAGACAACTTTAATTTCTACAATTAGGCAACAGAAGCCAAATGCACAAGTATAAGATGGGGCATACATGTTTCAGTGATACTACATGTGAAAAGGACTTTAGGATTATTGGTGATTATAAACTGAATGTGAGACAGCAGTGTGATGCTGCAGCAATGAAGGCAAATGCTGTTTTACCCTGCATTAAGAAGCATAGTTTCCTAGTTGAGGGAAGAAATATGTATGTATGTGATTTCAAATTGCCTGTCAACTTATTGGGATCACATGAATTTCATCAGGTTTTGTTATGCAGGGAATACTCAGAAGTACTTTTGTCAGTTCCATCCTCCGAAATATTACCTACAGCAGTTCCACTACATTCTGCACTGGCCATGCCTGATCTGGAGTCCTGTATTCAGTTCTGTGTGCCTCATTTTAAGAAGGATATAGACAAGTTAGAGCACATTCAGAGAAGGGCAATAAGGATGATAAGAGGTATGGAGAACAAAACATGCAAAGGAAAAGTTGAGGGAGCAAGGCATGTTCAACTTGGTGAAGAGAAGATTAACATGATTGTACTCTTTAGATACCTGAAGGCCTGTCACAGAGAGGAGGGGCTGGACCAGGTCTAATGGTTTGAATTACAGGAGGGTTGTTGTCAATTGAAACTTAAAAGAAACTTCTTGACAGTAAGAGCAGTTCAGCAAGGAACCAATTGCCTAGAATGATGATGGGGTCTTCTTATCTGGACATCTAGAAAAATAACCTGCTGGGGATGATCTAGTTGGAGAACCTTCTCTTCTTCTGGCTAAGCTAAGCATAACTAGCTCCCTAAGCTGCTCTTCATAGGGCATGGTTTCCAGGACTTTTACCATTTTGATTGTCCTCCTCTGGGCATGTACTTTTGGCAAGGTCTGCACTTTTTCATGAAAAATCATTGGCAGATCTAGTGTAATCATGCATTTTTATGGTAATCACTATTTATGTATATCTTATATATATCTTTAGCATTTGCAGAGCTAAAACTGGTGTGCCCTCTGTGCCCTTTCCCTCCGACATTGATCTGGCTAGAGTGACATGTGCCTTTATTCCATCCTACTTGGATTACTCTAAGGCACTCTACATGGGATTGCCTTTGGAAACTGTTTGGAAACTCAGAATCATAGAGTTGGGAAAATCTACAAGGTCCAACTTCCTGCTGTGCAGGAATACACAGTCAGAGTACTTATGGCCATCCAGCCTCTGTCTAAAAACCTCCAAAGAAGATGGGCCTGGAACTTTGGATTTAATATCCAAATGGAACAGTGGGAAAGGATGTTCAAAATTTACATTATGTTATGATTTTTTTTGAGAATTTTTATAAAACGATGTATCGGTGGCATTTGACATCTCAGAAATTGTCTAAGATGTATAAGGGAACTGCCAATACCTGTTCAAAATATGAGAAACAAGAAGGAGTATTTTACCATATGTGGTCGACTTGTGAAAAAGTAAAAAATTACTGGGTGGAAATACATAGGTTGATTCAGAGAATTTTGAAAATTAAGCTATAGTCAAAGCTGGAACTGTTTCTTTTAGGGCTGGTGAATGACATTATGACAAGAGCTATGAGAGAGTATTCCAATTTATGATTACAGCATCAATAGTACTGTATGCCCAGGGATAGAAGAATAAAACTCCATCTTCTAAAGGAGATTGTTAAAAATGTATGTTAAAACCAGAAATGGATAAATTGTCTACTTTGATTAAGAAAAGTCACTAACAACTTTTGTGACTGGAAACTTCCAATAAACTTTTAAAGATTAATACTATTTAAGATATAACATATTAACTATTACATATCTATTTCCATATCTATTCCATCTCCATCGCCATTTCCTCACTACACTGTAATTGTGCTATTATTCCACTTTGAACATCCTGTGGAATTCTGGAGTTTGTAATTTGCTGAGGCCAAAGACCTCTCTGGCTGAGAATTCTAAATGCTCATCCTTAAATTTATTTGTTTGTTTGTATCTAATCTTTCAAACATATTCAGCAAAAACATTCCTGGGGACATTGGAAATTCAGTCTTCAATATCTTCATTATTAAAAAGTGAATGCCTTTCCAGAATCTCTTCTCTTTGCCACATTGCCACCAAGTGTGGTAATATGTTTCTGTGGTTTTTCCCCATATTTCCCACATTCCTTTTTGATATTTTTATAAATATTTACTAATTTATATGGGGTAAGATCCTATCTATAAAACATTTTATAATAGTTTTCTTTTAAAGAGGAACATCTAGTAAATCTTAAATTCTTACTCCAAGTTTTCTCCCAATCTTCAAATTGTATTGTATGGCCAATATTCTGAGCCCATCTATTCATATTTTTTTTGATAATTTATTTTTCTAGATCTAGTTTTATCAATACTTTATATAAATTTGTTATTACATGATCCTTCTTCTCTAAGCTTTTGGCATCAAAGACATTTGCATCATCCTCTATTCCTTACATTTGTTTTAAATTTTTCCCTCAGTTGTCTGCATGGGAACCAATGACATATTATACCCTTGAGTTGAACTGAGTTCTTGTCTCAGTTTCACTCTGTCTCCATTTACTTGTTTCTTTCTGCAAGGCACAATACTTTTTAACAACTACAGAAGCAACTATAGATGATTATCTGGAGTTTTGTGGTTGGGTCTCATCACTACACTGAAGATACCCAGCTCTATCTCTCTTTCACAACTGATGCAAAGGAGTCTGTGATCGTCCTACATCATTGTCTGGATGCTGCAAAGCCTGGATGTGTATATATAGATTGAGGCTTAGTCCAGACAGATGGAAGTTCCATTGGTCAGCAGAAAACAAAATAAATTAACTTTTCAGTTAGCTTAAGATTGCAATCTCTTTTGGTTCACGGCTTTTGCATTCTCTTAGATTCTGTCCTGATCCTGGAATTCTGTGTGACTGCTCTTATCAAGGGCAGTGGATTTAGCCACAGTGGCTCATGTCTTAATTACATTTCGGTGAGACCACTGTATGTTAAAAGTGTTCAGAAGCTATAGCTGTTGGAAAAAAACATTGGTCCAGCTTTGTTTGGCGTATGCTTTAGAGACCACATATCCCTATGGCACCCCTTTTAATTGTGGAACTGCCTCTTAAGGGATGTCAGGCTGGCTACATCCCTCTTGAGCATTATGCACACCACCCAAGCCAAATTGTTTGGACCTTAAAAGCATGGTTGGCTTTTGGGATTGTTTTACATGTGTTTTTAAACTTGCTCTTTCTAAGTTGTTTTAAACTATTTTTAATAATATTTTTATCTATCTTTAACTGTTGTATATTGCCTTGAGACCTCAGATGAACTTAGAGGCAGATACAAAAGCAAAAATAATAGTGCAGCTCCTATTCTCGTCCTCCATTCCACACCCTCATCTTCACAACTCAGTTTCTACAGTTTCTGATGCTGGCCATTGAGGTAGATGGCTTTGAAAGAGGAAGACTAAACACCAGATAACTGAGACATACAAAGCAGGCTTCCCAAAGGCATTGAGCCTTGTCTTCTGGAAGCAGGACATGGGTCCTCTTGTGTAATGGAGCTAATAATATTTTATAGATGTCCAGAGGAATTCAATATAAAAACTTTAGCATCTTCTTATTTAATTTACTACCTGCTTTTCAGATGCAATGGTTCCATAATTATAGTAGAAGCAATGTGTAAAACCAAAGGACACATTATGTGGGTGGGAGGGAGATGTCATGTTAATCGTTCTGCAAAGGTGTGCTTATACAAGAGATGTGCTGGCAAATGTGAGAGCATAAAGTTTCAAATAAAACCTTCGATGCCCATCTATCTCAAAAGATTTTATCAAGTAGTCAGCAATAGGGCTCCTCAGGCTTTTCATCTTTGTCAGACAGTTGTGTCCAGTAAAGGTAATGACAACTTCTGTGATCTTCATGGGGATCTTACAAAAGTAAGAACACTTTGAGGAAAGGAGGGTAGCTATAATTTATAATGGAATTGGGATCCACACTCCCTCGTGCTGTAGCAGTGTTACAGCTATTTGAATCAGCCTAACCCACCAAATAAATATTTCAGTAAACAGAAAATCAGTAAAAAATGTTGTTTATCACATTCATTGTTGTGTGCCTTTAAGCTGTTTATGACTTGTGACAACCCTAAGCCAACCCTATCATGGTGGTTTCTTGGCAAGACTTGTTGCAGGGGGTGTGTCTCTGCTTTCCTCTGAGGCTGAGAGTGTGACTTGCCTAAGATCACCTAGTGGGTTTCCGTGACTGAGTGGAGATTTGAACTGTGGTCTTCAAAATCATAATCCAGCACTTGCACTACTGCACCACCCTGACTCTCTAACCACATTATTCCACTGATTTTATGTACATATTACAAAATTGCTGCATGATTACAAATACACTATCCATTAAAATCACAATGATGATAACTTTTATATATTTTTTGGTAAATATTTTTCAAAATGTATATTAGATTAAGGATTCTTCATCATTGTTTCTAATGGAGGTGGGTTAAGTTTTTGGAGGTTTTTCTTCCATGTTTCTGCACAATAACAGGTGCTGAACTGACAGCACTGGAAATTGAAGTCCTCTATTTTTCCACAGGCCTGGCATAGCATGGGCAGTGGCAGCCATGCAAGCTTCCCCACAGTGCCATGCCAATGTGTCTCAACCCTCTTCTGAAGAGAACACATCTGGAGGTGAGTGGGAAGGTTTTGTCTGTCCAATCACTGGCCAGTACACCAGTGGTTACTAAAATCCCAGTGCGTTTAGCATGCTGTGGACAGTCATCCATTACCAAATTTGTTGGAAGTTCTGTTTGTATTGTATAAGGATAGGCTAACTTGCTTTAGGGTGGTCGTAATGCTGCTAGGCTACAAGGAGTAGAGAGAATAAAATTTGCATTTTCAGTATGCATTTCTTTCTCTTCATCCTTCTTGTGCCTGTCACTTACAGACCTTGGCTTTGGTTCCCTTCACTATATTACATTAGACATGCTATTAGATTCCAGGTAAACCCTGTAAATGTGGACTTCAAAACTGTATTTAAAAAAAATAAAAAATTCAATAATGCCAACTGTTCTCTTCAAAAGGACCTGTAGGTTTGCATAACCTAGAATGAACTTGGTAAAACTAAAATGAGCTTGGTAGAAAGCTCAAAACAATTTTTACCTTGAACATTCAAATACTCATGTTTGAATCTATCTATCTATCTATCTTTGGATGTGCTGGTAGCATTCTGAGAACACTGGCTTTGCAAGGTCTTGGTGGCTTCAAACATGGTATGAGAGGAAGCAGGAATGACTTTCAGTCTCCTCATCAAGGGAATTAGAAAGACCAAATGGGTGAGGGAGTTATGGCAGGAAGAACCAGGAGGCACTGGTCCTGCTTGATGATTCATATAGTAAGGAGGGCTGTGCACACACATATTCCCTTGGCCAACAAGAAGTCAGCCAGAAAATGAGGCCAAACAGTGGCTGGAGGAATGACAGGCTTTGCTAATGTGATCATAATCTCACCAATATGGGAAAGAGAAGAAAGGGCAGGGGATCACTGAAAGGCAAAACACAGCATGCCCGAAGAAGTGATCACAGTGGGAATAATATATAATTGTCACTTTTATCATGCAAAGAGTGCCAATGGTGGCACAAGACCATGGGAATGATTATGATACTGAATGTTTGGATGCATTGTGTGAATGAAGTATTTAAATGAAGGAATATCAGTATGCTATCAGAGAGTTAGCATAATTTTCACCCTCTTTGGATTTTCACACTGACACTTAATTGGTGACTTCAACTCATGTCTGCACTACATTGTTACAATGCTCTTATTCCACTTTCAACATCTTGTGGAATCCTGGAGTTTGCAGTTTGGGGAGGGGCACTTAGAGAACCTCAATAAACCACAAACCGCAGAATTTCACAGGATGTTGAAAGTGGAATAATAGCACTATAATAGTGTAGTGCAGAAATGGCCTCAGTTGGGGAGGAGAAACTGTTTTATGTGACATAACTGCAAGAGCTTCTCAATTTCAGCACCATCCAGTCCACGGAATGAAAGACAGGGGAGCACCACCATAGTTTCCCTTGACTAGTTCATCTAGTTGTTTGAGGAGAAGAAGAGGCAAAATTGCATGTGACATGGTGAGAGTGCTTTTTAAATCTTTATCAGGCAGGAAGGGAGAGAGACTAGAGCCCTAGAAGTATTTGTTTTCTTGGTTGTGAGACTCTATTAAAATTCTTTAAACCTAGACAGAGTTTTGTATAGTGTGATACATGAGGACCAGTGTGGACTCTTACCAGAGTGACAACTTAGAGACAATGCAAGATGTGTCTTTGACATACTGTAATACACAAAGAATCATAATGAAAAGCTGGCTGCATTACTTTTTTTTTTTTTTGATGTGGGAAAGGCATTGATCTTTCATGTCCCTTCATATTTGAAGTTTTAAAGAAAATGAGTGTAGGAGAAAACTTTTTGACTTGGGTTTCAGCTTATTCTTATCAAAGAGCACTGATTTTGATGAATGGAGAAAAGACTGATTTTTATGAAATGCGAAAAGGCACAAGGCAGGAATGCCTTTTGTCACCATTCCTGTTTATTTTGATATTAGAAATTCTGAACAATACAATTAGAAAAGAGGAAAAAAATTAAAAGTAAAGAAAGAAATCTATAAGCCTTTGTTGATGTTGTTGTTATTGCTATTATTATTATTATTACTACTACAGTACTACTATTGTTGCAGAATGTGTAGCTGAGTTAATGAAGACCTTAAAAATGTTGGCTTGAATAAAGATAAAACTGTTATGTTAAAAAAGAACTTAAAGGAACAGCAAAGGTCATTAAGTGAAAGAGTGAGATTTAAAATTGTTAGGACAATGAAATACTTAGGGGTCATCTTTGAAACTCAAAGTACAGAATTTTTTCAGAACAATTATTCTAAAGTTTGGAATGGCATTAAACAGGACTTACAGCATTGGGCTAATGTGAAATTGTCACTGCTGGGTAGAATCTTGGCCATTGAGATGAACATATTGCTAATTTTTTAAAAAAAATAAAAAAGTTTTTCTTCTTCTCACTTCTCTTTTCTTTTTCAACTTTGAATAATCAAATCTGGGATGGTATTTTTTTCTTTCTCTCTCAACTACTCATCTATTCTGGAAGTAACATGAACAGTCTGACTTTATTAAGAAAACTAGATTGCGTAAAAGAATTAGAAGATATAGAAGATGTATACAAGAGAGAAAGAAAGACAACGAGAGAGAGAGAGAAAGAAAGAGAGAGAGAAAGAGACAAGAGGAAAACAACAACACAAGATACCCAGACTATAACTTCAGAACTTAGTTGAAAGCTATTAGAAGAAATTCAAGAAACAAGAAGCCAAATGATGCAACTGGACATATATATTAAAAATGACATAAAATCTGAACTGACAGTGGAAATGAAGGAAGTGAAACAATCATAAATCAAATGTCTTCAGTTATAGAACAAATAACACAAAAAATTCAAAAATTAGAAGAGAAAACAGAAAAATTCAACAAAAAACAGAAGAATTAGATAAAGATTGTGAACAGATGTTGGATCTAATAGCCCTTTCAGAGGCAAGAGAAAGAGGACATTTTTTGAGAATTCAAGGAGCGGAACTAAAAAGGAATGAAAATACACAGGAAATGCTTATCACTGCTTTGGCTCAGTTTACGTCAAAAGAGAAAGATGAAGTAAGGCTATCAGTCCCGCCACTGGCTCACTGCTTGGTAAGCCAGTGCATCTAGGTTGTGGCGACAGCAGCTGGGGCTTGGGAACTTCATCTCCTCAGTTTTCCAGTCAGTTTGGAAGTTTTGGTGCCTCAGCCAGTTCAGTCCCAGAACAACTGGATGAGAAGCTATGTGGGCCAAAACAAACTGTAATGTTTCCCCATGCTCCCCCACTCCCCATCATTGGATTCATTTCCATCTCTACAAACTGGATGGGTATTGGCAGCTTTTCAGCCTTGAGCCTCAGTCCTGTGGGGTGCATGATGCATCTAGTGCATCACAAGTCCAGCTTACCCACATTGTCCATGCTGCCTCCCCGCCTTGGCCTGTCAGCCAGAGTCCATGAAGAAAGAGCTAACAGATCCACTCACCGTTTTCTTGGCACATCCTTTGCTTGCAGCCTGCCTCTTGGCACCATTTAGGACAGGCTCTGTTCATTTCCTGAGAGCTTTTGGTCTCTCTGATAATCATATGGTGACCTATTTCCCCATGAGAGGTCCACTGTTGGTTGGGACATCTGCAGTGGTAGCACTTCCTTGGGCAAATGTTGATGGTTTCTTAGAATACTTCCCAGGCTCCAGCCAGGCTCCCCCTCCCATCAAGGTGAACACAGCAGTATGGCCACAGCACAGTTAAGCAGCTAAGTATGGCTAGCATGACAGAGGAGCCTAACTTAGTGGTCCTCTGACACCTGCTGCTTCTCTAGCAGCTAATACTGCAGTATTTCATCATGTATGCATCATATCAGGAAGTGGTTGGTCTAGTCTTGCCTCGCTGGATAGGGGAAGTTCTTTGTGTCTCTGTGCCTCACACACACACGTCTTAGTGCCTGTGTAGGTCCATCCATGGAATGTTCAAGAACTGAATAGCTTTTGGCAGTAATCTCGCCAATCTGGGTCCTCGTATAAATAGTGCCAAAAGCTATTCCCTTCAGATCCTTTTGGTCTGTCATCAGATTCTCCTAATGGAATTCCATCTGATTAGCTTCACCCTTTGCATGTCTCTCACTTCTCTCTCCGACCTGGTCGGTGGTGATTGTTTTGTATGGATCCTAAGCTCCCCTTCAAGAATAGTTTCTTGTGTGGATGAAAAATCTCCCACCCAAACTGCCACTCTTGAGTATATTTCTGACTTGGAGAGGGCCACCACATGTATTCCTGTTCCATTTGTAAAGGGTTCACAACTCAGGGCCTCACAAACTGCCTCTCCTGCCTTTGCCTCTTCCTTTGGGAGCAATCACTAAAATTTGTGGATGTAGCCATGCAAAACTGCCCACTGCACTCATCCTCTGTTTCTATTTGCAAGTCAAAGGTGCTGACTTCACTTCTCTACAGCCAGCTTTTTCTCTCAAAATAAATGGCATCTCCTCCATTATCTTCATTTAGTTTGGTTACACTGAACTTGATACAGGATGATCCAGAATCAAGATCACTCCCTATGACTCCTGAGAAGTTAGTCAGTGTACAGCATAAGTCTGCTTGAGAGCAAAAGAGTCTGTAGCTCCCAGTGAGACAAAGTGGGCATGAAGCAAGGACCTCCACCCATCCACTTCAGTCTATTGTGCGTCATTTTGAACCCCACCTCAGGTTGAACAAACTCTTCAAGATGTACCTTGCACTCTCAAGACTAAGCCAGATTTTGACTTCCACTTTCAAAATTCTATGAGTCCTCTTGCATATGATTCACAGAATAGCCACCTGTCTCCTGCTCAACACCTGGACCTCTTTTGAGGGCTCCCACTTTGCTGCCTTGACAGGCATATCTAACCCTCCCATCTGAGCACCATGCCTCTATGTCAATGATTTGTAGGTCTCCTTATTCTTTGCTGCCACTGGACCCATTGGTCTGTAGATTGCCATCAGTCCTTGAACAGCATCTCTAACAAGCAGTACCACCACAAAGATTCTGATCACCTTCAGCACACTGTTACTGAGAAATCTCCCCAGACACAAATTCTGGTGCTTCTGAGTCCTATGTTTATGGTCCTCCATTGTTGGAACTATTCTGTGCACATCTCTTGGTTCTGTCAAGAGAGATTCTGTATCATCAATACTATGTTTGCTACCATGACTGTGATCGCTGTTGTCAGACCGAGATGTGCTGTCTATACCCGTCCTTATCTGTATTTCCTCAGCACCATTATTGATGCCACTCCCTGAAACTTTATTGGGCTTGATTTCATTCCCAACAGTCTCTTCCAGCACCATCTCATACCTGGACAGAGAACCATCTGTCTGACTCCATGGCTCACTCCATACTTATGTGAGACTGGGGCCCTTCTCCCCCTTTGGAACTATCACCTAATGAACCAGGTCCTTCTTTGCAGGACCCACTGCTCCCTTCTAGGGCACCTTCTTCTTGCTTCTCCACCAGACATGAAGGTGCAGAATTCTGAGACCCCCTCCTCTTTGAAGAATGAAATAGATGTATCTGGGTGCACATCACTATCGGAAGACATGCACACAATGCTGGCTTCATCCTTCATCTGGCAAAGTCCCTCCCTCAGTCTCATCTTCCAAGAGTAATGGTCCATAGCTCCACACTGGCTATGCTATCACTTCTGCCAGCGCTATTAGAAATAGTCAAAGAGTTGTGGACAAAACCACACTTTGCTCCCCTGACTGTGAAACACGTGGGGAGTCTTTACCATGTATAACAAGACGGCACTTCCTTCCTACTTATTCACCCTTTTCCTAACTCCACTGTAGAAAATTGGTTCCACCTGCCAAAGAGTGCTGGTGCCTCAATCCCTTTGGCAGGAAGTTCTATGCCTCTGCTGCCTTAGCTACCTGGGTTGCTAACTATCAAGCCTACACAGTGGGTTATCAACAATTCCTTTGGGAGAAAATTGCCTCCTTTATTTTCTTTCTCTCAAAAGACCAGAGTATTGTGGCCATCCTCTTTTAATGAGAGGCCCACGAGCTTGCCACCTGTCAAATTATGGCAACATGCCATAGTGCCAACTGTGCTGTCATGGCCACTTCTGTCAGACTGCACCACTATACTTAGCTGCATTCATTGGGTCTCACTGAAGATGTTTCCAACCACATCAAAGACCTCTCATTTGCTTGGGGAGGCCTGTTTAATGCTTGGATTGATGAGGGCATTGATGCAGTCTTTATGGCCTGGACCATAGCAAAGAAAATGGGCTCTAGCCCTGCCAGTCAATATTCATGCCCTACTAGACCTACTTTAAGGAGGTCAAGCTACCCATCTCTATATTTATCCTAAAGGTCTTCTTTTCCTTAGTCTCACTATTCCTCATAATCTAAATGATCCCAGTGCTCTTTTGAAACCTCTTGATACCAGACTTCTATCTGAGAACTACTAATTGAATAAACAGTGAATTTGACACTGAGAGCCTACCACATTTTCTGTCTCTGTCTTTCCACCACCATCTTCTTATCCATGTAGCAATCTTACTCTCAGACTCTCTTCCAGCATAGGAATGTGTATGTTCAGATACTTGGACTCTCACCATTGCTTGACTTGGTTATGCCATTGAATTTGCAGGATGACTCCCATCAGAAGTCTTTTGCTCAACTCTGGAATCAGAGGTCCTCTGGCAAGATGTCAATACCTTTCTTCTAAGGATGCAATCAAGAACCTCTCTCCATGAGCTGCCTGCACCTGCTTCTCCTGGTGTTTTACCATACTAAAATGGAGTGTCTCCCTTCAACCAGTCATGGGCATCTGAGGTGTCAGATTCTACATATGAACAAAAAAGTTTTGGATGGTCACACTGTCCCCTCTCAAACTAGGAGGCTGGTTCATCTTGCTGGAACTTCAGGACACTTACTTCCATATTCAAATCTGTTGTCAACACAGAAAATGCTATATAAAGACATGAGTAAAACTCTTATTCTCCTCCTGTACCTCGGTCTCAGAATCAATATGGAAAAGTTGTCTCTACTCCCCTCCCAACACTTCCTGTTCATTGGAGCTCACCTTGAATCTAGGCTCATCAGGATATTCCTCTCCCATCCAGGCCCAAATGATGTATTCCCTGGTCTGTTGAATACTCTCCAGAGCAACCACCACAGCCCACATTAGAATGCGCCTCCTAGGCCTTTTTGTGGCCACAACCTTCTTGGGCCCCCAGAGGTGTTTTGGGACATTTTGAGGTAATTAAAAAAAAAAAACCTAAGGAAAATTTCATTTTGATTCCTGGTGTGTCCGGAGGGGCTCCAAACATGTTGGAATGCCCTCTATACTCCCCAAAGGCCATTTTGGGGCACTTTGGAACAAACTGAGGGCCACAAAAATGGCCTTGGGGCCACATGTTGTCCATAGGCTGCACTTTGCCCATCTGTGCTCTAAAGGATGGTAAGAGGAGCAGCTGCTGCTTTTGCATGTCCATATGCACTTCTCTCAATACCTACTGTATTATGCCAGAGTGATGGAAGACACCACAGCATCATGTGTGTTTTGGGCTGGGACAGCATCAGGTTCTCGTGGAGGCTGACCATCTCCTTGCAATATTCCTCTGTAACTTATACCAGTCACTTGGTCAGGTAAGAGACTATCCAAGTCTAATCGCTACATCATCAAAGCTTTTGTTTTTTTTGTTTTTTTTTCTGTTTTTTCCCCTTTTTTTAAACTTTATTTATCAAATATTATTACATAACAAAAAAAGAAAGAAAAACAAAAAAAATCAACGTACAATACACAAAAGAAAAAAATAAAGCCGGGTTACATGAATAACAAATGTATCTTCTTATATATCTCAATAAAGCTCATGGAAATATTCTCATCCTATATAAACCCCTTTCCATTGCCTAAACCACATTTGAGTCACCATGGACCATTCATTTTCTACTTTATCTTTATCGATCCTTATATCGAGCAGAGCAGTTAATACATCCATCTGATACATTTCATATAATTTCCATATCCACTGGTCTAAAGTCGGAATTTCTTGCCTCTTCCAATGTTGAGCATACAACATTCTAGTGGCCATCACCATATATAACAAAATTCTATTATAACATTTTTGATTATTTATATTACTATCCACTAACATATTCAAAAGCTATAGCTTTGGACTAAGTTTAAAATCCACCTGTAATAAACCCTTAATTGCGGAGTGTATTTGGTTCCAATACTCCTTTGCCCATCGACATTCCCACCAAATATGATATAATGTTCCTAATTCTTTTCTACATTTCCAACACCTATTGGAACAATTATTATATATCTTAGCAATTTTTTGTGGAGTGATATACCAACGATACAACATTTTATAAAAATTTTCTCTCAGATTGGCACTTCTAGTAAACTTTATATTAATATTCCACGCTTTCCTCCATTCTTCCAAATCAATAGAGTACCCAAAATCACTTGCCCATTTAATCATATGGTCCTTAACTATTATCCGTTCAGTCTCTAATTTTAACAATATTTGATAAATTTTACCCATAATGTGATAATAGTCTGGTGTTTCTCGATTCCGTAAAATTTGTTCGCCTTTAATCATCAAAGCTTTTGTGATACAAAAGTCACAGAGGATGGCATCTGCTATGTTCTCTGTTGTCCTGCTTGTCCCAAGGATTTTTTTGAAGATGCTAATAGAATCATTTTTTCAATACTTTAAACTTCTTGTTTTGTTGGCTGATGTTGATCTTGTAAGATATTACAACTCTTATGTTAATTTTTGCTCTTATTGTCAGGAAAAGTATAGAGAAAATTTTGAAGAAAATATAAATTAATATTGAACTTGTTAAAATCCTATATATTTGTTGTTAAGATTAATGTTTATATGATAATAAAGTTCTGCTACTGATGAGTGATTACATAAGAAATAAAATATGGCCTTTATGAACCAAAAATCTAGTTAGATTCTTTAAATATTGTTGTGTGCCTTCAAGTCGTTTCCAGCTTATGGCAACCTTTAGGTGAACCTGTCACAGGGTTTTCTGGGGCTGAGAGTGTGTGACATACCCAAGGTCATCCATGGGTTTCCATGGCTGAGCAGGAAATCAAACTTTGGTCTTCAGTGTTGTAGTTAATGCTCAAACCACTACAGCACGCTGGCTCTTTTTCTTCAGATGCGCGGGACACCATTTTGAGTTGCAAGGTGAAAGAAACTGTCACATGCCTCATCCATAATAATGGTTTATGCACTAAGTGTGTGATCTTAGTCTCATCATCGATGTCAGGAAAAACTATAGATCCTAATGTAGCGAGTATGATTATCATGTCATGCCTTTGTCTGAATGTTAGAGCAAGCAGTATAAAAGATCTAATGGGATGCCTGGTATTCTTTTTCATAACGATGGGGGCTACCCACACAGCTAGCCTTCCCTTCATGACTCACATAACTTTTTTGGCTGTCTCATCTGTATACCCTGCTCTTGGAAACTGCCCATACCCAATGACGGCTTCTGTATCACTCATTTTGCTGATACTGGCTATACATTGTCATGAACTAGCCTGGGTGTTTTAGATGTTAACGAATGGACTGTTAGCAGACTGGGGAACATGAGTATGATTTCTGCTGAAGTTCTGAAAAGCTTGTGGAGTCTATAGTTTTTGTTGTTGTGTGCCTTTGAGTCATTTCTTACTTATGGCGACCCTAAGGCAAACTTATAGGATTTTCTGGGGTGAAGAGTGTGTGATGTGCCATTTGCTACTTTTCATTCTTTCGTACTAAAAGAAGCTAAATGCATAATTTAAAAAAAGACATCCCAGCACAAATAGCACTAATCCTCACTATTGGGTTTATGGGCATGACTGCAATCTTTTGCTTGGGAGTCAGCTCCATTGATCAGCTGTGTAGGTTCAAACTGTACAACACATATCCCAGGATCCTACACTGAGCAGGTGGAACACAATGCTCTGTCCACACAGTTTCATGTCCTCTTCCCTGCCTTGCCAGCTGACAAGCCCTGAGAAGAATCATTGCTGCTACTACTTATCAGTGGGGATGGGGAGAAACAATTCAGTTGTTGAAGAAGTAGCTGGTCATGGGGGGAGAAACAACAGTGTGCTCACATATGGAGTGCACCTTCCCTTTCCTTCCCCTGGGAGCCCAGAACAGCCACAATTTCATCATTTCTGCACTCATCCTTTACCTCCCTACCAGTAAGCAACAGCAGCCCCTCTGGAGGCTTTACAGCTGCCAGGAATGGGGGTGTTGGGCAGATTGCAGATGGCTAGAAAACAACCTGTGCCCTCATCCAAAAAGAGCCATACATATGGGTATATCACTAATAGGATGCCACCACTTTTTTTTTAAAGATTCAACCAGCTGAAATATAACTGGTAATTTTAAATAGAACTGAAATAATCTTATAAAGAAGGGCTATGAATACCATCAAATAAATGGGAAGAAATATCCAGATCCTGTTTTGTTATTTTTCCTTCTCTTTAGGCTAATTATCAGAAAAAGTAATACATGAAAGACTCGTCATAATTTCGGTTGTTTACCAGAACAAGAAGTGTCCGTTAATTACCCTCATTCTTGCTTGAAACAAAAAGTTTTCATCCTGTGCTCCTATATAGTACTCCTGTGCTTTCCTTCTGGTTCAAGGCTGGGTCAGGGAAAGGAAACAGACATTACCTCACTCTCTGTCTTATGGAATATTTGTTATTCCTTGCCTGGCCAGTCAATTTAACTTGCTTTCTTTACTTTTTTCTTCCACAGCTGATATTATTTCAACTGTTGAATTCAACCACACAGGGGAGCTGCTGGCAACAGGGGATAAAGGAGGCCGAGTGGTTATATTCCAAAGGGAGCCTGAGGTAAGAGGTTGTGTTTTTTTTTTTAAAGTCTTCTATTTACAGTCAGAGTAAGTCTGACAGTTAATGGCAAATAATGATCCCCTGTTTAACCAAGTTCCAATAATCTTGGCATGACTGTCTTCAAAGCCACTGTTGTTTTGGGAGTACTTTCTATATTAACAATGCTCAAGCTGTTCTCCAGTTCTTTAAAGGGATGATGGATGTGCTATTTGGGTGCTATTTTAATTGTGTACTGTCTCATTTTTGTATATTTGGACTGAATATTTGTTTGATAATATGGTTGTTTGACTGCTTCAGTGCATACAAATTACTGTTTCACTTCAGACACTTTCAAAATGTTATAAATTGGGCCTGTTGCAAGAAAGGATCGCTGGGCCCGTGTCTTTCAACTAGCAATCCTGAGGCAGGAAAGTGGAAATAAATTTATGCCTTGTACTTTAAAAAAAAAATCATTTCATCTTCTGAAGTTAGACTGCTAGCTTTTCTAGTAGCAGCAACTCTCTGGTACAGTGGGAAGGGTAGCATTTATACGAAAGTAACATTTACATTTTCAGTAGGGACAGAGGATCTTTCTCTTGCAAATGAATTCATTTGTAGTTGGTAGGTAACAAAAATGCTTTCATACAATATGTTGTTGGCTTATTAAATTCATCATCACAAGAAAAGATGAAGGTTAGATGACTTTATAGACAAATGTGAATTTAATAATTGATTTTACAGCAGTTTTACTGATTAAATGGCTTAGTGACTGATTTAGTTATAAAATCATCAGTTATCTTCATTATCTCTCTCTGGTGATAAATAGTGACTTGCCCTACGTGACTCCTCTGTTAGCTTTGAACCTGTGTAAAATTTCAACATGGTTTCCTATGGCCAAGCCCACATTGCAACACATATTTGCATAATGCATTGCTGGGAGCAGAGTATTCAAGGTAGCCCTGAGTTGTCACATTTGAAATAATCTACAACTGATGAACATTGTCAAGTAGTAAAATATTCAAATTATACTACTTCAGTTTTCAGTAAAACTAAATATATATGTGAGACAAAAATTAACTTAAACCAAAGAAAAAACTCATGTGACCTTAACTTCACTTTTGTTCAGTTCAGTTGTCTTGCTCTGAAGTTTTTTCCTTTGTCTGACCCCATGCGTAAGAATTCATTTCTGAGGGCTAATCCATTTCCTACCAGCATAATGTAGGATTCTTTGCCCCAAGGGAAAAAATTACTATGATTTTAGCGTTTGAAAAACAGCTCAGTAAAGGCTGATAATATTATTGCCATATTTATCTGAGTGGGGATGGAACTGAGGCTAAGAGAATAGCCATTTTCTTAAAATCATTGAATGAATTCATTGCTAAGGAGAGATACAGGCTGAGATTTTTCTGGCTTATAGCTCATATATTTAAGACTTGTAATATCTGGCTTATAGCAAATGTGGCAGTTCTGGTGGGACTTCCAGGTGCACTAGACTACAAATCATACAGTCAGAATGAGGGCTAGGGATGGTGGGATTTGGACAGTAATGCATCTGCAAACTGCCAAGTTGAGGAGTCTGCCCTAAAACATGGCATCTAGTAAACTGTTTGTTGAGCAGTCAGCAGAGACAGAATGCAAGACTAAAGAACAAAGAAGGTATATGAGGATTTAACACCAACTCTGCAAGACACACTGGCACTACAACTTTTGTCCAACTCAGTCTCAGTCAGAGATATCCAGCTCTTACATGGGATCCCTAAGAGTCCAAGAAACTGAGAGGCAACACTAGCACTCTCTGTCCTAGAATCTTGGGCTGTCAATCTTAAAAAATACTAGTTACCATGAGGCAAGATTTTAATGTAAGCCCTTATCACACTATGCTGTTATGCTGTCACAGCAGTGGTTTGGTTCCACTTTTGTCTCATCCTTATCTCATGACGTCATGGCTCTTCTAGTGTTGTTGTGTTGTACTGTTGTTGGGAACATGATTTTATTTCATGCTAAAAATAATTCATTAATGACTTCCTTTCTAACTATGATTCAGTAGCCAGTTTGAGTGGTGATGTCCCATTCCATTTCTTTGAAAGAATGATCAAGCAAGGAGTGCAGCGTGAGTGTGGTCTGGTTGTCTCATCCTCAGGGATTCCCAAAGAATCAACAGGGAAACCCCAGACAACTTCTGGTGCTTGGGCAGAGAGGACAAAACCTCTGAAGATAAGAGCTGTGTTTCCTTTGATCTAGGCTCTTAAAACCCTTTTCAGACTTTTTCTATTATTATTTCTTTTATAACTGATTTGCTGTTGTGGTTCAATAAAACTGCAGTCCTGCCATATTAACCATTTAACGACACAATTCAGATTCCTTTGCTTCCTGGGGTTTTTTCCAAAGATTTCTCTGCTGTTTTCCTGTTGTACCACACACCAGTGTTGCTACCACAACATTACTTTTTAAAAAAAAAAAATTAAGGTAGTAATGTAATGATGCTATGATGTTATGTCACAATACCATTATTTCAGCTTAATGAATACAAATGAAGTGGGTTTTGAACATGACAACTTGAAACAACTGATTAACATGATAAACACTTTTGTTTTTCACAGGAGAAAGATATCAAAAATGGTGGGGAATGATATGGTCTTTGTCTGTCACTTCTCACAATGTGAGATCTGGTCAATAGTGGGTACACTGTAAAGATGTCAGGCTGTAGAAGTGTTATTACAGCTTAATGAATATGAGTGAAGCAGTTTTGAACAGGACTAGCTGAAACAACTGACTGGTGTGATAAGCAGTTTTGTTTTTCACAGGTGGGGGATGATGTGGTCTGTTTTTATTCTGTGCCATCTCTTGCAATGAGAAATTCAGGCAGTGATGGTTGTGCCATAATGATAAGATGCCGTAAGAACATTACAACTGTTTTTAAAATATATGTACCATGAAGCAAGCCACGGTGATATCAGCATTAGTGCAGATGAAAAAAAAAAGTGTGCAAATCATGCTATTATAGCACAAATATAACAGAGGTGTGGTACAACACAGCATCAATAACTAGCTGTCATTGCGATTACAGCTAAAGAGGTTTTCAAACAGTATAACCCAGTATAACAATGTGATGTGATAAGGACCATAATACCAAAGCTATCTGGAATGAATAACTTATGAGTATGAGAAGAGGTTTATATACAAGGAAAGAAGGGATACAAATATTTATACAGAGAAGCAGAATAACATCTAGTAAAAGGACAGACATGCAAAAAATAGTAAAGTTTGATTAATCCTGTCAACACATGCCAGAATATGGAGCTCATTGGAAAACTTGAAGTAACAAACTGAAGTACCGTAACAAGCATTAGAACCTAAGAAGAGAGATGTATAAGATGCAAAGCAGAGTAAAGGCAAAGTAATAAGCTCAAATCTAGCTTTAGACTCAAAGCCTCCAATGATCGTGGGTGGTTCCCATTGACCAGTCAGTGGCTGAGTAGTCACAGAACTGTGGTCTCTTGCAGATTATATTAAACTAGCATGAGCTCTCATGGTTTTGCTGAGTTTTGCCAGTTTTGCCACCTCTGCTTCTATTCATCCATCCATTCTTTTGAGGATCTGTTGCAACAACAACTTAGATCTGCACTAAGGTTTTTCAAGTTTTTTTTTTAAAACTGGGGCAAGATTTGGTAAACTGCTGCTATGGTTGAAGGGCAAATTTTCTCCTCTGATTTTTTATTTAAGAGTTATGGTGAAAAGTGCAAATGATCCGTTATAGTATTGTAACTTTAAAAAAGTTTAAAAGAAGAACCATATTGTTCCAAAATGTCTGAGAATTAAAAAACAAACAAACAAACAAACAGTTCACCTCCCTTTTTTGAGGGGGATTCAGAAAAACTGGGAAATAGTGATATTAGCACCATTTACATATTGGAAGGCACTTTGTTACTTTGAGAATATAAATGAGGGTTGGAATAAAATGCAGTTGATGATGAAACTTGCCAGGAAATAGTGTGGGACAAAAGAAATATAAAATGTACTGTGTATAATTTTGCACTGAAGCAAACATCCCATCCCAAGCATATTATCAAACATATATTCAGTCCACATATACAAAAATGAGGCAGTACACATGAAATATCATGATTAATATAGGTAAAGGACAGTTTATTCAGATAACAATTACAAGTTGAAGTTCCTTTTTAAAGTGATGATCGTTGTTGTTACAAATTGATCCACAGGGTTTAAAATGTAAGGAACCTCTTTGGTTTTGCAAGATTAATTAGAACAGCAAAAAATAAAAATAGAAGTGAAACAGAGACAGTTATATTGTCTCCTCCAGTTCTGCATAGTGTCAAGTAGACATGAGAAGTCATTCCCATGAAAATAACTACCTTTGTTTCATTGTTTTAGGAGATGGCAGTAACTGTCTCTCTCTCTTTCCCTTCTAAATAATGGGAGTTTAAGAGAGATAAATTAAGATAAGATAACTGTAAAAAGTGGGAGCACGATGTCTGCTTTAGTTTCAGAAACTTCAGAAGAAGTGTGCTGTGTTGCTTGCACTTTCTACAAATAAAAACTACTGTCTACCTCAGAGTGAAGTTTGTGGCTTCTGGATTATCCAGTACATGAAGGAGAGGCAGGCTATACTTACACGTGGAGTTTTCCTTTTAAAATAATGATAAGAAGCAAGAAGGGGAAATCTGTTTGCTGCAATAGATGAGAAACTGACTGAAATTTGCAATAAACTAGGATTTAAGATTCCTGATAACACCAAAACAGCAGCCCAAGAGCAAGAGAGAGCAATAAATCAACACCTGAGGGCTAGAGGAGGAGGAAGAGAAGAACATAGTGATCACTGCCAACCTACAGACAGTTTCAAGGTCACTGAAGCAAAGATAAGGTGTATAATATGTAACAGATTACATGCAGCAGCAGTGATGGAAGAGAAATTGTAGAAAGTGTATTGTTATAAATCTAAGAAGCTGCTGAAACAGTCTATTGTAAGATCTTAGAGCAGCGGTTCTCAACCTGTGGGTCGCGACCCCTTTGGGGGTCGAATGACCCTTTCACAGGGTCGCCTAAGACCATCGGAAAATATGTATTTCCGATGGTCTTAGACTCCATTCCCTCCTCGGTGGTGGTGTGCAAGTACGAGCCATGCACTCGCGTCCTCCTGCCCCCTTTGGCAGGAGCGCGTGTGGCCACAGCGTCGCCACAGCAGGAGTGGTGGTGCGCAAGCAGAAGGGACTGAAATCGCTCCCTCCTCACCACGGCCCCTGCCCCACTTGCCACGGAGGAGGGCACTGCGGAAGGGCTGGGGGGCCACAAGGCGGTGCTTTTCCGGGGGGGCGAGCTACACCCGGCGCAAAAGACAAAGGTGCTGGGATTCCTCCCCCCAGCCAGGGTCGACACTCTGGAAACTTTTCCCACACTGCCCCCCTCAGCGGAAACGAGAGCGAAGCAGAAGCAGAGCTGGGGGGGGGTCTCGGAGTTTTTTCCCAGGGGAGATGCGCAGCTCCTCTTTCCCTCCCTCCCTGCCTCCCCGTTCCTGGCCAGCGAGGTGGCCTTTGCCGGGGTGGGGGGAGGCATTGTAAATAATAAATAAATAACTTTATGGTTGGAGGGTCACCACAACATGAGGAACTGTATTAAAGGGTCGCGGCATTAGGAAGTTTGAGAACCACTGTCTTAGAGACTTTCAATCAAAATATAGATAATATGTGCAATATATATATATATATATATATATATATATATATATAGGGTGCTGATAAGGAGTAGACAGAAACTAGAAGTCTGGTTATCTTTCTTCTTTATATATTCTGAAATGTTAATTAATAAGGGAGGAATGGGAAGGATGGGGATACACCACACTGGCCTCACGAGAAACTAACATGGCTGCACCTGTAGTCTTACAAAGTGTGAAGGCTAAGAGCCTTCTTAGTCATGCTGTGGGTGGGTGGGGGGATGAAAAAAGAATTAATACCTTCTCATTCAATATGATGTGAAAAATATTTAGAAATTGGAATAGTGTGGTAAGACATGGAATTAGATTAAGAAAGAAAGTTCAAGTGGTAAATACACAAAATATGAAAAATTGAGAAATTTTGCAGAAGGCCCAATAATTGTAGAAGGAGATACTAATGGTATACTGGACAAGAAACTAGACAGTTTTGCTAGGGATAAAAGAAGTGATAATGAAAGATGTAAAATACTTTCTCTTCTAAATAAAAACAATTTAGCAGATGCTTGGAGAAACTGATATGCTAAAGGAAAAGATTATACCTTTTACTCTGCAAGGCATACCAGCAGTTCTAGAACTGATCATATTTTTATAACATATTTCATTTCAGAAATATCAGATATATTTTTTGCTCAAGTTTTATGTTTAGATCACTTTTTAATAAAGATGGGGATCAAAAACTAAAAAGGGAAACTAACAGAACATGGAAGCTAAACACAGTTCTTCCTCTATATTTGCGGATTTGACTCTTGTAGGTTTAATTATTCGCAGTGCCTGCTTTCCCCTGCCCCCCCCGTGCTGTCCTACGAGAGGGTGAAGGGGGAAGATCTCCCCCTGCACTCTCCTGCGCTGCTGCCTGCGCAATTGCACAGGCGAGGGTGGTGAGTGAGGGCAGCGAGAGAGTGAAGGGGGAAGATCGTTCCCCCTGCCCTCTCCTATGCCACTGCCCATGTGATTGTGTGGGTGGGGCAGCAAGAGAGTGAAGGGGGGAAGATATTTCTCCACCAGTGCTCTCCTACGTGGCTATCTGCAGTTATTAGCGGTTTTTAAAACTTTCATGGCGGTTCTGTGTCCCTAATTCCCATGAATGTGGAGGGACTACTGTAATGCACTGATTTTGAAAAAGCTGGTAGTAGAAAATATGAAACAATATATCAACTTTTTTTGAGTGATACAATAGAGAAGACTGTGATAGAAAAACAATAGAGAAGACAGAGCTTTTATGAGACACTATGAAGGCAGTTGTTAGGGGAAACTTCATAATGGAAAGTTCTGAGTTGAAAAAGGAGAAAAATAGATTAACAGAAGTGTTAGAGAGAAGAATTGAAGAACTTTCAAAAATACCTAAAAGGACAGGAAATAATAGAATCTGGGCAGAGTTAACCCAAAGAAGATCTGAACTGGGAGCTCTTGGAAATAGATGAAGTACATTTTTCTTTAGCTTATTTTAAAAGAATGTACTGTGAATAAATAAGTGAATAAATAAATAAATCAAAATACAAAACTTGCCCAATACCCTTAAAAAGAAAGTAGCTAATAAGGGAGTTAGCATGATTAGAAGTATGATACTTTTATTACCAATCCAAATGAAATAGGTAACACTTTTTTAAAAAAAATCATGCAGTTATCAGAACTAGAAAAGAACACAAACGTAGAGGAGTCTGTAAGGAGCCTTCCCATGAATCATTTTCAAAATGAACACAGAGAAGCACTAAATTGCCCCATAACCTTTGAAGAAATAAAGAGAAAAATTGATAATTAAAAAATTGATAAGTCCTACTGTAAGACCCAGCTTTGGGGATCCCTGATATTAGTATGGTTTGGATGGGCACCATACCTTATTGGCATGATATTGGATAGGCAACTGTATTAATTGGCACTGATATCAAAATCAGACCTGAAAGGTGACGGAGAGATCAAACAGAGTGAGGGAAGGAATTTGACTGTAAACGTGAGAAGGATAGGTCAACTCGAAACTTCTTCCAGGTAAGACTGAGTCATTTGTCAGGCAAATACACACCATTCCTGTGGATAATAGGCTTAAATAGAAGCTGGAATTTTCCAGAGAACCCAACTGTGAGAAGCCCACCAGGACACTGATTGACAAATATCCATCCCTTGTACACCTGGATTCCTTCCTCTTTCCTCACAGCACCCACAATAGACAGCTATTGCAACACCCATCATGTCTTTGTCAATCAAGCACTAAGCCCATCAACAGGCAAAAGACCCATTGTCCACAACAGGTTCCCTTTGTCTTGCATCTGGAACCTTCACAGCCACAAACCATTTTTAGGGTACAAATACCCCTGATTTCAGGATGCCCAGTGCAGTTTCAAGAAGGTCTACCCATCACTCTGTCCGTCTGGCTCCTGAATGAGAACTGCCCTTAGGTCCTACCTAAACCAAAACATATTTCTGCTCTTCACTACTCTTCTGGACTCGTAATTATAAATCCTCCCAAACCCCTCAGCCTCTCTATAATTTTTCCTCCCTTTCTCTTTCAGTTAGTTCTTGTGTGATTGTATGTATTTTGTGTGCATGCATGAGTGAATTCCCCTCAATAAAATGCTGTGATTGAGCATTTTCCCTCGGTTTTCGTGTGTTCTGTCTCCATAAAAACTGGGTTAAAGATCTTTCTGTGTTGCCCTGCCCTCAGTTCTGCCAGAGGTGGTGCTCCGCTAATTTCCCCAACCTTTGCATTTGGAGTGAACCAGGGTGTCCCCCCAAAGGACCCTTAGAAGTTGGGGTAATACTAGGCCTGGATGGTTTTAGATTTTTACAAAAAAAAAATTATAGATGTACTGATTTTGTGCATGCATAGATCGTTACATGGAATACTTCTAGGCGGAAAAAATTCCTGAATCTTGGAACAAAGCTAAAATAATACAGATATTAAAAGCAGGAGGGGATCCTCAGTCTTACTTGCTTATAGATCTATCATGTTACTTAATCAAGATCAGAAAATATTTACCTCAATTATGTTCCAAAGACTTAATAAATTTTTAATTACATATATTCATCTGGATCAAACAAGCTTTGGGAGAACATTAGCTGATAAGAGTTCTAAATATTATTTATGAAAGTCAATCTAAGAAGGATCTAGCAGTTATAATATCCTTGGACACCAGGAAGCTTTCAATCATTTGAAGCAGTGGTTCTTAACCTGGGGTCTGGGGGCCCCTGGAGTCCACAGAACCCTCATAGGGGATCTATGAAGCCCTGCTGCTGGACACTAACAGTTGCAGCAGCAACAGGGACTTGCCCAAGGTCACCCAGTGTCTCAGCAGGTGTTTGAATCCTAGTCTCCAGGAGCCTTAAGTAAATAAATAAATAAATAAATATTTGAATACTTAAATCTAAATTTAAATATTTAAATCTTGAGTTAAGTCTTCAGGGTCTCTGGGAACAAATTACATATACAGGAGGTCGATAGTAAAGAAAAGGTTAAGAACCACTGGTTTAGAACATAGGTGTTTATTAGAACTTTTAAAGAAAATGAATATGGTTGACAGATTTATAGCTATAATTAAAAAGTTATATGAAAATGCCAGGGTACAGTGTATGTGAATAGGATAGAGTCTAAAATATTTCTTTGCTTGGAGCAACTTGGCAAGGATGCTCACTTTTGGAGAATTGGCGGGGGAGGGAGGAAAGCACGCAGATTCATGAATAATCAAAATTGCAAATGTGAAACCTGCGAATGTGGAGGGAGAACTGTAGTTTGTAACAACACAAGATGAACAATGGTAGATGTATTCAATATTCCATTCCCAGAGTAGCCATAGTAGCAGAATTATGAAGCTCAGCAGCGAGACATATATAGAATTATCTTATTGATTGATTGATTGAATTTAACTGACACTTGTTCTCCCAAGGTGGGATCCAAGGTGTTTTCCAAAAGGTTAAAAAAAATTAAAAGCATGTAAACAATTAAAACATTGAAAAATATAAAATTATAAAACTTACGATAAACGTTAAAAACAGCTAATAAGTAAGTAAAAAGTGTCTAATTCCCCCTTAAAGGAAATGTCTTAAAAAGAAATGTCTCTGCCTGCCTATGAAAAGAAAGCCAGGAGGGGGCCAGCCTAGCTTCCTGTGGAAGATCATTCCGCAGGGTGTGCTCACCAAGTGAGCCTGGGGTGGTAGCAGAACCAAGAGAAAGTCTCCTGTTCATGTTCCCAGAAACTGATATGCAGAAGCACATGCCCACCTATTGGTGGCCCCCTGTTCTGTGAATATATCCAGTTTCTTCCTTGAAGTTTTCTGAGTTGGCAACTATCATTGCTTCTTGTGACAGCACATTCCCCAGTTTGACTGTGTGCAGTTCTTCCTTTTGTTTTGGCTGAACTTCCTACCATTCAGATTCAGTGAGTTCTAGCACTGTGCCCAAGGGAGGAAGTTTTCTCCCTATTGACTTTCTCCAT